>CM072923.1:99473860-100073860 GCA_036971965.1 Nyctalus aviator | reverse complement strand
CGAGTGGGCAAGTCCCCGCTCCCTGACGCCCTCTCTCTGAGGCACCACTCCAGTAGCTCCCTACCGCCCCCCTTCCCCTCATAGCAGGCTTCACACCACTCTGCCCCAGCATATGCAAATTAACCTCCATCTTTGTTTGGCTGTGGGCATAGCAGAGTGATGGTTAATTTGCATGTTTCTCTTTTATTAGGTAAGAAGATTGTGAATCCTTTAAATTCTTCACATGTAGTATTATTATTTCCACAATGTTGAGAAATATTAATTAAGCGTGGGTAGTTCTGCCTTATAGGAAGTAGGTCTACCATATCCAGTCACTTATTTATTTTGTAAGTTATTAATATTTACATTCAACAAGTTTTAAATGAACACCTGCAATATGCTGGGCAGTGTGCTGGATGCTGAGGATCCAACTCTGCAGTCTCAGAGCTTAGATTCTAATGGGGCGAGAGAAAGGAAACCAGGAATTTCACATGGAGATAGGTGATGTGTTGGAAATAAATCAGGGTAAAGACATATAAATAAATTATAGTGTGTGGTGTGTGTGTGTGTGTGTAGGTGTGGGGGGCAGGGCCAACTACTTAGATAATCAGAGATGGTGGTGACATTTGAGCTGAGACTCAAATGTTGACAAGGAACCTGAGCCGTGCTATCCAGTTCATGGGAGATTGAGAGTCTTGAAATGTGGCTAGTGCCACATATTGAAAGGGTAATATTTTGGATAGAGTGGGTTAAATGAAATATATCACCAGAATTAATTTCATCTGACTTTTTAATCCTTTTAAGTGGGTTCTGGAAAATTACATCTATGGTTTGCATTATATTTCTTCTACTTGACAGCACTAATGTAGAAAGAAAGTGAATTCCATTTCAATTTTTACCCAGCATGTACATATGCCCCCAGCATCCTCATAAATTGACTGTGTTATGGGTTTTTTTTTCTTCTTTTTTTTAATTTCTTTTGTCTGAAGTGTATCATGGGGCATGCGGAGATATCACTGACATGAGAAAATGCTAAGCATCTGATCTACTTTTTTTAAAATATTTTTTTTATTGAATTATTATCTGTGTACATATTTTAACTCCCCCCCTCCCATACATATCCTCCCTCCCCAGAGTTTTGTGTCCATTGGTTGTACTTATATGCATGTATATAAGTCTTTCGGTTGATCTCTTATCTCCCCCAGATCTCCCTACTGTCCCTGCTGTAATTTTACAGTCTGCTTGTTGCTTTACTGTCTTTATATCTGACTTTTGGTTTGTCAGTTTATAATGTTCTTTAATACCCATAAATGAGTGAGGCCATGTGGTATTTCTCTTTCATTGACTGGCTTATTTCACTCAGCATGATGTTCTCTAGTTCTATCCAGGTTGCTGCAAATGATGAGAATTCCTTTTTTTTAATGGCAGCATAGTATTCCATTGTGTAGATGTACCATGGTTTTTTTATCCAATCATCTGCTGACAGGCACCTAGGCTGTTTCCAGATTCTAGCTATTGTAGATTGTGCTGCTATGAACATAGGGGTGCATATATCCTTTCTGATTGGTGTTTTTAGCTTCTTGGGATATATTCCTAGGAGTGGGATTGCTGGGTCAAATGGGAGTTCCATTTTCAGTCTTTTGAGGAAACTCCACACTGTTCTCCACAGTGGTTGCACCAGTCTGCATTCCCACCAGCAATGCACGAGGGTTCCTTTTTCTCCACAACCTCGCCAACACTTGTCGTTTGCTGATTTGTTGATGTTGGCCATTCTGACAGGTGTGAGATGGTACCGCATTGTTGTTTTGATTTGCATCTCTCAGACAATTAGTGACTTTGAGCATGTTTTCATGTGCCTTTTGGCCTTCCTTCTGTGTTCTTTTGAAAATATTCTATTTAGGTCCATTGCCCATTTTTTAATTGGATCATTCATCTTCCTTTTATTTAGATGTATAAGCTGTTTGTAGATGATGGAGATTAAACCTTTATCAGTGGTAACATTTGCAAATATGTTCTCCCACACCGTGGGCTTTCTTGTTGTTTTGTTGATGGTTTCTTTTGCTGTAAAAAAGCTTTTTATTTTGATGTAGTCCCATTTGTTTATTTTCTCTTTAGCTTCCATTGCCCTAGGGGCAGTATCAGTGAAGAAGTTCTTTTGGCATACGTCTGAGATTTTGTTGCCTGTGGATGCTTCTAGTATTTTTATGGTTTCCCGTCTGATTTTTAAGTCCTGAATCCATTTTGGGTTTATTTTTGTGAACGGAGTAAGTTGGTGATCTAGTTTCATTCTTTTGCATGTATCTGTCCAATTTTCCCAACACCATTTATTGAAGAGACTGTCTTGACTCCATTGTATATTCATGCCTCCTTTGTCAAATATTAATTGAGCATAGTGATTTGGGTTGAAAACTGGGTTCTCGATTCGATTCCATTGATCTATATGTCTGTTCTTGTGCCAGTACCAGGCTGTTTTGAATACAGTGGCTTTGTAATACAGTTTGAAGTCTGGTATTGAGATCCCTCCTACTTTACTCTTCTTTCTCAGGATTGCTGTGGCTATTCGGGGTCTTTTATTGTTCCAAGTGAACTTTTGGAGAGTTCTTTGTAGGTCAGTGAAATATGCCGTTGGTATTTTAATGGGGAGTGCATTGAACCTATAGATTGCTTTAGGAAGTATGGACATTTTGATGATGTTGATTCTACCAATCCATGAACATGGTATGTTCTTCCATGTCTTTACATCTTCCTCTATCTCTTTTTTCAGTGTCGTGTAGTTTTCCGCGTATAGGTCCTTAACTTCCTTAGTTAAGTTTATTCCTAGGTATCTTAATTTTTTTGGTGCGATGGTAAATGGAATTGCTTTTTTAGTCTCAGTTTCTATAAGTTCGCTGTTGTTGTATAGAAATGCCATAGATTTCTTGGCGTTAATTTTGTATCCTGCTACATTGCCAAATTCATTTATTAAGTCAATTAGTTTTTTAATGGAGTCTTTTGGGTTTTTTATATACAATATCATGTCGTCTGCAAATAAGGATAACTTTACTTCCTCTTTTCCAATTTGGATGCCTTTTATTTCCTCCTCTTGTCTAATTGCAATGGCTAGTACTTCCAGTACTATGTCAAAGAGGAGTGGTGATAGTGGGCATCCCTGTCTTGTTCCTGTTCTTAGAGGGAATGGTTTTAATTTTTGCCCATTGAGTATGATGTTGGCTGTGGGTTTATGGTATATAGCTTTTATTATGTTGAGGTATGATCCTTGTACTCCCACCTTGTTGAGAGTTTTTATCAGGAAAGGGTGTTGGATTTTATCAAATGCTTTTTCTGCATCAATTGATATGACTATATGATTTTTATCTTTCAATTTGTTTATGTGATGTATCACATTTATTGATTTGCGGATATTGAACCAACCTTGCATTCCTGGAATAAATCCGACTTGGTCATGGTGTATGAGCTTTGTGATGCTCTGCTGGAGCCGATTTGCTAGAATTTTGTTGAGAATTTTGGCATCTATGTTCATGAGGGATATTGGCCTGTAATTCTCTTTCATTGAGTTGTCTTTATCTGGTTTTGCTATTAGGGTGATGCTGGCTTCATAGAAGGACTTTGGAAGTGTTCCTTCCTCTTAGATTTTTTGGAATAGTCTGAGGAGGATAGGTTTTAGTTCTTCCTTGAATGTTTGGTAAAACTCTCCTGTGAAGCAATCTGGTCCTGGGCTTTTGTTTACTGGAAGCTTTTTGATGACTGTTTCAATTTCTTCCCAAGTCACTGGCCTATTGAGATTTTTAGATTCTTCCTGATTGAGTTTTGGAAGTTTGTATTTTTCTAGGAATATGTCCATTTCCTCCAGGTTGTTCAGTTTGTTGGAATAGAGTTGTTCGTAGTATTTTGTAAAAATCCGTTGTATTTCGGTGGGGTCTGTTGTTATTTCACCTCTTTCGTTTCTGATTTTGTTTATTTGGGTCCTCTCTCTTTGTTTCTTGGTTAGCCTGGCTAGAGGACCACCTATCTTGTTTATTCTTTCAAAGAACCAGCTCTTGGTTTTGTTGATCTTATGTATTGTTTCTTTGGTCTCAATGTCGTTTATCTCCGCTCTGATTTTTGTTATTTCCTTCCTTCTGCTTACACTGGGGTTTTCTTGTTGCTCTTTTTCTAACTCTTTGAGTTGTAGAGTTAGATCATTTGTTACCATTTTTTCTAGTTTTTTGCAATAGGCTTGTAGGGATATGAACTTTCCTCTCAAAACTGCTTTTGCTGTGTCCCATAGGTTATGGATAGTTGTGTTTTCATTGTCATTTGTTTCTAGGATGTTTTTAATCTCTTCCTTGATTTCTCTGGTAACCCAGTCCTTGTTTAATAGCATGCTGTTTAGTCTCCATGTGTTTGATTTCTTTGGATTTTTTTCATTGTAGTTAATTTCCAGTTTTATGCCACTATGATCTGAGAAGATGCTTGATATGATTTCTATCTTCTTGAATTTGAAGAGACTTTGCCTATGTCCCAAAATGTGGTCTATCTTTGAGAATGTCCCATGTGCGCTTGAGAAAAATGTATATTCTGTGGCTTTGGGGTGGAATGTTCTGAAGATGTCGATTAATTCCATCTGGGCTAGCGAGTCATTTAGAATTGATATTTCTTTGCTGATTTTTTGTTTAGATGATTTGTCAAAGGGTGATAGTGGGGTTTAAATTCTCCTACTATAATTGTATTTCTATTAATCTCTCCCTTAATTTCCTCCAGCAGTTTTTTTATATATTGGGGTGCTCCTGTAGTGGGTGCATATATATTTACCAGGGTTATTTCTTCTTGTTGGATTGCTCCCTTTAGTATTATGAAATGGCCTTCATTATCTCTTGTTATGTCCTTCACTCTGAGATCTAATTTGTCAGATATAAGTATTGCTACCCCAGCTTTTTTTTCATTTCCATTTGCCTGGTAAACCTTTTTCCAACCCTTCACCCTCAGTCTATGTGCATCTTTTTTCTTGAGGTGGGTTTCTTGTAGACAACAGATGTATGGGTCTTGTTTTCTTATCCAATCCATTACCCTATGTCTTTTGATTGGAGCATTTAGTCCATTTACATTTAAGGTTATTATTGTTAGATACTTATTTGACGCCATCTTTATTCTATACCCCTGTGTTCCTTCTTTGCTTTTATTTATTTAATTTTACAGTAGACCCTTTAGCATTTCTTGCATTGCTGGTTTGGTGGAGATAAATTCCCTTAGTCTGTTTTTGTCTGTGAAGCTCCTGATTTCACCTTCAATTTTGATTGATAGCCTTGCTGGGTACAGTATTCTTGGATTCAGACCCTTCCTTTGCATGACTTTGTATATTTCATCCCATTCCCTTCCGGCCTGATAAGTTTCGGTGGACAAGTCAGTTGCTAGTCTGATGGGGGTTCCTTTATATGTAACTTTCTGTCTCTCTCTGGCTGCTTTTAAAATTCTTTTTTTGTCGTTGTTGTTTGCCATCTTAATTATAATGTGTCTAGGGGTCGGTTTTCTGGGGTTCATTTTGCTTGGGACTCTGCGAGCATCTTGGATTTGTGTGGGTTTTTTCTTCTCTATCTCAGGAAAGTTTTCTGTCATTATTTCTTGAAATACGTTTTCCATGTCTTCCTCAATTCCCTTTCCTTCTGGAACCCCTATTATTCTAATATTGTTTTGTTTTGTATTGTCCCAAAATTCCCTTAGACTTTCCTCCTGTTTTTTAATTTTTTTTCCAGAAGCTGTTCTAACTGGGAATTTTTTTCCATCTTGTCTTCTAGCTCGCTGATGCGGTCCTCTGCTCTTCTAATCTACTCTTGATGCTTTCTATTGAGTTCTTTACAGTAGTGATGTCATTTTTCATTTCCTCTTGGTTCTTACTCATATTATCAAATTTGTCTTCCATTCTTTCTAGCCATGTTATGATCATTACTCTGAATTCTTGCTCTGATAGGTTGCTTGCTTCTAGCTCATTTACTTCCTTTTCTGGTGAAGCCTGCTTTTCTTTCATATGCGGGCTGGTTTTGGGTCTCCCCATTATTTAGGATGTCTGGTTGTGTAGTTCTCTCTCTTCTGCTTTGATTTAAAGGCACAAAATACAACACAACCAGGTACAACACGCAAGGCACTGAATAGAAATGTGTTTGTAATATTAATAACCACCAATAAAGTTGACTAGAACCCAGCTAACATAAACATACAATCAAACCAAAAGAATAAGCAAATTAATCTTAGAAAAAAAAGCATACAACTTCAGTATAGTTACCATTTAACATACAACTTCAAAGAGTTAGAAAGACTGTTTTTTTGTTTTGTTTTGTTTTTAGGACAACTGCGAGGAAGGTGTGAATGGGCTTGGAGCAGGTAGTTGGAAATTAGATATATACAAGTAGGGTGAAGTTTTAGGAGGGGGTAGACAGAAGGAATGGGGAAAATCTAGAGCAGGAAGGGTTAAGATAGACGGGGTAGCAAAGGAAAAGATCAGAAAGAGGGTGAAGGCATAAAGGTAGGGTTGAGATAGAATAAAGCGTTGGAGAAGGAAGGATAGATAAAGACTGTAGAACAGTAATCCTGAAATAAAAATTTAAAAAAAAAAATATATATATATATATAATATGATGAAATAAAAATAATAAAAATAAACAAAAGAAAATAAGATGAAAAAAGTAAATTAGTAGCAGTAATAGTGTTGATTACATATACAATGTAGTAATTATAAAGATAAAATCAAGTGAGAAAAAAAAAGTTTCTTGAGTAAACGTTGCAAATAATGAGAACAAAAATAAAAAACAAAAATTTAAAAATTAAAAAAAAATTTTTAAATTTAAATAAAATTTGCAGTAATGAAGGTTGTTGGCTTCCTCTATTGTTATGATCCAGACCTGATTTTCAGGGAGGTTTTGCTTTGTTTTTATTACACTATAGTCAATTTGTAAATTAGCCTCTGGGGGCAGTGTTTCTAGGTTGACTTCCAGGACTCTAGAGCCTCTCAGCTTTCCCCCCCCCCACCCTGCTTCTTCTACGGAGGGGGGAGGGGCAGGTCCGAGCAACTGCAATCTCCCGCAACTGTCCAATATCCCTTTGAGGCAGATCCAAATGTGTTGCTCTTTAGATATCTCCCCTGTTAGGAGCCCCTCCACTTTCACGGGTGACACCCACCTAACACTGGGGTTTCCACTTATAATCACCACCCTTGTCTCCAGCTTCCGCGCGCCTTGGCTTTTGTCCTCCCTGGGAGCACTCTCCACCCTCTCCCGGGAAAGCTGACCTTTTCGCAGAGCAGTGGGGCACTCCTGTGGGGCCGGGTGTTCGCGCCGCCTGGGATCCGTGTTCTGGGGATCACAGCTGCTTGGTGGTCGGTACGGCTGTGGATATTCAGGCCTCTGACAGGATCCTATCTTCCTCTCAAGATGGCGAGGTTTCCCCGTCCAAGCCGGCAGGTAGCTCCGGGAAGGGATGCAGCCCGTGTGGGTGCCTCCCTGTGCGGGGTACCTCTGTCAGCGGCCCCCTAGCCGTTTCTTCTGGGGTTCGCTGTCTCCCAGGTTGCTAATAAATACTCACAGCTCAACACCATCAGCTGCTCTCTCTTTCTGCTTCGGGACCGGGCTCAGAATCCTCCCATCTGTTCTTCCGCCATCTTTCCTCTCTCCTGTGTTATGGGTTCTTAGGAGTTTGAGCTAATATAACACTCCCTAAAATGCATGGAACAGTTATTCATGTGCCAGGCACTTGGCGAGATACTAGTAACTTTACATTCATTCATTGAATCTTCACACTACTATGAAGTAGGAAATATTTCTTAACCCCCCTTTTACAGATGAAGTCATGGAGGTCCAAAGGGGTCAAGTAACTTCCTAAGATGACAATACTGAAACAGTGGCACAGAAATTGGGACTTTAGATGTCTGCAGCTGCAGAAGTTAGGTGGACTGGAGAAAGCCAGTCAGCCTGCCATCCCTTCAAACCCCCCCCCCACCCCCTCGAGGACAGCGCTCTCCCTCTGTCCAGGGGAGCAAGTGGTGACCCGGGGCTAAAGAGTCTCAGTAGGATGGGAACACAGACAAAATTGCCATAGTGGTGCCAAGTAACTACCCCAATCTTTCTTTGTAACTCTCCCCCTTAAATTCATGTGAGTCAGATTTTACCTGTAACAATAAAATCAGAGGGAAACACTTTGATTTTCACTACTAACCCTGAATCCCTTGTGTGTTTCTGTGATAAATCGGCTTCTGTAAAGTAATAAACTTAAATAAAAAAGAAATTTATTTAAGGCCATTTGGTAGCTCACAGAATTGAATGAAGACATATCAGGTGTATGTAACAGCAGAAAAATAGAAGTTTCTGGCAGGATTTTAATCCACCATCTTTTATATTTGACCCTTTATCTAGAAGTGAAAAGTGACAAAAAGAAAACACCAGAATTGCCAAAACCGGTTTGGCTCAGTGGATAGAGCATCAGCTGCAGACTGAAGGGTCCCAGGTTCGATTCCGGTCAAGGGCATGTACCTTGGTTGCGGGCACATCCCCAGAAGTGGGTGTGCAGGAGGCAGCTGATTGATGTTTCTGTCTCATCGATGTTTCTAACTCTCTATCTCTCTCCCTTCCTCTTCGTGGAAAATCAAAAAAATATATATTAAAAAAAGAAAGAAAGAAAGAAAGAAAGAAAGAAAGAAAGAAAGAAAGAAAGAAAGAAAGAAAGAAAGAAAGAAAGAAAACACCAGAATTAAAATGGGGGGTAGGGGGAAATGAAGCCTGGTCTGTGTGGTTCAGTGGTTGAGTGTGGACCCATGAACCAGGAGGGCCCAGGTTGTGGTTGGATACCCAGTAGGGGGCCTGCAGGAGGCAGCTGATTTATGTTCTCTCTCATCGCTGATGTTTCTATTTCTCTCTCCCTCTCCCTTCCTCTCTCTGAAATCAATACAAACATTATTTTTTAAAATGGTGAAGTAAACACCTATTTAAGTCATCTTGTATTGATAATGTAGCTGATAAATGTTCACATACCTTCCCCCTAACTCTCAGTTTATTACATACATTTTTACAGTCATGTAGGTTCCAGGAAGGAAGGACGGAAGCTATGTGAGTAGACAGGGTATGAGATCTCTTTTATTAACCCTATGATTTTAGGAAGTACTTAAAAATTACATATGTAATCAGATTTTTTTAAATTTCCACCTTCTTTAAGGAATCCTTTCAGCTCTTGAGGGAAAAAAAAAAAAAAGAAAGTCAGAAACTGATAGTGATTTTCTGAGAGAGATAGGAGAAAATAAATGATTTATAAATGATTCAGAGGTTATATCAGATTTACATGTAGAATTTCCATTTCTTTTGCATTGTAAATTTTGAGTGAGTTAATGTATTCTGTTCCTTTCTCTCTTTTTTCTCTAGTATTCCTATTATGCATATGCTACACCTTTTGTTGTCCCACAATTCTTAGATATTCATTCATCACCTATCCAGTCTCTTTTTTCTTTTCTTTTCAGCTTTAGAAGTTTATACTGATATTCCTTAAGTTCACAGATTCTTTCCTTAGAATATTTTTTCTAGCATTCATTTTATTCTTTCTTAGAATTTTCATCTTTTTGCTTAAAATTATCCATCTGTCTTTCAGGAAGTCTACTTTTTCCATTAGAACCCTTAGTACAGTTGTTTTAAATTCCCAGTTTGTTAATTTCAACATCTTTGCCTAGTTTGAGTCTGATTCTAATGCTTTGTCTTTTTGTAACCTTGCAATTTTTTTAGTTGAAAGCCAAACATGATGAGCCATGTAAAAGGAACCCGGTACTGGTTCCTACAGAGGTTTCTGTTTGTGGGTTCCTAAAGTGGTAAATTGTAATTCTCTGTATCTACCTTTTTGTGTTTCCAATTTTGAGAATAGTGATTTGTCCTGTGACCTCACTGCTATTATGGATCTAAGAAGAGTTGTTGATTTTCAGTTTGTTCAGCTTTTTAATTGTTGTTAGGATACAGTGACAACTTCTATACTCCTTATATGGCAAAGTAGAAACTAGAAGTCTCTGTTTCTATTCTTTGGTGGCAGGAAATGGGAACCTCTGTCTAACTTAATGGGGATGAAGGGGGAATAATAAGAAAAAAATAAGAAATTTATTTAAGGCCATTTGGTAGCTCATGAATGAAGACATATCAGGCAAGTCTTGGAAAGTTCAGAATCCAGAGATCTGCACTGCAGGCCTATCTTGGACCACATGTCCCTCATACCCAGAGAGAGCAGTCCCATTGATTCAGTGCAGGGTTCTTCCTAACAGAAAGTTTAGGGCACTCCTATAAGAGGCTGGGGGTTGCATGACAGGAGTAAGGACCTCTGCCCAGGGAAAGAGGAAGCCAAGTAGCTGCTGAAATTCTGGCTCACTTCTGATTGCTTCCTACTAAAATGGAGGCCCCAATTACATGTTTAGATCGAGACTCAGAGAATTCCTATCTAATGTTATAATTCTGTATGCTCTTTAATGGATTTTCAGGAGCTGAATTCCTATGTGAAAATTAGATAAACTAAACTGATACATTTGAATGCCACTATTGTTTCACTAGACATATATTCTAAAATTTATATTGTATCTCCCTTCATCTATTTTAAGTGGACATTAAGGAAAAAAACTTCTTTAAGTAACTTTCTTCCTAATGTTTGTATTTTTGCTTTGAAATAGATCCAAACTCTGTGAAGAAGCTGCCTGATACAGAATTTGTTTTGTCTTTCAAGGAAATTTAAAGGTCAAATTTCAAAAGCCTAGCAAACCACTTGCTAATGGGGAATAAAGTGCTATGGCTTCCTACTTCTAGCTATTTTTTTTTCCTGCTTACCTGTTGTACCAATTGGGATTGAATAGCACACAACAGAATCAATTCAAGCTACTTGGGGCTGAAGGGGATTTATTAATGGGCATTGGTTGGCTTCCAAATCCACTTGATGGATTGGGGGAATAGGCTCAAGACTGAGTTTCCTGGAACAAGATTTACAAAGCCTCTGCTGGGAATCAGAGGGCTGATGGGAAGTGGCAGCATCAAGATGACCATGTCCTTAAATACGAATGATGCTCACTTGGAGCAAACTGATGTCAGGCAGGAGCAAGGAACCAGCAGCAAAGGAGACTCTGAGAGAGTAGGATGTGAGGTGGGAGGGAATAAACTAATAAAAGACTTTTATGAGAAAGGAATGGAAAAGGGGATCTAAGAAATGTCCTTCATTCAAGAAGGAGGTTGTTGGCAATCTTGTAAGAACCATACTAGTGAGATTAATGATAACAGAATGCAATGAGTGAAAGAGTGAGTGGGAGGCATAAAAACAAAGACAATATGTACCATTCTTGCAAAAAGTTTGGCTGTGAAGAGAGAGGAGTGTGTAGCATAGAGGGTAGAGGAAACTCTCTCCTCTTAGAAAATGACAGAGACTAGTAGTACATTTTAAAATCTTCTTAGGAAGAATCCTATAGAGTAGAAGTAGTTGAGCATACAGGAGAACAATGGGCAATAGGCAGAGTGTGATTTCTAAACAGGTGGGAAGTGGTATGATCAGAGATGTAAGGAGAGAGTTGGAGTGAGAGCATCAGAAATATGAAATACCTCAGTAAACAGGTAAGAAAGCAGTTCAGGCAACACAGAAGTGTCACTGGGTAGCACTGAGTCCTAATACAGAAATCTGTGTTTTTAAAATGAGTTAAGCCAATGTCAGAGGAATGTCAGCATGAGAGTGCACCTTGTCCTTTCCACCTGAAATTTCAAAAAGTTAACTAACTATAATTCACCAAAGAAATCCCTGCTCAACATATATCCATGCCTGAGAAACCTTCACATTGAAACATCTAAAAGTGGGCAACCTAGAATAACCAGGGAGATGAGAAGGAAAGAAAGCACAGGTGGGCCTTAGATGCATCCCTGCAGCAGGGAGCTCACAACTCAGGTGATAGCAGGTGCTTCCTTTAGCAGGGAGGAAGAGACTTGTGAGGGGTGGGGAGAAAACAGTGTCTCAGTCAGCAGATGCCTCATAGAGCAAAGGGTTCTACCACGCAGCTCTCCACTATTGGGCCAGGTAGTGGTGTTTCAGACAAAGAAATGAAACCACAGAGCCCTATTGCAGCTTTGACCCTTGAAACTTGCCTCTCATTGCCATTGGAATTGGGTCCAGGAGCCTATTATCTGTAAATAAAGAGCTATTGCAGCAGAACAGTTGATTCCCTCCGTGACTGATACCCATGATGGGTGCTTGAGAGCAGGATCCCACGAAGGCCAGGGGTTGCAATTAGGGTGAAGGAAAAACAAACCCCACCATCAAGTAGCACACCAGTAGTATCTTATGGAAGCCACAGAGGTCAAGACAGAGAAAAAATTATCTTGCGATTCAGCGCCATCTACTGGAAAATATATGAAAGACTTCTTCAGAGAAAGCTACTATATATAGGCAGTCCTCATCTCTCATTTATTTATAAGGAAAAAAAAGTCCATCATTTCGACATATGTATTTTATTATTTATTTACCAAAAGTAAAGGTCAGGAATTGTTATCTTATATTTGTTTTACTCTTTCACTTCATTACTGCTGTGTATGTGCTCTAGGTGAGTGACATAGGTGCTTATGTAGATGGGTTTCGACTTATGGCGAAAATCATGTTACATCACACCTTAAGAACAGATCTCTGACATAACCTGAGGACCTACTGTAGAGAGCCGTTAATATAGACAAGCATTCATGCTTCAGCAAAGAAGAATAGCAAATACCGTGAGTAATTACATTAACGAGGATGATGAAAATGAAAAATCCCCAGGAAGCAAGCTGGAACACATGAAACTATGTGATATAAATGACAGATATTTCAAGATTACAGTTCTGAAAACACGCACCAAGATGGGAGAAAATATCATTAGTCAATTCAGTGCACTCAGAAGGCAAATTAATTAACAAAATGAGTACTTTACACCAATCAGAAAGAATTTATGCACCCCTGTGTTCATAGCAACACAATTTATAATAGCTAACATTTGGAAACAGCCTAAGTGCTCATCAGCCGATGATTGGATTGATTGGGGCCTTCCAGCTGACAGTTACACAACGTACTTTACACAAAATATTGAAACTTTAAAAAAGGACCAATCAAATTTTTTGTGAAACATTATGACCAGCAGGATGGCAGTGAGGAAGAGATGAGTAAAGTGAGTGAGTAAAGGAGTCAGAGAGTAGTGTGTGGATGTGTGTGGTATATGTGAGTGTGAGTGAGGAACAGTTAGGTCTCACAGGAGTCTCAGAGACTGGAGGATCAGGCTCCCCTGGAAGGGTAGCCCCTGCCACCACCACAGAAACTCCAAGATCCACAACAAGAAGGAAAAGAGAAAAGTGCATCTAGAATGGTAGGAGATGCAGAGGTGTGGAAGAGCGAAGATATATAGGTGTGTGCGGAAACGGACTGACAACTGGGTATACTGTGGTCTTTTTCAATCAGGAGGGAGATACAAACTCCTGACTGCTCTGAATTCCAGAACTGGGTGAGACTCTGGGGACCAAGACTTATACAGGGAGAAAATGGATTGTCTAGCATCAGGCTGGAACACGAGGGAGGCTTTCTCTCAGAGTTTCTCACAGTGTTATTTGTTCCTGCACAGAGCCACAGGACACAGAGACCTAGGGATCTATCCAGGGCAGGGCCAACAGGCAACCATTGCTATTTGCACAGCCTATGATTCCCTGAGACCATGCCCCACCCAATTTATAACCCAACCCAAGCTCTGAGCAGAGGCATTTGTATATGAATGGACTTGCCTTTTGCAACCCAACCTAACAAACTGTAGCTGGGTCAAAGAACCCCAGAGCTTACAAAAGAAGGCCTAAGGCTCAGCAGCAGCCTGCATTGTTTTACAGCTACATCTCATCTGGGTACCTCCAAATCCAAAACTACTAAGAGGAGGAATCTGTGGATTTCTCTGTAGCTCCTGCTGGATGGCCTCAGGCAGTGGTTGCCTTTGGAGAACCAAGAGCCAGTACACCCAGTGGTCAAAGTGAGACCACATCAGATTACAACTCTTCACATCTATGAGACAGACTCAGTGACCACCAAAGCCCCAAGAAGCAAGTTCTGCCATATAAGGGTGTTTTCAGCAAAGCAGTTCTCCCATTGTAGATACAACTGTTCCTCACAGTCAACTGGTCTGGAGGTCAATTTGACCCAGTGATACCAACAGCAATCAAGGATTAATTACAACAAGACTGTGCACACAGCCCACAAAGGGGTGCACCAAGAGTGTCCACCTCAGGTAACTGGGGAAGCTGAGCCACTGGACCTTATAGGACACCTAGCACACAAAGCCACTCTATCAACACAGGGGAGCAGCCAAAATGCAGAGACAAATAAACATGTCACAAATGAAAGAAATAGAGGAAAGCAAACTACTGGACATAGAGTTCAAAACCATAGTTATAAGGTTACTTAAGAATCTTCTAGAAACCTCCAAGAAATTTAGTGAGACCCTTAAGGATATGAAAAAGGACCAATTAGAAATTAAGCATATACTGACTGAAATAAAGAATAATATACAAAGATCCAACAGCAGACTAGACAATCCCAAGAATCAAGTCAAATACTTGAAATACAAAGAAGCAAAAAACACCCAACAAGAAGAACAAAAAGAAAAAAGATTCCAAAAATATGAAGATAGTGTAAGGAGCCTCTGGGACAACTTCAAGTGTACCAACATCCAAATTTTTGGAGTGCCAGAAGAAGTGAGAGAGCAAGACACTGAAAACCTATTTGAAGAAATAATGACAGAAAACTTCCCTTATCTGGTGAAAGACATAGACTTACAAGTTCAGAAAGTACAGAGAACCCTCAACAGAGGAATTCAAAGATCACATTGAGACACATCATAATTAAAATACCAAGGGCAAAAGGCAAAGAGAAAATATTAAAAGCAGCAAGAGAAAACGTTAATTACCTACAAGGGAGTACCCATACTACTGTCAGCTGATTTCTCAACAGAAACTATGCAGGCCAGATGGGAGTGGCAAGAAATATTCAAAGTGATGACTAGCAAGAACCTTTAACCAAGATTACTCTACCCAGCAAAGTTATCATTTAGAATTGAAGGTCAAACAAAGAGCTTCATGGATAGAAACAAGATAAAGTTCATCACCACCAAACCAGTATTATACGAAATGCTGAATGGTACTTTTTAAGAAAAGGAATTTTTTTAAAAAAGGTAAAGATAAAAATTATGAACAACAAAGTGAAAACAAATACATATCTATCAACAAGTAAATCTAAAAATCAAGTGAGAGAGAAACCAAGATGGCGGCATAGGTAAACACCTAACTGCAGCCTCACACAACAATTTCAAAAAATACAACTAAAATACAAATTGGACATTATCCAGAACTACAGGAAAGTTGACTGGCTGGAAATTCTACAACTAGAAGGAGAGAGAAAACCAGAAGGAAAATCAGAGCCTAAGGTACGGAGACAAAGTGCACATGTGGGGAGAGGACAGAGCCGAAGAGGAGGGGGATGCTGAGTGCCTGGCTGGCATTCCTTAGCAGGAAGGAGATAAAAGCTCCGGACTGTGCTGAATCCCAGTTCCGACAGCACTGAACCCCAGTTCTGGGCGAGACCTTGGGGACTCAGGCTCATACAGAGGAAATCTAGGCTGTAAAGCGGAGCAGCGAAAGGCAGTCCCGGAGGTGCGCACACTGCGCACAGAGGATGGACTGTTGACTCTGCTGCTAGATTGCCCTAGCGGGAAGGAGACAAAAGCTCCGGACTGTGTTGAGCCCCAGTTCAGACTGCTCTAAACCCCAGTTCTAGGCCAGACCTTGGGGATTCAGGTTCATACGGAGAGAGTCTGGCTGTAAGGCAAAAACACAGGGGAGCGGCGAAAGGCAGACCCGGAGGAGCACACATTTCATTCAAAGGACAAACTGTTGACTGTGCTGCTGGATTGCCCTAGCATGAAGGAGACAAAAGCTCCAGACTGCTCTGAACCCCACTTCCAACTGCACTGAACCCAAGTTCCAGGCTCATTGGGGGAGAGCCTAAATTGTCTGGTAGCGGGTGAAACTCGAGGGCACCTTTCTCTCAGAGGTGCTTGCAGTGAGTACCAAAGGACACTGAAGAACACTGAGACTCAGGAACCTCTTAGGGCGGGGCTGACGGAAGCCAAGGCTTTAGGCTCCACCCTGAAACTCCACCCCATCCAAGATGAGCACAGAGGCTTTTTCAAGTTTCCAAGTCTAGTCAAATAAGACTGTCTCCCAGTGTAGACACAGCTGATCCTCACAGCCAGTTGGCCTGGAGGTCAGTTCCTCCCAGTGATACCAACAACAATCAAGACTTAGCTGTACACATAGTCCACAAAGGAGTGCACCAAGAGTGTCCACCTCAGGTAATTGGGAGGCTCACCCACTGAACCACATAGGACACCTTAGCACACAAAGCCACCCTACTAACTCAGGGAAGCAGCAAAAATGTCGAGATAAGGAAACTGATCACAAATGAAAAAAATGGAGGACAAAAAGAGACTGTATATAGAGTTAAAAACCACGCTTATAAAGTTTTTCAAGAATATCCTAGAAAAGGCCGATAAAATAAATGAGACCTATGAAAATATGAAAAGGGATCAACTAGAAATATGAATACATTGTCTGAAATAAAAAATAGAGTCCAAAAAACAGAATGGAAGATCGCAAGAATCAAGTCAAAGATTTGGAACATAAAGAGCCAGAGGACACACCTCCGCAAAAGCAAGAAGACAAGAGAATCCAGAAAGTTGAAGATAGTGTAAGAAACCTCTAGGACAACTTCAAGCAAACCAACATCAGATTTATGGGGGTCCCAAAAGAAGAGAGAGAGCAAGATACCAAAAACATACTGGAAGAAACTGTGAAAGAAAACTTCCCCTACCTGGTGAAAGAAATAGACTTATAAGTTCAGGAAGCACACAGAACCCCAAACAAAATGAATCCAAAGAGGACCACACCAAGACACATCATAATTAAAATTCCAAGAGAAAAGCAGGTAGTTACTTATAAAGGAGCCCCCATACGATTGTCAGCTGATTTCTCAACAGAAACCATGCAGGCTAGACAGGAATGGCAAGAAATATTCAAGGTGATGAATATCAAGAACCTACAGCCAAAAATTCTCTACCCAGCAAAGCTATCACTCAGAATCGAAGGCCAGATAAAAAGCTTCACAAAAAAAAAAAAAGAAAAAAAAAAAAAAAAGCTAAAGTTCATCACTGCCAAACCAGAATTATATGAATTGCTGAAGGGGGTTCTTTAGGAAAAGGAAGAAAATAAAGATAAAAGTTATGAACAATAAATATGTAACTATCAACAAGTGAATCTAAAAACCAAGGGAATTTTAAAAATCTGATGAACAATATTAACTGGTGAATATAATAGAATCAGAGGTATGGAAGGAGAGTGAACTGACGATTCTTGGGGAAAAGGGGAGTGCGGAATGCGGGAAGAGACTGAACATAAACTGTGCACCTATGGATGAGGAAAATGGGGAGTGGGGAAAGGGCAGAGGGTGGGGTGGGAACCTGGTGGATGGGAGCAATGGAGGGGGAAAAAATGAGGAACATGTGTAATACCATGTTTCCCCGAAAATAAGACATCCTCCAAAAATAAGACCTACTTACAGGTTTCCTTCTAAGTGAAATATAAGGCATCCCCCTGAAAATACGGCCCCCCCTAAGCTAAACATGAAAGATTTGGTCCACTGATTCTGAAAGAAATGGAGTCACAAGAAATTCACCAGAAAATTCAGGAATTGGATTGTTATGATGATGTTCCGGAAGATGATGACATGATTGTCATTGAATAAATGAGTAAGTTCTTGATACTGTAGGATTCACAGTTTGTCTGGTTTGTGTTGACAACTACCGTACTACCTTACCGTATACAGGTAATAAATTTCCTTTATTTTCATTTAACAATCAATGTGTACCGTATTCTTCTTCATGGAAAAATAAGACATCCCCTGAAATTAAGACCCAGCGTATCCTTGGGAGCAAAAATTAATATAAGACACTGTCTTATTTTCTGGGAAACAGGGTAATATGAACAATAAAGATTTATTTTTAAAAAATGAAAAAAATAAAATAAAACAAAATGCAAAAAAATAATAAAATAAAAATAAAAATCAAGTGAATAAGAAATATGAGGAACAGAATAAACTGTTGAATATAATAGAATTGGAGGCTTAGAAAGGGAGTGAACTGACAATTCTCAGGAGGAAGGGGGTGTGGGGTGTGGGAAGAGACTGGAAAAAAATCAAACACCTATGGACAAGGAGAATGGGAGGGGAGGGCAAGGGCATTGGGTGGGGTGAAAAATGGAGAAAGGGAGCTATAGGGAGAAAAAAAAGAGTAACAACTATAATAATCTGAACAATAAAGACATTTTTTTAAAAAATTACTCAGAAGGAAGAAGAGAGACCTCAGCATAAGGAAAATGAAAGAGCTTTAGGAGAACTATCTCACTCCATCAGAAAGCAGTATTAGAATTATAGGCATTCTGGAGGAGAAAGAGAGGAAGCAGGGAAATGACAAATCTAATAAAACAAACGGTAGATGAGAATTTCCCAAATCTATGGAAAGAACTAGATCCTCAAATCCAAGAAGCAAACCGAACACTTATATACCTCAATATAAAGAGGCACTTAGTATTGAAGTTGCTAAAAATTAATGACAAAGAAAAAATTTTCAAACCAGCCATCAAAAAGAGGGAAATGACCTACTATTGAAAACCCTTCAGAATTTCATCCAACTTCTCAACAGAAACTTTACAAGCCAGAAGCGAGTGAAACCAAATATTCAAATGTCTGAAATAAAGAAATTACCAGCCACAAATAAAATATCTGGCAATATTATCCTTTAAACTAGAGGCCTGGTGCATGAAATTTGTGCACAGGGCTTGTGTGTGTGTGTGTGTGTGTGTGTGTGTGTGTCCTTCAGCCAGCCTGTACCATCTCCAATCTGGGACATCTCTCTCACAGTCCAGGACTGCTGGCTCCCAATCACTTGCCTGCCTGCCTGCCTGCCTGATTACCCCTAACCGCTTCTGCCTGCCAACCTAATCACCCCCTAACCACTCCCCTGCCAGCCTGATTGATGCCTGACTACTCCCCTGCTGGGCCAATTGCCCCTATCTGCCCTCCCCTGCCAGCCAGGTCATCTCTAACTGTCCTTCCCTGCCATCCTGGTCACACCTAACTGCCCTCCCCTGCTTGCCTGGTAAATCCTAACTTCCCTCTCTTGACATCCTGGTCCCCACAACTGCCCTCCCCTGCAGGCCTGATCCCCCCCAACTGCCCTCCCCTGCAGGCCTGGGTCCCCCCTCCCAACTGTCCTCTTCTGCCAGCCTGGTTGTCCTCAACTGCCCTCCCTGCAGGCCTGGTTCCCCCCAACTGTCCTCCTCTGCCAGCCCAGTCACCCCTAACTGACTTACCCTGCAGGCTTGGTCTCTCCCAACTGTCCTCACCTACTGGCCTGATCGCCCACAACTGCCCTCCTCTGCCAGTAATCTTGTGGCTACCATCTTGTGTCCACATGGAGGCAGCCATTTTGTATGTTGGAGTGATGGTCAATTTGCATATTACTCTTTTATTATATAGGATATGAAGGAAAAATAAAGATTTTCTCAGACATACAAAAGCTGAGGGGTTTTCTCAACAAAAAACCTCCATTGCACGAAATACTCAAGGGGATTATTCTACCTGAAACATATAACATAAGGTCACAACACTATGAATAAGTTCACCAAAAAATTTACAGCACAAACAGGGATAATTTGGAAAACAAAAAACATAAAAAGGGAGGAGGCAAAGGAAAATGAAGACCAGATGCAATTAAAAGGGAAAAAAAAAATCTATGGTATATATGCAGCTTTACTTTTTATAAACTTAATAGTAACTACACACAAAAATTCCCAAACCAGGACATATAGATTAAAAAACAAAGAAAGAATTATAAAATACCACCAAACAAAACCAAAAGACAGAAACACAAAAGGAAAAGAACCAGTGGAGGCACAGAGCTACTAGAAAACAAAAGATAAAATGGCTATAGGAAATCCTCATACTCAGTAATTACCATAAATGTAAGTGGTCTGAATTCACCAATAAAGAGGCACCAAGTAGCAGAGTGTATCAAAAAACAAAACCCAACCAAATGCTGCCTTCAAGAGACACATTTAAACTAAAAAGACAAAGATAGATTCAAAGTAAAAGAGTGAAAATTATTCTCCAAGCATATAACATCCAGAGAAAAGCTGGTGTAGCCATACTTACAGCTGACAAAATAGATTTCAACAAAGATAGTAGGAGATAAAGATTTACATGTTATAATAAAAAAAGGAGCACAACATCAGGAAATCACAATAGTTCATATATATGCATCCAACCAGGGAGCACTGAAATATATAAAACAACTACTCACAAAACTAAAGGGAGAAACAAGTCAAAACACAATCATAGTTGAGAACTTTAAGTGGACAGCTCTAGGCAGATCAACCAAACAGATAATAAGTAAAGAAGTATTGGCCTTAAATTAAACACAAGGCCAAATGGACATAATTGGATAGACCGTTTCAGCCCAGAGCATCAGATTATGCATTCTTCTCCAGTACACATGGAACATTCTCAAGGATAGAACCATATACAGGGTCACAAAACTAGCATCAACAAATTCAAGAAGATTGAAATTATCCAAGCATGTTCTCTGACCAGGATGCCTTGAGATTAGAAATCAACTGCAAAAAGGAAGCAAAGAAACCTAATAAATATGTGGAAATTAAACAACATACTACTATAAAATGACGAAGTCAAAGAAGAAATAAAAGGTAAGATAAAAAAAATAAAGAGAGACAAATGAGAATACAACATATCAAAACCTCTGGGATGCAGCTAAAGTAGTAATAAGTGGGAGGTTTATATCATTATGGCCTATATCAAGAAACAAGAGAAATCCCAAGTAGACAACCTAACATCATATCTTATAGAATAGAAAAAGAACACAAGCAACTTAAAGTTAAAAGAAAATAATAACAATTACAGCAGAATTAAATGAAATAGAGGACAAAAATTCTATACAAAAAAAATCAATAAAATAATGAGCTGGTTCTTTGAAAAGAGCAAAAGAATTGACAAATCCCTAACTAGACTCAGTAAGAAAAAAAGAGAAAAAACCCCACAAAATCAGAAATGAGAGAAGTCGCCACAGACATCACAAATATACAAAGGATCGTACTAGAATACTATTAAAGACTATATGCCAGCAAATTCAATAACCTAGAATAAATGGGTAAATTCCTAGAAATGTATTACCTTCCTAGGCTAAATCATGAAGTATAGAGAGCTGCCTGAGAATGCACATGGACATTCTTTAAATTGTTAGCTGAGCCAGAGGCACTGGCAGGGTAACTTTGTCCAGGTGTCAGCAGGGGCTGGTCTAGTTATGTAAATCTAGTAATGCTAGAGCCCAGTTAATAATGCATGAAAGCTCCTTTTACCCTATAAACCTGCATGGCTTGGGGCATTGCCTTGCTGCCTCTCTATCAGAGCGGATGGCACCCACCTAGTGCCCAGCTTTATGAATCTATTTCTGCCTCCATGTCTCTTTCTTCTTTCTCTAATTTCTTAATCCCCAGCTCCTCCACTCTGGAACCTGTTGTTTTCTGTGATAGACACGGAAAATAGAGAAACAGTCCACCGCATTTTGACGCACTGAACAGGGACTGAGTATGGAGGGAATAGAGGGGGATCGCTCCCACATGAGGTGTGCACACCACAGATTAAGGTAAATTTTGGGGAGTGAATTATGAATTGAATTGAACTAACTACCCTGTTTCCCCAAAAATAAGACTGTCTTATATTAATTTTTTCTCCCAAAGTTGAGCTAGGTCTTATTAGGAGGATGTCTTATTTTCAGGGAAACACAGTAGGTGTAAAACATTGGGTAATCCTTATAAGTTAAGACTATGCTCAAAGTTCATAGATGCTCTGTTAAGCATAGTCAAATTCTTTATTTCTTAAAGTTTTATTAATGAAACCTGGGAAGAGGTTAGAAAGCAGTTGCATGACCAATACTCAGCAGAAAGTCCAGAGAAAATTCCTATTTTAATTGGTGATGATCTTGATTCAGCACAGGCTAGTTTAAAAATGTCTAACCTGGATGTGTGGCTATGGCCTTACAGCCTGGAGTGGAAGGGTGCAAATTTTTAAGAATACCATCTGCACCTCCTCCACCTCCACATGTAAACTACTTGTAACCAAGTAGAAAAGGATCAAAGGAATTTCTCAGCAACTGTCAATAATTCTTTATCTTAAAACCTTTTTCTTTCCTTAAAAATAAAAATAAATGAAGATTGAAAAAGTAGCCGAAACCGGTTTGGCTCAGTGGATAGAGCATTGGTCTGAGGACTGAAAGGTCTCAGATTCGATTCCGGTCAAGGGCATGTACATTGGTTCGGGCACATCCCCAGTAGGGGGTGTGCAGGAGGCAGCTGATCGATGTCTCTCTCTCATCGATGTTTCTAGCTCTCTATCCCTCTCCCTTCCTCTCTGTAAAAAAATCACATATATATATAAGAAAATTGAAAAAGTAATAAATAAAATTTAAAAAGTAGATGCCAGACCATCACTGAAACTTCCCTAAAGTAAGCAGGATGTGAGGGAAGGGAGAGACACGTGGCGATCCAATATGGATGGTACTCCCCAAGAAAGCCACCATAAGAGACCTCATATTTGCCATCTTTCTTTTTTTCAGCTAGTGACTTAAAGCTTTTACAAATTCATAAATGCATGGGGGGTTTCTGTGCTCATGTAAAGGGAAAAGGCAATTTAAAAACGAGTGCGCATAGTTTTTGAGCTGGGCTTGACAGTTTGCTGTGTACAGAAAAAAAACCACAAAACCCTAAACTGTTTTTTAGCTTTAAAGATGGCTGAGATGAACCAGGAAAGAAATACAAGTTAGTTTCCCAAGGCTTTTAAAACAGCTTTTGAAATTTCCCACCCTGAGGCAAGTAATCAGCAGGAAGTAGATAGCAAGTTTACATATGAATGGCTGAGAGTTTGCCTCTTGACTTCCCCCAGCTTCAAGTAGGCAGTTCCCACCAGTAGCCATCTTTAAAGAATGTGTTCATTTCCATTTAAATGGCTACACCTTTTGCTAGAAGATGGACAAGTTTACTTGTGAATACCTACAAGTTTGCTTCTCAGTGGTTTAAAGTTAATTATTAGATTTTTAAATTTATTCTTAAAAATATAAAAGTTTATTAATAAAGAACTGCTAAATATTTGACTTGAAAGCTCTGAAAGTTTAAGGTTCAGGTTGAATTGGGAGAAGTTATTTTTTTTAAAATATATTTTATTGATTTTATACAGAGAGGAAGGGAGAGAGATAGAGAGTTAGAAAAATCGATGAGAAAGAGTCATCGATCAGCTGCCTCTTGCACACCCCCCACTGGGGATATGCCAGCAACCAAGGGACATGCCCTTGACCGGAATCGAACCTGGGACCTTTCAGTCCCCAAGCCGACGCTCTATCCATTGAGCCAAACCGGTCCCGGCAGAATTGGGAGAAGTTATATAATTGTGGTAATTAAATGCCTAGAGTATAGCAACTTGTTTTTGAGAAAATAAATTGTGCTTTCTCTTAAATAATTCTGAATTCAAAATATTTTACTTCTTGGACTGATTTAAAAGAAAGAGGATTAATTCATTGATCCAGTTTAAATGTAATTGATATTTCTTTAAGATAATTTAAGTATATAATCTTTAAACCCTATATATAAATATGTGTATTTGATCTTTCCAAGTCTATTTCAAGGTTTTGAGACTAACTCTTGGATGTTTCAATGGGCCCCAAAATGTTCAAAAGTCTGTTCTCTCTTAAAATAAATATTTTTTTAATCAAACAAATTGATACTTGAAGTCACATGGAAAGCTTTATCAAATAAAAATTAATTAATATATTTTACTTATATACTATATATTAAATGTTATGAAAGTTTTTGCCTGTAATAAAGGCAAAAACAATATATTTCTTAAATATAGCAAAAATTTTAACAGCAGTAGAATTTCAAGAAAGTAAAGCCTCAAGCAGCCTGCATTTTTCAATCTGCTGGAGGTGTGACAGTTTATGCTTTTAGACCAGACCAATAAAGTATTAAACCTATAAGTTTTACTGAATAAGTTTCTTTGCCATTTTTTAATTAAAGATAACTACTTAAGTTACTTTAGGTTTTAAAATATTATCATAAGAAGGCAATGTTTTTATAAGAATTGAATCCTGTCTGGTAGTCGCCTGCATTCTTAATTAAGGTAGAGGCAGGGCAACATTTGCAGCTTGTGAATTCAGAAATAAATTTGCTTTATTTTTAAAATGAAGATACCTACTTTAATTACTTAAATAAATTAGATTATTAAATTATAATCAAGGTTTTCAGCTAAATAAAAAGCCAATATTTTTATAAACAATTTTAATAAAGACTAGAAACAGCTCGTGATTGTCTGCAATGTGATTTTGACTTTCTTTTAAAAGAACAAATAGAGCAGCCGCCATTATGGCCACATATCTTACCTCTCACGTGGCCTGTGGCTGCCATCTTAAAATAACAAAGGCCAACACCCTTCCTTTGAATAAGCCAATGTCTTTATAAGCAATTTGAATAAGTCTTCTACCCTGTTTCCCCGAACAAAAGACAGTGTCTAATATTAATTTTTTGTTCCTAAAGATGCACTGGGTCTTATTTTCAGGGGATGTCTTATTTTTCCATGAAGAAGAATATGGTACACATTTATTGTTAAATGAAAATAAAGGAAATTTATTACCTATATACGGAACAGTAGTTGTCAACACAAACCAGACAAACTGTGAATCCTACAGTATCAAGATTTTATTCATTTATTCAATGACAATCATGTCATCATCTTCTAGAATATCATCATAACAATCCAATTCCTGAATTCCCTGGTGAATTTCTTGTGACTCCATTTCTTTCAGAATCAGTGGACCAAATCTCTCATGTTTAGCAATAGCATTGTCTTTAAATGAGTACCTCTAGGCAAGGTAGCCTGCTCACAGTGCATTTGCAATGCAACTGTCAGTGATTTTCTCCCATGAATTCTTCACCCAAGTCACAACTTCTTGCAGTTTAGGTTTCACAAAATTTCCACACTGATTTCTCTCCATTTTATTTTCAATGTAGTCATTAATTTCCATGCGCAAATTGTCTTTGAATAGCTTGTTTATTGCAATATCAAGAGTCTGAAGATAGGCCGTCATTCCTGCGGGAATCATTATCTGATCTATTTTTCTTTCATGAAGAAATGTCTTCATGTCTTTAGTGTGGTGAGTGCTGGCTGCATCCCAAACTAGCAGACTTCTTTGGCTCCCTTGCGTAACAAGTGGCAGCATTAAATCGACCCACTTCCTTATAACTGCTTGTGTGGCCCAGACTTTTTCAGTTTCAAAAATAAAAACACCCATAACAGGTTCAATCTTTTCCTTCTTGCCCATAGAAATGATTAAAGGTGGGATTTTATGCCATCCAGACGAATTGCCAAAATACAGGAAACACGTGCACTTTCATAAGCAGTGGATGGAATGTACACTAAGGAGGCACCCCGCTGTTCAATTGTTGTTTGAGATGATTGACCCATAAACACTGCAGTTTCATCCACAGTAATCATGTTGGAAAGATTGTATTTAGATAAGTCAACATCTTCAATAAAGGACTTGAATGCAAGTGATCCCTTAATAACTTGAGTATCTTCCAACCTAAACAATGTTGTAGATCTTCTTAAAGACAGTTCACTTCAATGAGGGAAATTATCCAGCCAGTGTTGTGATGCTTTGAAGTCTTCCGGGGCTATGTCAAACTGTGGTGCCATTGCAAGGGCAAATTCTTGAATCTGAGCCCTATTCACAACCAAAGCCTCTGCTCTCCTGTCAACAACCCATTCACAGATCAGGTCTTCCAGCTCGGAAAATAATGGTTGCTGACCTGATCCACACTTGCGCTTATTAGCATTTGCCTTGTTCAATGAGGTTACCATACTCTGCTTGCCATTTTTGGACAAATCAGATACTCAACATCTTCTCTTTGTAGAAAGCAGTAAGATTTTAGCCCCAAGAGTCTTCCATGATTACTTTCATGTAATCCATGCAGTAGCTTTTTCTTTTTGCGCTCATTTCTATGGGTAAAAAAAAAAGGAATTGGGGTATCAAGGTGGGGGGAAGGGGATCACTTAAAATGACACAGGGGGAATCAAAATGGCACAGAATAATCAGAGGGGGATTACCATTTTATTTATTTATTTATTTGTTTATTTATTATTTTATTTTATTATTTTTTTAATATATTTTATTGGGGTTTTTTGCCCCTCTCCCTCACTCCCACACATCCCCTACCTCACCTGAGTTTTATGTCCATTGGTTGTACTTACATGCATGTATACAAGTTCTTCGATTGATCTATTATCTCCCCCAGATCCTCCTCTCCTCCCCGCGGTAATTTGACAGTCTGCTTGTTGCTTTACTGTCTCTATATCTATCTTTTAGTTCATCAGTTTATAATGTTCTTTATTATCCACAAATGAGTGAGGTCATGTGGTGTTTATCTTTCATTGATTGGCTTATTTCACTCAGCATGATGTTCTCCAATTCTATCCAGGTTGCTGCAAATAATGAGAATTCCTTCTTTTTTATGGCAGCATAGTATTCCATTGTGTAGATGTACCATTGTTTTTGGATCCAATCATCTGCTGACGGGCACCTAGGCTGTTTCCAAATTCTAGCTATTGTAGATTGTGCTGCTATGAACATAGGGGTGCATATATCCTTTCTGATTGGTGTTTCTAGTTTCTTGGGATATATTCCTAGCAGTGGGATTACTGGGTCAAATGGGAGTTCCATTTTCAGTTTTTTGAGGAAACTCCACACTGTTCTCCACAGTGGTTGCACCAGTCTTCATTCCCACCAGCAGTGCACGAGGGTTCCTTTTTCTCCGCAACCTCGCCAACACTTGTCGTTTGTTAATTTGTTGATGTTGGCCATTCTGACAGGTGTGAGATGGTACCACATTGTTGTTTTGATTTGCATCTCTCGGACAATTAGTGACTTTGAGCATGTTTTCATGTGCCTTTTGGCCTTCCTTCTTTCTTCTTTTGAAAATGTTCTATTTAGGTCCATTGCCCATTTTTTGATTGGATCATTCATCTTCCTTTTATTTAGTTGTATAAGCTGTCTGTAAATGTTGAAGATTAAGCCTTTATTAGTGGTATTATTTGAAAATATGTTCTCCCACACCGTGGGCTTTCTTGTTGTTTTGTTGATGGTTTATTTTGCTATAAAAAAGCTTTTCATTTTGATGTAGTCCTATTTGTTTATTTTCTCTTTAGCTTCCATCTCCCTAGGGGCAGTATCAGTGAAGAAGTTCTTTTGGCTTGCCTCTGAGATTTTGCTGCCTATGGATTCTTCTAGTATTTTTATGGTTTCCCATCTGATGTTTAAGTCCTGTATCCATTTTGGGTTTATTTTTGTGAATGGTGTAAGTTGGTGATCTAGTTTCATTCTTTTGCATGTGTCTGTCCAATTTTCCCAACACCATTTATTGAAGAGACTGTCTTGACTCCATTGTATATTTGTGCCTCCTTTGTCAAATATTAATTGAGCATAGTGATTTGGGTTGATATCTGGGTTCTCAATTCTATTCCATTGATCTATATGTCTGTTCTTGTGTCAGTACCAGGCTGTTTTGAGAACAGTGGCATTGTAATATAGTTTGAAGTCTGGTATTGAGATCTCTCCAACTTTACTCTTCTTTCTCAGGATTGCTGTGGCTATTCGGGGTCGTTTATTGTTCCAAATGAACTTTTGGAGAGTTCTTTCTAGGTCGGTGAAATATGTAGTTGGTATTTTAATGGGGAGTTCATTGAACCTATAGATTGCTTTAGGAAGTATGGACATTTTGATGATGATTCTACCAAACCATGAACATGGTATGTTCTTCCATCTCTTTACATCTTCCTCTATCTCTTTTTTCAGTGTTGTGTAGTTTGCCTCATATAGGTCCTTTACTTCCTTAGTTAAATTTATTCCTAGGTATCTTAATTTTTTTGGTGCGATGGGATTACCATTTTTAGTAACCCCTTTTGATCCTCCTGTGTCATTTTGATTGCCCCTCTGATCCTCCTGTGTCATTTTAAGTGATCCCCCTCCCCCCACCCCTGTGCCACTGAACACCTTCACCCTTACCCCTTTATCAGACATTTACCCCCTGGGGCATGCCTGAGGACTGTCACTGGGCTTGCTGCGGCCTGGATCTGGGCTGGAGCAGGGTCTCTGCCACTGACTGAGGACCTTCAGTCATCATGAGGGCGGCTGCGAGCATCAGGTAGTGTCCCCAGAGACAGACCAGCACTCACCACCTTTGCCAAGTCCTGTTCGCTCTAATCCTCTCAGGAGGATTAGAGCGAACAGGACTTGGCAAAGGTGGTGCATCTGTGAAAGTCTCCTTCTCTCTCCCGCCCTGCACTCACTGCTCACTCAGACCTCCACTCTGCCTCCACACAGCAGTGATGTCAGGACTCTGCATAAGGTCACTGGTTGCTAGATGCCAGTCGAGGCAGCCCTAGCGACCAGTTTACTGTAAATTAACTTTCATTCTGAGACAGAGCCTAGGGGGGCCCTATTTTCTGAGGGATGCCTTATATTTCACTCAGAAGGAAACCTGTAAGCAGGTCTTATTTTCGGAGGATGTTTTATTTTCAGGAAACAGTAGGAAAGTTGTTAAGACTTCCCATGATCCCTCTGTATATGCAAATAAGCCTAAGAGGATACTTTAAAATATAATTGTAATTTTAATATAAAGAGAAATTTTAAAAATTTGGAATTCTCTTTCACTAAGTGTAAGATTATTGTTAAAGTGTTAAATCTGAAAGTAAATTAATAGTCACCCTTACTATAAGAGGACTTGTAATATAACTAGCTAGTCGGCTGTAGGGTTGCTTCTTGAACTGCAGCCTTACAGATTGCTTGTTGTAAAAGAGAAGGCAAAGATTCTTAAATTAGACTTTGTAGCCTGAAAACTCAAAGAATATCTGTACATGATATTCTACATTCTCATTATAACTTTTGATATTTGAATGGATATATGCACCCCTATGTTCATAGCAGCACAATCTACAATAGCTAGAATTTGGAAACAGCCTAGGTGCCCATCAGCAGATGATTGGATCCAAAAACAATGGTACATCTACACAATGGAATACTATGCTGCGGTAAAAAAGGAATTCTCATCATTTGCAGCAACCTGGATAGAATTGGAGAACATCATGCTGAGTGAAATAAGCCAGTCAATGAAAGATAAACACCACATGACCTCACTCATTTGTGGATAATAAAGAACATTATAAACTGATGAACCAAAAGATAGATATAGAGACAGTAAAGCAACAAGCAGATTGTCAAATTACAGCCGGTAGTGTAGGGAGATCTGGGGGAAATAATAGATCAACCGAAGGACTTATATACATGCATATAAGTACAACCAACGGACACAAAACTCTGGGGAGGGAGGGTATGTATGGGAGGGGTGAGGGGCAATGTTAAAATATATACACAGATAATAATTTAATAAAAAAAATGTAAAAAATAAAAAATAAATAAAAGCAGAAAAGCAAAAAATAAATAAATAAATAAATAACTTTTGATATTTAACAAAAATGTATTGTAAATTTATCTCAAACTTACAAACTAATTCTTTGAATGTTTGGCAGCAATTTAAAAGGCACATGAAGGGATTTAATCCCTTCCACTGTGTGGAAGGCCCCTTGGTAAAGTACTTGAGCATTCTATATTGGCCTTTCTTGCCTTATTTGCAAAGAGGGACCCTTTTCTCACAATCCAATTGCCCACAGCTGTTACTTGAGTTTTCAGATCATGATGAGGCTGAAGCCTCATGGTAGCTGGTACCATGCATCTGTCTCTTGCACAATGGCGTGAGTTAGGCACTCCCTGGAGAAGAAACCTGGGTTCCCCGAGATATGTGATCAAAGCCAGGGCCCCGCCAAGGCAGGCACTGGGCATGGAGGCACTAGGGGCATAGGCTACCAAGGAGACAGAACTGAACCTCCCATCACCCTTCTTGGTCCCGGAGGATGGCTGGTTAGCCAATGATGGGTAGACTCCTCAAGGGAGGGGTGACCTAAGACAGGCACAGCTGCAGGGTGCCATCAGAAGAGAATTTGGGGGTCAACAGAGGTGGAGCACATATCTTCACCCTCCTCCCCTCCCCCAACATTGCAGGGACTTGAACATTCGCCCCTTCTGAGGGAGGTCGCCTGCCCCATTGCTGCTTCGAGCTTCCCATGCCCAGCTCAGATAGGGTCCCAGGCAACAAACAGAGATTTGGCCCAGTTCAGATTGAGACCCAACTGCAAACAAAAGACTTGGTCCAGCTCATATTGAGACCCAGGCAACAGAGAAGTGGCTGATGGCAGCTGCCCTATATCTAAATCTAGACTAAAACCAGGAATGCTTAGAACTTTCCCAAGAATGCAAATAATCCTTTCTATTAATATTTATAGGGTAAACTAAGATTATTGTTAAAGTATTAAATTTGACAGTAAAATAGTCCGAGTTTTCAGATTAATTTAAATTGACTAAATGAAATAAATGAATATTCAAGAAAATTTAATTGTACAAAAGGCTGTTCCTAAAGTATTAACCAAAATTTCTATTGGTAGTTCATTTCATGGTAAAATTGCTTAACATGCAATTAACCCTAAAGCAGTCAAATTTTTGTGCAAAAAAATTAAAATGTAAAGTTATCAAAACTGCACTATAAAAAATTTTCCAAAAACCTCTTAATAATTAAATTAAAAAGGAATATAGTAGAATTATATCCTGTAAGCAATATCCCATAAGTAAATTGTATCAGGCCTTAATTAATTTAAAAATCTTTGCTTTAAAATTTTTTACTCAAAAATTAATTCCCGTTTGTAATGCTAACAGCAAGACACACATGACATTAAAACAAGCCAAAGGAAAATCATTTGAACAAAAATAGAAAGGATCCCAAGTCTAATTTATAGAAATGATTTCTTTATTAATCTTTGGTCGATAATATGTTTATATTTTCAGAAAACTCCGAAACTGTATGGATTCCTGCAACAACGGATCTCAGAGAGGACCTGATGGAATTGTTCCAGCCACAGAATAAGCAGTGGCCCACAAGAACAGAGGAGAAACAGTCCAGAAATAAAAATAATGAGGATGCCTTGCCATAATAGCAGTCAGCACCTGTGCATTGCTGCAGGTTGCCCAGGACCAAGGGCAAGGAAGGTCGGTGTACATGTGTGCACACCCTTCTGCATAGAAATCAAAATGTTTATTGTTTAATATTTTTACCAAGACCCCTGACTTGGAGTCTTGTTTTATTTCTAACATAGGGAATGGTATTAACTGCCACATTAAAAGAGGTACTATACCTCAGGCATTAACCAATTTTATGAATGGATCCAGTTCTAGAAAGGCTGAATCTACTGCAGCAGGGGAGCAAAGGTCCTTCAAACCTCTTATATTTCAGTATAAATACAAGCACTTATTTATACCTTAACAGATTTTACTATAGAGCCCATCAACCTATAGTAATAGTGCTTTTGTGATAAGTGTAAGCTAAAATTATTAAAACAGAAACTATAAGGCACACTAATTCAGAGAATATTTTCATTTAATTTTCAGCCTTGAAAATGTTAAAGAAGAACAATTTCCATGTTTTATTAGAAGCAATGTCCTCAATGTGTTATCCACCTCTCTGTACCAACTTTAGGGGTAAATCCCCAAGGACTTAAACCTAATCAGATCTGGTAAAATGTATGTCACTCAATAGTAGAAACAGCCAATCATATTCTTAAAATCAATTACTAAAACAAAAAAGGGGGAGATAGGGCCCAGAGCAGCTGGGTCAGGAGCAGCCAGTCCCGGAGCAGCAGTCAGTTGAGGAGCGGCAGTGGCCAGACCCAGAGCAGCAGGTTGTGGAGCAGACCAGAGCAACAGAGGCCAGGCCCGGAGCATCCAGGCCCGGAACAGCTCGCTCCTCGCCTGCCCATGCCGTAGGGCTGCCTCTCAGACATGGCTGGAAACTTTTGCAGGAACTTGAGGGTCTGCTGAATCAAGTGATGAAGGCTTAGATCTGGATGTGTTAAGTTGTTGTAGCGCTGGGGTATTGATCTGTGAATGCCTTGTGTGGGGCCTGGATGAGGTTGGTTGATCTATTTGGAAATGTCTTTTGTGTGAAGTGTATCCTTGGGCATGTGGAGGTATTATTGATTTGAGAAAATGCTAAGTAACTGATTTACTATCTGAAAAATTTAAAGTTCTGAAAGTTTAAGGTCTCTTGCCAAAAAGAGGTTTTAAAGCTATCACCTTAATTTTAATGGAAAAAGGGGAGGACAAGCCCTTCCCACCCAGAACAGGTAATCCAATTCCAACCAGCAACTGTCATTAAACAATGTGTTCATTTACATTTGAATGGCTACAACTTTTGATAGCCTAAGGGCAAGTTTACATGTAAACAAGTTTGCTTCTCAAATCCCAGAGCAGAAAAAACAAAGTTTAAAATTATTAGATTTTAAAATTTATTCTTAGAAGTGTAGAAGTTTATTAATTTAAAAACAACAACAACAACAACAAAAAGGAGATTGAAAAATCTGATATTAGCTGTTGATTGTAGTAGAGTCGGAGATATGGGAGGGTCATGGACTGACAGTTATCGGGGAAAGGGGGAATGGTGGATGTGGGAAAAGACTGAACATAAACTGTGCACCTATGGATGAAGACAATGGGGGATAACAAGGGGGTGAAGGGTGGAGTGGGAACCAGGTGGAGGGGGGAAGAAATGAGGAACCTTTGTAATAATAAGAACAATAAAGATTGATTTAAATAAAAAAAATAAAATAAAAATAAACACAAAAGGGGGGAGGGGGGAGACATGTTATGTATCACCTCCAGAGAGGCTCTGTCATGCTTTTTATACTTTAAAAACAATTTTTTGAATTGTGATGCAGAGGATCGTACAGCAGGTGAAAGGCATCAGGTCTCCTGTACAATAGCCTCCACCAAGTCAGCTAGGTGGAAGGAAGCATAAACCACACAAAAGTTTTATCAGACTCAGTAATAATGAGGGAAAGTGGTTGTATTTATATCTTTCCAGAAGGAGCAATGCAGCCAATTCGGGTGCCAGAGTGTTACGTCCGTCACCACAATGGACTCAGAGAAGCTCCTGTGTCCCTTCACTCAAAAGGACTTAAGTACTGCTGTGATGACAGCAAAGTAGAAGAAGAAAACTGAAAGCTATGCAAGGGACTGTGATGCCAACATGGAGTCATCTGAAGAAGTTAAAGACTGAAGTGGAAGCTACTTCTTCAACCTGTACCTGCTCATGCTAGCATCTGTTAGCCTCCAGTCTTCTGCAAAGTCTTGCACAGCCAAGACCAAGGTCTCTGAGTAAATTATACACCAGCAGCAAAAGAGACTCTCAGCCGAAACCGGTTTGGCTCAGTGGATAGAGCGTTGGCCTGCAGAATGAAAGGTCCCAGGTTCAATTCCCGGTCAAGGGCATATACCTTGGTTGCGGGCACCTCCCCAGTGGGGGGAGGGTGTGTGTGAGGGCAGCTGATGGATGATATGGCCATAGTTCTGATTTCTCATATTGTTGTTTTGCATTGGCATTGTTTTGTTATTATTTAATAGCCAGAGTTTCGCTCTTGACATTTAAGTTTTGAAAATGATAACATGTATGTAATTTAATTTTTAGAGCCCTATTATTATTTTTTTTAATATATTTTATTGAATTTGTACAGAGAGGAAGTGAGAGAGATAGAGAGTTAGAAACATCGATGAGAGTCATCAATCAGCTGCCTCTTGCACACCCCCTACTGGGGATATGCCCGCAACCAAGGTACATGCCCTTGACCAGAATCGAACCCGGGACCTCTCAGTCCCCAAGCCGACGCTCTATCCATTGAGCCAAACCGGTCTCGGCTAGAGCCCTATTATTAATGTTTAAATTTTATTTTTATCAGTAAAAAAGGGTGAGATTTAGAGGGCCACCTGAGAAGGCACATGGACATTCTTTAAATTGTTAGCTGAGCCAGAGGCACTGGCAGAGTAACTTTGTCCAGTTGTCAGCAGGGGCTGGTCTAGATATGTAAATCCAGTAATGCTAGAGCCTAGTTAATAATGCAAAAAAAGTTCCTTTTACCCTATAAATAAACCTGCATGGCTTGAGGCATCGCCTTGCTGCCTCTCTATCAGAGTGGATGGCACCCACCTAGTGCCCAGCTTGATGAATCTATTTCTGCCTCCATGTCTTTTCTTTTTTCTCTAATTTCTTAATCCCCAGCTCCTCCACTCCAGAACCTATGGTTTTCCGTGATGGACACGGAAAACAGAGAAAGAGCCCAACACAATGAAGAACTGGAAAATCTAAATAGACTGATTAGCAGTGAGGAAATTGAAACAACCATCTAAACCTCATCAAAAAAAGCCAGGACCAGATGGCTTCACCAGTGAATTCTACCAAATATTCAAAGAAGAACCTATCCTTCTCAAACTCTTCCAAAATATTGTGAGAGAGGCAATACTTCCTAACACATTCCATGAGGCCAACATATCCTGATACCAAAACCTGGTAAAGAAAACACAAATAAAGAAAACTACAAGATAGTATCTTTGACAAATACAGATGCACCCATCCTAAACAAAATACTAGCAAATTGAATACAATAATACATCCACAAAATAATACATCATGACCTTGTGGGGTTCATTCCAAGGTTACAAGGATGGTTCAACATAAGCAAATCAATCAATGTAATACACCACATTTAAAAAATCATATGATCTTAACAATCGATGCAGAAAAAGCATTTTATAAGATACAGCATCCATTTATGGTAAAACACTCAATAAAATAGAAAGAAAGTATCTCACCATAATAAGGGATATCTATGATAAACCTCATAGACGTGTCACACTCAATGGTGAAACACTGAGGCTTTTTCTCTAAGACAGGCACAAGACAATCATGTTCATTCTCAACACTTGTATTCAACACAGTGCTGATGTCCTAGGCAGAACAATAGGCAAGAGAGAGAAGTAAAAGGCATTCAAATAACAAAGGAAGAAGTCAAACTGTCACTTTTTGTGGACAAGGTGATTCTGTATAAGAAAACCTAAAAACTCCACACACACACACACACACACACACACAAAAACAAACACCTTAGACACAATAAATAAATACAACCAAGTTGCAAGATACAAAATCAATGTGCAAAAATCCATTGCTTTTCTTTATATTAAGAATAAAACTTCAGAAAAGAAAATAAAAAAACAATTCCTTTTGCAATTGCAACCAGATAGAAAAAATACTTAGGAATAAATTTAACAAAGAAACTGAAAGACCTATATACTGAAAATTACTAAGCATTATTAAAACAGATTGAAAAAGATTCAACAAAATAGAAAAATATTTTGTTCATGGATTGGAAGAGCCAATATAGTTAAAATAGACATATTACTCAAAGCAATACACAGATCTAATGCAACCCCCATGAAAATCTCAATGTCATTTTTTAAAGAAATAGAAATCACCAGATTTGTATGGAACCACAAAAGACCCCAAATAGCCAAAGCAATTCTGAGAGAGAGGAAAAAAAAACAAGCCAGGCTGGAGGTATCACGCTATCTGACTTTAAATTATATTACAGAGCTATAGTAATCAAAATAGAATGGTATTGTCAGAAAAACCAACACATACATCAATAAAACAGAATAGAGAGCCCAGCTATGAAACCACATGTATATGTTCAGATAATTTTCTACAAAGGAGCCAGAAACACACAATGGAGTACAGATATTTTCTTCAATAAATGGTGCTGGGAAAACTGGAAAGCCACATGCAAATGAATGATGTTTGTCACCATGTACAAAATTTAATTAAAAATCTATTAAAGACCTAAATATAAGACCTGAAACAGTAAGGTACATAAAATCCTACATAATAGAGGTGTTGTGCAAATTGACTCTCAGACCCTCACAAGATGGCTGCCTACAACCAGGCTAGAAAGAGGGTTAGTGGGGGATGACAAATGACTGATCGGCAGGCTACATGAGCTGACAAGGCCAGTGGGAGGGGGGGGCAGTTAGGAGTGACCAGTCAGGCAGTCTGGTGCTATCTGGCCAGCAGGAGGGGGCAGTTAGCAGCATTCAGGCCAGCATGCAGAGGCAGTGAGGGGCAATCAGGTCAGTTTTTTGGGGGGAGGGAAGAGGGCAGTTAGGAGTGACCAGGCAGGCAGGCAGGTGAGCAATTAGGAGCCAGTGGTCCAGGAATGTGAGAGGGATGCCTGACTGCAGATTTAGGCCCAATCCCCGGGATCCTGGCAGTCAGACATACCTCAAGGGGTCCCGGATTAGAGATGGTGCAGGCTGGGCTGAGGAGACCCTGACCCCGTACATGAATTTTATGCACAGGGCCTCTAGTAATACATAGGTACCAAACTTATGGACCTCGGTCATAGAGAATAGTTTATGAACTTGACCTTAAAGGCAAGGGAAATAAAAGCAAAAATAAATTAATGGGGCTATATCAAATTAAAAAGCTTTTGTGCAGCAAAAGAAACTGACAACAAAACAACAAAGCAGATGATATTTGCAAACTGTAGATCTGACACAAGTTTAATTTCCAAAATATATAAAGAATTCAACACTGAACCAAAAAGAAAACAATCAAAAAGTGAGCAGAGGACTTGAAAATGTACCTCTTCCAAGAAGACATACAAATAGCCAATAGATATATGAAAAGATGTTTAACCTCACTGGCAATTAGCGAAATGCAAATCAAAACTACAATTAGATACCACTTTATACCTATTAGAGTGGCCATTATCAATAAGACAAGCAATAACAAGAGTTGGAGAGGCTGTAGAGAAAAGTGAAAACTTATTTACTGCTGATGGGAATGTAGACTGGTACAACAACTATGGAAAGCAGTCTGGCAATTTCTCAAAAAATTAAGAATAATGCTACCATATGATCCAGCAATATATACCAGAAAAAGTCAAAATCATGTACTCACAAAGATATATGCACCCCTATATTCATTGCAACATTATTCATGGTGGCCAAAACATGAAAACAACCAAAATGGCCCATAGTAGAGGACTGGATAAATAAGATGTGGTACAGCCGGGACCAGTTTGGCTCAATGAATAGAGTGTCAGCTTAGGGACTGAAGGGTCCCAGGTTCGATTCCGGTCAAAGGCATGTACCTTGGTTGTGGGCATATCCCCGGTAGTGGGTGTGCAAGAGGCAGCTGATCGATGACTCTCTCATCAATGTTTCTAACTTTCTCTCTCTCTCTCCCTTCCTCTCTGTATAAAATCAATAAAATATATTTTTTTAAAAAGGGATTATGTCCAATTTAAAAAAAAAAAGATGTGGTACATATACACAATGGAACACTACTCAGCCATAAGAAAGGATGATATATTGTCATTTGCAACAACATGGATAGATCTTGAGAACATTATGCTAAGTGAAATAAGTAAGTCAGAGAATGCTAAGAACTATATGATTTCACTCATATGTAAGACATAAAACTGAAACTCATGAACACAAACAGCAGTGTGGTGATTGTCAGAGGGAAAGGAGTGGGGGGAGAAGAGGGTCTGGATATAAGGAGCCAGAAGTGAAAGATGAGACAGAGGGCCGAAGACCAGGACTACACACTTTATTAGAGGAGAAGGACCCTGCCAGACAGCCTTGCAAAGGAAGAGAGCACATGTGCAGGGGTGAAGGCACCTTTTGAGGGGAGGAAAGGGAAGGGAAGGGATGGGGCTTAGGGTACTCAGCACATGCTGATTTGGTGGTTTTATATAAGGCACATGATTAGGCACTTAGGCACTTAGAAACTGGGGGCTTAGGGTGTTTGGCAAGTGCTGATTGGTGGTGCAATTTACAGACCATATATGATGCCTGATTAGGTGCTCAGAATGTCCATGCTGCAGGTGCAGGTTACATCATACTCAGTCCATCAAATGGGGAAAAGGAGGATCTATCATTCCTGGCTTTTGGTAATATATATTCTTTTAAATTGAGAGACTGGGCAAGGTCAGAAGGTGAAGATCCATTTCCCGTAGCTTCTTCTAGCTGAGAGGGGGCTTCATTGGGGGCGTCTACTTAGGATCTCAAGGATTCTGGTGTTAGGTTCTGAATTTAGGGTCAGATAGATTTCTCCCACCTTCTGGTTGGTGAACACCTGTATCCTGTTCTGCAAGAAACTAGTGAAACAGCACATGAGACAGAGGCCAAAGAGCAAAATTAAAATAAATACCAGTGGGCCTAATAGTGGGAGGAGCCATGAGTAAGTGAGTAAAAAACAGGTAGTGTTTTCTGTGCTGGATGAAGGGTGCAGCAGCATGATTTTCCCAAGAGACTGGTTGGTGAAGTCTTTTTTTTTTTTTTTTCTTAATATATTTTATTGATTTTTTACAGAGAGGAAGGGAGAGAGATAGACCACCTCTTGCACATCCCCTACCGGGGATGTGTCCGCAACCAACGTACATGCCATTTTCTGGAATCAAACTAGGGACCTTTCAGTCCGCAGACCGACTCTCTACAATTGAGCCAAATCGGTTTCGGCTGGTTGGTGAAGTCTTGAGAGAGATCCTGTTGAGTCACTTGGGAGGTAAAAGCTGCTCCTGAGGCTACCACAGTGTCACTTGTCTGGTTTTGCTGCTTTTCTGGAGCTGAAATACAACTGAGACCTAGATGTTATTTTTAGGGTGAAAAGAGTAGAGGTCTCAGTTGCCTTATCAGTGATATGAAAGGGGAGAATAGATTGCCCTGGGGGTGAGGTTCTTGCTTTCCCAGTTTTGCCCCTTGCTGGGAATCCACATATTTCTTGTAGGTCCTGAGCAGGGTTTCAAAGTATGTAGAGCAGTAGTTAAGCTCCCTATGGCAGTTTCAACACCTGCTGTGATGCTGAGGGTTAGGAAGAGAGGGATTATCTGGACTCCTCTTTTGTATCAGATATGATGGGTTATGGGGACAGGTAAAGCCTGATTATTGGGGCTGCATCTACATTGGGTAAGAGATAAATGGAAGTATAGATTCCTGTCCAGTTGATGGGGAGACAGATGTATGTGTTTTTCCCACAGAGGAAGAAAAATCCCTGATCATGGATATAAGCTGATAGGTGTAAGGAGAAGAGGTAGACTAAAGGGTATGTATTCCTTTTTCTAGTTCCGCACTCCAAGTTGAGAGGGTAGTCACCATGGCACTACCAATAAGGGGTGACAAATGAGTGATTGAGATTGTACTGCAGTGAAAGTGGGAGGGAAAGGGAAGGAAATGAGTAGTGGAAGCCAGGGACCTGGATGGCTGGATAAGAGGTTAGACACTGTGAATACTCTGGTTTAGCTTAAGAAGTATCCAGCAACCTTGTCCTGCCAGCTTCCTTTCTTCCTTCCTTCCTTCCTTCCTTCCTTCCTTCCTTCCTTCCTTCCTTCCTTCCTTCCTTCTTTCCTTCCCTTCTTTCCTTCCTTTCTTTCTTTCCTTCTTTCTTTCTTTCTTTCTTTCTTTCTTTCTTTCTTTCTTTCTTTCTTTCTTTCTTTCTTTCTTTCTTTCTTTCTTTCTCACAAACACAATTTCAAATTAGCCTTCAAACCTTCCTTCTATGTCCTTCAAAAATGCATACCCATGCCTCAGACCTTCCATTAAGTATTTCTAAAAGGCAGAGGGGGGAGAAGCAGGCTCAGTAGCCCATTCCCAGGCCTCTTGCTGCTTGAATCCCAAACCGAATCCCAAACCACCGCATTCTTCCTAGAGATAATGATCATTAAGGAGATAAGGCGTATACAATCCAAGGAATGGCTCTGCCTTGTGGGGGTAAGAGAATGAAACTGAGGGAGGTGACTATGGTTTGGGACAACTGGGTTTTATGAGGAGATGCATATTAGCCCTGGCCAGGCACCTAGATAGAATAAGAAAAGAGTGAATGGGGAATTTAGCAAAGTGCAGTGTAGACATGAGGTGGCTAATGGCTGTGAGACTAATCAATCCCAATAATAGAGACTAAGGAGTGGACAAGGGTCCCAGAGAATTCAAAGATGGCAGAATAAGTAGCCCTAGTGTCAATTAAAAAGAAGATTGGCTTACCTGCCATCACATTCATTACCTGAGGCTCAGTCCTGGTGATGTAAGTCTGGGGCCCTGTCAGGGCATGGACAGCTTCTTCAGTGGCCAGTCTTAGGAGGTCTGGGAGCTCCAAATCGGATCCAGAGAGTGGCCATGCGGGACTGGCTAAGGCCAGACCCGGAGGAGCCAGACTACAGTCTGATTTCCAGTGGCCTTCCCTTCCGCACGTTGGGCAGGGCCCAAGCAGGGGTGTCGGGTTTGAGCAGGACTTGGCTCAGTGTCCTTCCTTGCTGCATTTGAAGCATGGACCCATAGAAGGCTTAGCCCCTGACTTATCCATAGTTGAAGGACTGGCACTTTGTTTGGGGTTTGAGAGCAATGGCTAGGAGCTGGAAGACCTTTTACTGGGCCTCAGCCCTGTCCTGATCTCGCCTTTGATTTTGGATGTGGGTCTCTTTATCTCTATTATTAAAGACCTTAAAGGTCAGGTTAATGAGGTCTTTTGAGGGGTTTGTGGACCTGCATCTATTTTTTGAAGTTGCGGCATATGTTATGCCTCTCAGTTTGTGAGGCTGGACATAGAGAATAAGACATGGAGTCAGAGTATGCCATCAGTTCCTGCTGCCTCCCTCAGGGGTAGAGTGGACCAAGGAATAGAAGAGGCTGTTGAGGAGGCAGTCTTTGAGCCTGAGAATGAGTGTTAAATGGGAAAGGCTGTTTTGGAGCTCACATTCTCAGGATTTGGGCTCTCATGAAGATCATAAAGTGAGAAGGAATGGCCAGCCACGTGTCCTAGTAAGGCAGAGAGCACAGGAAAGGCAGGCAGATAGAGGTAGAAATGTCCCATCCTACAACCTAGGGAGTTTCTCAGGAGCTCGGTCTGCCTCACATAATAAGAGTGGGACCAGGAGGGGCTGTCCAGGGAGGGGCGTGCAAACACCACCGCCACCACAGCTGCTTTTTCTGGCTCTGCTGTGACCATTGCAGGTCAGTGGGTGGGCCTGGTGTGTGTGAAAGAAAGAAAAAAAAAGTTAAAACCACTCCAGGGACAGTGAGGGGAAAGTTATCCTGCAGTCTGGCATCAACCTGGGAAAAACAGTGCTTAGTCAGGGAGGAACAGGTTTAGGGTTGTAAGGAGGTGACGGGAGTGAGACACGTAGAAAGGAATTATCTGCTGGGTAGAAAGAGTAGTCACAAAACAGAGAAAAGGGCTGAAGACAGGTATGAGAGGGCAAAGAGGACTTCTGATGGGTGGGAACATGAGAGTAAAGCAAGGGGCAAGAGCTGGGAGGAGAGGGGGTGGCGGCCTGTTCTAGGGATCTCTGAGGCCTCCATTCCAGTGGCAAAAATTATCTAGATCTTGGAGGATACTGGAATCGAAAGTGCTGTTTTTGGACCAACGAGAGATTGTGGCCAGGTAGAGCTTCTTCAGTTTGATGTAGCCAGAAAGACCAAGGGTTGCAAGATTGGCCAGGAGATATCTTAAGGGTGTGTAGAGGGGGTTTGGACTGATAGGTTCCTATGACTGGAAGGAAGAGCCACTGGGAAGTTGGGGAGGAAAGAAGGAGCATCCTCTGTTTCCCTCAGCCAACCTGTAGAGAGAGAGAGAGAGAGATGAGAGAAGGTTCCAAGGTCATCACTATGAGAGCCTTCCTATGGAGTAGAACAGAGTTTTCCTGGCCAGGTACCTGGGCTTTCGTAGAGGATGTGTAGCCGAGTAGACGGGAAAACTCGGAGGCCCTTTCAGGTCAAGGGAAGGGGTGGGGGGGTGAGGGTGGAGGAGGTTGGGAAAGTTCCTGAAGCCTACCTGTTAGAAAGTGGTGAGATCCCCACGTGTCCTGGTACGGCAGGGTTCGAGAGGTGTGCAGAGCAGGCCAATCAACTCAGAACCATGCCACTGAGCAAAACCAGAGCAGGAGTCAGAAGCTTGGGGCCAGGTCCAAGGATCGTCCATGCTCACGTGCACCTCTCCTAGACTTTGGCACCAAATGAAAGACGAGATAGAGGGCCAGAAACCAGGACTACAGGCTTAATTAGAGGAGAAGAACCCTGCGGGCAGTCTTGCAAAAGAAGAGAGCACATGTACAAGGGTGAAAGGTACCTTTTGAGGGGAGGAAAGGGAAGGGATGGGGCTTAGGGTACTCAGCACATGCTGATTGGTGGTTTCACATAAGGCACATGATTAGGCACTTAGGCACTTAAGCACTTAGGAATCGGGGGTTTAGAGTATTTGGCAGGTGCTGATTGGTGGTCTAATGTACAGTCCATATAAGGTGCCTGGTTAGGTACTCAGTAATGTCCATGCTGCAGGTACAGGTTACATCATACTCTGCCCATCATTTGGGGGAAGGGAGGATCTATCAAGAATATTTGGCTTTGGGTGGTGGGCACACAGTACAACATACTCATATTGTAACATAGAAACCTTCCGGAAGCCAATTCCAGCATGTCATAATTGCAAGAGTTTCATCAAAAGGTTGATGGAACTTGGAGACTCAACAGGGCTGAGTCACATATATCATCACCTGTTGGAATGGTAAAGACATTTCCCCCAAACCTGAATACGATTATTGTTTGCTGCCAGACAGCTCAGGGCATCTTAATCTACATGTTAGTGCCTCCTGTTGGTCAAACACCTGAACAGCCATAGGCTATTCCCCAATCTGACAATGCTTCTGTATGCTACCCTTTGAAGTGTATTATCTCTACTTGCCTTAGGACAATTTGTGTTAATAAAAAGCAAGGGGTCCTGAGACAAGGGTAACTTAGCTCCTTCAGCTAGGCTCCTCTGACCCCCAATGCCTTTCAAAATTATCTTTCATCTCTCAATTCATTTAATCTATGTCTTTCTCCAGATTGCTGAACCCTTCTTAATGCTGTAACAAGAACCCTGGCATTAATGGTACCCTGAACTGGGGCTTTCTGAATCCTTGCAGCACCTACAGAAACCCACACCTGAAACTTATATGTTCATGTTAACAAATGTCACCCCAATATATTTAATTTTTAAAAATTTAGGGTTTTCATATATCTGATATGCAGGTACTAAAAAGTAGGACTAACTGAGTGAAGATGGAATGAGGGCTATGCAAATCCTGTTATATATGGTTGGAAACTTACAAAACCGTATGTGTCAGTTTAGATGCTTCCAATAAAAAAAAATAGATACAACTTAAACTATTGCAAAATAAAGGGAATTCACCACCTTGCATAAGAAAAAGTTCAAAAGTAGAGTAGGCTTCAGGCACAGATTGATCAACGCTGCCTTTATGATTTATTCACTTGGCCCCATTGTATGAGCTGGCTTTATTCTTATCCTGGCTTACCTCAGGGTTAGACTTATACTAACAGCATCAGCCGGGGATGAGGATCTCAGAAAAAAAGAATGGAACATCACAGGAAGACTGAAAAGTATAGGAGGGTAAATATCAGTGTTCTCCCCTTCTCCTTTTATTTAATCTTCCACGTTGCTTTCCTTGGCAAGAACTAACAAAACCCAGAGGGTAAGGGAGCCTAAAATTAGCTCCTACAGGGCAGATGAGGGAAAGGATTGGGAAATGGATCTTAAGGCAAACAGGCATGTGACTGACACAGGCTCAAAAGATATTGAGTGGCCAAAATGGGAATGGGAATGGAATAAGGTAGACAGAAGTTCTCCTAGCACACAGAGTCTGAGGAGCTCATTTCACCACCAGTACATGGAGGGCTTGTTCTCCTGGACCACAGATGTGATGGCTGCCATATATCGGTGACAAAAAAGGGTGCTATTAAAAGTGGTATGCTGTTCTGAGTGGGAGTTTACCTCTCAGCAATCCACTGTACAGTGAGTTAGGGGAGAGGGGTGCCTGAATGTCTCGTCTAGCTACAGCTTGGCCTGAATGAGAGGAATTCACATCACATGGAGAGTCTGGGTGCTGGGAGCTTGCTGCAGTTCTAAGTCAGGATTTGGAGTTGACTTTAGGAAGAGGGCAAAATCACTTAGATTGCCTAAGTAATAGTAGTATTATATTAAGGAAAATAGATATGGAAAGGAGGGTATGGGATAGCCAGTCAGGCACTGGATTATGGGTTACAACCCGTGTTTCCCCAAAAATAAGACGTCCTCTGAAAATAAGACCTAGCATATGGAAAGATAAGACATCCCCTGAAAATAAGACCTAGTGCAACTTTGGAAGAAAAAATTAATATAAGACACTGTCTTATTTTCAGGGAAACAGGGTATTGTGGTTACTTTGGGTGGCTGGCACTTTTCCCTCCCTCCTTCTGTAACCAGGTACTCCAGAGCTTGGGAGGAACCCCACATTATAAGAAACTTGGTTTGGACAAGTGCTCTGCATAGCACCCACTGGCCCAATCTTCAGCCTCTCGGGAGCTAGGATTATAGAAGTGTGCTTACATACCAGACAGCCAAGTGTCTGCGTAATGAAACAGGCAGCTGTGGATGTTCTCTGCCCATCCTTCTTTCCTTTGAGAAATTAATCTCTTCTCTCAAGGTGGTTCTGGAAAGGGCTGTAAAGCACAGGTGCTCATTACCTGACACCTGAGGAGTCTATGTCATCTAAGCTAGGCCAATCAGATACTCTCTCCCAAGAATTTGAACTGGGGACAACTATCACAGGGCTGGCAAACCACAGAAGTTGTTTCCAGCTGGCATCTCCAGCTGCTGTCCTTCCTGAGGCATGGGTGGTCATGCTGTCACTTCCCGTAGTCTTCCTACAAACCTTTTTATACTCAATTGAAAGGAGATTTTTCTGTTCCTAATGACCAAAAATTCCTTCTTGGAACAAAAGTCAACATGATTTAAAATTTAGCAATCACCATAGTTTAAGAACTAAAATTAGATCTCCTTTGCTAGGCTTATTTGGGACAGAGATACTGCAAATTCACACACATCACCAGGGTTCTGGGACAGACTAAATCATACAGAAGTCCATGGATCACAAGTGCCCTTAAAAAGTAGAAAAATAGTTCTGGATGGTTTGGTTCAGAGCATCTGTCTACGAACTGAAGGGTCTTGGATTCAATTCCAGTCAGAGACACATGCCTTGGTTGTGGGCTCGATCCCCAGACCTGGTCCAGATACATGTGGGAGGCAACCAATCAATGTCTCTCTCTCACTGATGTTTCTCTCTATATATCTTTCTCCCTCCTTTTCATTCTTGGGGGGGGAAAATAGGGAGATCTAAGGAAGATCTTCATTATAAGTATTTTCTTAGAAGATATGGTTTCAGAGTAAGTCATGAATTTCTATTTCATTTAACTAAAAAGTAGAAAATAATATACTAAGGGTGTTCTTCAGGACAAACTTATACTCTTCACTTCTGCTAGCTGATTTTTATAAAAAGGATAATGTTTTTCCTTATCATGTTTATTAGTGGTATATGTACTTACTATTAATTTATGAATAATTTGTTTGAATAATCTCCTAAACATACACATAGGCATACAAATGCAGTCCTAAACACTATGCATACAAATAATTTATTCTTATTTCATACATATGTTTTTCAGCCAAAAAAATGAATAGTTATAAGACCATAAGGGACAAATGTCTCACACAAACAAAACCATAGCAAATTACAGAACAGACGTAAATCACAATTTTGTTCAGCTACATTCACAGAGCTGACCAAATTTATGGATTCTGTTTCTTAACTTAGCAGGTAATGTGGAGTTATGAATAAGCAATGCTTGGCAGAATACACTAATACTTTGAAACCACATCACAGTCCCTGTGTGGAAGTTTACACATCCTGAGAAAGTCCCTCTAGCTCACTAGATAGAGCTGTTTAGGATGTGTATGATGTGTATGATGGCTGGAATCAGGGTAGCCTAAGAATTAATTAAACAAGTGGAGAAAAATGTTTCTTTCTTCTTTTATGCCTGCATTATCCTTTATTCTCCTTTCCCTCCATTTATCAGCATTAAATGAATTAAAAAATAAAAGTAAAAAATTAACCCCACACAAGGATATTTGGTCACTGTTAAATCTTCTGTCTGCTTCTGAGCTGGTTTGAAAAGGTCAAAATGGAATCCTCTTAGAAACCTTTTATCTTCAAGGCTGAGTTTGTGGAAAGTGAAGGCCTCAAGGTGGTGGCATGGTCTGGGAAAGGATGACATGAGAGTTCAGAGCAACTGCATGCTTTCTGCAGAGAGAAGAGCAGCCAAGGAACCCTCCCCCTGCCCTGGGGCAGAGCCCTTTCCTGGTCTGTGTGGGGATGGCTTAGGGCTTTATTCTCCTTTTCACTCTAAGAAATAAGGAATAGGGTGTTCGAGGTTGTGCATTTTTCTGGTTATGTTATTCACAATAGTTGTAAACTCATCAAAGTGATCTGTGTCTTATCCTTTTATTGCCTTGATAGTTAGCTGCTTAAAATAATTTTGCTCAAAACCTCCAGAGCAGAAAACCAGCCTGGAGGAAAATGCTTCTGTTAAGCATTGCTAAGAAAATGAATTTAATGACATTTCTGTCAAGAATTTTAAAAATATTTTTAAATTTAGCCTTGTTACACACCTATAACATCTGATGGTTTTCTTCTCCTTTAAAAAATGTTTTTTTTTTAATTTGTCTTTAAACTATATATATTATTTACATTTTTAAAGACCTTATAACTATTTAAAGACCATAATAGTTATATGGTCTTATAACTATTCATTTTTTTGGTCTTTATCATTAAGGTAAAAGCTCCAGGTAATTAAATTCTCAGGAAACAGATGAGACTTTCCAAAGGGCACCATTCTCATCTGTGGGCTAAGGCCTGTGTTTTATAAACACATTACTATTATAAACTTCTAAAATATAAAATTAGAATACTTCTCTAATTTTTATTATTTTCTTTTTTTTTTTTTTTTGCATCCAGCATATGAAAAACAGGTGATGCTTCCTAACTAGAGATAGAACTAAAAGAAAAAATGAAATTAATGTGTCCCCATACTCTTTTCATCTGGAAGCAAAGATTTATTTACATGGTGTCAGTTTTCAATGTTGTGATGAGCCATGAGGGGCAGGGCCCTCTCCACAGCATGGTTAAATAACCAACTGAAGACCACTCCACTCCTACTTGAGTGCTTATTGCATATTTTAGGTGGAGTTGGAAGGCATAAGAAAGGTGGTCTGCAACTTTTACACATTCAAGAAATTTTCCTTAAGAAATGTCATGTTTGGAATAGTTTCCAGAAATAGTTCAAGAACAAAAAATGTTAAAATCCATGCATTAGATTTAGAAGTACAATCTATTGGGGAACAATTTCAAAAGCTCAAAAATGCTGTTTTTCCATTGAGTTATATAGGAAATAAGTGAGCATTTTGTTGTATAGGTATGTGTTCAGAGCTTTCAAAAGTCACATCCTGTCACAATTAACAATCAAATGAGCATTCTTGGCCTCTGTCACATTCTTATTCTGCAACTTGCTCACAAATTCTTATTACTCTCTTCTAAAACAAAAAAATCTACAAACTAGTTAGAAGTCTGCAAACCAGAAATACAATATATTTTCCCTTTTTTTTTAACAACAAAATTTTATATTTGCTTTTTGGAAAAGTGACTCAGAAGAACTGACCCCAATTTTCATATTTAAAAATTAGTTATTCATAACACTGAAGAAATAATATCTTCAATAGGAAGACATGTTTCTTTTCACAAAGGAATACAGTAGTTCTCAGCTTCAGCCAATCCATGTTTCCTTTTCCATCTTATCTAGGCTCATTGGCTCTTTGTTAGTGCAATATATGACAGAATATTTGGCAACCTTTCAAGAAAATGATTCAAAAGGTAATTTACAATTGGCTGGTGCTATCCCCTAATGCCTTTTCCCCTTTATGCCCTAATTTTATGGAAACAAATCAAGGTCATTAAGCCAGGGGCAATTCAAAATATGCCTGGACACTAGTGCTCAGGTCAAAAGCTATGGGATGTGGTTGGGCTGCCAAAAACAATTTCTTGCTTGTCTATTTGAGTGCTGACAGCAGGGGGATTCACATGCTTTTCTAGGGACAAAATTTAAAACTCAGGTGAAATTGTCCATAGCTGAACTTGCTATTCCATTTGGGTTGATTACATCTAATCTTTCTTGTTCTCCCTTTCTCATGCCTTCTTCCTATCGTTTTCATATCTGATACCTGTTCTTTATAATTTCCTCCAGATATTTTTTCTAAGACATATTTCATAATTACAACCCAAAGAGCTGAAACAAGGAAAAAGGCTAAAGAACATTAATCTTTAGAGATGTAAGCTTTTGAACTTGCATATTTTTAAACTTATGTATGAAATTCAGACAATTATATATCTTAGGCACTTTGAATGAACCTTACTTCATAATGTTATGACTACTATAAACCTTTCAAATATGATTGTTATCAGTCTTTGTTAACTAGTAGTGATAATATTTTCATGTATATCTCTTCACCTGGATTTACATTAAATTTTCTCATTATTTCTAATCATAAAATGCACAAAGGCCTAGGAGCTGACAGAATCAAAAAGAAAGAACATGATTGTGGTGACTAGCATGTTAATTAAAATAAGATTCTAAGCATTGGTCTTATGCTAATAGGAGAAAAGGACCAAACTCAGTGGCTTCAGATATCTGTTTATGGAAAAGATCAGGGTTTGTCCCTGGTCTCATGGCCTTTCTAGTCCTCCTACCTGTTCCATGCACAGACAAAAGGGTAATAGTTGTATTAATGTGACGGATCCTCACCAATGTCTAACATGCAGTGGATGCTCAAAGATCACTAAAGGAATCATATATAAATGTATAAAAGTCAACTCAAAGACACTGACAGAGAAACGTAAGCTGTGGCAGACTTCAACGGGTGAATAATCTAAGAGGATAAAAATTAAATAGCTGATAACATTTTGTATAAGATATTAGAGGCCCAGTGCATGAATTTGTGCATGGGTAGGGTTTGGCCAGCCTGGGCTGGGGATGGCGGGGCGGGAAGGGAAAGGGGGGCGGGGGAGGGGTGACATGGGCAGTTGGCCAGCCTGCCTGCTGGTCGAACTCCTGGTCAAGGGGAAAATTTGCATATTAGCCTTTTATTATATAAGATATACACTGAGTGGCCAGATTATTATGCTTTCAGAGATCATATTAATATGGCCACTCAGTGTACATTCTCTAATTAGTGTTTGTGCTTGGCCAGAAAAACCAGCAAACACTCAGAATCAAGCACAAAACCATCCCTACATTCTAATGTCAGTTTGAAAACAATTCTGTCACCTTGAGCCAACAGTGTAACCTTGAAATGAAGATAACTCCTACTGCAACTCTTCTTCTATAGCTTTGTATGGGTTAACTGAAGTTGTGAAGAAATTTGAAGATAAAAATGTGTTTTTAATTGCTGTTAGCCCTCAGATTAAGCACCAAATCAGGAAAAAAAATATAAAAATCACTCCATTCCCAAATTTTGCCTTCTTAGAAATGACTTAGTCACTGGTTAGCAAAGTCATTATTAGTCAACAGAGCCAAATATCAACAGTACAATGATTAAAATTTATTTTGAGAGCTGAAAACTGACTTCTGCGCATGGGCCACAAAGTTTCCTTCGCACTGTACATGTGCACCTGCACGTGGTGTTTTGTGGAAAAGCCACATTCAAGGGGCCAAAGAGCTGCACATGGTTCACAAGCCGCAGTTTGCCGACCACTGACTTGAGCTAAACAGTTTTTAAAAAAATATATATTTTTATTGATTTTTTTTACAGAAAGGAAGAGAGATAGAGAGCTAGAAACATCGATGAGAGAGAATCATCGACCAGCTGCCTCTTGTACACCCCCTACTAGGGATGTGCCCGCAACCAAGGTACATGCCCTTGACGGGAATCGAACCTGGGACCTTTCAGTCTGCAGTCCGATGCTCTATCCACTGAGCCAAACCGGTTTTGGCTAGCTAAACAGTTTTTGACTGCAAACACTTGCAGGCAGGATTTATGAATGGAGACATATGAAGGCCACTCTGACCAGCTTTGAAGCCCCATACTTTCTTCTAAGGCTATTTATAGAAAATGGCTAGCCAGTGGAAAAGAGCACATTTATTTTTACAAGCCAGTCATGACATGACCAAAGAACTCACTTCCTCTCTCAGGGAAGGCTATCTTCTTCAGCTGAGGGTATAGCTTCAAGGCAGGGAAGAAAGGGACCCCTGTTAGTCAAATGAATCAGCCTGTCAGTCCCAGAGACCAACCCCACAGGGTGATAGGCAATAAGTCAAACATCCTCATTTCCCAGGTATGCTTCTATGATGCTGCTCCTTGAGATGTCATCTAGATTATGACAAACACGTAAAAATAAAATGCATTATATAATATACTTTAAAATTCTATGCTTTCAAAATAGATTTTACAGAGATAAAGAAGTACACTCTTATTTATCATTTGTCCTACATTTCAAACAGCTAAAAGTAAAACTGAATTTTAAAGGAGGTGGCAAAATGGAGAGTTTGGAAAATATTTTAAAGCTACTTTATTCTGATAGCCATATTACCCCTGAAATACATAATATACCTGAATAGTCCCATGCAAATTTGGAGACTTTGTAAATATTTGCTGATTCTAAAATTTCATCATTTACCTTGACAGAAATCTGATATAATTTAGCAAATAACATATATAGTTTTACAAATGCCCCTGAACTTGTGTAATGTTCACAGTACCTGTTTGCAAATATGAAGTGAAACCAATGTTTTCAACTAGAACGTCCTATTGTCAATGGTATATGTAGTGTATAAAAATTAAGGTAGCATGGGAAAGGGAAAGTGGAGAAAGGAAACTTTTGAAGGGAAACTGGAATTATAATCATTTGATAAAGATGTGGGTATAATTTTATCCTTTACTGGCTTCTTTTTAAGAACAAAGACACAGGGCAAGAAGAAAATTCTGTTTGCAGACCCAGATCTACAACAAACAAAAATTTTAAATGACAAATACCAGATTTATTTCTTGTTCTCAAACTCAAGCCTTTTTAGAAGGCTGTCTTCTTAAAGTTCCTTCTGAAAAGGGAGGTACCCTTTTACACAGAAGCTAGAAAATACTCATCAAGTTGTTTTTAGCTTCTTTTGAGACTCTAGAAGAGACAATGATGACATGCAAATAACTTTGCAGGTAGAAATATCCTGTCCTTGAATGCACGTACTGAATTAAGTTACAGGTGAGGAATGACATCTGTATTAGAAACAAATTTTCTGCCTCTGAACTTAACAGAAATCTCCTTGCATGTTGCAAAAGTTGAGATACTGTCACCCATTAGCAAACCTGCAAAGATGAGACACAATCCCCATTAAGAAGCTCTAAATTAAATATAGACATATACAAAGTTAACTTCTATGTGAAAAGTTACATGCCAACATACTGGTTTCTCCAGAGAACTGTGCCAGCAGTTTATAAATATAGTAGTGATCAAAAGCACAAACAAAAGCAGCAATATATTAAGGGGGCATCAGTCTATCAGTGCTGAGGTGAATGTTCACCTATTTTATGTGCTTGATCTAAATTATACCATGAGATCAATACTTCCCAATCAACGACTTATTTGGCTCCTAACCAAGAGGACTTCTCAGGAAGTGTGATGAGTATTTAAATAAACTACCTCAGTGGTTTGTTTTAATCTAAGAATGCCATCTCAAATACAAGTAATGTTTATGAAAATGTCTTAAATAATACTGGCCAATGTGGTTTTTAGAAAGGATCTCAGGAGCATGTTGACTCATTTCTCCATGATTTAGGATGACCGGCGTTCATTACTATATTCTACATCCAAATGAGACTTCAGTGTAGTTAATTAGGCAAAGGTAATTCTATTTAACTCGAACATTTCAGTTACAATTTAAGTAATATGCTCCTGCCTGTTACACTATAACTACTTAATTTATTCCTGAGTATTATATTTTAAGCAACAATAGATGGCATCAGTCTACAACAGTGTCCTCTCACCTTCCCCATCAGCTTCAATAGGAACTATAGCCACATTAGTGGGTTGGCCCCTTTTCCTAGTAGAAAAGCCAGATGCTCTGCATGTCCTAGTAAGCTACTTCCAGTGCTACCAAAAATTTGAAACCAATTCCATTTTCCTTCCTTCCTGGGTGGAATGTTAAACCCTGATTTGCAGTACAGTAAGACAAAGTTTACTCCAACTGCTCTACCCTATATTTGAGGACTAGTCATTTGGGCATTGCTTCAAAAGGCACATTTATTCCAGTGGTAATTTAAATAAGTAGAGAAGGAAAAATCAGATTAAAAACAAAATTAGGATAGGTTTTGTGGAATACATTACAATAAATGGGTTACTGGGATCTACAAAGACCACTGAGCTCCTCACCAGTAGTCTAACCTGAGTCCCTATGGTAGAATAATTCACATTTGAGTCATGGCACACAGGCCTTGATTAAACACTGTTTAAGAAAGTAGTTGAGAATGCTCAAGCAGCTTGCCCTGATGTCCAGTTCAAGTGTATGCAATGCAGAAGGGCTGCAAAATTCATAACTATACCACAAAATTCAGTGCATATCACAGGCTTATGAAAATTATTGTATATATTACTATTTAAATAACATCTGAGAAACATTTTGAAATAATTAACTTGTGTTGTTCACATTCCATGCATTTTCTAGTATGTTAAGCCCTGTACTTATGTCTTTGTGCCCGTTTCCTATAAAGCTCCATTATTTTACAAATCCAAGCACTCCTGAGACTGTAATGGAAGTACCCAGGGATTTTGTCTACTTACCCTCTTTAATGCATACCTGACCTCACAAGGACTACTTGTTATTACAGCTGGCACAGAAGACGACTGGAAAATATAACTGTTTTGGGTTTTATTTGGGATTTTATTTGCTACCTTCAAAAACTCCCTGGATGTCACAGACACCATCTGAATGTTGTCCATGGGCAAAAAACCATGGCTTTCTCCCTCCTGCTTGACCCACTTCCCTCATCCATAGCCCCAAGTGCACTGGACCCCCACCCTCGTCATATTGGACTTTTCCCCTGTGGCTCTGCAGCACCCTTCTTGAGCAAAGAAGGAAACAACAAAATTGGAAAACAAACCAACAACAGTAACAACAGAAAGTACAAACAGGTGCAAACCAGCAGCCTTCTGCAAGGCAGAGGCTCACTTTTTACTGCTGAATTCAGAGCTGTTCAGGAACTTCTTGATGACCAGCCCCAGACAGATGACCAGCAGCAGCATGTAGCCCACGGTGCCCGAAAAGGTGGGAGCGGCAGGGGGCTCCTTGAGGAATTGACGCAGGCCCTCCTCGACATAGTACACCTGGTCGTAGATGCTGAGGAAAGTGAAGATGTGGAAAAGCTGGTGACTGTGGCCTATGATGTCAAAGAGGCCAGGTTGGATGCGCTCGGGGATCTTGCTCACATTGAAGAAGGCGGCCACCACCAGCCAGAAGTAGCGTCGGTAGAAGTGCACGAAGAGCGTGGGGTTCTCACCTCGTAGATCAAAGAGCCAGCTCTCAAGCATGATGGGGCAGGCCATGCTGAGCGGCATGACGAAGACGAAGGTGCGCAACGCGAACGGATAAGAGCACCAATCCGTGCGGCTCTTGCAGCAGGCCACGGTGCAGGCCACCGCCAGCACAAAGGCCACAGGCAGCACGAGTGCACGGTAAGCGGCGATGAGGCGTGTGCAGTCCACATGCCAGCCCAAGCGCTGCTGCACGTAAGGGGTCATCACTCTGGCATCCAACAAGCTGAGGCCCGGCAGTAGGTAGTAGTAGTAGGCCACCGTGCTGCCGAAGCCATAATAGCTGATGGAAGCATAGTCCAGGTAGAAGAAGGCGGCTCGCAGGCGCAGTGACAGGCAGCTGAACACGTGTGCCGTGCAACTCATGGCAAAGGTCAGCAGCACGCCCGACGCGTAGCACCACAGTGGCAGCAGCCAAGGGTGGTGGAAGGGTACGTCTCGGCCGCTCAGAAAGAACAGGCGGCAGAACTTGCTCAGGAACAGCAGAAGGGGAATGAAGTGCGTCCAGAAGTTGAGCGTCTCGTTAGTGGGCTTCAGCACCGAGGCTAGGCACTCCTGCACAGTGCAGGGCAGCCTCCGGTAGCCCGACAGTATAAAGCACTCCACGAAGTCGTCAGGCACCTCGTCCCAGCGCAGCAGCGGCTTGGTGGAGGCCTGAGAGTCCACAGAGGCTGAGGGATGGGGGCGCGAAGAGGCCTCCAAAGTCGCCTCTGTCGTGGCCCCTGGGCCTTTTGTGCCCGCTCTCCGGGGCTGTAGGCGTCGCAGCATGGTGCCACGGGCTTGGCTAGGACGCCAACAGGCGACCTCTGGCGCGGGCTCCGAGGAACAGGCGACCTCTGGTGCCTTCGTCCGCGCACTCAGCAGTCCCCGCCGGCTGCCGTCGGAGTCTTTGTGTTAGCCCAGGGGCGTCGCTGCGGGTTCAAGAGAAGACCTGAGCCTCTAAGCAGCCGTTCCTAAAAATAAGCAAATAAATAAAAACAATCCGTTTGTAAGCAGTCAGCGACTGGCAGGAGCGCGCGTGGCTTGACAACCCCTTCACCAGGCTTCCTGCTTTCGGCTCCCGGCCGCCAACGCTGCTGCAGCCCCAGCAGCGGCGCGGCAGACTGCTGCGGCGACTGCGCTGCCCCGGTGACTGGGCATCGCGTGGTGCCGGCGCAGCCGCCGCCGTCCCCAGCGCGGGAGGCGGGGATGTGGGAACTGAAGCGCTGGAGGGAGGAGGGGAGGGACTGGCTCACCGAAGGAGGGCGGGGGGCCTCCCAGGCTAGTGTTTCAGGGCCGCCTCCTGGGATAGAGTTGTCCCCTGTCTCAAGTTCCTTACCATCCCCCCTCCTCGGGCTGCAGCAGGCGATTTGGCCCGTTAATGATTGATGAGGGGGCAAAGGCTGCGCCAGCTACTCGGCTTCGGGTGTCGAGGGCGAGGGTCGGTGCTGGGGTTCCAAACCCGACAGCCACGCCGGCGATCAGCGATCGGCGACCGAGAGGACACTGGGGAGCCGCATTTGCTGGGGGCGGAGAGTTGTGGCTGCGGTCGCGGGGGCGGGGTAGAGTGGGGGAAGGGATAGCACCAGTCGCATCACAGCTTGGCGGGGCGGGGAGATGCGCTATTAGTCCCGAGGTAGCAGGAGCAGAGGCACTCTGGAAATCGGGGAGAGCTTAGAGACCGTGTCCGGTTCAGGGTGTCACTGTCAGAAACCTGGGACTACCCCTCTTTTATCTTGTGTGTCCGTGCGCGCGCGGGAGCGTGCACGGCTCTCGCTGTGTGTACTACACAGATCCTTAGTTTAATCTTCTTTCGTGTAGCAGACTTACTCGAGTGCGTCATTAACCTCCCTTCTTCCTAGTCCTTGTCTTATTCAAGCCTGTAGCTGGCCTCTTGTGGCACTCACCAACCCTCGGGCCCGCAGTTCCCACATTCTCGTGTTCTTGTGTCTTTAAATGGGAATCTTATTTGGAGCTCAAAGTCCGAGAGAAGACCAGGCAAGTCAGAAAGACTGATGATCTGCGGAATTTATTAACAAGGGCTTCACTGGCAGAGCTGTGCCAGAGTCGAAGACTTATCATAGTGGAGGGCTAGTTGAAGGAGGACTTCCAGGACAGATGAATGAACTGAAAAGAGACAGAGACAATTTTTAGAGATTGGGAGGCAGTAGCTTGGAAAAAGCTTATGCATTATTGACCAGAAGAACCAGGCGAACTTGGGTGGCTAGAGACCAAAATAAAGGAAGACTGAAAAATGGAAAAATGGTTTGATACACTGCATTTGAAACTATGCCTTTGAACCTTGTAAAAGAGGGAGCTAAAAAACCTGCCTGCTCTAAAATGTTCACCATTTCACTAAAGTTTATCTTAGTGATGCCCTGGGGTATGATTGAGTCTACCTGCAATATAGTAGTATCATGGCAACAGGGGCTAACTATAAGGGATCAGACACTGTTCTGAGTACATCACAGCTTTTAACTCTTTAATATATTACTAGAGGCCTGGTGCATAAAATTCACGGAGAGGGGGGAGGAGGTTCCTCTCAGCCTAGCCTGCACCCTCTCCAATTGGGAACCCTCAGGGGATGTCCAACTGCTGGTTTAGGCCCAATCTACTGGCAGTCAGACATCCCTATCACAATCCTGGACGGCTGATTCCTAACTTCTCACCTGCCTGCCTGTCTGGTTGCCTCTAAGTGCCCCCCACCACTCTAATCACCCCTAAATGCCTCTGCCTGCTGGCCTGGTCACCCCTAACTGCCCCCCCTCAAACCTCTTCCAGTCTGGTTGCCTCCAACTGCCCCCCACGGCCAGCCAGGTCACCCCTAACTGCTCCTGCTGCTGGCCTGGTCACCCCTGATCACCTCTAACCACCCCTGATCACCCCTAATTGCCTCTGCCTACCAGTCTGGTCACCCCCACACAGCCTGCTGTTCAGTCATTTGGTCACCCCTCACTAACCTCCCTACTGGCCTGGTCATCCCATGCAGCCTGTCCAGTCATATGGATTTTTCCCATTTTTTTTTTTTTTTTTTACAAATAAGGAAATGGAGGCACCATGACCATAAATAACATGCCAAATTGGTAGAAGTGGGACTTGAACCTACACAAGCTGCCTCTAGATCTCATGTACTTAAACCAGAACATTCAACAAGCTTCTTTGCTCAAAGGAAACTGAAAGGACAGTTGTATTTAGGAAAAGGTTTTCATTTTATAAATGAAAGGATATCTTCATCATGACAGCAAATCTTATAAGTAGATTAAGAAAGATTTACTTAGTATGGCTCCAGGAGGACTTAAGTTGTGGGAAAGAATAATTTATTTATAATTAAGAAATAATTCAGTATTGTAAATATCTAAAATTATTAAAGGTAATAGAAGCAGTCTTATTAGAAGTTTTAGCCTTCTCTGTGAAAAAAAAAAAAAAGTTTTCCACTTAGCAAACTACACAATTAGGCCAAAGGTACATTGCATCTTATGCTTTTATGAGCTATTCATAAATTCCTGATTGATGGATTTTAAATTAATGATATATTGCTGCAGTTACTTAGCTAGTATTTTATTTTTATTTTTTTAGTATTTTCTATTTTTCCACTTCCATAGCTTTGTTATTTTAAAGAAAAATCTAATTTCATTTCACATCTGGACTAAAGACCAGGCTAATTTATAAAAGAGAAAGATTCAGGCATTTATAAATCAGGCCTAGGAATGATAAACCTGAATAGACCAGATCAGAAAATTTTTTTCATATTCTCTTTGTTACTCCACAAACAACCTGAACAGTTACCTGTAAAAAATGTTCATCCTTCAATAATTCCCATATTTGCCAAGCTGTTAGTTGCATAATCAGCTCACATACATAATTGGGAAAAATATAATAGAAAGTTTACTTTAAGTAAAATAACAGAATTAACTGTAAATGAATGTGTAAAACTCTAGATAGATAAAATAACATATTATCTAATAAAAGAGTAATATGCAAATTGACCATACCTCTGCTAACACCCACAAACCACATCCACCAACCATGCTCACCAGACAATCAGAGCGAGTATGCAAATAAACCCAACCAAGATGGCTGCGGCCACAGAGAGCAGGAGGGAGGCTTGGGTTTCCCAGGCAATGGAAGAAGCCAAGCTTTCTGCCTGCCCTAGACACCTAAGCCTCCACTCAAGACTACAAGGTTTCAATTATAGAAGGTAAACAAAACCAAACGGAAATGGCTACCAGGGAGCAAGTAGAAGGCTTGGCTCTGCTCCAGGTTACAAAGTTTCAATTATAGAAGGTAAATAAACTCCAGATACCAGGGCCTCTGCTTAGGTCGCCCGGGTCATGGCTGGCCTGGAAACCACCACAGGTCCCTCATCTAGGCCTCTCCATGCCCCAAGGGAATCCCCCCCCCCCCCCCCGTGATCTGGGACATCCTCAGTGCAAACCAAGTGGCCCCCACCCATGCACCAAGCCTCTATTCTATGTAATAAAAGAGTAATATGCAGATTGGCCATCACTCCAACACACAAGATTGCTGCCCCCATGTGGTCAAAGATCCTGCCCCCATCTGGACACAAGATAGCCACTACAAGATTGCCAGCAGGGGAGGGCAGTTGGGAGGGACCAGGCCTGCAAGAGAGGGCAGTTGTGGGTGATCAGGCAAGCAAGAGGGAGGGGGGGAGTTGGGGGGACCAGGCCTGCAAAGGAAGGCAGTTGGGGATTATTAACCTTGCAGGAGACAGCAGTTAGGGGTGACCAGGCCGGCAGAGGAGGAAAGTTGGGGGCAAACAGACTGGCAGGGGAACAGTTAGACATCAATCAGGCTGGCATGGTAGTGGTTAGGGGGTAATCAGGAAGGCAGGCAGGCTAGCAGTTGGGATCCAGCAGTCCTGGATTGTGAGAGGGATGTCCAACTGCCCGTTTAGGCCCAATCCCATTAGGGTCAGGCCTAAATGGGCAATCAGACATCCCTTGAGGGGTCCCAGATTGGAGAGGGTGCAGGCTGGGCTGAGGGACACCACCAACCCCCCCTCACCCCATCTTTCCATGCACGAATTTTGTGCACCGGGCCTTTAGTTTATCTTTATAACTAAGAGCACTGAGACTACTATAATATGGTGTTGTTTAAAACACTCAGTATATTACAAAGTCAAAAATCTGTTGTAACCTTAATATAAGTTTTTCAGAAAGGCATTGAGATTTCTTCTTTTTTCTTTTCTCAAACTTCTCCCACCTCACATGAGGCACAACTCAGTCAATGCCATGAAGTGAGATGGGGTTCATGAAAGTTCTCTGGTGTCAACCCAGACAGCTGTTCTTGCTATACCTTGGCAAATCCAAGTAAAAATGAACTGAAGAAACAGGAAAACTTATCTAACTTTATATTTTATTTATTTTTAATCCTCACCTGAATATATTTTTTAATTGATTTTTGGAGAGAGTGGAATGCATGGGGAGAGACAGAGAAACATCGATTAGTTGCCTCTCACATTCTCCCCAGGATCTAGCCTGCAACCAAGGAATCGAACTCAGGACCTTTTAGTCTGTGAGCCAACTGAGCCAAACCAGCTAAGGTCTAATTTTATTTTTTAAAACTCCAGCAGTATGACTTCCTTAATTGCTACCATAGAATTAATTTTTCTTATGTTTTTTTGATATGTAAAAATATGTTAAAAAAAAAATGTGTCCTCCAAACCCTCAGGCTGGGATTTGTAGTTTGTTGTGTAACTCCAGTAAACTAACTGCCTCTTGTCAGTGAGAACCATGCTCACCTCCCCTGGGCTTGGCTAAACAGATAGAAACAGCAGGCTTGCTGCCATTCCCTGAAGGTACACTGGGAGATAAAGCATCTCTGAGACAACTAGGGCTGCCTACCAAGTTCTTGGCAGAGAAGAATAGCCAGGTGACATTGGAAAGCTAATACCAGCGTTTAGAACCAGAAACCAGCTAGTTATCTCAGTTGAAGGCTTATTAAACCAAGACACAAAATGTGGTTTGGGTACTTCTGTGGAGGCCCTGTACAGTTGGAAGCTGAGGGACCCTGCCTGCAAAGTACAGTCATATATAAGAACTAGAGTAAACAGGACAAATACTTTTGCCCATATAGTTTGCTTTGATGATGTTCTTACAGACCAATGATAGTTTATTTGTACTTCTCTATACAATAACACAGCACATATATTAAAATACCACAGCAAATTTGATGTTCTCTAATAGGAACAATGAGCTATATGTAAAGTCTGCATTAAAAATATGCTATATAACATTTACAGATAATACACCTGTTTTAAGAGGAAATAATTTTTTCTAGTCTCGTATATAGCCAAGACCAACCAAACAAACAAAACTCAGTGCTCTATTGCACCCATAACTCTATACAAAGAGAGCTCTATAAGGTTCAGTCCCTCTTCTCAAAAAGATAGTTTAAACAAAGTGCTTTTCTTCTCCCCAAATTAAAAACAGCCACCACCTGAATAATGTTATCATCCAAACTGTTTCAGATCAGATATGATTACTACCAGATTATGGAGTCTGAGTTTCCTAACTGTAGAAAACCTCCTAGCAGTGGCATCAGGTATAACTATGGCAACCTTTGAGGAAAAAAATGGAATCCAAAAGGCAGATAGAGGGCTGGAAGCTAGAAAGAGAGTGGTGGGCAATATTCCTGCCTGTTTACTGAAGTGATTATAGCTGTTCTTCAAGAACAGCTAAGGAAAACTTGTTTGGATGTTTTTTCCTTTTGAGATTCTATGTAGGGAGTAGCAACTCCATACTCCCTTCCCTCCCAACAGTTCACTTGTCCTTTCCAAAGCGGGTACACACAAAAACTGTTTAAGATGAAGAATAAAATGTTACAACTTTTTAAAAAATATATATATATTTTATTCATTTTTTTTTTTGCAGAGAGGAAGAGAGAGGGATAGAGAGCTAGAAACATCGATGAGAGAGAATTATCGATCAGCTGCCTCCTGCACACCCCCTACTGGGGATGTGCCTGCCACCAAAGTACATGCCCTTGACCGGAATCAAACCTGGGACTTTTCAGTCCACAGGCCAATGCTCTATCCACTGAGCCAAACCGGTTTCGGCTAAAATGTTACAACTTCTGTTTCAATAGATATCTTTTTAAATTCTATAGTCTGTGAAGGTTTTCACTTAATAGGCAGTACATGAAGGTAACTTAAAATAATACGTTTGAGCAGGGTGGGAGGCGTCAAAACCCTGGCAGATAAAAGGTGTATGATAAAAACTTCATTGACTTCTTCCTACAGTCCATTGCTCTTGTTTGTCCAATCTGCTTCCATATGTTCTCATGGATCCAAGATGAAATTCCCCTTTCCTGCCCCTCAGGTTGTTACAAAAGGTGTTTTAGAGTCACCATCTGTCAGCCAACAGTCCCTAAGCTCTGATATGATCTGTCCCTGTCTTCAGCCTCTCCCATAGCTTTCCTTTCCTGCACATTCTTTTCTCTACATCCTTGCCAACACTTGTTTTTTGTTTCTTTGATGATAGCCATGCTAAGAGTGTGAGGTAACATCTCATTGTGCTTTTGATTTGCATTTCCCTGATGATTACTGATGTTGAGCATCTTTTCATGTGTCTGTACGTTTATATTTCAATATGATGAGTTTCCTTTTCTTTGAGCTACAATATCTGTTGAGCTACAATATCAGCATAATTATCTAAATGCCAATCACTAAGCTAGTTGAACGGTATATTATATACATAGAATTAAAAAAAAAAAAAAAACAACCTTATGACAACACTGAGGAATAGGAACTTTCTTTAAAAATAATGTTTTCTTTTTCAATTATAGTTGTACAATTTTATATTAGTTTCTGTATATGGTGTACACCAGTAATTAGACATTATATAAATTATGAAATGATCACCCTGCTAAATCTAGTACCCACCTGGCCTCGTACATAGTTATTATAATATTATTGGTTATAATTCTCTATGTTGTACTTTATATCCCTGTGACTGTTCTGTAACTACCAATTTGTGCTTCTTAATCCCCGTGTAGGGCATGCAGAAGACAGCTGACCAATGATAGTCTCATCCTTGATGTTTCTATCTTTTCCTCCCTCTCCCTTTCTTTTTTACCCCAACCCCAAAACATCTCATTTTCAATTTTAGGGGTAATGGATCCACAATGTTATATTATGTTATGTTATTTTGACTGCATTTATTTATTTATTTATTTATTTATTTATTTATTTATTTTTCATCACCATTTATCCCCTCTACACAATGATAGAATATAACCACTTTGAGATTACTTATTTAATATAGTCATTTTGAAATGAGAAGCATTTCAATGCTACTTCAAACACCATTAATCTTTCAGTGGTTTTCTTTTAAGTAATGTGCTAGATAGACACCCTCACCCCATATTTGACCCCCCATCCAAAGAGTGCAGAGCTTGGGTGAGGGTTAAGCATCATCTGGCAAGCAAACCATGTAAAACTAAGCAAGTCAACTGTGCTTGTTTATCTCAAAGAATTGTCAATCTTGGATTATTTATCTATCCCTTGACTTTTGTCTCACTTTCTCTGATTTCTCTTTTCCCATAACAATGCTTATGTTCACTGACTTTTGATTGACAAATAGATTGAATGCCAGAGAATGGAACTTAACTTTGTTTTATTGTTAAACTGGGTGAGTGTCCATGGCAGTATCTTGGAGGCTCCCCTAGTTCAGTTGGGTCCATGTGGGGAGTAGAAGGGAGTAGGAATAAAGCAGCTCTTCGAGCTACATTTCTATCTCATATACCCAGCTCCAGACTGCATCAAAAATCCTCAAATAACACTTCTAACAGGTTTTTCAGCAATGTACATATCCTCCATCTACAGTCATCAACTCTTTTATAATAATCACTTAAGGGAGATAGGCTAACTAGTAGATGTCAACATCATACAACATAACAACTTTGTTTTCTCAAATTATCTTTTTAAAATAATATTGAATACTCAGATGTGAGCTTGTCAAAACAATAGATTTAGAAAACATTTAAACAATCCAGAAATAAAGCAGAAAATAAAAGTCATAAAGAAAGGCATTAAAGATCTCAGAAAACCAAGATGGCAGCATAGGTAAACAACTAATCTGCCATCTCACACAACAATTTCAAAACTACAACTAAAAGGGGGAGAGGACAAAATGGCAGAAGAATAGATAGCGGATTCTGAGCCTTGTCCTGAAGCAGAAAGAAAGAGCAGCTGAGGGTCGTGCTGTGAGTGTTTATTAGCAACCCAAGAGACAGACGAACACCAGGAGAAACTGCTGGGGTGCCGCTGATCAGGGTGCCCCTCACAGGGAAGCACCCACGGCGGGGCTAGGTCTCTTCCCGGAGCTACCTACCGGCTTGGATGGGGAAATCTCGTCATCTTGAGAGGAAGATTGGATCGTGTCAGAGGCCTGAATAACCACAGCTGCAGTGACCACCAAGCAGCTGTGACCCCCAGAACTCTGATCCCAGGCGGCGCAAACACTTGGGCTCACAGGAGTGCCCCACTGCACGGCAAAAAGGTCAGATTTCGCGGTGAGAGGGTGAGTGAGCACTCATGGTGAAGACAAAAGCCTGTGCACATAGGGTGTGTGGAAACTGGAGGACAGGGGCAGTGATTAAAAGTAGAAATCCCGGCTGTTGGGCGGGTGTCACCCGTGAAAGTGGATGGGGCTTCTAACAGGGGAGATATCTGAGGAGCAACACATTTGGATCTGACTCGGAGGGATATTGGAGAATTACAGGAGATTACAGTTGGCTTGGACTTGCCCTCTCCCCCGCTTCATAGATCAGTGCCACAGAGAGGGGGGGGAAAAAAGTTGGAGAGGCTTTAGAGCCTGGGAAGTCAACCTAGAAACCCTGCTACCAAGAGGCTAACTCACAAATTGACTCTAGTGTAATAAAAGCAAGAACTGCTTAAAAATCAGGACTGGATTACAACAACAGAGGAAGCGAATGACTTGCATCACTGCAAATTTTATTTAAATTAAAAAAATTTTTTTAATTTTTAATTTTTTTTATTTTTGTTGTCATTATTTGCAATGTTTACTCAAGAAACTTTTTTTCTTTTTCCTCACTTGATTTTACTTTTATAATTATTACATTGTATAAGTAATCAACATTATTACTACTACTATTTTACCTTTTTTATCTTATTTTCTTTTGTTTATTTTTATTATTTTTTATTTTTTTATTTCGGGATTACTGTTCTACAGTTTATATCTATCTTTCCTTCTCCAATGCTTTATTCTATCTCAAACCTACCTTTATGCCTTCACAATCATTCTAAGCTTTTCCTTTGGTGCCCTGATTATCTTAACCCTTTCCTGCTCTGGATTTTCCCCATTCTTTCTGTTTACCTCCTCCTAAAATTTCACCCTACTTGTGTATATCTAATTTCCAACCCCCTGCTCCAAGCCCATTCACACCTCCCTTGTCGCTGTCCTATAAAACAAACAAACAAACAAACAAATAACAGTCTTTCTCTCTATCTCTTTGTAGTTGTATGTTGAATGTTAACTATATTGAATTTGTATGCTTTTTTTATAAGATTGATTTGCCTATTCTTTTTGTTTGATTGTATATTTTTGTTAGCTGGGTTCTAGTCATCTTTATTGGAGGTTATTAATATCGCAAACACATTTCTATTCAGTGCCTTGTGTGTTGTACCTGGTTGTGTTGTATTTTGTGCCTTTAAATCAAAGCAGGAGAAAGAGAACTACACAACCAGACATCCTAAAAAGAGAGATCATGGGGAGACAAAGAAACAGCCCGCATATGAAAGAAAAGCAGGCATCACCAGAAAAGAAAGTAAATGAGTTAGAGGCAAGCAATCTACCAGAGCAAGAATTCAGAGTAATGATCATAAGATGGCTCAAAAGAATGGAAGACAAATTTGACAATATGAGTAAGACCCAAGAGGAAATGAAGAAGAACCAAGAAGAAATGAAAAATGACATCGCTACTATAAAGAACTCAATAGAAAGCATCAAGAGCAGACTAGAAGAAGCAGAGGACCACATCAGTGAGCTAGAAGACAAGATGGAAAAAAAAATACCCAATTAGAGCAGCTTCTGGAAAAAAAATTAAAAATTAGGAGGAGAGTCTAAGGGAACTTTGGGACAATACAAAGCAAAACAATATTAGAATAATAGGGGTTCCAGAAGGAAAAGAAACTGAGGAAGACATGGAAAAGGTATTTCAAGAAATAATGACAGAAAATTTTCCTGAGATAGAGAAGAAAAAACCCACACAAATCCAAGATGCTCGCAGAGTCCCAAGCAAAATGAACCCCAGAAGACCAACCCCAAGGCACATTATAATTAAACTGGCAAACACCAATGACAAAAAAAGAATTTTAAAAGCAGCCCGAGTCAGAAAGTTACATATAAAGGAACCCCCATCAGACTAACAACTGATTTCTCCACAGAAACTTATCAAGCCAGAAGAGAATGGGATGAAATATACAAAGTCATGCATAAGAAGGGTCTGAATCAAGAATACTGTATCCAGCAAAGCTATCAATCAAAATTGAAGGTATAATCAGGAGTTTCACAGACAAAAACAGACTAAGGGGATTTATCTCCACCAAACATGCAATGCAAGAAATGCTAAAGGGTCTATTGTAAAATTAAAGAAATAGAAAACGTAGAAGGAACACAGGGGTTATAGAATAAAAATGGCATCAAATACGTACCTATCAAAAATAACTTTAAATTTAAATGGATTACATGCTCCAATCAAAAGACATAGGGTAATGGATTGGATAATAAAATAAGACCCAGGAGGGATAGGTGGGAGAATCCAAGATGGCTGCACAGGTAACACCTAGCCACAGCCGCACACAACAATTTCAATAAAATACAACTAAAATATAAAATGGACATAACCCAGAACTACAGAAAAGTCGACTGACTGGAAATTCTACAACAAGAAGCAAGGAGAAAACCAGAAGGAAGAGCGGAGGAGCTGTAAAAGCCTAAGGTACAGAGGCACGCGGCATGCACGGAGAGGACGGAGCTGGAGAGTAAGGAGGCTGAGTGCCTGGCTGGCATTCCCTAGCAGGAAGGAGATAAAAGCTCCGACTGTGCTGGGCCCCAGTTCCAACTGTTCTGAACCCCAGTTCTGGGCCAGACCCTGGGGACCCAGAGGGAGCTGGGCTTTAAGGCGGAACCCTGGGGGAGCGGCAAAAGGAGGTCCCGGAGGCGCGCACATTGCGTGCAGAGAAGGGACGGTTGGCTGTGCCGCAAGATTGCCCTGGCGGGAAGGAGACAGGGGCTCCAGACTGCTCTGAACGCCACCTCCAACTCCACTTCCGACTGAACTGAACCCTGATACCAGGCTCATTGGGGGAGAGCCTAGACTGTTTGGTAGCAGGCGAAAATTGAGGGCACCTTTCTCTCAGAGGCACTTGCAATGAGTACTGAAGGACCCTGAGACTTCAAGAGCCGCATAGGGCGGGGCTGACAGAAGCCAAAGCTGTAGGCTCCACCCCATCACGAAACCCCGCCCCATCATGTAAGCTGCGAAAATGCCAAGACTAATAGATCACAAACGAAAGAAATGGAGGACAAAAAGCGACTGGATATAGAGTTCAAATCTATGCTTATAAGGTTTTTCAAGAATTTTCTAGAAAAGATCGATAAGACCTATGAGGATATGAAAAGGGATCAACTAGAATTAATAGGGAATCAACAAGAAATGATAAGGGATCAACAAGAAATAAAGAATACATTGTCTGAAATAAAAAATATTATACAGAGTCCTAAAAGCAGAATGGAAGAGCGCAAGAATCAAGTCAAAGATTTGGAACATAAAGAGCCAGAAAACACTCCTCCGCAGAAGCTAGAAGGCAAGAGAATCCAGAAAATTGAAGATAATGTAAGAAACCTCTGGGACAACTTCAAGCGAACCAACATCAGAATTATGGGGGTCCCAGAAGATGAAAGAGAGCAAGATATCGAAAACATACTGAAAGAAATACTGACAGAAAACTTCCCCCACCTGGTGAAAGAATTAGACTTACAAGTCCAGGAAGCGCACAGAACCCCAAACAAAAGGAATCCAAAGAGGACCACACCAAGACAAATCATAATTAAAATTCCAAGAGCAAAAGACAAAGAGAGAATATTAAAAGCAGCAAGAGCAAAGCAGGTAGTTACCTATAAAGGAGCACCCATATGATTGTCAGCTGATTTCTCAACAGAAACCATGCAGGCCAGATGGGAATGGCAAGAATTATTCAATGTGATGAATAGTAAGAACCTACAGCCAAAGATAATCTATCCAGCAAAGCTATCACTCAGAATCAAAGGTCAGATAAAGAACTTCAATAATAAAAAAAAAGCTAAAAGAGTTCATCACCACCAAACCAGAATTATATGAATTGCTGAAGGGGGTTCTTTCAGAAGAGAAAGTAAATAAAGATAAAAATTATGAACAACAAATACGTAACTATCAACAAGTGAATCTAAAAACCGAAGAAATTAAAAAAATCTGATGAACAATATTAATTGTTGAATATAATAGAATCAGAAGTATAGAAGGGAAGTGAACTGATGATTCTCGGGGAAAAGGGGAGAGGGGGATGTGGGTAGAGACTAAACATAAACTGTGCACTTATGGATGAGGACAATGGGGGATGGGGAAAGGGCAGAGGGTGGGGTGGGAACCTGGTGGAGGAGAGCAATGGAGGGGGGTGGGGAAAAAAGAACATTTGTTAATAATATGAACAATAAAAATTTATTTTAAAAAATAAAAATAAAATAAAAAAGACCCATATATCTATTGTCTACAAGAAACCCACTTCAGAAAAAAAGATGCACACAGACTGAGGGTGAAGGGATAGAAAAATGTTTTCCAGGCGAATGGAAATGAAAAAAAAGCTGGGGTAGCAATACTTATATCTAACAAATGAGATCTCAGAGGGAAGGACATAACAAGAAATAATGAAGGCCATTTCATAATACTAAAGGGAGAAATCCAACAAGAAGAAATAACCCTTGTAGATATATATGCACTCAATATGGGAGTACCCAAATACATGAAGAAAAAAAACGGCTGGAGGACATTAAGGGAGAGATTAATAGCAATATAATTATAATAGGATGTTTTAATACACCACTGTCACCTTTCGACAAATCACCTAAACAAAAAATCAGCAAAGAAATATCAATCCTAAATGACTCACTAGACCAGATGGAATTAATCGACATCTTCAGAACATTCCACCCCAAAGTCACAGAATATACATTCTTCTCAAGTGCACATGGGTCATTTTCAAAGATAGATGACATGTTGGGACATAGGCAAAGTCTCTTCAAATTCAAGGAGATAGGAATCATATCAAGCATCTTCTCCAATCACAGTGGCATAAAACTGGAAATTAACTACAATAAAAATAATCCAAAGAAATCAAACACATGGAGACTAAACAGCATGCTATTAAATAAAAACTGGGTTACCAGAGAAATCAAGGAAAAAATTAAAAACATCCTGGAAACAAATGATAATGAAAACACAACGATCCAAAATCTATGGGACACAGCAAAAGCAGTTTTAAGAGGGAAGTTCATATCCCTACAAGCCTATTGCAAAAAAACAAGAAAAAAAATGGTAACAAATTTTCTAACTCTACAACTCAAAGAGTTAGAAAAAGAGCAACAAGAAAAGCCCAGTGTAAGCAGAAGGAAGGAAATAATAAAAATCAGAGCAGAGATAAACGACATAGAGACCAAAAAAGCAATACATAAGATCAACAAAATCAAGAGCGGGTTCTTTGAAAAGATATTCAAGATTGATGAACCTCTAGCCAGGGTAATGAAGAAACAAAGAGAGAAGACTCAAACAAAATCAGAAACGAAAGAGGTGAAATAACAACAGACCTCGCTGAAATACAAAGGACTGTTACAAAATACTACAAACAACTCTATTCCAACAAACTGAACAACCTGGAGGAAATGGACATATTCCTGGAGAAATACAACCTTCCAAAACTCAATCAGGAAGGATCTAAAAATCTCAATAGACCAGTGACTTGGGAAGAAATTGAAACAGTCATCAAAAGCTTCCAGCAAACAAAAGCCCAGGACCAGATGGCTTCACAGGAGAGTTTTACCAAACATTCAAGGAAGAACTAAAACCTATCCTCCTCATACTATTCCAAAAAATTCAAGAGGAAGGAACACTTCCAAACTCCTTCTATGAGGACAGCATCACCCTAATACCAAAACCAGATAAAGACAACTCAATGAAAGAGAATTTCCGGCCAGTATACCTCATGAACATAGATGTCAAAATCCTCAACAAAATCCTAGCAAATTGGCTCCAGCATAACATCACAAAGATCATACACCATGACCAACTAGGATTTATTCCAGGAATGCAAGGATGGTACAATATCCGCAAATCAATAAACGTGATACATCACATAAACAAATTGAAAGATAAGAATCATATAGTCATATCAATTGATGCAGAAAAAGCATTTGATAAAATCCAACACCCTTTCCTGATAAAAACTCTCACCAAGGTGGGAGTACAAGGATCATACCTCAACATAATAAAACCTATATATGATAAACCCACAGCCAACATCATACTCAATGGGCAAAAACTAAAACCATTCCCTCTAAGAACAGGAACAAGACAGGGATGCCCACTCTCACCACTCCTGTTTGATATAGTACTGGAAGTACTAGCTATTGCAATTAGACAAGAAGAGGAAATAAAAGGCATCTAAATTGGAAAAGAAGAAGTAAAGTTATCATTATTTACAGATGACATGATATTGTACATAAAAAACGCAAAAGACTCCATTAAAAAACTAATTTACTTAATAAATAAATTTGGCAATGTAGCAGGATACAAAATTAACACCAAGAAATCTATGGCATTTCTATACACCAATAGTAAACTTGCAGAAACAGAGCCTAAAAAGGCAATCCCATTTCCATTGCACCAAAAAAAATTAAGATACCTAGGAATAAACTTAACTAAGGATGTAAAGGACCTATATGTGGAAAACTACATGACACTGAAAAAAGAGATAGAGGAATATGTAAACAGATGGAAAAACAGACCATGTTCATGGATTGGTAGAATCAACATCATCAAAATGTCCATACTTTCCAAAGCAATCTATAGGTTCAATGCACTTCCTTATTAAAATACCAACAGCATATTTCACTGACCTAGAAAGAACTCTCCAAATGTTCATTTGGAACAATAAAAGTTCCCGAATAGCCACAGCAATCCTGAGAAAGAAGAGTAAAGTATGAGGATTCTCTATACCAGATTTCAAGCTGTATTACAAAGCCACTGTCCTCAAAACAGCCTGGTACTGGCCAAGAACAGACATATAGATCAATGGAATAGAATCGAGAACCCAGATATCAACCCAAATCATTATGCTCAACTAATATTTGCCAAAGGAGGCACAAATATACAATGGAATCAAGACAGTCTCTTCAATAAATGGTGTTGGGAGAATTGGACAGATACATCCAAAAGAATGAAACTAGATCACCAACTTGCACCATACACAAAAATAAACTCAAAATGGATATAGGACTTAAACATAAGACGGGAAACCATAAAAATACTAGAGGCATCCACAAGCAGCAAAATCTCAGACATATGCCAAAAGAACTTCTTCACTGATATGGCCCCTAGGGCAATGGAAGCTAAAGAGAAAATAAACAAATGGGACTACATCAAAATGAAAAGCTTTTTTACAGCAAAAGAAACCATCAGCAAAACAACAAGAAAGCCCCCTGTATTTCCAAATGTTATCACTGATAAAGTTTTAATCTCCAACATCTACAGACAGCTTATACAACTAAATAAAAGGAAAATGAAGGATCCAATTAAAAAATGGGCAATGGACCTAAATAGAATATTTTCAAAAGAAGAAAGAAGGAAGGCCAAGAGGCACATGAAAGCATGCTCAAAGTCACTAATTATCTGAGAGATGCTAATCAAAACAACAATGAAGTACCATCTCACACCTGTCAGAATGGCCAACATCAACAAATCAACAAATGACAAATGTTGGCGAGGTTGTGGAAAAAAAGGAACCCTCCGCACTGCTGGTGGGAATGCAGACTGGTGTAACCACTGTGGAGAACAGTATGAAGTGTCCTCAAAAAACTGAAAATGGGCCTCCCATTTGACCCAGTAATCCCACTCCTAGGAATATATCCCAAGAAACTAGAAACACCAATCAGAAAGGATATATGCACCCCTATATTCATAGCAGCACAATCTACAATAGCTACGATTTGGGAACAGCCTAGGTGCCCGTCAGCAGATGAATGGATCAAAGAACCATGGTATATCTACACAATGTAATACTATGCTGCCATAAAAAAGGAGGAATTCTCATTTGCAGCAAGCTGGGTGGAATTGGAGAACATCATGCTGAGTGAAATAAGCCAGTCAATGAAAGATAAACACCACATGACCTCACTCATTTATGAATAAGAAACTGATGAACCAAAAGATAGATATAGAGACAGTAAAGTAACAAGCAGACTGTCAAATTACAGTGGGGAGGGGAGGGAGATCTGGGGGAGATAAGAGATCAATCGAAGGACTTGTATACATGCATATAAGTACAACCAATGGACACAAAACTCTGGGGAGAGACAGTATGTACGGGAGGTGGGGGGCAATGCTAAAATATGTGCACAGATAATAATTTAGTAATAATTAAAAACAAACAAACAAACAAAAAAACCTACAACTAAAAGACAGAACATCACCGGGACCGGTTTGGCTCAGTGGATAGAGCATTGGCCTGCAGACTGAAGGGTCCCAGGTTCGATTCTGGTCGGGGGCATGCGCCTTGGTTGTGGGTGCATCCCCAGTGGGGGGTGTGCAGGAGGCAGCTGATTGATGATTCTCTCTTATCGATGTTTCTGACTATCTCTCTATCTTCTTCTCTGTGAAAAATCAATAAAATATATTTTTTTAAAAATATAATAAATAAATTTATTAAAGACAAAACATCTATCAACCAGGACCACGAGAAAGTTGGCTGAAAGAGAAAGGAGCACAAGCGCTGAAAAGTTGAAAAGCCTAGGTACGGAGGCAGGCGAATCCGGCTGGTCACAGGCGACTGGGTGCTTGGCTTTTTGTCAACCTGAAGGGAAACAAGCTCCCAATCACTTTGAAATCCATTTCTGGGGTCACTGGGGGAACCGGACGCCTACGGGGAGAAGCTGATCTGTCGGCCATCAGGTCCAAAATTGAGGGTGACTTTTTTGCAGAGGTGTGCACAGCAATCATTGTTTACTGTGCTGGAGCCCAGAGACGCGGGGATTTGGAAACGTGGGGACTTGGAAATGTGGAAAGGCAAAGACTGCTGACAGCAGCCATCGCTGTTTGCCATGCCCCAGCCTAGTGTCATCCTGAGACCCTGCCCACCCCCCCACCCCAAGGCCCCGCCCCACCCTGAGGCCCCGTACCACACATTCTACATACCCACCCAGGCTCCACACAGCTGCTTTTGCATATAAATGGCCTGTATTGTGGCAGCTTAACAAAATAAACTGCAGCTCCAGCTCCAAAACTGCCAAATACCAAGCAAAGAGGAAAAAACTGTAGTTCTTGCTGTAGCTCCTACAGGGTGGCCTCAGACAGTAGCTGAACTGCATGCCTTTGGAGATTCGGAAACTAGTGTATCTAATGGTCAGTGTGAGATGACACTAGATTTCAACTACTCTCATAAGGGACACATTTAAGAGACAGACTCAGTGAACACCAAAGCGCTACAGGAACAAGTCCTGCCCCATAAACATGTCTCCATCACAGCAATTCTTCCATTACAGCCAATTGGCCTAGAGGTCAATTCCTCCCAGTGATACCAACAGCAATCAAGACTTAACTACAACAAGGGTGTACAAACAGTCTATAAGAGGGTGCACCAAGAGTGTCCACATCAGACAACTGGGAGGCTGACCCATTGAACCATATAGGACACACAGGCCCACAAAGCTACCTTACCAACTCAGGGAAGCAGCAAAAATGCCGAGAAAAGGAAAGAGATCTCAAACTAAAGAAATGGAGGAGAACAAAAGACTGAACATAGAGTTCAAAGACACGGTTATAAGGTTTTTCAAGAATTTCCTAGAAAAGGCCAATAAATTTAACAAGACCCTTGAGGATAGAAAAAGGACCAACTAGAAATTAAACTGACTGAAATAAAAAATATTATACAGAGACCCAACAGCAGACTAGAAGAATGCAAAAATAAAGTCAAAGATTTGGAATACAAAGAGGCAAAGGACACTCGTCTGGAGAAGCAAGAAGAGAAGAGAATCAAGAAAGTTGAAGATAGTGTTAGAAGCCTCTGGGACAACTTTAAGTGTAACGACATCATAATTATGGGGGTGCCAGAAGAAGAGAGAGAGCAAGACACTGAAAACCTATTGAAGAAATGATGACAGAAAACTTCCCCCATGTGGTGAAAGAAATAGACTTACAATTCCAGGAAGCACACAGAATCCCAAAAAAAGGAATCCAAAGAGGACCACACCAAGACACATCATAATTAAAATGTCAAGAGCAAAAGGCAAAGAGAGAATCTTATAGGTAGCAAGAGAAAAACAGTTACCTATAAGGGAGCACCCATATGATTATCAGCTGATTTCTCAACAGAAACTACACAGACCAGATTTTAGTGGCAAGAAATATTCAAAGTGATGAACAGCAAGAACCTACAACCAAAATTACACTACCCAGCAAAGTTATCATTCAGAATTGAAGGGCAGATAAAAAGCTTCACAGATCAAAAAAAGCTAAAGGAGTGCATCACCATCCAACCAGTATTATATGAAATGCTAAAAGGTGTTCCTTGGAAAAAGAGGAAAAAGAAGAAAATAGTAAAGAGAAAAATTATGAACAACAAATAGAAATCTATCAACAAGTGAATTTAAAGTAAAGTGAATTAAAAATCTGAGGAACAGAATAATCTGGTGAATATAATAGAATCAGGGACATAGAATGGGAGGGGATTGATAATTCTCAGGGGGAAAGGGGTATCTGAGTCGGGGGTATGGGAAGAGACTGGACAAAAATCATATACCTATGGATTAGGACAGTGGGGGGTGGTAAGGGCAGAGGGTGGGGTGTGGGCTGGGTGGAGGGGAGCTATGGAGGGGGGAAAAAAGAGGAACAATTGTAATTATCTGAACAATGAAGATTTATAAAAAAAACTTTTTTTAAAAAAAGAGGGTATCTGGGCATAACCTAACTCAATGCAATGGATTAGTGTTAGGGGACAACTCCACTTGAAGGTGCTGGGAGGAATCCCATGTGAAAACATGAAAGGCATGAAGACAGACATAGTAGTGTTCTAAGCACACTGTCAGCCTCAGGGAAGGTTGCCATAGTCAGATAATTATCTTTACTAGTTAAACAGAATAGGGACAGGGGGCAGAACCAGAAATCTAGAGAAACTGATATGCATGCTTATAGATCTGACTTTGTAGCTAACATTTGCACCATTTGTGGCCAGGCCTCAGAACTCGGTCACTATTCAGGACCTGGAGAGGTCAGAGGTGAGCCAACTAACAAATCCTAGCATCCCAGCAATTGCTTGTACTCTTTGCTTTTAAGCTGGCCTGAATAGGTTGTGTATGTTGATGTCAGTTGCCATTTATTCTTATTTAAATATTGAGTGGGTTTCTTAAAGAAAGAAAGAAAGAAAGAAAGAAAGAAAGAAAGAAAGGAAGAAAGAAAGAAAATTTTAGGGGAAATACTGGTTAAATTCTAAACTATCAGCAATATTCTAAATTCTCTTCTTACTTTTCTTGATATCCTACTGTTTCATACAATTATAATCCATGTGTGAATTCCATCTTATGTTCTTAATTCCATGAATTAACACATATTTTTATTTTCTTTACTTTACTTTTTATTTTTAATCCTCATCCAAGAGTATTTTTTTCCATTAATTGCTAGAGAGAGTGAGAGAGGAGAGGGAGAGAGAGAGAGAAACATTGGACATGGACACATTAATTGATTGCCTCCCACATACACCCACCCTCCTATGGGGGCTGGGGAACCTGTAATGGAGGTACATGCCCTTGACCAAGAATAAAACCCTGGACCCTTTAGTTTACAGGCCAACACTCAAACCACTGAGCCAAACCAGCCAAGACCTTTTTCATTTTTAATACCTCTGCTATGTTTTGTCCAAGTTACATTACAGTTCTCCACTAGAAATATTTGGGATGCTAAGAATTTATCTACTAATTATACTATTATGATAATATCTTTGGACATTTTTTATTTTAGGTCATTTTATCAAAATAAATTCTGAAAAATGGAATTATGAAAAATATATGAAAAGTTTGATATTTCCCATTATGATTAACAAATTTCTTTGGGGGGGGGGAAACACACACACACAAAAATTTGATGTTGATGTCAGTTGCCATTTATTCTTATTTAAATATTGAGTGGGTTTCTTTAATTTCTCCTTATTACCCTGTCAACCCAGAGCCCACATGGATGTGCCCACACTGTGCCTGGATCTTGGGCACCCATAATCCATGTGTGCATCAAACTTTTAGCAAGGCCAGTCTCCTGGCAGAGGGCAAGTCCTGGCTGGACAAGCTGACTCATGCTGGCCTTGGCCAAAGGCTGATCTCAGCTCAGAGAAGACATAGAGGAAGTGCTGCTTCTCTTTCTGCTTAGAAACCACGTGACTCATGCAATAGAGGGGAGCTGACACAGAACTGAACTGAAAGAGGACTTTCCTATAGGTCTATTAGAATTGAGTCTAGTATACTATTATCTGGTCTTTTCATTTAAAAAAGACTATATTTGTTCAGTTAGAAGTGGAGATAACTATTTCTTATTCACCCATTAGTCTCCTTTTTGTTGTTCCAAAGGAAAGTGGCAAGTCTTGTCACAAGTTCTGTAGAGCACTGTCCTCAGCCCACTAGTCTGTAAACTACACACAGGCCTGACCTGTTGTTGTGCTGCTACTGCACTCTCCCCAGCACAGGTGCAGTGCAGGCATGCAATAAACATCTGTTAAACCCTTTAACAGATAAATGCCTTTCTAGAAATAGGAAACTTCCCAAAAGTGAGAAAACCCAGTACTTTCTTTCCAGGGAACTTTCTATCCATGCTACACCTGGAGTGTTTTTTTGTTTGTTTTTTAATTTTCGAGGGAACTTTGGAGGTTTTTTGTTTGTTTGTTTGTTTCTTTCTTTCTTTCTTTAAATAGTTAGCAGTGACAACACAATGTTTAGCTGACAGTGAACATCAGCTGTGCACTGATGTAAATACCAGCCTATACAAAAGGAAATTAATTCAGAAATTCTCTTGGGGAATGCAATTTAATCGGAAATTTTCAGGGACACTAAAGGGCTGTTTGGAATTTTGGGGGGTGCGTTTATTTGGATGATGAAGCAGCAGTGCACCCACTGCCCTGCTGCTAAGTGATCTGGCACGCATTAATCATTAGACAGCACCCAGGGCCCACCCATGTTTACCTTCCATTTTCAAGAGTATGTTTCACAAATCCACAGATAACACTAAAAATAATTTTTTCCCCAAAAAATTTGGTTAAAAAACAACAACGTGTGGTATGAACAGGACAGGTTTTTTTTTTCTCATTTCCAATTCTAACTGGCTATTGTAACTGTGTAGGAAAGATATCATTTTTTATATTATTAATTTTTATATCCAGCCATTTTTTGAAATTCTTTTACTTCTACTTTTTGTTGTTGAATATCTTAGGTCTTCTAATTATACTTCATATAATTTGATATCATTTTTTTTAACACAGCTAGATTTAATTTGCTAATATTTAATTGAGAATTGTTTATATCCTCACTAGAGGACCAGTGCACAAAATTGATGAGCATGGGTAGGGTCCCTAGTGGCCGCTGGCTGCCAACCTGAGCCTCCTTTCCCCTGGCTGCTTGCACCTCCACAGGTCAGGGACTCCCTTTCCACCCACCTTGGCCTGGTGCCACCTGCTCACCTGCTCCATCATCCCGCCACAGTCCCACTCTCATTGGGGCCCATTAGGGCTGGCAGCACCTCCACTGCCACCTACTGCCTATGCTGCATTGCCAATGCCTGCCATGTTCTGTGCCACCCCTGGTTGTCAGAGCAGACCTAACCCTTGAGTAGTTGAACTCCCACCTGTAGGGACAATTTGCATATTAGCCTTTTATTATATAGGACTAGAGGCCTGTTGCATGAAATTTATGCACTGGGGATGGTGTCCTTCAGCCCAGCCTGCACCCTCTCTAATCTGGGACCACTTAAGAAATGTCTGACTGCTGGTTTAGGCCCTTCCCTGCAGGCTTAGGTCCCCCCCAACTGCCCTTCCCTGCAGGCCCAGTTGCCCCCAACTTCCCTCCTCTGCTGGCCTGGTCACCCCTAACTGTCCTCCCCTGCAGGCCTGGGTTGCCCCCAAAACCCCTCCCTGCAGGCTCAGTCACACCCAACTTCCCTTCTCTGCTGGCCTGGTTACTCCTAACTGCCCTCCCCTGCAGGCTTGATCACCCCCAACTGCCTTCCCTTGCAGGTCTGGTCCCTCCCAACTACCCTCCCCTACTGGCCATCTTGTGGTGGCCATCTTGTGTCCACATGGGGCTGGCCATCTTTGACCACATGGGGGCAGCCATCTTGTGTGTTGGAGTGATGGTCTATCTGCATATTACACTTTTATTAGATAAGATAGAGGCCTGGCACATGGGTTGGGGCTGGCTGGTTTGCCCTGAAAGGTGTCCCAGATCAGGGTGAGGGTTCCCTTGAGGCCTGGGGAAGCCTGGACGAGGGGCTTGTGGTAGTTTGCTGGTTGGCCATGCCCCTCCAGTGACCCAAGCAGAGGCCCTGGTATCTGGAATTTATTTGTCTTCTATAATTGAAACTTTGTATCCTTGAGTGGAGCCAAGCCTCCTGCTTGCTCTGTGGCCACAGCCATTTTTGTTGGGATTTATTTATCTTTTATAATTGAAACTTTGTAGCCTTGAGTAGAAGCCTAGGCCAGCCAGGGTGTGCAGAAAGCTTAGCTTCTGCCGAAACCGGTTTGCCTCAGTGGATAGAGCATCAGTCTGCAGACTGAAAGGTCCCAGGTTCGATTCTGATCAAGGGTATGTACATTGGTTGTGGGCACATCCCCAGTAGGGGGTGTGCAAGAGGCAGCTGGTCGATGTTTCTCATGGACATTTCTAGCTCTCTATTTCTCTCCCTTCCTCTCTGTAAAAAATCAATAAAAATATATTTTAAAAAAGAAAGAAAGAAAGGAAGAAAGAAACTAAGAAAGAAAGAAACAAAGAAAGTAAGCTTAGCTTCCTCCAAGCCTCCTGCACTCTGTGGCAGCAGCCATCTTGGTTGGGTTAATTTGCATACTCCTCCTGAATGGCTTGTGTGCATGGCTTGTGGTGTAGCGAAGGTACGGTCAATTTGCATATTATTCTTTCATTAGATAGGATATGTAAAATTGTTCTATAATTTTTGTGTTACACGTTTTTTACAGGTTTTAATGTTAAGGATATGGCAACATATACAGTGAACTAAAGAGCTTTATATCTTTTTCCCGGTCTAGGAATGGTTTGAAAAGCATAGGGGTAATTTCAGAATTGCAATGTTTTATAACATTAGGGAAACATATCAACGTAACTTAGAATACATCAAATTTAAGGTAAAAAATGTGTGATTATAGCAATAAGTGAAAAAAATTGATAAAGTTAAGTAGGTTTTCTAATACAAATTCCAAGTATTATAGGAACAGAAGGAAAGTACAGTTAACAGGAGCATCTGATTGAGTGAAAGATTAAAGCAACTGCTATTAAAATCAGTGACAAAGCTGGGATCTTTACATTCAATACTTTTTGAAAGTTTTAACTAATGTAATAGAGCTCCTCCATAAATTTAACAAGTGGAATAAATATTGAAAATGAAGATAAACTTTTGGCAGTAGTGTGTCTGGATATCCAGAAAATGCAAAAGAATCCAATTTTAAAAAATAATTAGAACACTTAGAAATTTTAGCTCAAATAATAAATATAAGATATATACACTCAAATCATTAGCTTTCTTCTATATTAACAATTACCTATTAGATATGGGGAAGGGGTAATCACATTCATAGTAGTGACAAAATAACTTAGAACAAATTCAGTGATAAAGGTACAAGATATATTTTTATAAACTAACATTTTATTGAAAAACCTAGATAAATGGAACATTACACCATATTTATGGATAGATTTAAAGATCAATTGTTAGTAAACTAATAGACTCATTTAATGCAATACAAATTAAAACATGAAAACACATTTTCTTAGAAATTAGGCAATGGTTTAAATATTTGTATAGAATAAAAATATGTAAACATTTATTGGATAAATTTAGAAGAATAGTGAGGAAGCACTTGCCTTACCAGAGAGTGAACAAAACTTCCCATGAAATTACTAAAACCAAAATAATATGGTTGCAACACAACACAACTACAATAGAATTCAGAGACATAATAATTATATTTGAGACCTTGTAACCTGAAATTTATGTTTTAATTATGTGGAAAAGGATGTTTATTAAATGGGGTTGGCATAATTAGCTGTTTATCTGGATATGTAGAAGGATAAGATCTTGAGTGATATTGCTTGGGTTCAAATCCCAGTTTTGCATCTTAGCTGTGTAAACGTGGCTGGTTCCTTAAATTCTCTACTCCTTAATTTTCTTCTCTCTAATTCTTAAGTGTATAAAGTACTTACAGAGTGCTAGTTATTGTTATGCATTATTATTATTAATTCTTCATATTATATAAAAAGTAGGGGCCCAGTGCACAAATTCATGAACTTTAAAAGGAACTGTGGGCCTCAAGGCTTCAGTGGGCAGAGGGGCGGGTCGTGGCCCATCCTCTGTGGCCCCACCAGACCCCTCCCACCAAGGCCCCCGGTCCCCTGTCTGCCAGCAGCCCCTCTCCCACTACTCCCACTCGCTGACAGTGCCAGGCCCACTCACACCCACTAACAGCACTGAGCAATTGGGGCAGGCACCAGCAGCAGGTGCAAGCAGCAGTTGCTGGCTCTGTTCACCCCTCAGGAGCAGGGAGAGGTGGAGAAGCCCTGAAGCGAGATCAGGGCCTGCAGCCACCATTCGCACTTGCTGATGGAGTCAAGGGATTGGGGCTGGAGCCCCCACTCACCTTCTCCACCATCCCATCACGGCTGACACCCACTGTTTCCGCATGCACCCCCCCCCCCACTTGGTGGTCAGCGCACATCATAGCAACTGATTGTTCGGTTGTTCCACCATTTGGTCTATTTGCATATTTAGGTTTTTTATGATAGATAAATCCCAGCTGGTTAACAATAGGAAATATAGGAGAGTATTTTATGGTCTCAGTTTGGGGGAGCTTTAACCTACAGCAGAGAGAACACCCAGTCACCATAAAGTAAAAATTGAATGAGTTTAACAACAATCAGAAATTTCTGTCTAGAAAACTGTGGTATCAAAGTAACATAGGACGGACAAGAAAATATCTGTAGAATACAAAGAACTTCTTCAATTGATAAAAAAGTAAAAAAAGAAAGGAAGAAAGGAAGAAAGAAAGAAAGAAAGAAAGAAAGAAAGAAAGATGGGCAAAGGATATGAATAATCAACTTACAAGTGAATTTCATTCAGCTGATAAATCTATTTAAAATGCTCATCTAGCCAAAGCCGGTTTGGCTCAGTGGTAGAGCATCAGTCTGGGGACTGAAGGGTCCCAGGTTCAATTCTGGTCAAGGGCATGTACATTGGTTGTGGGCACATCCCCGGTAGGGGGTGTGCAGGAGGCAGCTGATCGATGATTCTCTCATCGATGTTTCTAACTCTCTATCCCTCTGTCTTCCTCTCTGTAAAAAAAAACAATAAAATATATTTTAATAAATAAATAAATAAATAAAATGCTCATCTATGCCGATACCGGTTTGGCTCAGTGGATAGAAAGTTAGCCTGCAGACTCAAGGGTCCCAGGTTCAATTCTGGTCAAGGGCATGTACCTTGGTTGTGGGCACATCCCCAGTAGGAGGAGTGCAAGGGGCAGCTGATTGGTGTTTCTCTCTCATCAATGTTTCTGACTCTCTGTCCCTCTCTCTTCCTCTCTGTAAAAAATCAATAAAATATATTTAAAATAAATAAATAAAATAAAATGCTCAACTATACTAGGCAGAGAAATGAAAATTACCATAGTAGTGAGCTTTTAAAATACCCATCAGACTGACATCAATTGGTAAATTTATTGATTTATGACATTGATAATATCCACCTCTGGCTAGAAAAACAGGCAGTTGTCAGCATTGTTGACCAGAGTGTATCTGCTATAGTTCTTGAAAAGTTAATCAGTTGGCTAATCAATAAAAATAAAACTTGCACATACATTTTGACCCAGCAATCCCATTTTTAAAAATCTAGCCTATAGAAATAAAAGTGCCAATAATTAAAGGATAGATATGTAAGGGAATTTACATCACTTTTTTTTAAAATCAATCTTTATTGTTCATATTATTACAAAGGTTCCTCATTTCTTCCCCCCTCCACCAGGTTCCCACCCCAGCCTCCACCCCCTCCCCATCCCCCATTGTCCTCATCCATAGGTGCACAGTTTATGTTCAGTCTCTTCCTCCCTCCCTTTCCTCGATAGTAAATCCCTTTTCAGATAGTAAATCAGTTACTTAGCATTTTCTCATATCAATAATATCTCCACATGCCCAATGATACACTTCAGACAAAAGACATTTCCAAATAGGTCAACCAACCTCATCCAGGCCCTACCCAAGGCACTCATAGATCAACATCCCAGCTCTATACTAACTCAACACATCCAGATCTAAGCCTTCATCACTTGATTCAGCAGACCCTCAAGTTCCTGCAAAAGTTTCCAGCCATGTCTGAGAGGCAGCCTTGGGGCCGGGGCAGGCGAGGAGCGAGCTGTTTCGGGCCTGGCTGCACCGGGCCTGGCCTCTGTTGCTCTCGTTCGTACCACAACCAGCTGCTCCCGGTCTGGCCACTGCCGCTCCCAACCTAGTTGCTCTGGACTTGGCTGTTGCTGCTCAGGGCCTGGCCGCACCCGACCCGGCTGCTCTGGGCCCGGCGGTTCCGGGCCCGGCCACTCCAGGCCTGGCCGCTCCCAGCCTGGTAGCTGCTGCTACGAGCCTGGCCGCTCCCAGCCTGGCAGCCGCTGCTCCAGGCCTGGCCGCACCCGACCCGTCTGCTCTGGGCCTAGTTGCTCCGGGCCAGGCTGCTCTGAGCCTGGCTGCTCCCGGCCTGGATGCTCCGATCTTGGCTACTGCTGTTCTGGGCCTGGTTGTTCCCGACCCGGCTGCTCTGGGCCCAGCTTCTCCGGGCCCGGCCACTCTGGGTCTTGGTGTTCCTGGACTGGCCACCCTGGGCTTGGCCGCCTCCGCCTCAGGCCTGGCTGCCACTGCCCCAGGTCTGGCTGCTCCAGTGCTGGCTGTTGCTGCTCTGGTTCTGGCTGCTGCTGCTCTTGGGCCTGGCTGTTGCTGCTCCAGTCCCGGCTGCCACCGCCTTGTGCTTGGCCACTCTAGGCCTGGCTGCCGCTGTTCCAACATTCTGTCCTTTTTTTTAAAAAAAAAAAAAAAAAAAAAAAAAAAAAAAAAAAAAAGCATTTATGTTGCAATGTTGGCTGGTGAGTTGAGTTCTGACTTAGTCTTTGATTTTTCAAGATCTTCTTTGTATTCTTTCTTAAGTAATTTTACTGTCTTTTGCTCTCACTTGATTTCTTCACATTGAGAACTTCTTTGGTTTCTCCCTCCTTGTCCTGGAAGCTCAGCAGGTTGGCCTGTGGCACCCCTTTGTTCTCCGCGGGCTCCTTCGCTTCTTCAGCCTGTTGCCGGGGTCGGCGCCGCCCAGGAAGCAGCCCCCAGCCTCGGCTCCATTGCCCACGCTCAGTGGTTGAAGGCTCAGGGGCACCCCCCACCCCTGGGGGCCCCGTCGCCCAGCTCCTTGCTGGTGCCCGGCTGGCCGGTGTCTGGCAGGGGCTCCTGCTCCTCGTTGCATTCCTCCAGTCTGGAGCTTTTTTTCTCCTTCCCGCTAGGGGAGTCTAGCATCAGAGTCAACAGACTGTCCTCTGCACGCACTGTGTGCGCGACTCCGGGGGGCCTTGCTTTTCACTGCTCCCCCAGGACTCCACCTCACAGCCCCATCTCCCTCTGCTTAAGCCTGGGTCCCCAGGGATTGGCCTAGAATGGTGAAAGTCCAGACTGGGGCTCAGAGCTGCTGGAGGCTTTGTTTCTTCCCTCTAGAGCAATCCAGCATCAGAGTCAACAGACTGTCCTCTGTGCGCAGTGTGCGCGCGACTCCGGGGGGCCTTGCTTTTCGCCGCTCCCCCAGGACTCCACCTCACAGTTCCATCTCCCTCTGCTTAAGCCTGGGTCCCCAGGGATTGGCCTAGAATGGTGAAAGTCCGGACCAGGGCTCAGCGCCACCGCGCCGGAGGCTTTGTTTTTCCCGCTAGGGCAATCCAGCATCAGAGTCAACATTCAGTCCTCCGGGGGCCTTGCTTTTCGCTGCTCCCCTGGGAATCCGCCTCACAGCCCCATTTCCCCCTGTCCGAGCCTGGGACCCCAGGGTCTAGCCCATAACTGGGGCTCCGCGCTGCTGGTTTGGGGGTTCATCCCAGGCTGGGGGTTTTATTTCCTTTCTGCTAGGGAGCGCCAGGCAGGCCCCCAGCCTTCTCCTCCTCTCTGGCTGCGACCTCTCCGCGCATATGTGGGTGCACAGCATGTCTCCGTACCTTAGGCTTTTTTTCAGCTCCTCTGATTTTCCTTCTGGTTTTCTCTTTCCTTCTTGTTGTAGCATTTTCAGTCAGTCGACTACCTGTAGCTCTGGGCAATGTCCACTCTACATTTTAGTTGTATTCCATTGAAATTGTTGTGTGCTGCTGCGGTTAGGTGTCTACCCGAGCAGCCATCTTGGATCTCCTCCTACATTACTTCAAAAACAAAAACAAAACAAAACAAACAAAACAAAACAAAACAAAACAGCAAAAAAAAGAACCTGAAAATAATCTGAAGGTTTCTTAAATAAGGTAGAATGAACTGGTGTCAAAACCTGTGCTCTGTTCTCTATTCCACTGCGTTGTTTTCACACCAGTAGAAATTAGTTGCTTCATCTCTGTATCCCTTGCTAGAGAGTAAGCACCTTGAGGGCAGAGGCTGTATGCCCTGTAGATTCATGCGCTCCTCACTGCACTCTATAGATTCTCTGCTGGGAGCTGGGCACTTCCTGTTCCATTTAGTTTCCATTTGGTGCAATCTGCTGAGTATTTTTTCTTTCACTTCAGTCAGGCCTTTGGTGCCCCTTCTTACAGTCATCATTGCTTGCTCTCCACTTCCACTTTCCCTCAAAATCATTTACCATGAAGCTGATGGAGGGATCTTATAAAATGCAGATCAGAGCCCTTGCCAGGTATCTCAGTTGGTTATAACATTGGCTTGATATGCCAAGGATCCGAGTTTGATCCCTGGGATCAGGGCACATAAAAGAATTAACTAATGAATACAAAAATAAGTGAAGCAACAAATTGATGTTTCTCTGTTTCAAAAATAAATAAATAAATAAGTAAATATTTAAATAAATATTTAAAAATCAAAGTAGATAACCTTGATCTTAGAATCAAAAACAAATCCTTACCAATGGCCATGGCCCTACCTGCCACCCTCCCCCCCCCCCAACCCCTATCCCCCACTCTCACATCGATGCATGTTCTGTAGTCTTCAGTTTCTCTAGTGCTCCAGGAACATCAGATCTCCCTTCATTTCACATCACTCTGTGCTCTGTTCCACCTTGGAGCCTTTGTGCTACAGCTGCTCCCTTTGCTTTATTTTATTTAATTGTCTTAGAGAAATAGATGCACAAGGGAGCACGTATAAGGATGATTTTGCAGCATTGTTGGTAATGCAACTAATTGGAAACAACCTAATGGCCTATGTCAAAAGGGGCCTCTACACTATAATGTACATTCTCTAAATTTCAGAATATTATGTAGCAGTTAAAAACATGGACAGCTGAAACAGGTTTGGCTCAGTGGATAGAGCATCGGCCTGCAGACTGAAAGGTCCCAGGTTCGATTCCGATCAAGGGCATGTACATTGGTTGCGGGCACATCCCCGGTGAGGAGTGTGCAGGAGGCAGCTGGTTGATGATTCTCTCTCATCGATATTCTAGCTCTCTATCCCTCTCCCTTCCTCTCTGTAAAACATCAATAAAAATAAAAGAACATGGACACATGCACCCATGGAAATATGAATTGGTGTAGCACCTCCAGAAAACAATTTGACAATATCTATCAAAATTAGCAGTGTAGATATTGTTTCACTGTACAGTTTTCCTTTTGGAAATTCATCCTACAGTCATACTTTCACACATGGAAGTTCTGATGTATAGAACAATCAGTGGCCTCCACTGGAAATGCCTGAGGGTGGTACAGTGACCTTAGGAGAGGGCCTGGACTTCCTCTTCCTGGAGGAGGGAGAAAAAGTGCTCTAGGGAAAGACTGACTGTATAGTAGGTTAGAGGGTATTTAGGGAACACAGATCTAACACTTAATAGAAAGTTTTATTAAACAAGACAGGTCTAGCCATATGCCACTATTGGACCATTAAAATGTGGCTTTAGGTGTGCTATGAGTATAAATATACATTGGATTACAAAGACTGAATTCAAAAAGAATGTAAAATATTAATAATTTTAATGTTGATTGCATGTTGAAATCATATTTTGGGTATATTATGATATATTAAAGTATTGAAAGTAATTAACTTGTTTCTACTTTAAAAAATGTAGCTCCTAGAAAATTTTTAATTACCTATGTAGCTCATATTATATTTCTATTTGATGGAATTAATTTAATTAACTCATTGATTCGAGAAAGAGAAAGAGAGAAACATCAATAAGAGAAAGAATCATTGATTGGTTGCCTCCTGTATCACCCCCACCTGGGATCAAGCCCACAACATAGGTAGTTGCCTGACTGGGAATCAACTAGCCACCTTTTGGTATTCATGATTACACTCCAACCAACTGAGCCACACTAGCCAGGGGCCAGACAGTTAATCTAAACAAAAAGTTCAGGGGCAAAAACAGAGAGGGGAATCAGGTCAGAGCAGGGATGAGGATTGAAGGGATGAGGCATTTTGGAAATGATGGCCTCACTTTGATTACATTTTGGTAATGGGTGATTATGGTATTATCTCAGTTTGATGGGTAAGGCTCCTACAGCATCTGCTGAGAGCATAGTGAGCAGTAGTGTGGAAAGAGAGGTGATATTGAGGGCCTTATTTGTAGGGACAGGTCGGGACTTTTCCAGGTTCTCTTTTTCCCATGAAAATGTATTCTCTTCTGGTCTCACCTTGGCTAACATTCTACCCCTTTTTATATTAGAGTTCACCCTGATTGAGACCAATCCTTGCCGAAGCTGGTTTGGCTCAGTGGATAAAGCGTCGGCCTGCGAACTGGAAGGTCACGGGTTCGATTCCAGTCAAGGGCATGTGCCTTGGTTGCGGGCACATCCCCAGTGGGGGGTGTGCAGGAAGCAGCTGATCGATGATTCTCTCTCATCGATGTTTCTAGCTCTCTATCCCTCTCTCTTCCTCTCTGTGAAAAATCAATTAAAAAAAAAATCCTTCTCTTAAACATGTAAAAAATGCTCAACTTGCTCATAATAAGAGAAACACAAAGAAAAATCCTAGGAGATACTATTTTTCACCTATTGATTGGCCAAGATAAAAACAATATGCAGAAACTGGATGGACAAGGTTTGGGAAAGTGAGAATTTAGTTAGCACAAACTTTGTGGAAGACAAATGACAGTGTCTATCAGAACTTTATTGTATGTATTCTTTGACTCAATCCTGTTAGTTTTCCTAGAGATATACACTGTGTAAAATAGTATATATTAAAGGGTATTCATCATAATCTATAATAATAAAACTACAATATGCAAATCAACTGAATGAACAAACAGCAGAACAACCATCAGGAAGACCTTTCCGAAAACCATGCTATGACATCCACTGGCACCAGGCCAGTCAAGGCGGATGCAATGTGATTGGTCAGGGCCCGGCCATCATCCCATGATTGCCCTGCAGAGGGAGGCCAAGGCCACTGGCCAGTGGGGCGATTGATAAATCGAGGGGCTCTGTGATCGCTCCAAAGAGGGAGGCCCAGACACAGACTGGTTGGCTGCAGCAGGTGGGTGGGGCCTCCCTCTGCATGATTCTTGTGCAGAGGGAGGCCACCAGCTAGGGTCATAGATCAATCGGGGTTCTCCATGATCGCCTCAAAGAGAGAAGCTCAGGCCACGGACTGGCAGGCTGTGGTGGGTAGGCAGGGCCTCCCTCTGTGGGGTGTGATTGATAACCCCAAAAAGGGAGGCCTAAGCTACCGGCTGGGGGACTGCAGCAGGTAGCCTGGGCCTTCCGCTGTGGGGGAGATCCACTGTGGAGCCCTGCCAGGTTGGAAGGGCCTACCTCTTTGGGTAAGGTGACCAGATTTTAACATTGGTAAAGCGGGACACCATTGATGGGGGTAGGGGATGGAGAGGGGTTCTTGATTAAAAATTTGGTCTATATGGAGCAACAAAAATTTTCATAGAACACAAAAATAGTATGGTAATATATATTTTTTAAATTTCAACATAAGTACATTTACAAATATAATTTAAAAATTATGTATAGTATTTTTTTCTTTGGCATATTTCTCATTTGAGTGAATTTCTTTTTTAGTAGATTGCTGTCGTTGTTTAAAAGGTCATGAAATTTTTCACAAGAATTTATTAAATTATATTCCACACATAAAATGGCTTTCAAAGTCTCAACACTTAATTGTAACATAAGTCGTAAGTGTCACTTTCAAGGCCAGCACTAGACTTTTTGCCGCCACTATAAAATATAAATAATATGAGTACTGTCTGCTAAATTCAAGAAAATTATGTATTTATGAAATAAATAGCCGGAACCGGTTTGGCTTAGTGGATAGAGTGTCAGCTGCGGACTGGAAGGTCCCAGGTTTGATTCCGGTCAAGGACATGTACGTTGGTTGCGGGCACATCCCCGGTAGGGGGTGTGCAAGAGGCAGCTGGTTGATGTTTCTCTCTCATCTATGTTTCTAGCTCTCTATCCCTCTTCCTTCCTCTCTGTAAAAAATCAATAAAATATTTAAAAAATAAATAAATAAATAAATAAATTACTTACCTAAATTATCTGAATAGCTGATTTGTAATGACATCACTTGTTTAACTAGCTTACTAGCACGCAGTACAATGTGTATCCTCTAAGAGACAGTTGCAAAATGTTTTCATCATTGCAAACTTTGATAAGCAGTTCTTGATAATCAGTTCTCAACAATTATTTATTATTATTAAAGTTTAACATTATAAAATTAACAAAAATAATATAAAACTCATATCCTGGCTAAATAGCCACATGGCCACCGAAAACCATATATTCCCTTCCCATTCTCCAGCCATTCCCTAGCTTGTCATGCATTCTTTCCAAAAACACTGTGGGATGCGGGACAAATTGTTAAAAATCAGGACCGCCAAAAGTGGGATGTCTGGTCACCTTATCTTTGGGGCAATTAATCACGGGGCTCCCAGACTGTGAGAGGACACAAGCCAGGCTAAGGGATCTACCCCTCCCCCAAGTGCACCAATTTTGTGAACCAGGTCTCTAGTCCTCTATAATAAAAAGCTAATATGCGCAGAAATTGGTTTGGCTCAGTGGATAGAGCGTCGGCCTGTGGACTGAAGGGCCCCGGGTTTGATTCTAGTCAAGGGCATGTACCTTGGTTGCTTGCGGGCACATCCCCAGTAGGGGGTGTGCAAGAGGCAGCTGATCAATGATTCTCTCTCATCGATGTTTCTAACTCTCTATCCCTCTCTCTTCCTCTCTGTTAAAAAAAAAAATCAATAAAATATATATATATTTTTAAAGGCTAATATGCAAATAGACCAAACAGCAGAACAACTGAACAATTGGTTGCTTTGATGAGCACTGACCACAAGGGGGCATGCGTGAAACATGGTAGGCGTTGGCAGCAGGCAGCAGAACATGGAATATGGCAGGCATTGGCTGTGGCAGGATGGTAGAGCAGGTAAGTGGGGGTGCCAGACCAAGGCAGGGCACTGGTCATTGTTATCAAGGCAAGCCTCAGGTGGTTACTGAAAATTCTTTGCTCCCATGTGCCACAGTCCCACCTGGCACATGCACCTGCTGCAGGTGCCAGCCCTGCTTGCACTCACTGTTGGTGCCTGGCACTGGTCCTGATTGCTCAGTGCAGTCAATGGGTGGGAGCAGCAGCTGCTGGCCCCAATTGCCTCTCAGAGCTTTTTCACCTTCTCTTGGTCCTGAGGGATAATCAGGGCAGCAGCCACCGCTTGCACCTATGACAATGCCAATCCCAATCACTCTGTGCCATCAGCAGGTGTGAGCAGGGCCTGCACCATCAATGAATGGGAGCAGCAGCAGTGGAAGTGGCGCTACTGGCAGATAGGGAACTGAGGGCCACAGTGAGAGGGGAATGGTGGGGATGCAGAGGATGGCCAAGAACCACCATGTGCCCACTGCAGCCTCATGGCCCATAGTTCCTTTCAATTTGCACAAATTCATGCACTGATCCCCTGGTAGTGTTTATAAAAGAAAAAAATTGAATATAACTTAAATGTCCATTAATAGAGAGTGATGAAATAAATTCTGGGCATTATTTCAATAGAATTATAAAATATTAACATATCTTCAATAGCAGGCACTCACTAAAATAATAAGTCAAATCTATATGTACAAAGAAAGATCCCTAAGATACATCTTTAAAAATGAAACAAAGTGAGATCAGTGTATGCAGCACACTGCCATTTCTGTGGGAGGAACACTCAATGTATTTGCTCACTTATCTATATATATAAAGAGGTAATATGTTAATTGGTTCTACTGATGTCTCAGTCATGGCCGGTCAACAGTCTGCACGTGCACAGGAACTGGTGGGTGGGGATGGGGCTGTGGACTTCCACCCCTAGCAAAGGCATGCTCAGACCTGACCAACACTAATGTCATTCTGATGGAGGCATGCACAGGCAGAAGCTGGTGGGCGGGGACACAGACAGGGGGGCCTGCCTGAGCCGCCGTAGCAATGCTTGAGCAGGCCCTGAATGGACACAGACAATTTTTCGTGGTGAAGAAACTAGAGTCCATGTTAATGAAAACACCTTGGTGGCTGCAGTGGCTGGCTGTGGCAGCAGCAGCGGGGTGATAGTGCTCATTTTGGCTGGTGAGCGTAGCTTGTGAGTATAGCGGAGGAATGGTCAATTTGCATATTACTCATTTATTAGATAAGATTTTTATTGATTTCAGAGAGGAAGGGAGAGGGAAAGAGAAATAGAAACATCAATGATGAGAATCATCGATCAGCTGCCTACTGTAGGCCCCACCCTGGAAGCAAGCCCACAATCCAGGTATATGCCCTGACCAGGAATCAAACGGTGACATCCCCTGAGGACTTCCAGACTGTGAGAGGAGGCAGGCTGGCTGAGGGGACCCCTCCTCTCCCTGCTAGTGTATAAATTTCATGCACCAGGCCCTTAGTATATTTATAAATGTATAGATTTTATTGAGGGGTATATAAGAAATCAGTAATAGTGGTGGCTTCCAAGGAGAATTGTATTATGGGAGGAAGGAGCTTTTACCTTTCATTGCGCACTATTTTGTACCTTTCAAATTAAATGATTTACATATATTGTCAATCCAATAATGCTAAATAAAGCATTTAATGTCTTCTATTTAAGTAGGGTGTTTCTTCTTATCACAACTTTATAGCGCTTCTTTTGCCAACCCTTCAAATTATATATCTTCCATGGTCCTGCAACTCTCAGAATTATGGTATTTCCACTTATTTATTGAAGCTAACATTTTTTTGTATTTATTATTTGATTGCAAAGTACAGTATCTGAATTTACTAAAATTTAGGTTTTAAGGATTTTTATTTTTCCCTTTATTTTGTCCTTTGTATCATACTTAAACCATTTATTAAGCTAATGAAAGTTTTTTAAAAATTGAAAAATCAGCCAAAACTGGTTTGGCTCAATGGATAGAGCGTCAGTCTGTGGACTGAAAGGTCCTGGGTTCGATTCCAGTCAAGGGCATGTACATTGATTGCGGGCACATCCCCGGTATGGGGTGTGCAGGAGGCAGCTGGTTGATGCTTCTCTCTCATCGATGTTTCTAACTCTCTATCCCTCTCCCTTCCTCTCTGTAAAAAAATCAATAAAATATATTTAAAAGAAAAAAAATTGAAAAATCAAAGTTCTCCTATTATTTGACATTTTCTTAAAATATACATTTAAATTATACAGAATTGGGGAAAATCAAACACCTCTGTTTATAAAAGAAAACTCTCAAGCTATTCTTTCACTAGTCCCTCGTTTTCTCAAAAATCAAAGACTTCTGTGTTTTTAAAATCTGAGTGAAAACTCTGTTTAAACAGAGCAGATACCATAGTCCTTTAGGGCTGCTATAACAAAAACACTGTGGGGTAGGTGGCTTAAAAAACAAAAGTTTATTTCTCATAGTTCTGGAGGCTTGGAAGTTCAAGACCAAGTCTAGCAGATTTGGGATCTGGTGAAGACCCACTTTCTAGTTCATAAGTGGCTGCCTCCCTGCTGTGTCCTGCATGGTGGAAGGAATGAGATTTCTGGGTCTCTTTTATAAGGGCACTAATCACATTCAAAAGGACTCTGCCTCCAAGGCCCCACATTCTAATATCATGCATTGAGGTTTAACATTTCAAAGTAGAAATTTTGTGGGGACACAAACATTCTGCCCATAAGAATAGGTACACTCCTAAAATCAGAAACAAATAGTGCCGAAACCGGTTTGGCTCAGTGGGTAGAACATCTGCCAGCGGACTGAAAGGTCCCAGGTTTGATTCCCGTCAAGGGCATGTACCTTGGTTGCGGGCACATCCCCAGTAAGGGGTGTGCAAGAGGCAGCTGATCGATGTTTCTCTCACATTGATGTTTCTAACTCTCTATCCTTCTCTCTTCCTCTCTGTAAAATATCAATAAAATATTTTTTTTAAAAAAAGAATTTCAGAAACAAATAGTAACTAAAGAAGAAATTGATAATATATATATACTTAATTTGCTTTACTACTCACCTTTCTGAAGCCAAATACAAAGATTAAATTTGACTCTGCAAAGTATAGATTTAGTTGTGTGGATAACTTAATTAAATTGAAAGCAGAAAACTAACTGATTTTAATGTGCTCTAAAAGAAAAGATGCATCATAAAGTAAATAGCCATTGGGATTGGTTAATAAAAGAAATTGCTGATTTATTAAATGATCTAAATTTATACAAAATTTTCAGAAACTGTCACAGGGTATGATGATCAAGGTCCTTTCTTTGCAGGGTGTCCTTTGCCCTGTCATGGTAAACCAAGATCTCTTTGATGAGGCCTGGGAAGCCCTTGGAGAGTTGGGAGATTATCTTCTGAGGGCATTTTTTCCCAATAGGACTGGAAGTTCAGGTCAGAATAGGATAAGTCAAGAGATCTGAAGACTAGACTGCCCAGCCATGCCCAGTCCAAATTTTGAAGACACAAAATTGTGAGCTACATGAAATGGATATTGTATTAAGCTACTAAGTTTGGGTGTTCTGTTATGCAGCAGTAGGTGTGAAAACTCCCCATCAGCAGGCAGTATCAAGCTTTCTAATTTTTACTCATCTTACAGGTAGGTATATACTAGATATACTAGTAAATGATATCTTAAGTTGGATTTCTTTAAAATTTAAATGAAATTAAGTATCTTTTTATATGGTTGGTAGACTTTGGGATTCCTCTTCTTAAAGTTGCTGTCTTTTTCTTGATGTATTCTAAATGTTAATACCTTTCCATTTTAGGTACAACAAATATCTTCTACTACCCTGTAATCTATGGTCTTTGCTCATGATGGCCTTTGTTGAATAAAACTCTTGAATTTTTTATGTAATCAAATGTATCAGATTTTTGCCTTATGGTTTGTGCTTGTGAAGTTTTATTTAAGAAATGCTTTCCAACTCTTAGGGTCACAAAGACATCTTATTACAATTTCTTCCATCTTCCTTAGAGTTCTTAGACCATTAGATCTTTCATTCATTCAGATAGTTTGGAAAGTGCATTCTCAAAAGGGCATTTTCCACCATGTGATCATGATCCCATGGTCTTGCTTTGGCACATGGTGTTAGATATGGGTCAGATTTTCTTTTTCTTCACAGTGAATCAATGTATCATCTATTGTACAATTCACCCTTTACCCCCATTTATTTGTTGTGAATCAAGTTCCCTTTGCAAATTGCACTATGTTAAAGATCTTTCTTCTATCTAATTAGCAAATCTGTCTAGGGAGCTTATTGTCTAAATAGAAAAATGACAGTATAATGGTTGAAGATCTATATGGAACTAAGTATAAAATACAGGTATAGTCCAAAGGAGTGAGAGACCAATTTACCTGGGATGCATATCCAGGAACAAAATTTCTGGATTCAAGGGGCAGGAATGAGAGGGGGTTGGGGTAAAAGTGGACTGTGTCAGAGGAAGAATTAAGGAAGAGACCTGGGAGGAAAAATATTCAAGTTGAGAGGATGTTTGAGTTAAGGGACAGAGCTGGAAAACAATAGGCTCCAGTTGGGGACTGGAACTTCGGTGAGGTGGAGCACAGGGTTGTAAGGCCAGGAGAGGCAGATGATGAGGCTGTAAAGAAGGCATTTTTCCTGTTTTCCCAAAAAAAGTAAAAGAAAAGAGAGTCTCTTTTTTCGTGTGAAGTGATGTGATAAGTACCCAAAAATTTATTTGTGAGTAATTAACAAATGCATGTAGATATAGAAAAAAATTAATATGTGAATGTTAAAAATAGTCCTTTAAAATTACTGTTTATTGGAGGGATTTAAAAATATAATTTTTTGAATAAGCATTATATTCAAAAAGACTAAAGAATATACAGTAAAAAGTAGGTTTCCTCTCATCTCTGATCCCCAGAATTTTAAATTTCCTTCCCCAGTGGCAAGCACAATGGTCAGTTTGTAAGGACACATATTGCATAAACAAACATAAATCTTATACTAGTTACCTACTGCTGTGCAACAAATTGCCCCAAAACTTAGTGGTTTAAAACGACAAATATTTATTGTCACAGATTTTCTGTGGTCAGAAATCCAGCAGCTTAACTGAGCCCTCTGGCTCAGGATCTCTCATAGGTCATGGTCAGTTGTTGGCTGGGGCTACAGTCACCTCACAACTCCACATAGGAGGATCTGCTTTCAGGTTCACTTAAGGGGTGTTGGGAGATTTAGTTTCTCACAGGCTATTGGCCTGAGGCCTCCTTCAGTTTCTTGCCACATGTGCCTCTCCACTGGGCACCTCACAGTATGGTAACTGATGTCATCAGAATAAATAGGCGAGAAGAGCTAAAAAAGTAAGGGAAGAAAAGAAGCCAATGTTTGGGCTTTTTGTTGTTGTTGTTGTTGTAGTTTTTAATATATTTTATTGATTTTTTACAGAGAGGAAGGGAGAGGGATAGACAGAAACACCGATAAGAAAGAAACATCGATTTGCTGCCTCCTACACACTCCCCACCTGGGATGTGCCCTTGACCGGAATCGAACCTGGGACCTTTCAGTCCGCAGGCTGAAGCTCAATCCACTGAGCCAAACCAGTTTCGGTGAAGCCAATGTTTTTTTATAATCAAATCTCAGAAGTGACATCTCACCTTTGCTGCAATCTTTTAATGGACTAGATTGAGCCCACACTCAAGGAGGAATTACATAGGCCAAGGTTACCAGGGCTGAGAGATCTTTAGGGGCCACCTTAGAAGCTGCCTAACACACATGTATGCTGTATTTTACCTATAGGTACCTTTTTATTTTAAGCTCAAAGATTCACACCTTGCTTTTATCATGCAGCAGTGTATGTTTTGTAAGTCTGTATATAAAGATCTTTCTCATTCCCCCAGCAGTGGCAGGGCTTTTCAGCCCTGCTTCCATACTGACATTCTTTGGATGGGCCTTACACCGGTAAATAGCTCCTTTCTGATAAACCTACATTTAGGGCTTTTTTTGAGTGTTAATCCCCACTGGAGGATATTTTTTTCCATTGATTTTTAGAAAGATTGGAAAGGAGGGGGAGAGACAAAAAGAGAGGAACATCAATGTGAGAGAGACATATAGATTGGTTGCCTCTCACACATGCCCTGATGGGGGCTGGGGATCCTGCCTGAGTGCCTTTGACCGGAAATAAATCAGAGACCCTTCAGTCCATGGGTTAACACTCTAACCACTGCAACTGGCCAGGGCGATTAGGGCCCTTTTTTTTTTTTTTTTTTTTTTTTAGAAACATTCTTTATCTTTTATTTTTTTTAAAATATATTTTATTGATTTTTTACAGAGAGGAAGGGAGAGAGATAGAGAGCTAGAAACGTCAATGAGAGAGAAACATCTACCAGCTGCCTCTTGCACACCCAATACCGGGGAGCAACCAACGCACATGCCCTTGACCGGAATCGAACCTGGGACCTTTCAGTCCGCAGACCAACGCTCTATCATTGAGCCAAACCAGTTTCGGCGATTAGGGCACTTTTTATCTTTTGCCACAATGACTTGCTGTACATGTTCCTTATTGATGTGAGAATGCATCTGGAAGGCAAATCCCTACAAACAGAGTTGCTGAGTCTAAGGGTAGGTGCAATTTCCATTTTGATAATTGGCTGAATTACCTTCCAAGGGAGGTTCACCAGCTTATTTTCCAACCCCAAAGTGTAAACTTTGTCTAATTCACCACATCACCTTCAGACATTGTTTTCACAAGTTTGGATGAAAAAGAAAAAGAGGAATGAGAAAAACTGAAAACAGAAGTTTAATAAATAGCACAAATTGGAATAGGCGCCTATTATTTGCTAATTTGATCTGGATTTACCAGGGTATTTTCCTAGTGTAATATACAGATGAGATTAGGCACCTGGAGACCTGCTGTGGCTACTATCACTGTTATCTCAGAGAGTATTTCCCTTCTGAGGTATGCAGTTCTCTAAGAGCTCTGAACAGTTCATCAGATTCCAACTTCTTCTGGAGGAGATGACACAAATGTCAAACAAAATTTATACTTATTTACTTTGGACACTATAACTTCGGTAACTTTTGTCTTTTCTACTGATATACTTCAAGCATCAGAAAGACAAAGACAGTCTTGGTGAAGTCCTGCCATTTCCTGCTTCAACAATGCTTGTAATATTAATGGGAAAAAAAATCATTGAAATCTGTATAGAATTTTTGTGAGTTTATTTGTGCCAAACTGTCAACATATGCCAGGAAGTAGAACCTCAATGAATTGAGATAATGCTCCAGAGAATGGAGGGTTACATCTGTATTTATACATTGCAATCAAAGGAAAGGGACCTAGGTGAGTTACATGAAATTCATTGGTGATAGTTAAGGAGGTGGGATAAAGCAAAGCTGGAAAACCTGTGGGATAGGGTAAAAAGTGAAATGATGAACAAAGACTTTTGCCAAATATTTTCTTCACCAATCTCATGAGGAATACGTGAGAAACTGATGAAGCTGCAGGGCCACTGATGTGTTGAACTTTCCTTCAGGTTCTTGGGAAACCAGGCCCCAGGACTGGAAAGGGGGCTGGATGTCATGGGGTGTGCGTTACAATAAATCAAATAGAACAGAAAGACAGTGTTGAGGTAAAAGCACTTTTAGAGCCTAAGGATAGCTATCCTCCAACTCCCTTCACAACTCTGGAAACTTTTCGATAATCAGCCAGCTTCTGTCTATATATTTTCACTGAAATACTGATTTCATGAAGGTAGATTGTTCCACTGTAAAACAGTTTAGAGGTTAAAAGTTATTTTGTACATTGAGTTGAAATGAGAGAAATCTTTGCTCTGTCTGCATCCAGTGCTCCCTCCCCTGCCCAAGCGCAGGGAAGGTTTTGTTCTCTGAAACAGCTCTCAGAGCCTCCTCTAGGCTGCCTTACCACAGGCTGCCCACTTTACTCTGCGTTATTCCTTGTTCTCAGGAATTTATTTTCTGCTAATCCCCACAGGATAGACATGTGCTTTTAGGGCCATTGGTTGAGAGTTTGCATGACAAAGAGCTGCTGTGATTTAAAAAAAATGCTATGACAATATTCATAGCAGCACGATTCACAATAGAGAAGAGCTGGAAGCAACCCAAATGTTCCATGCATAAACAGATAAACAAATAGTGTCATAAACATAGAGTGGAATATTATTTAACCTTAAAAAGGAAAGAAATTCTCACACATACTACATCACAGATGAAGCTTGAGGACAATATTCTTAGTGAATCTCATATAAGTGAATATCACTTATATGAGATATATAGAATTATCAAATTTATAGAGACAGAAAGTTAGAATGGTTTCTGATAGATCCTTCCTCCAATTGATGGACAGACATAAACTCCACCTGCAGCCAGACATTCCTGAGCACTGAACCACCAATCAGCACCTGCCAAATACCCTAAGCCCCCTGATTCGTAAGTCCCTAGGTCCCTAATCATAGGCCTTACATGAAACCACCAATCAGCATGAGCTGAGTACCCTAAACCCTGTCCCCTCTCTTTCTCTGGAAGCAGCTGGCAGTGGTACTCTTCTCTTCAATAAAGCCTATGTCCTGGCATCCTGATCTCCGGCCAACATTGTTTCAGTTTCTAACCTCTTATCCAACCATCCAGGTCCCTGGCTTTCACTACTCCTTTCCTTCTTTTTCCCTACAACTTTAACTTCAGTAATCTCAATCAGTCATCTGTCACCTCTTATTGGTAACACCATGGTGACTACTCTCTCAGCTAGGAGTGTGGAACTAGAAAAGGAATCTCATACCCTTTAGCCCACCTCTTCTTCTTACACCTTTCAGCTTGTCTCCATGCTAGAGATTTTTCTTTCTCTGTGGGAAAAACACATACATCTGTATCCCCATCAGCTGACAGGAACCTGTACTCTCATCTATCTCTCATCCAATGTAGATACAGCCTTAATAATCAGTCTTTACTGTCCCCATATCCATCATATCTGTCAAAAGAGGATTCCAGATCATCCCTCTACTTCTAACCCTTGACATCACAGCAGGAGTTGGAACTTCCATAGGGAGCTTAACCACTGCTCTACTTACTCTGAAACCCTTCTTAGGACTTACAAGAAACATGTGGATTCCCAGAAAGGGGCAAAACTGGGAAAACAAGAACCTCACCACCAGGGTAACCTATTCTCCCCTTTCATATCACTGATAAGGCAACTGAGACCCCTACTCTTTTCGCCCTAAAAATAACATCTAGGTCTCAGTTGTATTTTAGCTTTTGGCTCAGGAAAGCAGCAAAACCAGACAAGTGACACTGTGGCAGCCTCAGGACCAGCTTTTCTGTCCCAAATGACTCAACAGGATCGCTCTCAAGACTTCACCAACCAGTCTCTTGGAGAAATCATGCTGCTGCACACCCCTTGACCAGCACGGAAAAACTACCTGTTTTTAGCTCACTTACTCCATGGCTCCCCCCATGTAACCAGGCTCATACAGGTGGAGTCTGGACTGTAGAGAAAGGCACCCAGAGACACAGAGACTGGGACTCTCTGGGGAGCCAGGAGCCACAGCATGCAAGTGAGTGCGGGCAAAGAGGTCTGACTGAGGAGGTTGCTGTGGCCTCTCCATAGCGGAAGGAGTCTGAAGCTCCTAACTGCACTGAATCCCAGTTCCAACTGCACTGAGCACTAAAACCCAGTTCAGGGCAAGCCCCTGGGAGACCCACGCTCTTACAAGGGGAATCTGGACTATGAAGCAGTCCGTGGAAATCTGTGGAAAGCAGATCCACGGATCCGTGGGGGATCCGTGGAAAGCAGAAGTCTGAGGCATGCACAAGAAGACTGTCGGCTCAGACCTGAGATTCTGCCCCATCCAAGCTGAGCTCCGAGGCTATTGCAATTTTGCAAGTCTTATCCTATAAGACTGTCTCCAATACAGAAGGTATCCTGGTGTAGACACAGCTGATACTCACATCCAATAGGCCTGGAGGTCAATTCCTCCCAGTGACACCAACAACAATCAAGACTTAACTACAACAAGGCTGTACTCACAATAGACAAAGAGGAGCACCAAGAGTGTCTACCTTAGGTAACTGGGGAGGCTGACCCACTGGGCCATATAGGACACCAAGCACACAAAGACACCCTACCAACTCAGGGAAGCAGTGAAAATGCCAAGACAAGGAAAGAGATCTCAAACAAACAAACAAACAAACAAACAAAAAAATGGAAGAGAACAAAAGACTGGATATAGAGTTCAAAACCATGGTTAGAAGCTTTTTCAAGAATTTCCTAGAAAAGGCCAATAAATTTAACAAGACCCTCAAGGAAATGAAAAGGACCAACTAAAAATTAAACATACACTGATGGAAATAAAAAATATTATACAGAGACCCAACGGCAGTCTAGAGGAACACAAGAATCAAGCCAAAGATTTGGAATACAAAGAGGCAAAGGACACTCCTCTGGAAAAGCAAGAAAAGAAGAGAATTCAGAAAGTTGAAGATAATGTAAGGAGCCTATAGAACAACTTCAAGTGTACCAACATCAGAATTATGGGGGTGCCAGAAGAAGAGAGAGAGCAAGACACTGAAAATCTATTTGAAGAAATAATGACAGAAAACTTGCCCCACATGGTGAAAGAAATAGACTTACAATTCCAGGAAGCACACAGAACCCCAAACAAAAGGAATCCAAAGAGGAACACACCAAAACACATCATAATTAAAATGCCAAGAGCAAAAGACAAAGAGAGAATCTTACAAGCAGTAAGAGAAAAACAGTTAGTTACCTATAAGGGAGCACCCATATGATTATCAGTTTCTCAACAGAAACTATGCAGGCCAGATGGGAGTGGCAAGAAATATTTAAGTGATGAATAGCAAGAACCTACAACCGAGATTACTATATCCAGCAAAGTTATCATTCAGAATTCAAGGGCAGATAAAGAGAATCACAGATAAGAAAAAGCTAAAGGAGTTCATCAATACCAAACCAGTATTATATGAAATGCTGAAAGGTATTATTTAAGAAGAGGAAGAAGAAAAAGGTAAAGATAAAAATTATGATCAACAAATATATATCTATCAACAAGTGAAACTAAAAAATCAAGTGAATTAAAAAACTGAGGAACAGAATAAACTTGTGAATATAATAGAATCAGGGGCAAAGAAAGGGAGTGGCTTGATAATTATCAGAGGGAAAGGGGTGTTGGGGGTGCAGGAAGAAACTGGACTAAAATCGTACACCTATGGATGAGGACAATGGGGTGGAGGAGGTAAGAGCAGAGGGTGGGGTGGGAATCAGTGGAAGGGAGCTATGGGGGTGGGGAGAAACAATTGTAATAATCTGAGCAATAAAGATTTATTTAATTAAAAAAAATAAAAATGGGGAGTTAGTGTTCGAGGGATCAGAGTCTTTGTGTGTGTCTGTGTGTGTGTGTGTGTGTGTTTAATCTTTATTGTTGAATTATTACATATGACCTCCTTTTTCCCCATTGACCTCTTCTAGCCCATACCCACTCTCCACCCCAGGCCTTTACCACCCTATTGTTTGCTTAATCTCTTTCACCAATCCACTCACCCGACCTTTCCTCTGAGATTCAACAGTGGGAATAAAGTTTTAGTTGGGAAAAATGAACTAGTTCTGGAGATGAATGGTGGTGATGATTGCACAACATGTGTGTGTACTTAATCCACTAAACTGAACACTTATATATTATTAAAATGGAAAATTAAATTGTATATGTATTTGAAACCCATTTCTCATATACTGAGTAATTTTTGCTCACATTCCCTGTCCCCAGAATATTCATTCATCCTGGTAAGTCTCTGGGAGCCACTTCCCTGGGCTCAGATGATTAGACCAAGAACAAGCATCTAACCTGAGCTCGATTATTCAGAATCCATGGATGCAATTTTGGAATTTGGTTTCAGGAACTTCTTGTTAGTTTCTGTGTAGGGTGAGACAGAATGTGTTTTATACAGGTGGGAGCTGCAAGGTTGCTATCTCCATGTTGATTCATTTTTTATTTCATAACTAGGGGCCCCATGCACAAAATTTGTGCATTGGGGGTGGGGGTGGGGGTCCCTTAGCCCAACCTGCCCCCTCTCACATACTGGGAGCCCTCAGGGGATGTCCTACTGATGGCATAGGCCCGCACCCCACGGGAAGTGGGCCTAAGCCACAGTCTGGCCTCCCTTTGTGGGAGGCAACCTGGATGATCAGGGGAAGGCACCAGCCTCATTACCCCGCTGATGCAGCCACTGCCAGTCAGTGCAGCTACCAATGTGTTTTCATCAACACAGACTCCAGTCCCTTCACCAAGAAAAATGACAAATTTCTTTAGGCATTTTCAAGATGTGTCTTTCATAGAATATGCATTTCTTTTTTATCCTCACCTAAGTATATGTTCCCATTGACTTTTAGAGAATGTGGAAGAGAAAGGGAAAGACAAAGAGAAACATCAAAGCGAGAGGAACACTTTGATTGGTTGTCTCCTGAATGAGCCCTGATCTGGTCCCCTGCAACCTTGGTACATGCCCTTGATTAGACTTGAACCCATACCCTGCTGTCTGCAGGCCAAGGCATTATCCACTGAGTCAAACTGGCTAGGGCAGGATATGACATTTCTTAGCCCTCCAGCAGCGAACCTTCATTTTTTTTTTTTTTTTCTCCAGAAGTGTGGTGGGAAAACCCTAGATCACCTTTTTGGATTCTTATTACCCAAGTTACTAAGAATATTACCAGTGGCACCAAAACCAGTTTGGCTCAGTGGATAGGGCATTGGCTTGTGGACTGAAAGGTCCCAGATTCAATTCCAGTCAAGGGCATGTACCTTGGTTGCAGGTACATCCCCAGCAGGGGGTGTGCAAGAGGCAGCTGATCGATGATTCTCTCTCATCGATGTTTCTAACTCTCTATCCTTCTCTCTTCCTCTCTGTAAAAAATATCAATAAAATATATTTTAAATAAAAGCAAAGAATATTACCAGTGGCATACAGGAAGCTTCGCCAATGTGCAGTCAGAAAAGGCGTTTCCTCTATAGTTCACACCAATAGAGGGCTGGGCCCTGCCCAGGCCTAAAGCCTCTGGCAGAAACTTTAGGCCTGTGCAGGGCCCCTCTAGCTCTCTCTGATCACCGGCTCAGCCCCTGCCCAGGCCTGCCCAGGCTGAAAGCCTCTTGAGCGAAAGCAGACCCCCAGCTCCCTGCAATCAATCGCAGGGGGTACCTGGCTGCGATTTTTCCCAAGCTGAAAGCAGACCCCCAGCTCCCTGCAATTGATCACCGGGAGACTGCTCCTGCCCAGGCCTTACCTCACAGTAATCTGTGTGCCAGGATGTTCCTGGGATACAGGCCCTGGGTGCCTCTGTATGCAAATTAACCGCCATATTTTTGGGTTAATTTGCATAGTCACTCTGATTGGCTATAGGAGTAGTGAAGGTATGGTCAACTTACCTATTTGTCTATTATTATGTAAGATGTTTACTGTTCACCTGTTGTGTGCCAAGCATGCTAATATGTGCTGAGATTCAGCTCCATTCCTGACTTCCTGGAAAAGCAGAGTAAACCTGGTGCAAAAGTATTATCTCTGATGTTATCTATAATATTTCTATTTTCTCAAATATTTTGTTCTTACCTAAGTGAGCATCATAGTATACCTCCTTTTTTTTCCACATTTAACTTTCCCTTCTAAATTATTTTAGCACATTTTTCAGACCAGCACTAGCACAATCAATGTATTGGTTAACAAGGACAGGATATTAGATTTAATTGAATAAATGTGATAAAAGCACTAAGATTATTCATGGAAGCTCTGCATATATTCACTGGACACCAATAAAGGATGGTGGATGTTTTTTACTTTCCAGTGGCAGCAGCACCACCATGTGGCAAAATAATAAACCACATTTGCAGTCCCTGGAACCTGCCTGCATAGAAATTCCACAATTAGTTATTTTTTTAATTTGAAGATATAATTAGTTTTTTTAAAGTGATTCATGGATTGGGCTACATTTCATCTAGCAACTAAAAGGGCACTCCCAAAATTACACAATTCTTGGGGGGAAAGTTTTTTATTGGGGGGGTTGAGAAATGCACATTATTTCAAAATTTGTACAGAAGGAAGACTTTAAATCTGTTTAATATTAGCAAAATTTTCATTTTTTTTAAACTAGACAATACTGCTGGGACCGGTTTGGCTCAGCGGATAAAGCATCGGCCTGTGGACTGAAAGGTCCCGGGTTCGATTCCGGTCAAGGGCATGTATCTTGGTTGCGGGCACATCTCCGGAAGGGGGTGTGCAAGAGGCAGCTGGTTGATGTTTCTCTCATCGACATTTCTAACTCTCTGTCCCTCTCAATTCCTCTCTGTGTAAAATCAATAAAATGTATTTAGAAAAAAAAATAAAACTAGACAACACTGTGCCAAGGTTTCTATCCTGCTCTCTGAGCAGTTCTAGTGACTCTTAGAGTCAGCCCCAAAGGAAGACTCTTTTGAGCAGAACACACCCCTCAAAGGTTCTACAGCATCCTTTATGCAGCATCATGACTTTATTAAGCAGTACCAATCTTTTGTGCTCCCCCAAACCTGCCCCTGATGTAGGATTTATTCATCAACAAATATTTATTGAGTGCCTACATGGTGCTTACTCTGCTCTTGACTCTGCAGATACAGCAGTAAACAAACTGGATTAAAATTTCTCTTCACTGCTTACTCTCTGATTATGACACATCTGTTTCCTTTACATCTTGGAAGTCAAAAGAAACCCGTTTCATCCCACCTTTACTGGAACCACACCATCTACCCACTGAAAAATTTCAGAACTCAGCTGATTTGAAATGATTGCATTTATTAGGAGCATCCACATATCAGTTTTATTGTGGGATCAAAGCTGTGCCTGTCAGCCAGGAACAAAATACAGAAGTAGAAAGTTCATTTTAGATCCTATGGCCAGTAAATAATAGTCCTTCAAAGAGGACCACATCTTTATGCCCAAAATCTTTGAACATGTTAATTTACATGGCAAAGGGACTATGTGAGTGTGATTAAATTAAAAGTCTTGAGATAGGGAGATTATCCAGAAATGTCCTGGTGAACTCAATGTAATCACAGGGTCCTTTTTAAGAAGAGGGAGTAGAGTGAGTCAGAGAGGAGACAAAAGGATGAAGCAGAGTCAGAGAAGAAAGGAGATACTATGTTGCTGGCTTTGAGATGAAGAAGGGGACTACGAGACAGTGAACTCTAGAAGCTGGAAAAGGCATGAAAATTGATTCTTTTCTAGAGCCTCCAAAATAAACAGGCCTGCCTGCACATTTGGATCTCTGACCTCCAGAACTAAGTCAATTTGTAATGTAATGTACATAAATCTTATATAATAAAAGCCTAATATGCTAAGTGTCCGATCGACCTGTTGATCATTCAACCAATCAAAGTGTAATATGCTAAGGCTGCTCAACCGCTCACTATGATGTGCACTGACCACCAGGGGACAGACGCTCCAATTGGTAGGTTAGCTTGCTGCTGGGATCTGGCCAATTGGGATTGGGATTGGGTGAGACAGGTGGGACACAGCCTGGAACCCTCCCACGATCCCTCCCCAGCTGGCCAATCTCCTGCTCTCTCTCTGGCCCAGGTCCTGTGCCGGTGGGGTTTCTTGGCCTGGCCTGTGTCCTCTCACAATCTGTGATCCCTCAGGGGATGTTAGAGAGCTGGTTTCAACCCAAAACTACAGTGGGAGCACTGCTCAGCCAGAAGCCAGGCTCACAGCTGACGAGCGCAACAGTGGTGGCAGGAGCCTCTCCCACCTCCACAGCAGCACTAAGGATGTCTGACTGATAAGTTAGGTTCGCTTCCCAGGGAGCAGGCCTAAGCCATCAATTGGACATCCCCCAAGTGCTCCCGGACTTTGAGAGGACACAGGCTGGGCTGAGGGACCCCACACCCCCCAAAACATGAGTTTTGTGCACTAGGCCTCTAGTGTTTAAATATAAGCCATTAACTTGGTGGTAATTTGTCATGGCGGTAACATTACACTAATACAAATATTTACCTGTCCTCCCCTAAATAGGTCCTTCCTGCAGCCAACTTTCTCTGGTACACAGAGCAGGACACTTCTAATATGTTCCTATTTTCCAAAATAATGGAGTTGTCCTGCTTTTTCTCAACACAAGCCAATAACTGTGCTTCTCCAACAGGGTTGTCCTTTGGCATTCTTTGGCATATACCAGAGTCTTTGAGTTTTCTCTGAGAATTAAAAATTCTGTATATTCAGTTACAAAGTTAACTAAAACATTAATATATAATTCAACTTAAAACCCAGAGTCAGCCTCACCTTTATAAGAACACTCAAAGTGTTCTCATGAAAGTCAGAAACAAGATAAGGGTATCATAATCAGCACTCTTACAGCCATGCTGGAAGTGCTGGCTAATGTCATCACACAAGGAAAAAACAAAAGATAGAATGGGACAGAGGAGGTAAGCTTGTATTTGTTTGCAAATGTTATAATTATATACCTGAAGGTCCAAGAGGAAAAAAACTAAAAATTATACAAACAATAAAAGAATTCAGAGAGCCGAAGCTGGTTTGGCTCAGTGGTAGAGCGTCGGTCTGCAGACTAAAAGGTCCCAGGTTCGATTCCGGTCAAGGGCATGTACCTTGGTTGCGGGCACATCCCTGGTGGGGGTGTGCAAGAGGCAGCTGGTCGATGTTTCTCTCTCATCGATGTTTCTAGCTCTCTATCTCTCTCCCTTTCTCTCTGTTAAAAATCAATAAAATATATTTTTTTAAAAAAGAATTCAGAGAAATGGCTTGGTACAATACTAATGTATAGTAATCCTATCTAATAAATAGGTAATATGCTAATTGACCCTCACACTGTCACAAAGATGGCAGCACCCATAGCCAGTAAGGAAAGAATATGCTAATTTACTGCCACAACTTCAAAGATGGCGGTGCCCACAGCCATAAGATGGTGGGACCCAGTTCTTTCAGCCCCACTGGGGTGGCAGGCATGCAGCAAGGATGGGCTCAGCCTTGCCACACGCCTGCCTCTGGAGTCCCCTGGTACCCTCAGTCCCCCCAGTCATCCAGGGCCAGCTCAAGGTGCAAGTAAGCCTTGGATGGTGACTGCCCAGCTGATGCCCGAGGGGCAGGCAAGCCTCGGATGACAGCTGCCCAGTTGCCCAGGGCTGCCCAAGGCTCAGGTAGTCAGGGCCAGCCAAGGCTTGCACTGCCAGCAGTGGCAGCAGCAGAGGTGTGATGGGGCATCACCTTCCTCTGATCACTGGATCACCTCCTGCCCTTGAGGGCTCTCAGACTGCGAGAGGGGGCAGGCTGGGCTGAAGGACCTCCCCCTCACATACATGAATTTTCATGCACCCGTCCTCTAGTCAATATATAGACAACAATTACTTAGGGCATATAAATAATGGAACAAATTATTCTATTCTATTCTATTCTATTCTATTCTATTCTATTCTATTCTAACAATAGAAACAAGAAAGGTAACAAAAAACATGCAAAATCAATATGAAGGAAATAAGCTAAACTTAAAAAAGAAGAAAAGTATGCTATGGTATTTGATACAAAGATATGTTTAAGAACACTACACTTAGCCTGGAGGCATGGTTCAGGGGTTGAGTGTCGACCTATGAACCAGAAGGTCATGGTTCGATTCCTGGTCAGGGCACATGCCCAGGTTGTGGGCTCGATCCCCAGTGGGGGGGGGGGGGTGCAGGAGGCAGCTGGTCCATGATTCTCTCTCATCATGGATGTTTCTCTCTCTTTCTCCCTTCCTCTCTGAAATCAATAAAAATATATTTAAAAAAAAAGAACACTAGTTAAGATATGTTATTGCCAACCAAATAAAATTGATGAGAACTTTTTGTCTTGTTCAAAAGTTCATTGTACATCCAGCCTTTTATATTACCTGGTATTGTCTCAAGAATTTAGTCTTCATGGAGATATATAGGCTCCTCATTGGTGGAAGGCAGAGCACAGGTTAAATGAGGCCTGATCTTTGGGTGGTCCAAGCCAAGCCCATCTTTTGACTATCAGGCCAAGGTGGGAACTCCTTAGATATTGTTCTCTGCTAGTTCTCATGATTTGCCATGGGCAACTTGAGTCCTCCTCTGTCTACTTCCTCTCTCTCTCAAACACACATACACACTCTACTCCATCTGGACCATGTAGTTCATTATCTTATTGATATAACAATTGCTACATGGTAAGGGTATTCTTCTCACCAGGATCATAACTAAAATAGCAATTTTTATTATCTTCAACATGTCTTAGTCCATCCTTGGGCTAACGGTTTTTTTGACATAACTTTTACTTGTCTCATTTCCCAGGCATCTGTAGTTCAACAAAAATGTCATTGCTAATTACTATTGTCAAAAGAACTCTAGATATTATCAATAAGTAAACTGGGTATTTTTGTGCGGGGGAGGGGGGATGAGGGGAGAAAACGGAGAATCTGCTATTACCACTGAAATCTTGTCATGATGGCTTTATGGGATGGACTGGGGTAGGCAATCAAGTTCCACAGAAAGAATATTCCATTCCACACAGGCCACACTCTTCTTAAAAGCCGTTTCCTGACTATTCCTAGAAGCAGCTAGACTCTCTCAGCAGAAGAGCTAAGGCTGATTTTTAGCTCTCTCTTCCTCTTTACCTTCATGGCACATGCTAGAAATTCAGTAACTGCCAAAAGAACAAGTGGATGGAACCATGCTTTTACAAACCTATATGCTGAAGGCTAAAGAGCAGGGAGAAGCTGCTTAAAAATTCTTGAGAATGAAAATGCCACCATGTAGGAGCAGTCTGTTGGCATAGGAGATTTTAGCTTTGCTTAAGGTTTCTCTCTTTTATTGTGTACTAGTGGCCCAGTGCACAAATTCATGCGCATTAAAAGGAAATTAATTAAAAAATATTTTAATATCTCTATTCACCCTTTCTCTATAATAAAAGTGTCAACCAAATTCATGATTGACAATAACAGATTGAAACACACCCATGTGATTGGTTCCAGCAATATATATATATATATATATATATATATATATATATATGTAAACTTGCTTAATTAGACTTGTTTTTTGACTTAACAAAACTTTTTCCAACCCAGCAAAGCACCACAACTTCTCTTTCAGGTAATTGTCAGCAACACAGCAGTAAATATCAACACAAAGCAGATTATTATCATACATCACCCAGGGAGAACAAAGGTGAAAATATTTAACTGCAGCAGTGTTTGAGTATATTCTGTGCAGTGAGAAAACCTGAAATAATTTCTTATTTCTTTTTAGTGGGGTCAAGTTTCTAAGCTTTCTAAATGTCTGCTTTCCAGCTAATGAAAAGAGTCTTCTCTATCTTCCTACTCCAGGACTTCTGTGAGGTTCAAATGAGATGAGGTATGGGAAAAATGCTTCACAGATATTCGGTTAAATTGTAAAATGCTTCTACATGGCTATAAAGCAAGTTGTGTTCCTGGGCTGAAAAAACTCCAAGGAAGCTAGTTGCTAGGGAAAGAAAGCCAGGCATTGCTATGTGACGTCATTGCCTAGCACCCACAGCCACCATTTCAGGGCTGGGCTGGGCTTTGCACCATGGCAGCATTGGCTATGATTTGGTGGGCTGTCACTCTGGAGTGGTGGTGGGTCCTGTGTCCCACTTGGGGGAAGCCGAGTGTTGCTTTGTGGGCACCAGGCCTGCGCTGCCATTTCTCTGTAAATGGCCAGTGTGCATCACAGCAGCTCCTGTGTTGAGCATCTTCCCCCTGGTGGTTAGTGCATGCCATAGCGACTGGTTGGACAGTCAGACACTTTGTGTAATTAGCCTTTTATATACAGGTATATAGATATTGTTAAATGCTGCCTTTGTTGTAGCCTTTCCACTCCTCCTTTCTCCCCTGGCCCCTCACTTATTTTAAAATAAATCAATACATTTTGGGAGATTTTAAAAGTATCTGTGGGCGCTGGGTTCAGAATCTTCCTTGCCAAATGGACATTAGTTCTCCTTGGTGGCTGGGAACATGTTAAATGTTTTTCTTATCTCTAACCTGTAACCCAATTAATTCCTGCCTTGCTTTCTCCTATCTCCATGTAATCATCCTTATATCCTCTCTTTAATTTCAAATGCAGAAGCTGCAAAACTGTTATTCACAGACGCATTTGAGATCTTGTTCCCTGGCATATGTAGTCAGTTTGGATTAAAAAAAACAAACAAAACAAAACAAAAAAACTTACAAAAATTCTCTACAGATTTGGATGTTTCTTACACTGACAAATGCCTTCAAGCAATCTGGTTGTGGGGCATTTATTTGTTCACAGCATGTGTGTGGTGACAGACATGTGAACTGGAGTGCTCAGCCTGATTTTTCCATTTTTTAAGAAAAGTTGGAAATTTGAGTATTAAAACAATTAAATTCTCCCAATTTAAAAATGCCAACTCAGATTTCAACGAAAACAAAATCTCACTGCTTGAGCCAAGCAAAACCTCTGGACTGCATCTGGCACTGCTCTGTGGTTGATGTTGAGCACAGCTGCAGGGAGAACCCTGAACAAATAGGTGGCAGGTGTGGGGCAGAAAAGTGACTTGATTTTAGTGCAATTGTGAAAAAGTAATGCTAATTGTAGTAAATTGTATTATGTCCTTACTATTTATGTATAGTCCCTTGGCAACAGTAATTTTGAGTCTAATAAAAAATTTAATATTCTGTAAAAATTCCACTTGTATATTCATGCTCTCTCATCCTCCTTAATTTGTGGTTTGAGTAATAGGGACAAGGTTTCATTATATATATATCTATCTATCTCCAGGGGAATTATGCTCATTGCTGTGACTCTGAGTTTTTATAAGTATACTTAATTAGGCCTTAATAAAGCCCTAGGTATTATTTCTAGTCAGATCACATGTGTCTGACTTCCTTCAGTACTTTATTGTATGAAAAAGAGAGGGAAGAAGTCTGCAATAACTTTAATTCTTTTGGGGTACACATTTAGTAAATATTATTTTTATGAGAAGCAGGATTTTAGGAATCTGAATGAAAAGCATGCATATCATATATTTACTTTATAGAGATCAACTCATTTTCAGTGGAAAAGTGTAGGTTCCTATGGATCAGAAGCTTGATGGGGTAAGTTCTGTCAAGTCCTAGAGGAAGTACAATCTTCAATAACAGTAGTCTTCAATTAGAGGCCAGCATGAGGATGGGAGAAGAAGCTCAAAACCAAAAAAGCAAGATCTGAGATGGAAAATAAATTCAATTGGACTGGAGGTTGCAAAGCATTGCTCCATTTTAATTTCAATATATAGCACTTGTCACTTTCTAATTATTTGTTTATAATTTTTTTTCTATTTGTTTATTATTTGTTCTTCTAACCCCTCCCTTCACACAGGAGCCCTGGCAAATTGTCTCCGTGAGCCACATGCAGCTCTTTGGTCTCTTGAGTGTGGTTCTCCCATAAAATACTACCACGGCCTGGCGAGTCTATTTTGACGAAGTGGCATTATAAGTTTAAAAAATTTGGCTCTCAAAAGAAATTTCAATAGTTGTACTGTTGATATTTGGCTTTGTTGACTAATGAGTTTGCCGTTCCAGCCCTATTTTCGGAATTTAAGTAAAATCCTGTCCAGCTGATCAGTGCCTTTCTTCTTTAAGGAGTTGTCTCCTCCTCTCCAGGAAGCAGAACTCGCTCGCACCTATCAGGGATTGGCACTTGAAAAATAGTTAAGTATTGGCAGTCCCTGAAAGCCAGAACCAGAAGCTTCTTTAAATTCCTGGGTCCGAAAACATACCCAGCAATCGAGACAACCAGAAAAACCAGTATACTGGGCGGGGACGGGAAAAGGAGACTCCGGAAGTCCTAGGCACAGGAGACTGAATACCATCTCGGCAATTGACTATCCAGCCTTGCAGACGTTCTGGCGGGCTCCGCTGCGATCCACTCTTTCGGCGCTCGACTCGCCCGCGCTGCCGCCGGGGGCCAAAGGAGGGGCAAAGCTCAAGATGGCGGACAAAACGCCTGGCGGCTCTCAGAAGGCCAGTTCAAAGGTAATTTCTCAGAGGACTGCGTAAGTCAGCGAGTCTCCCCCGGTCGTCTGGGGCCTGCAGATGCTCCAGGGCGGCGGGAGGCGTTGGGTGGGGGTCCGCATTTCGGTTGCAATGGCAGGCCGGGCGCCGACGCTCCGTGGTGCGCAGGTTGAGAGGCCTGGCGTCCCTCCTAGTCCCAGCACCGACTCGGTTGGAGACTGGTAGGCCCGGGGTGGCTAGGGCTGCCGTGAGGAGACCGGCCTACGCTTGGCACTGCATGAAGCCAAATGTTTAGGTTGGGGTCTGAAGCGGCGAAAATGCGCCACGGTGTCTCACCTTGCGCGCTGAGGCCGCTGATCACAGCTTGGGAGAGGTGATCGCTTCCCAGCGAATTACATCCCTGCCCAGCTTTTCGGTTCTTTGGTTTTGGGTCTTACGGTGCCAGCCTCCCTTCATTTCCTTCAAGACCTCTGGTGCGACGGGTAGTTGCGAGCGGAGGACCCACCGGAGGGCGCGGGCGGGCGCAGCGGGGCTGCCTACCGAGGTTCACGCGCTGCACGTGGCCTTGCCGGCCTGAGGCCGAGCTGAGCGAGTATCTGGTGCGCCCTGCCTGCGGTCGCGGGTCGCCGCACTTCCGCGTGCGCTTTACTGAAAGGGGTACTTCCTGGGTTCGAGGCTACCTGGATTAGAAAGTCGCCTTGGAGTTTGCTGGGAGTTGTGTGCGCCAGTTGGGAAGCCTTTGAGCTGGAGACGTTTGGTGTTAGGTTGTGTTTAGCAGCATCTGGTCTTAGTTGCCACACTGGGCGGGTCATTTAGTGGTGTTTTTGTTTGTTTGTTTGTTTTTTAGTTCCTCATCTCGAACATGAATGATATAGATATTGCCTGCAGGAGCTGTTAAGTTTTTAATGGTGATGTAAGAAGTTTAATACTTAACGCTCTGTTACATCTTAAAGCCGCTTTTTTAGGAAGTTAAGTGTATGGTAGACCGGGCGGACGTGCCTTGCGTTTATAGTTTGTTGTGACAAACATTAATATGCAGTTTTGTAGTTGCTGTCTCAGTTTATAATAAATCATAACCTTGTGTCATTTGAGGAATGATGTTAACAATTACTTTGCAATTACAGTGGCTTTACCAGATACTTTTTAGTTCTGTAAAACTATGGTAGAGGGCCAGTTTTGGTTCTTTATATTATGCATTTACTCTTTGTCATTTTCTTCCCTTCCTGGTACATTTCCCCTTGGGGATTAGGGGATAAGTTGGATACTTGACTCACTTTCTAGAAACAGACTCCTGACAAAAACTGCCTTGCTTACTATAGGGAACTGTTGCTAAAGCTAGTTAAATCTATAATAATTTACACATAAATGTCACAATTTTTTGTTTCTCCAAATAATATTTTAACTGTCTCCTAGTTTGAGGCCTTGGATACATTTTAATGTCTGTTTAATCTTCCTTCTATAATAGGACTTCTCCTGATTGTGTGTGACTGTTACCTATAATTAAATTGTTGGATCTTCCAGTAAATTCTTTTGTTAATCCTTACCTGAGGATATTTTTCCATTGATTTTTAGAGGGAGTGGAAGGGAGGGGGAGAGACCGAAACTTCGAACTCACATGGATTGATTGCCTCTTGCAAGCTCTGCCTGCTGGGGATCAAGCGAGGGTCATGCCCTTTAACGAAATTGAACCCACCACCCTCAAGTCTCTGGGTCAGACACTCTATCCACACCAGCTAGGGCAAGTCTTTTTAGATATATTGTTTTTGATTATCATCAGTTGATACCATTAAGAGTTACTCTGATGACTGTAAAAGGAATTAATATCTCAGGATTCAAATAATGTTAACATGATTTTCTCTACTAATATAGAGGCTGCATGATGTAAAATATCTTGGATTTTGATTTTAAAAAAAACAAAACTAGATTTGGTTCAGATCCTGTGTTGGTAATTAATTATATTTGCAGTTTTAGGCAGATTTTATTAACCACCCCCCTCCTTTTTTTTTAAACTTGACCTTAAGAAGAAAGGGAGAGAGAAAGAGAAACGTCAATGTGAGAGAGATACATCAATGTGTTGTCTCCTGAATCCTCCCTGATGGGATTGAATCTGAAATCTAGGTATGTACCCTGATGGAATCAAACCCACAACCTTCGAGGACACTCTAACCAATGGTCATAACTGGCCAGGCCAGTTGCATAAGCTATTGAGTCTCAGTTTCTTTTGTAATATGGGTACAATTCATCGCTTTTTTACGAGGTTGATGTAAGGATTAAATGAGCTAATGTTTATAAAGTACACTAGAGGCCTGATACATGAAACTCATTGCAAGAGTGGGCTGCTAGCACCTGGGACCAGAGCTTCCCTCATAGCCCCAGCTTCGTCTGGAAGGTCGTCTGGACTGTTGTCTGGACATTGGTCTAATTAGTATTTTATACTTTTATTATTATAGATAATACTAGAGACCCAGTGCACGAAATTTATGCATGGAGAGGGGGGTCCCCTCTGCCCAGCCTGCACCCTCTCCATTCTTGGACCCCTTGGGAGATGTTGGACTGTCAGTTTTTGGCCCGATCCTTGGGATCACTGGCTCCTAACTGCTCACTTGCTTGCTTGCCTGATTGTCCCTAACTGTCCCCCCTGCCAGCTTGATTACCCCCAACTGCCCCCCTGACAGCCTGGTCGCCCCAACTGCCCTCCCCCCACCCCCCGACCTGGTTGCCCTTCACTATCCCCCATCTGCCAGCCTGCTCACCCCTTTCTGGCGCGCCTCCCCCTCCCCCCACCAGCCTGGTTGCCCCCAACTGCCTCCCCCGCTGGCCTGATTGTCCCTAACTGTCGACCTGCCAGCCTAGTTGCCCCTTAGTGCCCCCCTGCCAGCCTGTTTTCCCACAACTTCCTCCCCACCCTCAGCCTGGTTGCCCCCAACTGTCCCCCCTCTCCCCCAGGCCTGGTCGCCCCATGCAGCCTGCTGGTCAGTTGTTTGGTCCTCCCTTGCTAACCTTCTTGCTGGCCTGGTTGTCCCATGTAACCTGCTCGTGAGTCGTTTTGTTACCCCTTGTTAACCCCCTTACCAGCCTTGTCGCCCCATGCAGCCTGCTGTTTGCTTGTTACTATGAGAGTATCATCATCAATTTGCATATTGCCCTTTTATTAGTATAGATCAGTTCTTTTCCCTTATATTAGTTCATATTCTCCTTTTTATGCTTAGAGGAAATTAAAAGTACTTTTCAAAATGTCAGGTAATGTCTAATCCTGAGGTTTAGAATCTTAAGACATGAACTATAATAATGACTGCCCAGGTTGTTGCTTTTTATTTTTAACACAAGTCCAGAAATGATTAGAGAGAGGATCAGACCATTTTGGCTAATACTACAGTATTTGGAGTTTCTAGCCTTTGATCTCTGGTTTGATTTCCCTTTCTCTTGTGACAGCAGATGAGTGATATTCTACAATACAGACGAGATTATTCTGTTTCATGTTCATTCTTCTTCTTTGCTGCTTAAATTCCCATTGATATGGGAAGGGATGTTTGTAAATCATATTTCTAGACAGTGAGAAAATTTTTAGTTTAAAAATGTACAATATACTAATTTTTGCATAGATAATGGCAAAATTATTTGACATATCTTAGTTATAAAATACAGAAGTTATATTAGATAACTTCTACAGTTCCTTCTAGCTTTAAAAATTACATTTTATGTATGCATAAAATGACTTCCTTTATGTGTAGTTGTGCCTAGTGAAGAGATCCCATGCCCTTTTGTCTTCTGTTTAGTTTTTTGAAAGTATATTATTGATTTCAGAGAGGGAGGGAGAGGGAGAGACAGAAACATAAACATGCTTGATGGGAGAGAACCATTGATTGACTGCCTCCTGCTTGTCCCCTTCTGGGGATGGAGCCTTCAGCCTGGGCATGTGCCCTTGACTGGAATCAAACCCGGGACCCTTCAGTCCACAGGCAATACAATGTTCTATCCACTGAGCCAAACTGTCTGGGGCTCTTCTGTTTAATTTTAATTAAAGCCTGGCAACTATAGAAATTCAGAAATGTTTTAGGAATGAGCTAAGATTTTCTTATGCATTATTCCTGTTTATCACTGGACTAAAATACTATTTTGGGGGAGAGGGATGTTGACACTATATTTGATTTTGGGAGGAGAGACAAAGACAAGTTTATAATTATTTGCTTATAAACTTGTTAAACATTTTCTTAGAATTTACCAAATTATATTAAGAGGGATTTTGTTTGCTTACTCAGCAAATGAGGATATGAAGAGAATGTGATATTTTCTTGGCTTCTGCATATCCTGTGCTGTAATATCAATATTGAATTGTGTGCCCTGCTACTGCACTCTAACAATGCTTATTTTTTCCCACATTTCAAAAGTTGGGTTACATAGGTAAATAAAACATTGCTAGCTTCCTTGACATTAAATACTAAGTTGGTTTGGGAACAATTTTGGTTGATTGCTGATTAACCAAGTATTTCACTTTTAAGAAATAAAATGAGCATTCATCCAAGGCTTGTGATCCTTAGGTATTAATTACTGCCTATTTACACTTTTTTTTGTTGTTCCTGAAAATATGTAAGATTTAAATACAAAAATCTGCAAACAAAACACAAACCTCGAAAATTAGGCTCTGCAAAGTTTCCAGTTTTATTTATTTATTTATTTATTTATTTATAATATATTTTATTGATTTTGTACAGAGAGGAAGGGAGAGGGATAGAGAGTTAGAAACATCGATGAGAGAGAGTCATTGATTAGCTGCCTCCTGCACACCCCCCACTGGGGATATGCCGCAACCAAGGTACATGCCCTTGACCGGAATCGAACCTGGGACCTTTCAGTCCCCAAGCCGACGCTCTATCCATTGAGCCAAACCGGTTTTGGCAAGTTTCCAGTTTTAAATTAAACAATTTTTATTATAATATGGTCATAATCTTAAAATATAAGGTGATTAGTTTTATGTGTGGAAGGTTGTGTTTTGTTAAATACCTTAAAATTTTTTTTTATACACCAGTTATGTGCTAGAAATTTTGTGGAAATAACCTTTTTTTTTTTTTTTTTTTTTAAATATATTTTATTGATTTTTGTACAGAGAGGAAGGGAGAGAGAGAGAGAGTTAGAAATATCGATGAGAGAGAGTCATCGATCAGCTGCCTCTTGCACACCCCCTACTGGGGATGTGCCCGCAACCAAGGTACATGCCCTTGACCGGAATCGAACCCGGGGCCCTTCAGTCCCCAAGCTGACGCTCTATCCATTGAGCCAAACCGGTCCCGGCGGAAATAACCTTTTTGAAAGCAAGAAATATTTGCCTGGAGCACTTGAGACTATTTGGTAGTTAGAGGTCTCTTTGAGAAGTTTAAATTTTTTTCACTAGGCTTTTCCTCAGTTTAGATAAATTTCAGGACACTGAAAATGTAGTTACAATTTTCCATGTACTGTTACTGGTACTGTTTTGGATGTGATTTTAAAGATTACTTCAGGTTTGTTATTTAATTTTATTATACATTAGAGGTTCGGCGAATGAAAATTCATGCACTGGAGGGGGGGTCCCTTGCCCTGGCATGCTCTATCTCACAGTCCAGGGACTCTCAGAGGCAGGAGGCAACCCAGCGATCAGGGGAAGGTGACACCTCTGCTGCTGCCACTGCCAGCAGTGCAAGCCTTGGCCGGCCCTGGTTACCTGAGCCTTGGGCAGCCCTGGGCGGTCTCCATCTGAAGCTTGCCTGCGCCTCGGCCCTGTCCTGGGTGTCTTGGCAGCTGGGCAGCTGACATCCGAGGCTCGCCTGCACCTCAGGCCATCCCGGGGGACTGAGGGGACTGGGGGACTCATGAGTCAGGTACGTGGAGTGGCTGGACCCGTACGGGCAGGCCCAGCTGAGCTGCACCTGCCACCTCAGAGGGGCTGAGGAGAGTAGGTGTTGCCATCTTTGAGGGCATGGCAGTCAGTTAGCATATTCCCTCCTTATTGGCTGTGAGCACTGCCATCTTTGTGAGGGTGTGATGGCTAATTAGCATATTCCCTCTATTATATAGGATAGTGCATGTCTCAGTGATCACATGGAGTTTTTTTGGTGTGGCTTAGAGAGTGGTATTAAGCTAGATAGCTGTTCCATGTTAGTGAGTGGACAGTATAGTACATAAACAGTGTATATTGCCAGTTTAGGCCTATATTCGCTATATAAGACTACCCCCCACTTCAAAGAAAGGACTTACTTTGCCGTCAAGATCTGCAGGTAATTTTTGTGCAATTTTGGTCTTTTGCCCCCAATTTTCGGTTGACTTTTTTTCGTTTCAAAAGTCGTCTTATACGCCGGAAAATATGGTAGGTTAAGCCAACAAATATATCGAGTTTCTGTCACTTGCCAGATCTTGTGCTTGGTTTTGAGAAAGAAAACATTAAGTAAGACCCTAGCCACTTTTAGGGGAGCATGCTGTCCAGTGAAAGAGAAGAGTCAACATCAAATGTACCTATAGGTTGGGTGAAAGAAGTGACAGCTGGTTGAATGGAGGGTGGGTGGAGGAATCTTTAAGAGCATAGAAGAATTTAAGTGAATCATTTTGAACAATGAGAGTTTTGAAGGATAGAGATAAGTGCTGTATAAAAGAGATAGGTGAGGTGAAGAAAAAGAAATCTCAGGGAAGTGGATTGATAAGTGGTCTTGTATAGATACAGTGCTTGCATACTATCTAATAAAATATACAAATTAACCATCACTTTGCTACACACACAAGCTACACCCACCACACAATCAGGAGCAAGTATGCAAATTAACCCAACCAATATGGTTGTGGCCACGGAGCGAGCAGGGGGCTTGGGTTTCTCTGGCAATGGAGGAAGCCAAGCTTCTTGCACACCTGGCCAGCCCAGGCCTCCACTCAAGGCTACAAAGTCTCAATTACAGAAGATAAATCCCAACAAAAATGGCGTCAGCCACGGAGCTGGAGAGAGCAGGAGGCTTGAGTTGTCCCCGGCCATGGAGGAAGCCAAGCTTTCTGCACACCCTGGTGGGCCCAGGCCTTCACTCAAGGCTACAAAGTTTCAATTATAGGAGATAAATAAATCCCAACAAAAATGGTGGCAGTCACAGAGTGAGCAGGAGGCTTGGCTCTGCTCCAGGCTACAAAATTTCAATTATGGAAGATAGATAAATCTAAGATATCAGGGCTTCCCCTTGGATTGCTGGTGGGCATGGCCAGCTTGCAAACTACCACAGGCCCCTCACCCAGGCCATTCCACACCCCAGGGGAACCCCACCCTGATCTGGGACACCCTTCAGGGCAAACCAGTAGGCCCTCACCCATACACCAGGTGGCTTTATTACTCTATCCTATCTAATAAAAGAGTAATATGCAAATTGATTGTCACTCCAACACACAATATGGCTGCCCCTGTGTGGTCAAAGATCCTGCCCCCATGTGGACACAAGATGGCCACCACAAGATGACTAGCAGGGGAGAACAGTTGTGAGGGACCAGGCCTGCAAGGGAGGGCAGTTGGGGGCAATCAAGCCTTCAGGGGAGGGCAGTTATGGGTGACCAGGCCAGCAGAGGAGGGAAGTTGGGGGTGACTGGGCCTGCAGAGAAGGGCAGTTGGAGGGTACCCAGGCCTGTAGGGGAGAGCATTTGGTGGGGACCAGGCCTGCGGAGGAGGGCAGTTAGGGGCAACAGGCTGGCAGATGAGCAGTTAGGCATCAGTCAGGCTGGCATGGGAGCGGTTAGGGAGTAATCAGGCTGGCAGGCAGAAGTGGTTAGGGGCAATCAGAAAGGCAGGTAGGCAAGCAGTTTGGAGCCAGCAGTCCTGGGTTGTGAGATGTCCCAGTAAGATAAGGCCTGAATGGGCAGTCGGACATCCTTCGAGGGGCCCCAGATTGGAGAGGGCGCAGGCTGGGCTGAGGGACAACCATCCCCCTCCTGTGCACGAATTTCGTGCGTCAGGCCTCTAGTATGACATAAAAGGAGCTGAGATGGAAAGGTTAACCCTATCAGACTGCTGTACTGATCTTTATAAGTAATTTCCAAATTTTCCAGTATACTGCTGTACCTAATTTTCAGTACTTTGCCCAGTATGTGAAAAAAATGTGACACAAACTAAAAATAACCAACCAATCATGTCTGACCTTATGGTTAGCCATTGCAAATGTCTGCCCTCATTTGTTTGAATTGACTTTGTGTGGTTGACATGAAAAATGCTGAAAATTCACAATGAAACAAATGCGTGGCTGATGAACCAAGCACTTCAATAGGGAAGGGAAGTGGGTCTAGGCTTATCACAGTCCAACAGGTGATCGGTACTTTGGTTGATTCAGACTCTGAGGAGTCAGAATTTCATCAAGAATACGGTTCCAGTTCAAGTGACACAGACAGTGAGAGCGCAAATGATGAGGAGAATCTTGAACCTTACAGAGCTAGAGCGATAGTAAGAGAAGGGGGTTGTGTCCCTCAAACAGCTGATGGCAGAGATCTAGGTGGTGATGAAGGTTGGACAAGGAATTTTGTATCGCCAAATACAGATCTGAATTTCAATGAGGATGGAAAAGGCCCAGTGAACATTCCTGGATTTATCACAGAGGAGAATGAACCAGTTGACATTTTATCTTTGTTTTTGGATGATACTTTCTGGCAAAATTTGAAAGGAAAAACCAATCTCTGGGCCCACCAATTACATATAGCAAAGCCCAACTCCTACAATGCCAAAAATTTCAAGTATGCCACAATGGAAGAAATGAAGACTTTTCTTGGACTGAGGATCTATATGGAATACTTATGTATAAAGCCCAGCTTTCGGAATTATTGGACAAATGAGGGCCCTGACTTCGTTGGGTTTACTTCTGGATTTTGAAATGTTATGACTCAAGATAGATTCTTGGCCCTTTGAAGTTTTTTTTTTTTTGTTTTTTTGTTTGTTTTTTTTTCCTTAAATATATTTTATTGATTTTTTACAGAGAGGAAGGGAGAGAGCTAGAGAGCTAGAAACGTCGATGAGAGAGAAACATTGACCAGCTGCCTCTTGCACACCCCCTACCAGGGATGTGCCCACAACCAATGTACATGCCCTTGACCAGAATCGAACCTGGGACCTTTCAGCCTGCAGACCAACGCCCTACCACTTAGCCAAACGGGCTTCGGCCCTTTGAAGTTTTTTTATATAAACATAATTAATGAGGAACACACAGATATCGATAAGACAGATAGAATATATAAAGTTAGGCCTTTCTTGGAAAGTCTGCTCCCCAAGTTTCTCCACTTTTATCTGCCAATACAACATTTGAGTCTAGATCCTGACAAAAAACTGCTTGGTCATAAAGCAGTATATCAAGGATAAGCCCACAAAGTAGGGCATCAAGTCTTTCCTTCTCTGTGAAGGTGAGACTGGCTACATTTTGAATGCAGAAATCTACACTGGTGCTGGACCAAGACCAATAAAAGATTTGGGCGCAGTAGGAAATACAGTCGTTCGTCTCCTGACCTCATGTGCAATGGAAAATAAATTTCGTGCTTGTCATGGACTGGTTCTACAACTTTGTAACCCTTGCTAAATATGCACTGTCAGAATTACAGGAATTGTGGGAACCCTGCAGCAAAACAGGAAGCAGTTTCCTAAGTCTCTGACAAGTGTAAAAACTTGGGGTGATAGTCGCTACCTATGTCAAGAAAGTGTAACATGTTTAGTTTGGCAGGATAGAAAGCCCATTGCATTTATTTCAAATTACCATGATCCAGCCCAAAATGTAGTAATAAACAGAAGAAATAAAGATGGCAGTGTGCAAGAAATACAGATGGCACAGCTGGTGAAGGACTATAATAAATATATGGGTGGCAGTGACAAAAATGATCAGATGACCCACCTTCACCAATCTCGTTATCATTACTGCTGGCCCTGGTGGTTTTGCATAAAATTTTTTATGTGGGCCACTTATAATTCTTATATCTTGTATTCTTCAAAGCAGCAAGCTGCTTCAAAAAAGCCAGCTTATTTCACCAGATATATTCAGAAACTGTGCCTGCAACTTATTGGTGGATATAGGACATCAGCCCACCACCACCCACAAAAGGAACCCTGCCCTCAATGGATGACCCCAGGCAATCATTTTCCAGAGATTCTCCCAGGACATCGTCTAATTATACCTCTGTTGTGTGCATGGAAAAGCACTACAGGTACAAGCAAAATCCTGGAGTGTCTTACAAAGACAATCCATGCAATAAGGTGAAGAGCAACATCTAGTGCTCACTTTGCAAGAAGTACCTATGTGTGAAACAAGAATCATCCTGCAGGGTGGATTGGCACACAAAGGTGGAATATTGGTGCTAGATGAAAGGTAGACCTATTTTCTACAATGTCTCCAAGTTCCATCTGATTCTAACCACTTGTTTGCATGTAATTAACATTTTTCTATACCATGTTGATTTTTTCTCTTTAATGCTAAGGAGTCCAGGTATAGGTTAGGTTCAGGGCCGCAGGTCTGGTAGGGTTAAGTTTTAGCTAAATTGTGGAGGGCTTTTGAATGCTATAGGATACAATTAAAGAGCAATTCTGGAGGCAGAATTTAGGAAGGATTTGGAAGTGAGGAGGATCAACTTGAAGATTATTGCAGTGCTGATATTAAGGATTGCTTCAAAAACCTCACCTCATATTGTTTCTGGGAAGCTCTTCCTGACATCTTCCTCACTCCCATTAATATTTGCATCTGCTCTTGTGGCATAGCCATGTTTTCACTTGTCTTTATTAGCTCCTAATTACATGAGCTATGCCTTACTTTATATCTCTAATGCAAGGCATTAGTACCAGTAGATGGTTGCCCAGTAAATGGTCAAATAAAGGGGAGATTTTAACCACAATGGTGTCTTTTGCAAGGGAAAGGTGTTTTTGTAGAAGAGCTATATTAGAGGCAGGATAAACAGAATTTTACTTAGTTGGTTATAGGGGTTAAGGAAGGAGTCCAGGATGACCCTGTTGTTATGCTGCTGCTGGCTAACACTTATTGATTAATTATTATGTACCAAACACTGAGTGCTTCACTTGTATTTATCCTTTACATTATTGTGGAGGCAGGTGCTATTCAGCTTTACACATGAAAGAACTAGTCCCAAGGCTACAAATCTGGTAAACCTGATTCCAGAATTTGCGCTAGTAACATTTCCAGATTATGAGTTATTTAGAGTTACAACCTAATGTAAGAAGTAAGATCCAGAGGATAAGATAGTTTGTGAGTCAGTTTACATCTATTGGTTTTGAGAATGACGTTCCAGGAAGCAGTTTGAGAACAGACTGGAACCTATGAGAGGACTGAGGTTAAGATCAGGAATTGGCAGTCATCTCAGTGCAATAAAGGTGTTGATTTGCTTTCTGTGGGAGAGATTGTTAAACTTGGTGGAGATGTAAGTAGATGCTTTAGACTCTAAAGTCATCTGGAAGATAGTAATAGGAATGGAGAGCTGACTAGGCAGAAAGTCAGCACTGGAGGGATGTTACTGTGGATAGTTTGCTAATTTGAAAACCCAGGTGTGTGGAGGCCTTTCACTTAAAATAAGAGCAGCCAGGAAGAAAAAGTTTTTACTCTCAGTCACCAAGATACAGGGTCATATGGCATGAGTATAGTTGGCCTCACCTTATCTTGTATCCTCAGCAGCCATCAGAATGATCCTTTTTTTCTTTGGGATTTTTTTGCTGTCCTTCTCTACATCTGTACTGTCGTTTGATAAATTGCTCTTTATCTGAATCTTTATTTCCTCAAACCACCCTTATTCTGCCCTTGCTTTTGGGTCTTTTCATTTGGGTGAGGAATTGTCCTGTAATTTCAAAAGATCTTTAAGCATTAATTTGTTGTTTTTATGTTCAAGAGAAAATAAAAACCCAAATAATATGGTTCAATTCTAGGTTAAGAAGGAGAAGCTCAACTTTTGAAGTAGCATTATATTTACAGTTTACCTGGACCACTAGCTTAAGAAGTTGACTATTCTTTTAAAAATCTTATTAACTTGTCTTAAATATCTGGTTTGCACTAAATATGATCAGTGCCATCTTAGTATAATTGAAATCAGCTAATGTCTCTTCTTAAGCCAGGCTGTTATTTTTTAAATCTTAGAAATGATTTGGATGTGGTAGAAAATTAAAGACATGCTAGCACATTCTTAGATACTCTTATATGCTTAATATTCTGGGTGAACTTTAGAATTATTTTTTTTTGTTACTATTATGAGTAGGATATTATTTTTATTACTTAGATTAATAAATAAAGCAGGTGATTTTCTCCCCTCCCCCCAACCTTTCAGTCTTGACTGAACATTTTTCATTTCTAAGAGGAATTATATATTTTCTTGGATTTTTTCTCACTGTCTGCAAATGGGCATATTTCAAATTGTTTTTGAAAGAGTGCTTCGTAGAGATTGTGTGTGTGTGTGTGTGTGTGTGTGTGTGTGTGTATAAAAGCCTAAGCGATTGTTGCGACTGAAACAACCAAATAGATGACTGAACAGGCTGCATGGGGCGCAGTTGGGGGCAACCAGGCCAGCAGAGACAGGCATTGAAGGGCAGCCAGGCTGGCGGCTGGGGTGTGTGTGTGTGTGTGTGTGTGGTGTGTGTGGTGTGTGTGTGTGGCAGATTGGAGAGAGTGCAGGCTGGGCTGAGGGGACTTACCTGTGCACGAATTTCATGCACTGGGCCTCTATTTAAATGTAAAAAATTTCTTCTTCCATACCATCTTGCCATTTAAGAAAGGTTAGCTGGGAGAAGAAAGTAAATGAGTATCCAATAAATGTTGGAAAAAGAAAAGCAATGTATAGAAAGAGCAGAGGTAGGAAGTATCTCCATGATTGGTTGTTTTGGGCTGATTTTGACTAGGACCCAGTAGAGTTCAGTGTGAAAATATGACCTGCTATTCTTAGCCTTATGTTTAGATAAGATAAATAAAGTAGTACCGTGTGGATCCGAATGAATCTTACTTAGTCTTGCAGCTTGGCTTTTTTGTCTTTAATAGTACAAAACCAATAAAATGTTATCTGCTGAATATAAACTGTAGATTAATGGGGAAAATATATAAAATTTTGAGAGTTGACATTGTTGGCAAGTGCCATGACTTGAAGTTGAAGCAGCCCCCTTAAAATGAGTTGCAGGGCCCTGGCCAGGTATTTAGTTGGTTAGAGCATTGTCCCTGTATGCCAAGATTGTGGGTTCGTTCCCCAGTCAGAGCACATACAAGAAATAACTAATGAATGCATAAATGAGTGGAATAACAAATCTCTGTCTCTCTCTCTTTCTCTCTCTCTCTCTCATCAGTCAATCAATAATTTTAAAAAGCTGCAAATGGAGGCCTAGTGGGGATTTGATAATAGGATTTTGTTTTTCTTTAAAGTTATTCTGCAGAATTGTACCTTTTGCTATATATCAAGAGTTTGTATGTGTATTTTCTTGCTATTAGACTCTGTTTATATGACTTTTGGGTGGTTGGAGAAAGGAGAAGTTTTTTTGCTGTGTAGTAAGTTGCTGCTAGGTCAGTGTTACAGCCGTGATGTATCATTTGTATCATATTTTGGGAAATACACATTCTGAATATTAAAGAATGGACTTGAACATTTATTTTGGATCACAACTTTTTCATATTAGAGATTTGCCTTTGGTTTTATTAGTTGAGAAGAAATTGCTACAAATTTGGAAAGATTAAGTCTGAAAAGTTGAGTATGAGAAACACTTAGTATAGGAAGACATTTTCTGATTGTTTAATATTGACTTACTTTTCATACTTGCAGATAAGATCATCAGATGTTCATTCATCTGGATCTTCAGATGCACATGTGAGTATAAAAGGCATTTTTGTGTATTTTTAAAAAATGTCATTTCTCTTTGTTTATATTCCTAACCTTATGATTTCACTTGATAAGTGCAATTAAAATGTATTAGTGGCCTGATGCACGAATGAAGATTTGTGCAAAAATGGGCCTTCATTCCCCTGGCTGCCTGCACCACCTTCACTTTGGCGGGAGCTGCCTTTCTGCCTTCCTATGTTGCCCAGAGGCCTGGAGCTGCTGGGGTGGAGCAGAATTCCTGCATCATTGCCACAGAGACGCCACAATTGTCCCACCCTGGCCACTAGTTCCTGTGTATGCAAATTAACCTGGCATCTTTGTTGTGTTAATTTGCATAGTCACTCCTGATTGGCTGGTGGGCGTCGCAAAGTTATGGTCAATTAGCATGTTACTCTTTTATTAAGTAGATGTGCCTTTTTGTTTGTATCTTATTTGTTAGATGCCCTTCTCTTTTTGTTCCGTTCAGATAAGTTGGAACAGAACATATTAGAAACCCAGTATGTATATTTCCTTTTTAAAAAAAAATTATGCTTATAAAATTTTATACATACATAAAGGTGTATACTTGTACGTTAACTATGGCATTGCACTATACACTCTCATTCTTTTCTCATTGCGCAACATACCTATTGAAATCCCTGTAAGTTAACAGGAATAGCTCTAGTCTAGTTTTTCATGAGAGAGAGATAGTCTAGTTTTTCAAATGGCTCAAATTTGAGCATCATAATGTTCCACAGGAAGAGGTACAATTATTTATTATGGTATTTCTGTTGATGGGCATATACTTTTTCTTGAAAGGGTTTTGGTATTTTGGATAGTATTGCAATGAACATTCTTTACATGTTATTACAGCGGTACTCAAAGTATGCTCTTCATACCCCTGAGAGTCGAGAATCTTTCAGGGGGTAAGTGAGTTCAAAACTATAACACTAACACATTATTTGCCTTTTTCACTGTGTTGACATTTGCACTTAGGGTGAAAAAAACAATTGATGGGTAAAATGTTGGCATCTGAGCATGGATCAAGGCAGTGTTTCCAAAATGTATCAGTAGTCATTGAATTATTTTTCGTAGGCACAGAAAAATATGCTCGTTTCTCTTAAGACTGTTTTTGATGAAGCAGTAAAATTATTAGATTTTGTCCTTTTATATGAGTCTTCTTAATGTCATATACGATGAAATGGAGAGTACCTATAAGGCCAAAGTGTAATTTGAGCTTTCATTGAAAACTTTCCCCATAACTAAGGACCCTTCCTGATGAAATTAGTGGTGATATTAAGGGAGGAGTGTTTTGATAGCGTATAATTAAATTTGTCAATATTTGGACAATGGGTTTATTTCTAGTTTTCAACACTACATATATATTGAAACATATGAAAAAACTTATTTTCCTTTTCCTATAAAGATGGATGCATCTGGGTCCTCAGAAAGTGATATGCCAAGTCGGACACGACCTAAGAGCCCAAGAAAACATAATTATAGGAATGAAAGTGCCCGTGAAAGCCTTTGTGATTCTCCTCACCAGAATACTTCAAGAGTAAGTTGTTGATAAAAGTAATATAGTTAATTAATTTTTAAAAATTGATTTCAGAGAGGAAGGGAGTAGGAGAGAGAGATAGAAACATCAATGATGAGAACCATTGACAGGCTGCCTCCGGCACACCCCACACCAGTGATTGAGTCTACAACCTGGAATCAAACCCGGAATCCTTCAGGACACAGGCCAACGCTCTATCCACTGAGCAAAATTAGCTAGGGCTAGTTAATGATTTTAATCTGTCCTTTAATTTGGTGCTTGAATATCTTGGTTTTGTACTTGTTTCATCTTGTACTATTTGAAAATAGCATTTTTTTGTTGTATTTGAATTAACGATAAACTTAAGTTCATCCAAGGAAATGATTTTTAGTTATAAGTGAGGTATGTTTTATTTAAAATTTTCTTTTAAAAATCAACGGGTGTTTTGGATGTAAAATGGTTAAATGGTCACATTTATTGTTCCCTCCCCACCCCCCCATTTATACCACACATTTACTGAACCATGTGCAAATTCCAGTCACACACACAGATGTTTAAAAAATAGATGGCTCTTGCTCTCAGCTTATAGTCTTGCCTTGGGAAGTAGACAGGCAGGTGCTATTCACACTGGTTAGTGCATTATCCAGGGCAATACGAGAACCCAAAGAAGGAGCTTCATTATTGCATGTGTCTGAAAAGTGCTCTTTTTTCTGTTTTAAATGTTTTCTTGTGACTAAATTTTGAAAACATAATAATGAAGATAACCAGCACCAGCCTATTAACATTGATAACGCTTAAAAAATTTTCCTTGAGTATTTCTCAGCATAAAAATGTTTTACTTTGCTGAGATCCATTTTACAGGAACATACTTAAAAATATTCTGACTTTAGTTCTGATTTTTTTAACTTTTGCAAAACAAAAATTTTAATGGATGATTGCATTTCTTTGCATGAATAGACCTTAAGTATCTTAACCATTTCCATTGTGGGTTTAGCTCTTAGGCTATAACTAAAAATTGAGCCCAAACATTTTGTTTTATAAAATTATGTCTTCCATTGCATTTATATGTGATTTTATAATTTATTTAAACTTTTTAAGTTGAAACTTAAGATGTTGACTGAATGATGGCAAAACATTTTTCTTCCTATTTCAGTGAAAAAATTATCTTGAATCTGTCCCTGAAATCCAATGTTGACTTTTGGGTTATAAGCTGCTTTAATTTTTTTCAAAAGGAATTTAATGTAACTTTAAAATAGTTTGCAGTAATATTACTCTTTCATTTTGCATATTGCAAGGGCAAGCCTTTTTAACTGGGATTGATAAAGTCCAATTTTGCAGTTGGTTAACTTCTCTTTTAGTAGGAGCTATGAAACCTTCAGATTTAATGGCAGATTAATATTTTCTGTTGTATTTAATAAACATTTAAGTTATGAATCATAAGCTAACATTCAAATTAATAACTGAACAACTAAAGGTCTATAATTTATTCAAACCATATTTCAGAAGAAAATACTATTTGCTCACATTCAAAAGTAAGTAATTGATGAATGCTTACTTGTGCAAAAACCTGAAATACTGTTTATGATATATTCCCAGCAAAGAAAATGATTTTTATAAACATCACTATTGTTGATGAGGTGATTTCAGATGCCCCTCAATAGATAAGTAGAGAAAAATTAGTAGTACTTAATAAACAAGGGACTATTACTTAGCCATAAAAAAGAATGAAATTTTATAATTTGTGACAGCGTGGACGAACCTAGAGGATATTATACTAAGTTAAATAAGTCAGTCAGAGAAAGATAAATACCATATGCACTTATATGGAATCTAAAGAACAGAATAACTAAATAGAGAACTGAAAACAGACTGATGCTTGCCAGAGGGGAGGAAGGTGAAAAGGTGAAGGGGTTTAGCCTGCACCATCTCTAATCTGAGGCCCCTCAAGGGATGTCCGACTACCCGTTCAGGTCTGATCCTACAGGACATCCCCTTCTCACAATCCAGGAGTGCTGGCTCCCAACTGCTTGTCTGCCTGCCTGCCTGCCTGCCTTTCTCATTGCCCCTAACCACTTTTGCCTGCCAGCTTGATTGACACCTAACTGCTTCCTGGCTGGCCCGATTGCACCTAATTGCCCTCCACTGCTAACCTGGTTACCTCTAACTGCCCTCCCCTCCCTTCCCAGCCTGGTCACCCATAACTGCCCTCCCCTGCTGACCTGGTCGCCACCAACTGCCTTCCTCTGCTGGCCATCTTGTGGTAGCCATCTTATGTGTTGGAGTCATGGTCAATTTGTATATTATCTCTTTATTAGATAGGATTATACACATAATTTTATCTAATAAAGAGGTAATATGCAAATTGACCCTCACACCCTTGCTGGCAGGGGAGGACAGTTGGAGGCGACCGAGCCAGCAGGGTAGTAGTTAGGCGTCAATCAGGCTGGCAGCAGAGTGGTTAGGGGGTGACCAGGCTGGCAGAGGAGGGCAACCCCCAGTGCATAAATTTCATGCACCGAGCCTCTGCCCTTTATTATAAAGAGGAAATATGCAAATTGACCATCATTCCAACACATGATATGGCCACACCCATGTGTCCAATGGTGGCTGCCCCCATTTTCACACAAGATGGCCGTCACATGATGGTCAGCAGGGGAGGGCAATTGTGGATGATCAGAACAGTTGGGAGTGACCAGGTAGGTCTGCAAGGGAAGGCAGTTGGGGGGAACAGGCCTGCAGGGGAAGACAGTTGGGGGTGATCTGGCCAACAGAGGAGGGCACTTAGGGGTGACCAGGCTGGCAAGGAAGAGCAGCTAGGGATGATCAGGTCAGCAGGGTAGGGCATTTGGTGGTGACTAATCCTGAAGGGGAGGACAGGGTGACCAGGCCAGCAGGGGAGCGGTTAGGTGTTGACTGGGCTGGCTAGGAAGTGGTTGGGGGTTGATCAGGTTGGCAGGCAGGAGCGGTTAGGGCCAATCAGGCAGGCAAACAGGCAAGTGGTTGGGAGCCAGCAGTCGTGGATTGTGAGAGGGTGCAGGTTGGGCTGAGGGACACCCCACCCCATCCCCTCCCTTCCGGTGCACAAATTTCATGCACTGGACCTGTAATACTGTAGTAATACAATAATGGGAATGTAAAGTGCACCATAGGAAATATAGTCAAGAATTTATAATAATAAAAATGTAATATGCTAATTAGACCAGACATTCTTCCAGACGAAGCCAGGGCTGCAAGAGAATCCCAGGTCCTGGGTGCCTGCCAGCAGCCTGAGGGAAGCTGGGGTCCTGGCAGCTGGGGGAATGAATTTTGTGCATTAAGCCTCTAGTACTGTAATAATGATATATAGTTCTAGGTGGGTACTAACAATATCAGGGGGGAGGTGAACATTTTGTAAAGTATGTGATTAATTGCTATACTATCCACCTGAAACTAACCTATATATATAAAAGCCTAAGTGACCATCCGACTGTCTGACCAGTAGCTATGACGTTCAGTGACCACCAGGGGGCAGATGCTCCAACTGGTAGCTATGGCGCACACTGACCACTGGGGGGCAGACGCTCGACACAGGAGCTGGCAAGCTGCAGTGACATGACAGCTGTGGTTCTCAAGTGATGCATCGGAATCAGAGAGGAAGGAGCCTGATTCCCAGGTGCATCACCCGAGAATCGATCGCCCTCTTGCAATCTGGGACCCCTCAGGCAATTTTGGAAGGCCAATTTCTGCCTAATACCTGCAGGTCAGGCCAAGGGATCCTACCAGTGTACTTGTCTCTAGTAAAAGATAATATTGAATGTAAACTATAAGTCAAAACAAAACAAAACAAAAAATAGAAAAGCATTGAGGGGGGGAAAAAAGAATGAGGTAATTTACTGAATTATACAAGGAAGTGATGCAATTTGTGGTACCTGAACTGTTGGTTATAAGATTTCTGCTTAACCATGGAAACGTATGCCTTTTTCTTTATTCAAAATGTCTATTTTCTATACTGCTTTTTTTTACTGGGAAACATCTGTGCTTTCCTTGCTCAGTTGCTTTTTTATTCTTGCTGCTAAAAAGCAAGTTGAATGAGTTTGAAGCCTTTTGTATGTTGGTAACCTTCAGCTAATAAATGAAGCTGTCTTTTGCTAGCTGAAGATAACATATATTTACATCAGATTTAACCTTTAAGGTATGCAGGTACCTGATGTATAGCATACTCTCACTTTTTTTTTTTTTTTTTTTTTTTTACAATGATTTTTTTTAAGTTGTTCTGAAGATTTGGTTATCAGTTTAGGTCTATTAAGTTAGAGCTAGTATTAAGACTATGTAAAGGTATGCTTTTTTTTTTTTTTTCATAGCCTCTTCTAGAAAACAAACTTAAAGCATTCAGTATTGGAAAAATGAGTACAGCTAAGCGAACTTTAAGTAAGAAGGAGCAAGAAGAATTGAAGAAAAAGGTAATGTTTAAAATGTATTTTGAGTGATCCTTGGAAATAAATGTATCCAAAGGGACAATAAGTGTATGGGCAGTAGAAATACGTTTTTCAGGGATTTTTGACTTCCAGGGTATTCTTAGCTGCTGCCTCCAATTCAAGTCTATGACCCAAGGTCTGGTTAAAGGAGTCCGGCTTCTATCCTTGTCTCCTTCTATCCCTGTTTTCTTTTTGGTCTATTCTTTTCTATAAGCAAGTGTGTACATGTATATTGTACCCTATCCTCTTAGGTGCACAGTAGCATATAGTTTATCTTTTTCATCTTGATTTTTTCACTTAACATTATGTCTCAGAGATTAACAAGAATATTGAGATATTTCTCTCTTTTTTTAAGTATTTGTGTAGAAATGCAATTGTTTATTCAATGAAAATTCTATTTGTTTTGGTCTTTTGCCATTTCAGATATTGTTGCTATGGATAGTTAATGTGCATACGGTTTTTTCTTTGCTAGTGTATCCTTGGAACATATTCTATAAGTGAGACTACTGGGTTGGTGTTAAACATGTAAATATAGCTCTGTAAATATTGTCAAATTGCTCTCTCTCAGGGCAGGACCAATTTGCTTTCCTGTCAGCTATTACTGGGAGTTTCCTCATAACCTATCAACAAAGGGTGTTATCAAAGTTGTTCTGCCAACCTGGCTAGGTGAAAATAGTATCTCAATTTAGCTTTAAATTTGTATTTTTTGTATAAGTAAATAAGGTTGAACAACTTTTCTTGGTTTTGTTTCTGTGATGGTCTGCTCCTAACTAAACTAATCGTTAGTTTCTGTGATGGTCTGCTCCTAACTAAACTAATAGTAAACTAATCGTTCTATAAGTTAGTAGGCTACCTATACAAGGTTTTAGAAACCTTGTATATTATGTATATTAACACTTGGTCTATGTTATACAATGCAGTGTTTTGTCCCAGTTCCTCGATTGTCTTTTTTATTTTGCTTCCAGTGTTTTCTCATGTATAAAGTACTTATTATGTAATCAGATTTTTGGGTCCTTCCTTTAGGATTCTTTTTTTTTTTAGTCAAGATTTTCCCATTCCCATCTTATAAAAGAATTTCCTCACTTTTTCCTAATACTCACATGGTTTTATTTTTTAAAAAATTAAATCTATATATAATGTGAATAATTGGTTCATTTTTATCTCTTATTTTATTTTATTTTTTTAAATATATTTTATTGATTTTTTACAGAGAGGAAGAGAGAGAGATAGAGAGTTAGAAACATCGATGAGAGAGAATCATCGATCAGCTGCCTTTTGTACACCCCCTACTGGGAATGGGCCCGCAACCAAGGTACATGCCCTTGACCGGAATCGAACCTGGGACCTTTCAGTCCCCAGGCCAACGCTCTATCCACTGAGCCAAACCCGTCCCGGCCATTTTTATCTCTTTTAAAGTCAAGGTAGCCCCCACTATCATTCATTGAAAAGTCCATCTCTTCTTCGTTGATTTGAGATGCCACTTTTATTGAATACTAAATTTGCATATGCTGTTGGATTTATTTCTCTATTTTCTATTCTGTTCCAGAGGCCTTTCTATCCATACATTATGAGGACATGTAGCATAGTTTTAATGGAAATTGTCAAGGTTCTGAGTTGCTTTTTTTTTTTTTTTTTAATTCTGGATATAATACTGCTTCAATTTCTAATATTTTTTTTTATTAAGGAATCATATGTATACATATCTTACCATTGTCCCCTCAACCCCATCCCATACATGCCCTCACCCCCAATATTTTGCATTTGTTGATTATTCTTATATTATTCAAGTCCTTCAGCTGATCTCTCTCTCTTTCTCTCTCTCTCTCTCTCTCTTTGTATCTTTTGTTTTCTTTTATTTTGTTTTCCACCTATGTTTCTGATCTGGGCACTACCAGGGGCACTTACTGCCCAAGCCAGTGAATCAAGACCTGCAGATTCTCTCCGAGAACTCTAGCACACCAGGACATTCAGTTGATCTCTTATCTCACACACCTCTCCCTAACCTTCCTGCTATAATTTGACAGTTTGTTTGATGCTTTACTGCCTCTGTCTTTTTGTTCATAAGATTATAATGTTCTTTATTATCCATGAATGAGTGAGATCATGTGGTATTTTTCTTTCATTGACTGGCTTATTTCCATCCAGGTTGCTGCAAATGATAAGAATTCCTTCTTTCTTATGGCAGCATAGTATTCCATTGTGTAGATGTACCATAGTTTTCTGTACCAGTCATCTGCTGATGGGCATCTACGCTGTTTCCAAATCTTAGCTATTGTAAATTGTGCTGCTATGAACATAGGGTGCATATATCCTTTCTGATTGATGTTTCCAGATTCTTAGGATATATTCCTAGGAGTGGGATTACTGGGTCAAATGGGAGGTCCATTTTCAGTTTTTTGAGGAAACTCCATATTGTTCTCCACAGTGGTTGCACCAGTCTGCATTCCCACCAGCAGTGCACCAGGGACCCTTTTCATCTTGTCATTTGTTGATTTGATGATAGCCATTCTGATAGGTGTGAGATGGTACCTCATTGTTGTTTTGATTTGCATTTCTTGTATAATTAGTGACATTGAGCATGTTTTCATGTGTCTCTTGGCCTTCTCTGTCTTTCGAAAAGATTTTATTTAGGTCCATTGCCCATTTTTTTATTGGATCATTCATCTGCCTGTAGATGTTGGAGATTAAACCTTTATCAGTGATAACATTTGCAAATATGCTCTCCCATATAGTGGGCTTTCTTGTTATTTTGTTGATGGTTTCCTTTGCTATGCAAAAGCTTTTATTTTGCTGTAGTCGCATTTATTTTCTCTTTAGCTTTCATTGTGCTAGAAGCAGTATCAGTGAAAAAATTGCTTTGGCATATGTCTGAGATTTTGCTGCCTGTGGATGCCTCTAGTATTTTTATTGTTTCCCGTCTTATGTTTAAGTCCTGTATCCATTTTGAGTTTATTTTTGTGTATGATGTAAGTTGGTGATCTAGTTTCATTTTTTTGCATGTATCTGTCCAATTTTCCCAACACCATTTGTTGAAGAGTCTGTCTTGACTTCATTGTATGATTGTGCCTCCTTTGTCAAATATTAATTGAGCATAGTGGTTTGGGTCCATATCTGGATTCTCTATTCTATTCCATTGATCTATATGTCTGTTCTTGTGCCAGTACAATGCTGTTTTGAGAACAGTGGCTTTGTAATACAGTTTGAAATCTGGTATTGAGATCCCTCCTACTTTATTCTTCTTAGGATTGCTTTGGCTATTCGGGGTCCAGTTTCTAATATTTTTGTCTTCAGTGGTTTGGAAAGGAAATCTTTGCATTTATGTCCACTGAATTAAATCATTGTGCCTTGGAACCAATATAAACATTAATATAATAATATATTTTCTAAAGTCAATTGTTTGAAGTCAGTTTGACCTTAGAATTGCCTGTAAACAAATTTACTTAGTGGGTCCTTTATTACTTCCACCAATTATGGTCAAACCTCGTTTCTTAAATGTCTCCCATCTAGAAAAATTCAGTTCTCAATCAAGTTGTTCACAGAAAAGATGTGGACTAAAACTTCAGTTTTCCACCTGACAAACCCTTTCACGCTGATACCTCATAACAAAAAGCTTCCCTCGCAACAAAGGGAAGAATGCTTTTGTTGCTGGCCAAATCAGTCTATGATTAGCCCAATTTTAAAACATGATGACACCATCAAGAGTGCTAATGTTGCTAAAGGTGTGAAAGTGCTCACTAAACAACTATCACAGGCTTTTGAATAGGTAGAAAACTAGTTGATTGGATAAATGAAAAGCAGGTAGCAGCCATATATGAAAATTTTGTTTAAGGCTAATAGGGGATGGTTTGACAAATTTAAGAAAAGAATTACTTGTAGAATATACAGTATATTAGACATGTACTGTGTATAAGAAAGGTTAAAATGGAATAATTTGAGGGTCTGGAACTGATTAATTCAATTTACATTATTTCTAATGGGAAAAAATTATTCGATTTCTGAACAAATTACTTCTTAATCTTTTGGAATGAATTATGTTTGAGAACTGAAGTTCCACTGTACCAGTAGAAGAGCAAAGCCTCTTAGTTTCAGTGTTAATTAATATGTAATATTTGTCTTAGATTATCTATTAAGATTGCTTAACCTACTTTCCCCAGCAAAGGGAGAAGTTTTTTTACATTATACCTTGATGAGTTTAAGCCTACAAACTAATAATTTTTTGTATTAGGCTATATTAAATTATTCATGTGTATTTAGGAGGATGAAAAGGCTGCTGCTGAGATTTATGAGGAATTTCTTGCTGCTTTTGAAGGAAGTGATGGTAATAAAGTGAAGACATTTGTTCGTGGAGGTGTTGTTAATGCAGCTAAAGGTAAGCATGAATATTATAGCCCTTGTGTAAACTCAAAAGCCATGGTTGAATGACCATGAGAATTATGAAAGAAGTTTGATTGCTTTTGAATTTAATGTTTCCTTTCTATAAGCTCCCTCTAGTGGTATTAATTATTAAAATAAGTGTCCAAATGTGGATTAATGAGAATTGGAACTAAGTAAGTTTTAAAAATATTTACTACCTTCCAAATTTTAAGACAGCAGAACACTCTGCAAAAACATTAATATTCATTTTTACTATAAAATTATAAACTCAGTATTTTTGAGACTATTATGTATTAGGACTAAAAGCATTTTATTTTTAAATACAAATAGCAAGTAAACAAAATTCAAATAATGTGGAATTAATATTGAAACTTAGTATTTTAAATTTCAGAAGAACATGAAACAGATGAAAAAAGAGGCAAAATCTATAAGCCATCTTCAAGATTTGCAGATCAAAAAAACCCTCCGAATCAGTCATCCAATGAAAGACCACCATCTCTTCTTGTGATAGAAACCAAAAAACCTGTAAGTCCATCTTAAATAGGAGATCACTTATGTTGGGATGACACTGTCAGTGGTACTTTTAGTACTTCCACTGTAAGCAGGACTTTGGTTTCTTTTTAATTCTTTTGTGACTAGATGTTGAGTTTTGGACCTTAAGAATAATTTAGAATAGGACATGTAGATAATAGTTCTTGCTCTTTGAGCACTGAGCATTTGCTATTACAATAGTCATAGCATTGAAAAGCAAGTGAAAAGTTGACTAGTATATTTTAGTTGTAAATATAAAATAATGGGATTGTATTTTTAAGCAATTCTGAACCGAGATATTTGTATACCTTGGAAGACTAAATATGTCCATGTCCCACAGTGTGTCTGGTGCTTGGTACATTTTTAGAATTTATTTGGAATTACTACCAGAATTAGTGACACTTCTAAGTATCCTCAATGCTATAAAAGTTTTTATTTTTTGAAGGTAAGCTTTTTATGTAGGAAGGTAGATAGATAACATTTATTTTTTATTTTTATTTTTATTTTTTTAGATAGATATAATTTAAAAGTCATCCTTATAAAGTATACAATTCAGTGATTTTATATTTTTAGTATCTTTAGTTGTATAGCAATCACTGATCTCTAATTTCAGAATATTTTTATTATTCCAGAAAGAAACTTTATACCTATTTTTAGTCTTCACCAATCCCTGGCAACCACTAATATACGTTCTGTCTCTTTGGATCTGTCATTTCTGGACATTTTACACAGATGGAATCATACAACACAAAAACTCAGCCATTTGTGTCTGGTTTCTTACATAATGGGTTCATCTATGTTGTGGCATATATCAGTACTTCATTCTTTTTTATGGTTTGATGATATTCCATATTATGGATATATCACATATTGTTTATCCATTTATCTCTTTTTTTTTTTAACATATTTTTATCGATTTCAGAGAGAAAGAGAGAGATAGAAACATCAATGACGAGAGAGAATCATTGATCAGCTGCCTCCTGCACGCCCCACACTGGGGACTAAGCCCACAACCCAGGCATGTACCCCCAACTGGAATCGAACCTGGGACCTTTCAGTCTGCAGGCTGTTGCTCTATCCACCAGCTAGGGCTCTATTTATCTCTTGATGGACATTTGGATTGTTTCCACTTTTGGCTATTATAGTAGAACTAGAGATCTGGTGCATGGAATTTGTGCATGGGGAAGGGTGATCACTCAGCTTGGCCTGTACCCTCTCCAATATGGGATCCCTTGAGGGATGTCCGACTGCCAGTTTAGGCCCAATCCCAGTTGGATATCCCTCTTACAATCCGGGACTGCTGGCTCCTAATGCTTGCTTGCCTACCTGCCTGCTTGCCTGCCTGATCACCCCCTAACTGCTCGCCTGCCAGCCCAGTTGCTCCCAACTGCTCTCCCTTGCCAGCCTGGTCACTCCCCGCGGCCCTCTCCTACGGGCCTGTCATCCCCATCTGCCCTTCCCTGCGGACCTGGTTGCACCCAACTGCCCTCCCCCCTGCAGGCCTGGTTGCCCCCAACTGCTCTCTCCTGCTGGCCATTTTGTGATGGCCATCTTGTGATGACGTGGGGACAGCCATGATGGCAGCCATCATGGCGGCCATCTTGTGATGATGTCCTGGGACACCACCTAGGCTTTTATTATATAGGATAATGCTAATATAAACATTCACATATAGGCTTTTTTGTGGACATGTGTTTTCAATTCTTTTATCTATACCTGGAAGTGGATTTGCTGGGTTATAAGGTAACTAACTTTTTGAGGAACTGCCAAACTTTTCCAAAGTAGCTCTATCAGGGGCGTTGGTGGTATAGTGGTTAGCATAGCTGCCTTCCAAAGTAGCTCTATCAACAATGTATGAAGATTCCAATTTTTCTATATCTGTAGCAACACTTGCCCATTTTTGATATTGTCCTTTGAGCCATAAAAGTTTAATTTACTTGAAGTTCAGTTTATCAGTTTTTTTCTTTTGCCATTGATGCTTTTGGTGTCATGTCTAAAAAATTGTTGCCTAAGGTCATGAAGATTCATTCTTGTGTATTTCTCTAAGAATTTTATAGTTTTAGCTCCTACCTTTAGGTGTGTGAACCAGTTGAATGAAATTTTTTATACAGTGGTGGGCAAAAGTCGGTTTACAGTTGTGATACGTAAAACAGCTTATTCTTGTATTTTCATTTATTATAACCATACACCTACTTTTGTTCACCTCTATTGGCTATTATAGTAGAACTAGAGATCTGGTGCATGGAATTTGTGCATGGGGAAGGGTGGTCACTCAGCTTGGCCTATATGGTGTGCAGTAGAATTCCAACTTCATCTTTTTTGCATGTGCATATTCAGCTGTTCTGTTACCATTTGTTAAAAAGACTATCCTCCTTTGAATTATTTTCTTTCTTATAAAAGGTTATTCTGAAAGCATTTTTGAAAATAATTTTTTTTTAGGACTATTACATGCAACTTTATTTATACACACACACACACACACACAGCCATATTTTTAAAATAATTCTTTATTGATGAAAGTATTACATATGTCCCCTTTCCCCTCCAATTGACTCCCTCCAACCCACCAGGCCTTCAGTACCCTATTGTAAGTGTCCATGGATTATACATATGTGTATATAAGGTCTTTAGTAGATTACCATCCAACTACCCACCCTCCCCCATCTTCCCTCAGATTCCCCACTCTCTTCCATGGTTCTGTCTCTAGACCCACTTTGTTCACCAGCTTATTTTGTTACTTAGATTCCACATGTGATTGTGATCAAGTGATACTTGTCTTTCTCTAACAGACTTATTTCACTTAACATGATACTTTCCAGGTCCCTCCCTGCTATCTTAAAGAGTAACATACTCTCTCTCTCTTTTTTTTTTTTACAGCTGCCTAGAATGTACCACAGCTTTTTTTATCCACTCATGTTCTGATGGGCACTTGGTCTGTTTCTAGATCTTAGCTATTATAAATTGTGATGCTATGAACATAGGTAGGGGTACATACATTCTTTCTGATTGGTGCTTTGGGTTTCTTAGGATATATTCTTAGAAGTAGGATCATGGGGTCAAATGGCAGTTCCATATTTAATTTTTTGAGGAAACTCCATACTGTTTTCCATAATGGTTGCACCAGTCTGCATTCCCACTGGCAGTGTACTAGGGTTACCTTTTCTCCACATCCTCACCAGCATTTTTGTCATTTGTTGATTTGTTGATGATAGCCATTCTGACAGGTGTGAGGTGATACCTCATTGTCGTTGTGATTTGCATCTCTTGGATGATTAGTGACTGAGCATTTTTTCATATTTGTTGGCCATCTATATGCCTTCTTTGGAGAGGTGTCTATTTAGGTCCTTTGTCCATTTTTTTTATTGGCTTTTTTTGTCTTCTGTTAAGTTGTATAAGTTCCTTATATATTTTCGATATTAACCCCTTATGAGATGTGTCATTGACAAATATGTTCTTCCTTACAATGGGCTCTTTTTTCGTTTTATTGATGGTTTCTTTTGCTCTGCAGAAGCTTTTAAATTTGATGTAGTCCCATTTGTTTATTTTCTCCTTTGTTTCCTTTAGCTTAAGCAATGTATCTGTAAACATATTGCTATGAGAGATGTCTGAGATTTTGCTGTCTATGATTTCTTCTAGGATTTTTATGATTTCCTGACTTAGATTTAAGTCTTTTATTTATTTGAGTTTATTAGTGTGTATGGTGTAAGTTGGTGGTCTAGTTTAATTTTTGCATGTATCTGCCCAATTTTCCCAACACCATTTATTGAAGAGACTGTCTTTATTGTATGTTCTTGCTTCCTTTGTCAAATGCTAATTGAGTGTAGTGGCTTGGGTCAATTTCTGGGTTCTCTGTTCTATTCCATTGGTCTATATACCTGTACTTGGGGCAGTGCCAGGCTGTTTTGATGGTGGGTAGTATAACCTGAAATCTGGTATTGTGATTCTTCAACTTTTTTCTTTCTCAAGATTGTTGCAGCTATTCGAGCTCTTTTTGGATTCCATATAAATTTTTGGAGTATTTGTTCTAGGTCTGTGAAATATGCCATTGGTATTTTAATGGGGATTGCATTGAATCTGTAAATTGCCTTGGGTAGTATGGACATTTTAATGATGTTGGTTCTACCAATCCATGAACACAGTATATTCATCCACTTGTTTATGTCTTCTTTTATATCTTTTTTTCAACATCCTATAGTTTTCTTTTGCCTCCTTGGTTTAGTTTATTTCTAAATATTTAAAAAAAAATTGTTGCAACGGTAAATGGGATTATTTCTTTAGTTTCTTTTTCTGAGAATTCATTATTGGTCTATAAAAAAGCCATCAATTTTTGGGAGTTGATTTTGTATCCTGCTACATTGCTAAATTCATTTATTAAATCTGGTAGTTTTATGGTAGAGTCTTAGGGTTTTCTATATCATTTCATCTGTTAAATAATTTTTCAAAAGAAAGTCTAAAGATATTAATGATTGTTTTTTAGTAATTCATAACCTCCCAAGGTAATTGTTTTGAAGAGTGCATATATTTGGTAGTTTTGTTCATGGAAGTTCAGTTACTTTTGCACCCCCTCTTCCTACCCTCGTAGCTCAGTTGTATAGAGCCTCATCCTAATACCCCAAGGTTGTGGGTTCCACACACCCCACAAACCCCCAGTCAGGACACATTAAAAAAATCAACCAATGAATGTGAATGCATAAATAAGTGGAACAACATACTCCTCTCTTCCCCTCCCCTCCAAGTCAATAAATTAAAAATAAAAGAACTTACTAAAAATTTTTTTGCCTTACTTCTTCCAACAATACTCAGGCTTGATTATTGCAGACTTTTGAGGGCTAATATTAGTGGTTCTTTTACTTTAAGACTGATAGTTATCATTTTGTTTTTATTTATTTTTAAGATTTAATTTTTTTCCATCATCATTTATCACCTCTATATCCTCTTCCAACTCCCTTTACTCTTCTCCCTCCACAATCACCAGCCTGTTTGTTTTTAAAATTGTTAAATACTTAGTTTGAGAGATCAGAAAGGGAAACTGATAATTGAAGCATTCATTCTAATTTAAACAATTAAAATATAATGGCACTAAAATAAAAATTATTTAAAATTATTATTGAACCATTGGTTTTATTTAACCGTTCTTTGTTTGAAGTATAACTTGTCATATCCTTCATAGCCACTGAAGAAAGGGGAGAAAGAAAAGAAAAAAAGCAATTTGGAACTCTTCAAAGAAGAATTGAAACAGTAAGTTTACTAGGGCTGAGAATGGCTATCAGAGGTATACTGAGCTGATACCTACAAGAGGACAGGTATGAAGTATGGAGCATACCAGTTAGCTACTGCTAACTGGTTTACCATGAGGTTTCTTAAGATATTATAGTGGTATTTGTGGAGTATGTTTGAAAATGTATCATCCAGCATTTGGGTTGCTTGCATTATGTGGATGCAATTAAATTAATTAATGTCCGGAGTCCTGTTTGCAGTGGAAACAAAAGTTACTGAAGAGTGGGGATAAGAAATGGTCAGACTTGGCCAAAAAAGAACAAATTCTTAGTTTTAATGTTAAATTTCTTCCTCACCTTCAAAGTGGGCGTTGTAGTTCATTGATTATATGATATATCAGAAATTTTCTCAAAACTCTGTTATAGCTGAGGGTCTCTAATCTTATTTGAAGGTAATATCTGGAAAAGTTCTGTTTTTATTAAATGTGAACAAACAAATTTTGGCTCATTATTAGTGATTATAAATATTTTCAACAGAATTCAAGAAGAGCGTGATGAGAGACATAAAACAAAAGGCAGGTTAAGTCGATTTGAGCCTCCTCAGTCAGATTCTGATGGTCAGCGGCGTTCCAGTAAGTGACATTTATTTTAATGTTTATATTTGTGATTGATTATTCTGAAAACTAAGAATTGTTGTTGTTTTTTTAAGTGGATGCGCCTTCAAGAAGAAATAGATCATCTGGTGGTAATACCGTTTTTTGCTCTTTTAATTAATAAAAATTGTCTAGACTTGTGTTTTTCAAATTATAATTTTTATTTTATAATTTTTGCTCTTTGCTTAGTTCTCGATGATTATGCACCTGGGTCACATGATGTGGGAGATCCAAGCACTACTAATTTATACCTTGGGAATATTAATCCACAGGTAATATTAGGAAAGTACAATGAATGTTGGTTTATATGCTTTTATACTTTTTTGAAGAAAACTGCTTTGTGAATCAGTAAAAAAAAAAAAAAATAAAGTGAAGAATCTGATGTAAGCAAATTTGATAGAAGTAGTCTTTAAAGTTAATCTTGCTGATATGGGATGAATTGTCTTGCTATCTTTTTAAATATATATTTTATTGATTTTTTACAGAGAGGAAGAGAGGGATAGAAAGTTAGAAACATCGATGAGAGAGAATCATCAACTAGCTGCCTCTTGCACACCCCCTACTGGGGATGTGCCCGCAACCAAGGTACATGCCCGGAATAGAACCTGGGACCCTTCAGTCCGCAAGCTGACTCTCTATCCACTGAGCCAAACCGGTTTCAGCTGTCTTTTATATGTTAATTCTTTTTCCCACAGCAGTGTTAATTATATTGTGAGGGATTTATAATATAATTATATATATATATGAAGAGTATATTCTTTCTTAAAAATTATATATCTTCTGGGACCTATTGCATATTTAGCATTTTCTCTGTTCTTGATTACATTGGTAGCTGGGTGCTGGAAAAAGAAAAGGTGATGAGATTTTTTTGTCTTTCTTTCATTGCCAACAAATAAAAAATCCTTAACCTAAATGTGGTAATTACTGCTGCCTGAGAAAATATTCAGCAAAGCCCAAACAGACTTATTTTAGATGCAGGGATCTCCAAAGGAGAAATGGGAGGTAGAGGTGTGCTTTTGATTTTTCTAGCCACTCAGCCTCTTTACCTAGAATACTTGTTTACATAAAATAGTGAATGTCTAATATGAAAAGATTTGGGAATGCCCCATAAGGGGAGGATTTTATTTGTATAGCAGTCCTAGTGCTTGAATGAAAAAAATGTAGCATTAATATGTCTCTTCATTTTGCAAAAACTACTTTGCTCTCTGTTGTAGAATTCTTTCTTCCCTTTTTGGCATTCAAAAAACTCTTGTGCCTTTGAATAGATGAATGAAGAAATGCTGTGCCAAGAATTTGGAAGATTTGGACCATTAGCCAGTGTGAAAATTATGTGGCCTAGAACTGATGAAGAAAGAGCAAGGGAGAGAAATTGTGGCTTTGTGGCCTTTATGAATAGAAGAGATGCTGAAAGAGCTTTAAAAAATTTAAATGGTAAGAAGGTTTTTATTTTTCATTTATAGAATTCAGACTTTTTTTTTTTTGGTTTTGAAAAGTATGATATAAAGCTTTTGGATGACTAAATGGACCAGAAATTGAAAGGTTAAAAAATTCATTTAAATCCCTGAAATCTTTTATTTTCTTTTGTGAGTTATTGCCAAGGTGATCTTTTTTTTCTTGTAGGAAAGATGATTATGTCTTTTGAAATGAAGTTAGGTTGGGGAAAAGCTGTGCCTATTCCTCCACATCCAATATACATTCCGCCTTCTATGATGGAACATACGCTTCCCCCGCCTCCATCAGGACTGCCATTTAATGCGCAGCCTAGAGAGCGGTTAAAAAACCCCAATGCTCCCATGTTACCACCACCTAAAAACAAGGAGGATTTTGAGAAGGTAATTTAAAAAAATGTACATAGGGTACATATATTTGTAAATACTAAATCTGTGGTAGTATTTCTTTTCAACTATTATATAGAAAATGTGTAGTTCTGTTTGGCAACTCTTAAGTAGATGTGTGTTCCCTGCCTTAGCCCATGGAAATACTAGGTCCTTTTTTTCTTTTTTTTTTTTTTTTTTTTTTTTTTTGTAGCTACCATTTCTTTTTGACCACTTATTAAGTCCAGCTCCCCCCACTTCCTTATTTGTCCATTCTTATATCCTGGTTTGCTTAAGTACAATACATAAATTTACTTTGTTCTGAGAAAGTGATACTTTGTATTTAGTTAGTGACTTTTCAGTTAGAAATACCTCCTAAATAGCTAAACTGTTTGGATGGCAGCTAGCTAACTTAGTTCTCAAGATATGAGGTATTAGAATATTTAAGAGCATTTGTGATTTTTAAAAACATTAACTACTCTAGTAAAAGCAAAGGGTGAGTATTTTTTTTTTAATTCAACAGAAAACCAACTTAATTTCAAGTTGTAAGAATTTGTTGGTTGCATTATGAGTTTGCAACTGGCTGGCTTTAAAGGCTTGGGAACTTAAAATGACAGGGCTGGTTTTAAAGGCTTGGGAACAAAGTAGCAAACTGTTATGGTCAGAAGCAAAAGTTAATTATTTCACAAATTAAAATCTTTATCTGATAATTCTCAGTGTAGTACCTAATTCAGTGCATTGATGTGCATTCTGGCAGGAATGTTCTGATTCTTTGCATTTGGTGAACATTTATTGTTCACTGGACACATCCATTTGATTTTATGTAATTGCTTAGTGTATAATTAGTTCAAAAGCAGTGATTGCCTGCAAAACTTGTGATTAGATGTGTAGTATTTTCATTGCATATGTATATTTTTGCTTGTTACTTGTTAACAATACTCACATATTCTATGTTTATTATCTGATGTGACTTCATATACAGACTCTGTCGCAAGCCATAGTCAAAGTGGTTATCCCAACAGAAAGGTACATGTTTTTCTTTATTATTACTGATCTAAATATAGACAATATCCCCTTCTGAATTAAAAGAAAAAATGGTGTTGAGGAAAAGGTGATATCTTGACTGAGCAATGGTTCCTTCCCAGTTCTTTTTTGGGAGATATGTGAAATTTAACTAACAAGTATACTGTGTAATTTTATGTCATTATCTGTTTTGCTTTTGTTACCATTGTAAGAATTTTTATAGCTTGGTAGTTAGAATGTGTTTAATAGATTTGATCTGGTATTTTTAGTTTAATTGCATTAGATTATTATGATAGAAAAGTAAGGATTTTAAATGTATCTTAAATCTTAGATAACTTTCTAGTTTGACCTAATCTGTTATTTTTCTTTGTTTCTGTGTTTAATATGCAACCTTAGTTTGAGTTTCCTTATTAAAGACATAGCTTTCTTTTTTTTTTTCTTATTGAATTTAAAAAGAAATTCCTATTCGTTTCATGACCACTAAACCTATTAGGAACTTTTAAAATGATGATTAAGTTTTTTGGAATTCTTTTATTTTCTTTTCTTTTTTCTTTTCAACATAATGTTGAAACAGAAGAATTCATGCTGTAGGTATGCTCTTGCTCAGTCAAGTTAAGCCTTTTCCCAAACACAGGAACACAACACTGGTTGAATAATAAATGAACACAAAAGAATACCAAATTCTCTTTGACATTGGCCTTGGTGAGCAACACCAGCTGAACTGTCTGCGGCAGCGGGGGACCAGGAAAACATCATGGGATGGATTGGGAAAGTATACAGTTTTTGACCAGACATTGGTACGATCAACTGCAATAAATGTGGTTTTATTATAACTGAGAAACATTTTTTTGTGTGTTTTTTTTTTGTTGTTGTTGTTGTTGCCCAGAATAAGATAATTACCATTTTAAAATAAAATAGTACACTTAAAATATATCACCTTTTTGTACTACACTGTTTCATTCTGATAGTAAAGTCACCCTTCTAAAATAAGAAACACAATCTTAAGGAAAAGAGTGTGATTACAGTTATTTAATAATGTTGGGTTCAAATTAGAAATAACTAATTGTCAGATTCTGATTTTAAATAATTATATGCAACATTTTTAAACTTTAAATTTTCTAAAAATAAATTTTATCAGTTACAAGCCTATTTAAAACTATAAGTGGGTTTTTTCTTCCACTGATAAATCATTCACAGGAAAGTATATAAACAAAGTTTTGAGTACATTTTGCTAAATATCTTGACAAACTATTAGAACGAATCCTTTGTTTTAAACTTGCTAAACCATTTTTTAAATCTATCTTTAATACCTAAGTCAAGTTAGTTTTTACTTAATTCATACAAGTTTCTGAATGTATAGCATTTATCTACCTAGAAAGTGACTTTATATTGTATATTGTGACACATAAGATTTCCCTGTATTGTAATTTGACACATAGCAGTAGGAGTTTTGGAACAGAATCATAACTTTGCACTAACTATAGATCTGAGAATATGTTCATTTTCATTTGGAAATCAGGAACTGCAGATTTGTAGAGCAATTAATATTTCCGTGAAGAAGAAAAAACAACTTAGGTTTAAAATTAAATAATGCTTTTTGTTTTAACAATTTAAAGTTGACTCAATAGTTTATAAGTACGTAGTTCCCCTTTGGAAAGATTAAACCTTCATAGAATTTTTTTTACCTTTTTTAGGTTCCTTTAGGAGGTGAAAAAATTCCCCCACCCACTATGTAAAGATTTTAGTGTCCAGTTAAGTAGGTTTGTTTGAAAACAGAGAAAATAATTATAATAAGCATGAGATAAATTATATTACTATTCATGTTCTCTGAATCAGACATTTTAGAGCAAAAAAATTTTGTCTTATTCTATAACTAGATGTATATTCTGGCAGTTACATAAACTTAATTTCTTGATTTGAGCTGGGAATGCTAAAAGTGTAATTTTTATGTGCCTTGTATCAAGAGCCAATATCTTTTTGCTTTTCCCAATTATTATTTGCCAATTTTATACTGGGGACTGGTGAATGAGAAATCAAGAGTACTTATAGTAAGTTGAGTCATTTTGTCTGACATCATAACCAATGTTTAAAATTCTATTTGGAGTCTAATAAGGTATGATTTTAGAACCCAGCTACAGATTTTAAAAATAAAGACTGTCAATGAGCCCAATCCATAAAATGAATATATTAAAAAGTTGCAAGTTTATTTTTGGCTTAAATATTGGAAAGTAATTGAAAAATATGAAGGGTATCCCACCATGTCCCTTATTTTGAAATACTTTAGAAAGAGGACTCCATTTATTTAAGGCTTTGTCAATATAATTGCTTCATTGATTCATAATACACAGGCAGAATTATATATGTCATGAATTGTGTGAAGTAGTTTAAAGTATGGTCCAAAGAGATGTCTCATTAAAGGTTAGATTCAATAAAAACTCTATCTGCTATATGTGTACCAGAAAAGCACAGGAGTTGGATAGAGTTTTTATTAAGTCAGGCCTTAAATTTGTTAAATAGTTTGGCATTTTTATAAGTGATAGTCATGTACATAACATTTCAACACCACAGAAAGTGCTTGGTTTAAGAATATTTTAAAACCGAGATAGTGTATAAGATTTTAGATGGTTGTGATAACATATAAGGTCTAAATTAGTGACACTACATATTTGCAGCTTTTAGTTAGTTGTGATTCATAATTTAATGTTTTGCATTTAGAAAATTAAATCTTTATTGTTATGAAGCTGTGTTGTGATTTTCTACCCTTCCTTTACCATTCCTCCCCCACCCATTCCCCTATCCCTCTGTCCTCACTCCCTCTTAATGCACAAGGCATTAACATGCTCCAGGTTACTTTTTTTGTATCAAATTCTGTATTAGCAGAATAATTTTTTTCTGCACAATATAGTAACTTATGTCAAGTGTAGTTTTATATAGTGTTAGGTCTGAATCCATTTTCTTTAACTGTGTTGTTGTTGTAGGAATTTGCTCGCCCTGATACATCGAATGATAGAGTTTGTTGTACGTGAAGGGCCAATGTTTGAAGCTATGATTATGAACAGAGAAATCAACAATCCCATGTTCAGGTGTGCATTTTTTTTGTGTGTGTGTGTGTGTGTGTGTTAAAATCCTATATAATAAAAGGATAAAGGATAAATTGACCAAATGGCAGAGCAACTGGTCGCTATGAGATGCACTAACCACCAGGGGCAGATGCTCAGTTCAGGAGCTGACCCCTGGTGGTCAGTGCTCTCCCACAGTGGGAGCTCCGCTCAGCCAGAAGCCTGGCTCATAGCTGGCGAGCACAATGCCTCTGTGGCAGAGCTAACGATGTCCAACTGACGGCTTAGTTGGATATCCTCTGAGGGCTCCCGGACTGCGAGAGGGCACAGGCTGGGCTGAGGGTCCCCCTCCTCCCCATCTCAGTGCACAAATTTCGTGCACTAGGCCTCTAGTACATATATATCAAAATTTACCATTTTTAAGTGTACAGTTCAGTGGCATTAAGTATGTCCACATTGTTATGTAACCATCACCAGTAATTCCTTTCCGTCTTCCATAATTGAAACTTTGTGCCACTTAACTCCCCATTCTTTGATTCACCTAGCTTCTGATAGTCACCATTCCGCTCTTTGAATTTGGTTACTCTAGGTACCTCATATAAGTGGAATCAGATGTACTTTGGTGACTGGTTTATTTCATTTAATATAATGTCTTCAAGGTTTATGCATGTTATAATGTTTGTCAAAATTTCATTACTTTAAAGTCTAAAATATATTCCATTGCATCTTTACCACATTTCATTTATAATCAGTATGAATTTTAAAGTACTTATCATTTTTGGAATTAAGATATAGTTCCAAGAATAAAGTTATAAAAGTATCAGGTTATTTTTGCAATGACATGAAAAGGCAGATTTAGTAATTGAACTAGAATGTATTTTGGTCAGTTTTCCATCTGATTTTGCCTTAGTTAATAAAAAATCATTGTTTTTAGCATTCTCTAGGAAGAAAATGCATTTCATTATGCTTTTCAATGAGTTTTTCATAAGTGATATATAGTAGGATAAATGAGGTTTATAGGAAATTGCTTATCTTCTAAGACATTCATTTAACATATGTGTGTGGGTTTTTTGTGTGAATGAATCAAAATTATACCTATTTCATTTAACACTCTTAAGTAGTTTTTTAAAAAAACACCGTTTAAAATTATGTCTTGGGAAAATATCTTTATTGTCAGACACAGTATCTGGCACATTTTATTGAACAATAGAATTGTAAGATTTAGCAAGATTCATATATGCCTTGTGAGTATTAATATCAGTCATGAAGGCAGACTGGGGCTGGGTGAGAAAGGATATAGATGGCACATAACATGAATAGGAGTTTCTCTTCAGTGAGCTTTGCTTTTGGTTTTATTTAGAACTAAGTAGGCAGATATTTTTCATTTGATAATAATTACTTGAATGCAATTCCACCTTAAATAATCTGATGTTTGTTTTATTTTAGATTCTTATTTGAAAACCAGACACCAGCCCATGTTTACTATCGGTGGAAGCTTTATTCTATTCTTCAGGCAAGTAGAATCAGTTACTTTGTTAATTTTGACTGAGGTATTGGAGCTTTCTAATAACATTCTGGATGTTTATTAGGGAGATTCTCCAACTAAGTGGCGGACGGAAGATTTTCGTATGTTCAAAAATGGATCTTTTTGGAGGCCACCACCATTAAATCCATATCTGCATGGAATGTCAGAAGAGCAAGAAACAGAAGCTTTTGTAGAAGAGCCTAATAAAAAGGGAGCACTTAAGGAAGAGTAAGATTTTATTCCCTTTCTTTTACATATTCAGGAAAGTCCTTTAGTGGTGCTTTAATTAATAGTTTTAGTAAATTGTTAATCTTAAAGTTTTTGAATGTGCTTAAACATCTTAGCAAGAGTAAATGTGTATTTTATTGACCTCTTCCTACTGATAAATTGGTAATAAAATTTGTGATGATTTTTTAAGCAATGATACTCTAGCAGTGGAATACTTCATATTCCTATAGAAATTATCTTAATAGACTTAAAATTCTTGTCTCTCTGAATGCAACATAAAGAGGAAAAATTGTTGTCTGGCTTAGTAAGGTCAGATTGTTGACTGTTGAAACGTCTCTACAGTGTACAGTATATGGCCACCATAGGTGCATATGTTCTTAAGAGTGCTCTGCCAGCTCTGGGACAGTGAAATTAGCCTGGTTTAAGAAGCAGAAACAGCTGGGACCGGTTTGGCTCAGTGGATAGAGCGTCGGCCTGCGGACTGAAAGGTCCCAGGTTCGATTCCAGGCAAGAGCATGTACCTTGGCTGCAAGCACATCCCCAGTAGGGGGTGTGCAAGAGGTAGCTGATCGATGATTCTCTCTCATCGATGTTTCTAACTCTCTATCCCTCTCTCTTCCTCTCTGTAAAAAATCAATAAAATATATATTTTTTTAAAAAGCAGAAACATCAACAGTACAACGATTGAAATTTCTTTTTCAATTGCACTGTATGTGTGCGCCCGCAAGTGGTATTTTGTGGAAGAGCCACACTGCCCTAGGATATGAGGGACCTCCAGAGGCTGTTATCCAAGGCTACAGGCACCGTGGACAGTAGTGGACTGGGAACAAAGAAATGGCCTTAGTCACTGCTGTTTAAGAAACGCCTCCTAAAAGGTTTAAATGGCTCTAAGCTTTACAAGCATAGTTTGCCCATGACCTACTCATTCTTGAGAACTTTGGGAAATCAGCAGTTAGAATAGCTAGTTCAGTTTCATTATTTACAAGTAAATTGAAAACAAATTTAAACTTCCCACATGGTCAGATAGTGTATTCTGCAGCAGTTAGGAAGTGAGTGAACGCTTTGGGTCAGGATGAGCCTGATGTCTGAGCTATCACATGCTTAGACTGGGTTGGACAGCATGGGAGTCACAGGCATTGCCCTTGCATCCTCCCTGTACCTTGTGATCAGAAATGAATAAATTATTTTTAAAGAAAAAAAATGTAACCACTAAATGTTCAGTGCAAGTTCTGTATACCTTATGGAAAAAGAATTTTTAGCATATGGATTATATACTTTACTGCATAGTCTATAAATCTGAATCTAACTGCATTGATGCATTGTTTATGAGAGCATTTGGTAATGGAGAACTATAGTATTTGAAGTATATTTGCTTCTGAATTTGTATGTTCATTATTGTGACTAGGGGTCCACCAACAGCTCACAGGCTAAATCTGGCTGTCTTCTGGTTTTTTTGTTTGTTTGTTTTTTTAAATATATTTTACAGAGAGGAAGGGAGAGAGATAGCCAGAAACGTCGATGAGAGAGAAACATCAACCAACTGCCTCTTGCACACCCCCCACTGGGGATGTTCCTGCAACCCAGGTACATGCCATTGACCAGAATCGAACCTGGGACCTTTCAGTCCGAAGACTGACGCTCTACCACTGAGCCAAACCGGTTTCGGCTGTCTTCTGTTCTTATAAAGTTTTTTTTGTTGTGTTTTTTTTTGTTTTGTTTTGTTTTTAAATATATTTTATTGATTTTTTACAGAGAGAGGGATAGAGAGTTAGAAACATCGATGAGAGAGAATCATAGATCAGCTGCCTTTTGCACACCCCCTACTGGGGATGTGCCTGCAACCACGGTACATGCCCTTGACTGGAATTGAACCTGGGACCTTTCAGTCTGCAGGCCGATGCTCTATCCATTGAGTCAAACTGGTTTCGGCTGTTCTTGTAAAGTTTTATTGCAACATGGTCATGTCCATTCCTTTCCATGCTGTCTATGGCTGCTGTGGTGGTGTACTTTGTCAAGTAAATGTGACAGAAACCATATGGATTGCAAAGCCTAAACTATTTACTCTCTGATTCTTTAAGGAGAAATTTATCAGTCCCTGTTTTAGCCTTTCCTAATGCTAAGTAGAAATGCTAAAGTAACAGACTTCCTTCAAAGGAGGGTAAAGAAAAGGAAGGTTCTTTTTCAATGGAGTGATTTAATTTGTAAATTAAAAGTCACTGGAATTGTTTGTTAGTTTAAGGCCAGGAAAATTATTCTACCTCATATAAGTTCTTAAAAAAAAAAAAAAAAAAAGTAACATATTTGGGGGACTTATTACAAATCAGATTTAACTCACTTTAATTGTCAGAATTATTTTACTGATTGGGTTTCAAAGAAATTAAGTTTATGAGCAGTAACTATAGTGACATTTGAAATTTGTATTTAGACAGAGGGACAAATTAGAAGAAATCCTGCGGGGGTTAACTCCAAGGAAAAATGATATTGGAGATGCAATGGTTTTCTGTCTAAATAATGCTGAAGCTGCTGAAGAAATAGTGGATTGCATTACTGAGTCATTGTCGATTCTAAAGACACCCCTTCCCAAAAAGGTATGATTTTTGTTTTTTTATGAAACCATTTAAGCAGTTGTTTATTCTGATGGACTTTGGTTAATATTGTTAATTTGGTTAACATTGTTAATTTTTAAGTCTAATTACAAAATTCAAAAATACACATTTTTAAGAAAAGAAAGTAATCATATGGATTATATAAACCACTTAACTAGTTAACTGTTTATAAGATACTACTGAATTCCTAACTGTGTAGATTATTGAGTTATATATCTAATTTTAAAATTATAATCCCTCTTGAATTTAGAAATTCTAAGAAGTAAAAGAAGATCTGCTTTTCATTCCTAGATCTTATCACTAGCTAACTAGGCTTGGATGGCTTATAAGTTAAAATGAATGCTTACTTTGCCAAGGTCATATAGTAATTAATGAATCAATTTGTCATTCATTCATTTAGACATCATTTATTGAGTTGTCTGCCATCTGATTTTTCTTAATAGATTGATTAGATAAAAGGGGAGATAATAGTTGACTCTTTGGATTGAAATTGGTTTCCTTTTTTATATGAAGAACTTGTGCCAGGAAATCTTTTCTATTGTAGTCTTGTTATGTTAATTGACAGACAAGTAAACAGGTTGAAATGTAAATGAGTTAAAGTTTTATCCCTGCAGAAATCATGATTGTGGAATTTCTTAAAACTGTTCTAATTAGTCATGATTATTAAATTGTAAACATTAGCCTTATTACACTGATTCCAAAAAATTCAATATGGATTTTTTTCCTAAGATATGTTGTTTGCTGATTGTTTTTATTTTTAATTGGTTTTATGTTATCTTTTGGTATTCTAGATTGCCAGGTTATATTTGGTTTCTGATGTTTTGTACAACTCTTCAGCAAAAGTTTCCAATGCTTCATATTATAGGAAATTGTAAGTATAATTATGTAAATTGATATTTCGGAAATAAAATACTTTACGGTAAGGAGTTCAGAAGAGAGCACTGTTTTGTTAACACCCTCCAATAATAAGTAATTTGAATTTCTTTGTAATCATAGAATATTCTAAAAAATTGGATTGCATTCATTGAACTAAACCACTTTCAAGCTAAAGTAGCAATTTTTTTGAAAGGTTTTATTGGTTAACTTGGTAACAAGACAAATAGGACAGTTAAAAAGTAACTTTATAATAAATAAACTGAAACAATGGCAAACAAAGGAAGAGACAAAAAACAAAGCATTAACTATCTAATATGTGTTTTCTTCTGATCATCATTATGTTGTAGTTCATTGCTAATGCTTTCCTTGGCAATAGGAAATTATGTTGCTTAATGTAATTAATTTAGAACTCTTTCATAATTCCCCAGAGTTCCTTTTGGTGTTTATTTTATGAATTAGGGGAATTTTTTTTCTCCCTTAACAAACTAAGAGGACATTTGGAGGTCTGGGTTCTAATCTTCGCTCTCCTTTTTTTTTTTTTTTTTGCCTTGGAAAAATCACTTAACTCTTTTCCTTTTTTATAAAACAAAGAGTTCAGACTAGGTGGCTCAAGGTGTCAGATGTAAAGTTCCTTTCTAATCAAGGAACTACTACTTATGACTCTTTTGGGGATTTTGCAGGAGAAAAATTTAGGATTAGGTGTTAAAGCAGTTGAATTATAGTTTTAGAGGTAAAGCACCTAATTCTTCATTTTTACAAGATTATTTAATTTATTGGTAGGTTTTGTTGTTTGTTTGTTTTTTTTAGGTCTGGGAGGGGTTTGACTAGCACACTGAAGTAGATAAGGATTTTTAAACAAATTCTGTTTTAAGAATATATTATTTCAATTTCAGTTTTGAAACAAAGTTATGTCAGATATTTTCAGACCTCAATGCTACCTATCGTACAATTCAAGGCCATTTACAGTCTGAAAATTTTAAGGTATGTTTACTGTTTTATTATTTTTGTTCTCTTAGTGTTGAATGGGGAATGGGAACTGAGAAGCACATTGGAGGGCTAGAAAAGTATATATATAAGATATACTAGAATTCGTGCACCAGTGGGGTAACTCGGTCTGGCCTGTGTGATCTGGCTGAAAACAGCTCTCTGACATCCCCAAAGGGGTCGTGGGTTGTGAAAGAGCATAGGCCGGGCTAAGGGTCCCCACTGATGTATGATCGGGGATGGGGAGGGATGCGGGAGGTTGGCCAGCCGGGGAGGGACCTCGGAAGAACTCCAGGGTATGTCCAGTTCATCTTGCTCAGACCCGATCAGCTGGACTCCAGCAACGAGCTAACCTATTAGAGCGTCTATCCCCTGCTGGTTAATGCATGTCATAACAACTGGTTTAGTGGCCTTAGCATATTGAATGGCTGACTGGTCAATCGGACACTTAGCATATTGGACTTGTATTATATTGGATATAGATATAAAACATAACTTGCCTGATTCAGAAATTATTCTGAAATTTACTGTGATGTTACCTTCATTTCAAAATATACCTGAGATTTAAAATGTATTATCTAGTGTTATTATGTCAATTGTTTTAGTTTTAAGTACTTTTTCCTGAAAATTAGTCTGCACTTTTCAAAAACACACCCAGATCACTTGTTTTGCAATGGTATACAATAATGCATTATAAGACATTTCAATAAAAAATAATGGTGGGCCCTGGCTGGTTTGGCTTAGTGGAAAGAGTGTCGGCCTACAGACTGAAGGGTCCTAAATTCTGTTCTGGAAAAGGCATATACCTGGGTTGCAGGCTCAATCGCCCCAGTCCTGGTCGGAGAATGTGCCAAGGCAACCAATTGATGTGTCTCCCTCACATTGGTGTTTCTCTCTTTCTCTGTCTCTTTTCCTTCCATTCTCTAGAAAATCAATGGAAAAATATCCTCAGGTGAGGTTTAACAAAAACAAACAAACAAATAAATAAATAATTAAAAAATATTTAGTGTTTTTGCCCCAGACCTTCATCTTCATGGTGGGGCCGGGGACCAACATTCCATAACCAAGATGTCCAGGTGAGGTGCCAGGCCGCTTCCTGGGGCCCAAGGTACCCTCCCAGGACCCAGATCTACATCCGGGTCCCAGAACTTTATGGCCAGGCTGGGAGGGCCTCCCCAGTTCTTGGGCACAGAGTGCAGTCTTGAATCGGGGACCAGATCTCCATCCATATACAGACCACCAGTCCATAACCCAGATGTCCTTCTCAGGCACCAGACCTTCCCAAGGGCCCTGTGTGGGGGAGGGGGGAGAGAATATACATACACATACACACACACACACACACACACACGCACGCACGCACGTATGCACATACACACATAGTGTTTCTTCCACAAGATTACAGTGGAACTGAAAAACTCCTAGCCTAGTGATATCATAACAACTAGTGCAGCATCTTTTCACATCTTTGTAATAATGCTGGCGTAAACAAACTTACAGTGCTGTCAGTCACATAAAAGTATGTTATATACTATTATGTATATTCATAATACTTGCTAATGATAATAAAAGACATATTGGTTTATGTATATACTTAACTTTTTTATTTTTGGGGGGGGCATTAATCCTCACCCTAGGTATTTTCCTATTGATTTTTAGAGAGTGGAAAGGAAGGAAGGATTGGGAGAGACAGAGAGAAAGAGAGAGAGAGAGAGACAGACTGACAGACAGACAGACATCAATTGGTTCCCTCCACACTCGCCCCAACTTGGGGCCTGGATCAAACCTGTAACCCAGATATGTGCTTTTAACTGGGCATTGAACCCATGACCCTTTCGTGTGTGGGCTGATGCTCTAATCACCAAGACACATCTGCCAGGGCACTTTTATGGATATTTTACAGTATACTCTCTGCTAAATAAAATGTTTGCTGAAAAATAGTATGTCGTGTTACCTGGCAACAGCCTCATAAATCTCTTGAATATTGTTCTCTTGTGCTTGATTTAATCTCACGTTTTGTACAGTAACATGTTTGCACAGGTATATAGTCCAGGAGCAATAGACTATAGGTCAGCAAACTCATTAGTCAACAGAGCCAAATATCAACAGTACAACAATTGAAATTTCTTTTGAGAGCCAAATTTTTTAAACTTAAAACTTCTAATGCCACTTCTTCAAAATAGACTTGTGCAGGCCGTGGTATTTTGTGGAAGAGCCACACTCAAGGGTCCAAAGAGCCACACGTGGCTCGCAACCCATAGTTTGCCAACCACGGCTCTATCCTCTATAATAAAAGAGCAATATGCAAATTAACCATTCCAACACACTATGGCCTCCATAAGATGGCCAGCAGGAGAGAGCTGTTGGGAGGGATCAGGCCAGCAGGAGAGGGCAGTTGGGAGGGAAGAAGCCTGCAAAGGAGGGCAGTTGGGAGCGATCAAGACTGCAAAGGAGGGAAGTTAGGGGCAACCGGGCCTGCAGGGGAGGGCAGTTGAGGGGACCCAGGCCTGCAGGGAAGGGCAGTTAGGGGGGACCAGGCCTGCAGGGGAGGGCATTTAGGGGCAATCAGGCTTGCAGGGGAACAGTTAGGCATCAATCAGGCTGGCATGGGAGTGGTTAGGGGGTGATCAGGCTGGCAGGTAGAAGCGGTTAGGAGCAATCAGGAAGGCAGGCAAGCAAGCAGTTGGAAGCCAGCCGTCCTGGATTGTGATTGGGATCGGCCCTAAACAGGAGTCGGACATCCCTCGATGGGTCCCAGATTGGAGAGGGTGCAGGCTGGGCTGAGGGACACACACCCCCGTGCACGAATTTTGTGCACAAGGCTTCTAGTAATTGAATAAATAGATATATTTTCATTGAAGACTTTTGTAAGGAAATCTTTTAGCTTGGAAATATGCCCAATGACAGCCCTATTTTGGGGATTCAAACAAACCAACAGCACTTAAAATATTTTAATCTTAAATGACCATAAGTCAGAGTTTATATAGAGAGGTTTAGGGGTGGGGGGGAAAAAAGTGTTATCCAGAATTAGGAAGTACTTCATTGGGTTATAAAGGAATTTGGGTCCTATCTTACATACCTTGATATCCAGCTTTCATAAGTTCCTAAGATAATGTTTCCCAAAATGTGTCCTCATGTGTACCACTAGTGATATGTATGGGACAGTGATCTTAGGTGATCAAGAGCAAATAGTGCTGCTTTTTCATTATTTTTAATTAAATAATGACATTGATTTGTTTAAAAACATGGCAATGATAGTTATTTTCTTTAAATTGTAAAAAGAATTTTGACTTAGTGAAAAATTCAACAAGTTGTGTTATTTATTTTCATGAGATGAAGTTTGAGACGTTGTCATAAATAATTTGTTATGTTTTCCTATTTGTTTAGCAACGGGTAATGACCTGCTTCAGAGCATGGGAAGATTGGGCAATTTATCCAGAACCATTTTTGATCAAATTACAAAATATTTTCTTAGGACTTGTAAATATTATTGAAGAAAAGGAAACAGAGGTAGGTACTCAGTGTATTTGTGTGGTTATTATATTTTACTAGAGGCCCAGTAAACAAAATTCATGCATTGGGTGGGTGGTTCCCCAGCCCAGTCTGCAGCCTCTCCAATCTGGGATCTATTGGTATTGGGCCTAAACCTCACAATCCAGGAACTGCTGGCTCCTAACCACTTGCTTACCTCCATGCCTGATTGCCCCTAACTGCTTCTGCCTGCCAGCCTGATCACCTCTTAACTGCTTCCTGCCAGCCCAGTTGCCCAACTGCCCTCCCCTGCCAGCCTTGTCTCCTCCTCCCAATTCCCCCCCCCCAAAATTGTCCTCCCCTTCCAGCCTGATCGCCCCCAACTACCTTCCCCTGCTGGTCTTGATCTCGCCCCAACTGCTCTCCCCTGCTGGCCTGATCTTGCTCCCAATTGCCCTTCCCTGCTGGTCTGATCACCCCTAACTGCCTCTGCTTCCCTGATAACCTCTAACTTCCCTCCCCTATAAACCTGATCTCTCCCCTAACTGCCCTCCTTTGTCGGCCAATTTTGTTATGATTGGTCAGTTTCTATGCCAGTCAGTGTCTCTGGGTGTGTATCAACAGGGCTCATTAGTAGACCCTGTGGCAGCCTGGAAAGAAATGGAGGTGCAGCTGCTGATCAGTCCTAGAAAGAAAGAGAGAAGCAAGTGCTGATCAACAGCTGCCACAGAGGCTATGGATCAGACCCTCCTTCTCTCTTCAGGCCTCTCTCCGGGCCTGATTCACAGCCCCCTCAGCAGTCAGTGCTGGGTCTCCATGGCAACCCATCGCTGACTGCAGGACTGACTTCTGGTTGCTCAAGCCTCCCAGTCATTGCGGATGTGACAGACCCAGGGTTTTTACATGTTAGGATGGTTTTTATTTATTTATTTTTCTTTAATATATTTTATTGAATTTTTACAGAGAGGAAGGGAAAGGGATAGAGAGCCAGAAACATTGGTGAGAGAGAAACATCGACCAGCTGCCTCCTGCACACACTCCCCTCTCCCCCCCAAGCGGGGATTTGGCCGCAACCAGGGTACATGCCCTTGACCGGAATTGAACCTGGAACTCTTCAGTCTGCAGGCCGACGCTCTATCCACTGAGTCAAACCGGTTAGGGCTATTAGGATGATTTTTATATGTTGATTTCAAAGAGAAATAGAGGAAAGAGAGACAGAGAAAACATTAGAAATCTTGATTTATTATTCCACTAATTTATGCATTCATTGGTTGATTCTTATATGTGCCATGACTGGGATCTTACTCTGAACCAGCTGTGCTATCCCACCAGGGCCTTGTCTGATTATTTTAAAATTTACTTCTGGGCATGCTATGGAGGTGTGATATGTTACAGATAGAACATTTCTTCATGAAAATATTTACTTTTTACCACTAAATAGTAGATTTTGTTGCTAGAATTACTAGAACTCACTACTTGAGATTATTTGTCACAGAAATTCTCTATTTTGTGTCCTTATGTGAAAATCAGTGACTGGTTTTTTATTTGATGTTAAGAAAAGATTTACTGTATACCTGTAGAAAACAAGTAATTCAGAATCTATGTAGTAGGATTTTATTTTGTTAGACTAAAGAATCCTATGTAATAAAACCCTAATATGTAAATTGATGGTACAGCAGAAATACTGGCGGAACTACTGGTTGCTATGATGTGCACTGACCACCAAGGGGCAGACACTCTATGCAGGAGCTACCCCCTGGTGGTCAGTGCACTCCCACAGCTGGAGCACTGCTCAGTCAGAAACTGGGCTCCTGGGTAGTGAGCGTAGCGGCAAGCCGAGCAGGTAAGAGCTAGAGCGAGGGGTTCCGGATTGCAAGCGGGTGCAGGCAAGGCTGAGGGACCTCTTCCCTATCATCCCCGCATGAAGCTCTAGTAACTATATAAGTATGTATGTACATGAAAAGATGTACCACAATGATAGTGGATTCTTTTCATCACCATTCTGTTGCTTTTTACCTCCTCAGTAGTTCTTGAATCCTTCATATTTATAATTCTAACCCAGCTGTCATATTTTTACTTTCTTCCTTACAAGATACTTTTTTTTTTTTTAAATATATTTTATTGATTTTTTTACAGAGAGGAAGGGAGAGAGATAGCAAGCTAGAAACGTCGATGAGAGAGAAACATTGATCAGCTGCCTCTTGCACACTCCCTACTGAGGATGTGCTCGCAACTAATGTACATACCCTTGACCAGAATCGAACCTGGGACCTTTCAGTCTGCAGACCGACGCTCTACCACTGAGCCAAACCGGTTTCAGCTCAAGATACTCCTAATTGGCATCCATACTCCAACCACCTGGACCTTGTGTCAATTTCTCTTTATTTTTTTCTTCAATGTACAATGTTTACTCGTACCATAGCCCTTTCTGGAACATCTTTTTTATTTTACCTGAGATCCTCAGGCCTCAGTTTAAACTTAATGTCAGAATATTCTCTGATCTCTTTAGGTGAAACTACTTATTATGTACTCTGATAGTATGATGTACCTCCTTGTTTTAGCATTCATCCTAGTTGCAGCTATATATATATACTAGAGGCCTGGTGCATGAAATTCGTGCATTCGGGGGGTCCCTTAGCCCGGCCTATACCCTCTTGCAGTCAGGAACCCTCAGGGGATGTTTGACTGCCAGTCCAGGGAGTGGGCCTAAACTGGCAGTTGGAATTCCTTAGCGCTGCTGTGCAGGCAGGAGATACTCCCATCACTGCCACTGCACTCACCAGCTGTGAGCCCAGCTTCTCATTGAGAGGCAGTTACCCCTGTGGGAGGGCACTGACCACCAGGAGGCAGCTCCTACACTGAGCGTCTGCCCTCTGGTGGTCAGTGCGCGTCATAGCAACTGGTCATTCTGCTGTTCGGTTGATTTGCATATTAGGTTTTTATTATGTGGGATTGTATTATTTTCCATACAAATAACTGTAAACCTACTTTTGCTACTCTCTTGTCCTCACATTGGACCTGGGAATATGGGTATCCATTTGGTTGGTTTATTCTATACTGCGAATTCATCTTTAGCAATATGACTTCAGTAAGTTGAAAATATTACTGTTGTGTGTGTTTCCATAGGATGTACCAGATGACCTTGATGGTGCTCCTATTGAAGAAGAACTTGATGGTGCACCTTTGGAAGATGTGGATGGAATTCCTATTGATGCTACTCCCATTGATGATCTTGATGGAGTCCCTATAAAAAGTTTTGATGATGATCTTGATGGAGTACCTTGTAAGTACAGACTTCAGACTGATTAAGTCTAAATCTGTTAATACCTAAGTTTTATTCCAAAACTCTTGAATGTCCACACAAGCTGATATAGAAAAAGGTTATAATTACTGAATAAGATGTCAGTCATTGACTTTTTTCTTTTTTATTTCTGCCTTTTCCAAATTCAAATACAAGTAATACAATTGACTATGTGAAGAAAAGATATTCTTTCTAGTCACTTTTTTTTGTTGTTGGGAAAATTAGCCTATTATATTAACAAGCTTCTCTTTTTGTATTTTTTTAAAATTATATTTTTATTGATTTCAGAAAGGTAGAGAGAGAGAGTGAGAGAGAGAGAGAAAGAGAGAAACATCAGTGATGAGAGAGAATCATTGGTTGGCTGCGTCCTGCACAACCTCCTCTGGGGACCAAGCCTGTAATTTGGGCATATGTCCTGACCAAGAATTGAACAGTGACTGGTTTACAGGTCAATGCTCAACCATTGAGCCTGTCGAGCTCTTTTTTTTTGTTTCAGTTGTCAAGAAAGTACAAATAAAATCTTAGCTCAATTGTATTCATAATCCCAGGTGCCTGGTTTTATTAGTTCTGTTTTTATTATTAGTCTTCCTAATAAATAGACTGTTTTCTTAGCTGCCAAAAATCAGTTTTGGAAATAAGAATTCTATTCAATCTCCATTACATTTGAATTATGTTAAGATATTGCATAATATATGCAATCTGTTGTTTAAATGGTAATTTAAGTAAAGGTATTAAGATTATTTTACTTCCTTTTCCATTTGCTTGAAATAAAAATAACCTATATGTTCTGAGTTGATTTATATGCTATTTAAAAATTTGATCTCAGACTCAGAGAGTTGTGTAGTCATAAATCCTTGTTTTTATTTTTCTATTATTTATTTTTATTATTTTGTTGTTAATCCTCACCTAAGTATATTTTTCCATTGATTTTTTTAGAGAGAGTGGAAGGGAGCCGGAGAAACACAGAAAGAGAAACATTGATTTGGTTGCCTCCCCACATGCGCCACACACAGGGTTGGGATCAAGCCTGCAACCATTATATGTGTGATCATGGTTGAAATCAAACCCGGGACCCTGAGAACCTTTAATCCGTGAGCTGATTGATGCTCTGTCCACTGAGCCAAATCAGCCAGGGCATAATTTTTGTTTTTGACACTAGAATTATTAGTCCATGTGTGGCCTTATTTTTATTATTATTATCTTTAATACATTATAGAGATTTTCCACCCTTTTCATCTCATGGCACATACAAACTATAATTACTAAAATTGTGCATCAGGCATACCAAAAATACCATTTTATGCCACTCTGACAAAAAAAAAAAAAAGATATAATTTTGATTCATTCACACTAGACACCTATTGTCAGCTATTGTGTTATTTGTTGTTGTTTTCTAATTTGACAATCTAAGAGAAAAGAGGTCAGGTATTGGCGTGTTTTAAAAATAGCTGATACAGTGAATACCCATAAACTCCTTAATTTAGGTTATCCCCCAGAAGTCAGGTTTAATGGCTTATGTTTCCTCATAGTGGATGCCACTGAAGACTCAAAGAAGAATGAGCCTATATTTAAAGTTGCTCCATCTAAATGGGAAGCTGTAGATGAATCTGAATTGGAAGCACAGGGTGAGTAAAAATCTAATAATGAATTTTAAAAAAATTCAGTACTTAAAAATCAATCAACTTTAAGACCCAGTGTTACCAAATTTATGCCTAGTGGCTAAGTTTTCATAGTGGTACCTGTTATAATTTCCTTAGATCTTTCCATTTTAATGCTTTGAGAATAATTAGAGAAATTACTAAAACCCTTTCAGGTTAAGGCATTTCAATAGAAAAAGTAGATAGGAGTCTGTACCTGAGTGAAATCTACTTAGAAGTCAGTTTCAGAGAAATCAATGTTTGGTCCTCCCATAGTGCTTGTCTTAGATCTGCCTTTCATACTTACTTGGACGTGTATCCTGCTGCTTATAATTTGTTAATACTTGTAGGTTCTAATGAAATAAATCTTACCATCTAGCACAAAAATAAGGATAACATTATTTGTCATTTCATGAATTTGAATAAAAGTATAGTGTAGGTGTGAGGAGGAAAGAAAGATGTTTTTGCATATAAATGGCCAAATAATAAATAAACGTAGATAACCTCTGTAATATAAAATTTCAGTTTCTACACTGGGCTTCTACTAAGCTTCTGCAAAAATGCTAACTTACCTTACGGAATTAGACCTTTTTTCCCCTTCCATCCAGCTGTAACAACTTCTAAATGGGAGTTATTTGACCAGCATGAAGAATCAGAAGAAGAAGGAAATCAAAAGTAAGAATCTAAAGATCTAAGTTTTTAATATACTCTGTTTCTTATTGCATATGTGCTCCTTTTTTTCATTTTACTGCATAGTAAAGAGGAAAACTTCACTGTTAAAAACCTTTTTATGAGTATTAGTTTTAGTTATCCATTGGTTTTCCAGTGAGTCAGGAGCTTTAGATTTCTGGTCTTGCTGCATCTGGTTTCACTTTGTTGTTGAGTTTATTTTTCTGTGCTAGGTATTACATTCTCACTTTGTAGTTACTAAATGGTCACCCGCATATATTTTAAATCGTTTTTTTTACTTCACAGAAAATTAATTATTTAAACTAGAGGCCCTGCACGAAATTCGTACACGTGGTAGTGTCCCTCAGCCCAGCCTGCACCCTCTCCAATCTGGAATCCCTCTCACAATCCAGGACTACTAGCTCCCAACTGCTCGAATGCCTGCCTTCCTGATTGCCCAACCACTTCTGTCTGCCAGCCTGATCACCTCCTAACCACTCCTATGCTAGCCTGATTGATGTCCTACTGCTCCCCTTCTAGCCCGTTTGTCCCCAACTTCCCTCCTCTGCTGGCCTGGTCACCCATAACTGCCCTCCCCTGCAGGCCATCTTGTGGCAGCCATCTTTGTTCACATGGGGGATCTTTGACCACATGGGGGAAGTCATCTTGATCTTGTGTCTTGTAGTGATGGTCAATCTGCATATTACTCTTTTATTAGATAGGATAAAGGCCTGGGGCATGGGGGAGGGGCCTGTGGTGGTTTGCAGGCCAGCTATGCACGCTGCCACTACCACCACCACCACCACAATCTAAATGTATAAAAGTATAGTGTAGGTGTGAGGGCACCTACACTACACTTTTATACATTTATAACCCCCCCCTCCCCTCCCGTGACCTAAGTGGAGGAGGCCCTCATATCTGGAATTTATTTACCTTCTACAATTGAAACTTTGTAGCCTGGAGTCCAGCCAAGCCTTCTGCTTGCTTTGTGGCTGCCACCATTTCTGTTTGGATTTGTTTACCTTCTATAATTGAAACTTTGTAGCCTTGAGTGGAGGCTTAGGCTGGCTAGGGCAGGTGGAAAGCTTGGTTTCTTCCATTGCCTGGGAAACCCAAATCTCCCTCCTGCTCTCTGTGGCTGTAGCCATCTTGGTTGGGTTTATTTGCATAGTCACTCTGATTGGTTTGTGGGCATGGCTTATGGGTGTGGCTGATGGGTTGTAGCAGTGGTGTGGTCAATTTGCATATTAATATTTTATTAGATAAGATGTGAATAAGAAGGTTATGCTTTTGGATTGTACATTTCTGGGAAAATACATATTCAATCTGTTATGTTATTTAAATGTAAAAACTTCAAAAGAACTAAGATTAAAAGGAAAAAAATATTCCTTAGTGCATGAATAAATTGTAATTTTGAGTTTTGCTTATTGCTCATCACTCCAAAATTGTTTTTGCATTTGACCCCAAATGTAACTATAGGAATCTCTGCTCCCAAATTCTGCAAGTTAATATTAGTAGTTTTTCTATAGCACTTTCCATGACACCTTTTTTAAATAATTGCACAGGAAGTTAACTTTTTAATTAGGAAGAGATATGGCCTCAAAAACACAAGAAATTTCTGATTTTTAAATCTTTGGGTTTTTTTATTGCTATCAAATGGAAGAGTGAACAAAGGGACCTTTGTGTTCCAGCACAATTTGAGCATTTGTATGGATTCAATAAATGGGTATTAGTAACATTTAGATTGTTAAGAAAATATGATTGATTAGCATTTGTAGAAACAATTAAAAAAATTTTTTTTATTGATTTCAGAGGGAGAAATAGAAACATCATTGATGAGCCGAAACTGGTTTGGCTCTGTGGATAGAGCGTCGGCCTGCGGACTGAAAGGTCCCAGGTTCGATTCCCATCAAAGGCATGGGTTGCGGGCACATCCTCAGTGGGGGGTGTGCAAGAGGCAGCTGATCGATGTTTCTCTCTCATCGATGTTTCTAACTCTCTATCCCTCTCTCTTCCTCTCTGTAAAAAAATCAATAAAATATTTAAAAAGAAAAAGGAAACATCAGTGATGAGAGAGAATCATTGATTGGCTGTCTCCTGTACGCCCCCTATTGGGGATCAAGCCCACAACCCAGACCTGTGCACTTGTCCTGAATCAAACCTTGGCCCCTACAAACTACAGGCTGATGCTCTATCCACTGAGCCAAACCGGCTGGAGCCACTTGTGGAAACAATTTGATATAATGAGGAAAATATGGGAACAGTAATATCTTTACATAAATATCAGTGTGATCAGAAGTCAGCAATTGTTATCACAGAGAATTTAAAAATGTAGATGTGGTTTGTGGAAATGCCTATCTGAGACTGTTTAGTAGGAGTATAGGAATTGGGAACAATGGTTTTCTTAACTGTTTTTACATCTATTATCCCATTAATAACATCTTCCAACATTGTAGAATCACTGCTGTAGAATGAATCTGAATACTCATAGAATGATTATTTAATTTAGAGTAAAGAAAGGGTAGAAAAGCCATTGTAGAGTTCAAATACTGTTTAATGGGTTTTATTTATAAAGATGTTAATTTTTTTGCATAAATTTGGTATTTGTGTTAATGTTTGGAATATATGCATTCTAGTTTTGAGAATAATCATATGTTCATACAGTAAGGCATGGATTACTGAAAATATTTATATTTTTTATTTTTATAGGAGTTCTAAATAAATCATCAGAAAAATAATTTTATGAAAGTACAAAGCAAGGAAATTTTCCCCATACAACTTTGTCTTAAAATTTTCATGTGTCTCACTACTGCTCTCTAGTGGCTGACTCCAAAATTCCTTTTTACTAAGGAACTGGTGTTTGAAACTAGTAATTATTGGTATTTGTGGCAGAAATGTGATTCAAAAAATACATAGTATCACAAATGCTTAGGATAAAGGTTCTAAATAGTAATATAACTTCATTTGTAATGAATCCTGTATGTGTTTAGAGTCCTGAGTTTCTATTTCTTTAAAGAGCAAGATGAATTGTGATAAGATCTGAACCTAGAATTGATAATTTAAGAGTTAAAGTCATAACCAATTAAAAACACACTGCTTGGGCCTTGAAAAATTAAAATGAGAATTCTAAAATATATCTTAAATTATTGAAGTATAGTGTCTCATTTAATAATAGGCTTAATAATATAGTTAATGTTTAGTGTCCATCTAGATCCTTTCTCTGTATATGTAAAAACATGCAAATAATTTTTAAACATTAATTCTAGAATACTGTACATACTATTCTATGACCTTTGCTTATCACGCTAGTGTCATGGGTATTATTTCATGTCAATCTACTTATTTACTCTGTAGTCATCTGTATTTATAAGCAGTCATTGAGGTAAGTGCACAAGGAAGTTTACCACGAAATATTTGAAATCTTTAAAAAAAAAATCGAAACAAATAAATAATAGCCTGGAATTTAAGTAATTTCCATTACGCAGATGCCACAATTTAATTAACTGCATAACGTCCTTATTGATAGACCCTGTCCAGAATAATCCTTCAGTAAACACCTGTGCGGCACCAGCACAGCCAAAGGTTCTGCAAGCCTGAGGGTGGGTGGTTAAGGATGGAGAAAAAAGACAAGAGAACAAGCTGGGTCTAGGTGGATCTTTTGTGACTTGCTGAGGCCACAGAACAGATTCAGACTGCAAAGTTAATGCTTTATTTATAGTCAGGGAAAAACAAGGTAATTTACAACATTCTTGTAAGTTTCACTTATTTTGGCAGCACTTGCTTCCCCTCCCACAGCCCACTAGCTACCCAGGAAAGATTTAGGGAGCAGTTACAAGATGAAGCTCAATTATGCTTAGAGGACTGTGCCCTCCAAGCTGGGACTTGTTTGCGACTTTGCCAGCAGGTCAGGGTGAGGCTTAACCCTATAACCACTTCCTACAAACACCTACATTTATATGCGTGTACGCTTGTGCACATATACACGTACACACACGATTGGCTGTTTAAAAGCATCTGAAACACTGGTAAAAGTTTTATGTACCATAAAACAAATTCTTGTATTTAAAAAAATTAAAAAATACATTTAGGAAGTTTATGACAGATTAGTGAGAAATATTAAGTGAAAAGTTTATTTCCAAAAATATAGTGTTTAATAGTTAGCCTTGATTTTTTTCTCCTTAAGTATTGTGTTAAGTTGTACCTATACACAGTACTAATGATTTGTGGGTTCCAAGAGTCTTAAGTTTATAAAAGCATAGTAGTAATACACTGGAAGGTACCTTTTGTGAGGCGAGTGTGATAACCACTATACTACAGAAACCGCTGCTTGGAAGGTACCTTTTGATTAGAAATTAAAAAGCTAGTTTTCTTTTTAAAAAAAAAAAAAAAAAAATGCCAATTTTCTTTTAGTATCACATCTTTTTTTTTTTCCCCCTAAGTTGCCAGTACTTTATTTTTATCTGTTTTGCTTATATTTTTCTCATTCAGTGTACAAATCTTATCAGACTCTAAAATAATGAAATTCTTCTTTGGAAAGAATTTGTTTATAACTGTTTTTACATTATCTTGGATAGTTTTCTATATACTAAAAGGACTCCTACTTATGGTAGAATGTATTTAGTACCCCAAAACCAACATATAAGATCTTCTCAGCTGAGACTTTATTTTTTATTATTATTATTTTTTTTTAAATATATTTTATTGATTTTTTACAGAGAGGATGGGAGAGATAGAGACCTAGAAACGTCAATGAGAGAGAAACATCGACCGGCTGCCTCTTGCACACCCCCTACCGGGGATGTGCCCGCAACCAATGTACATGCCCTTGACCGGAATCGAACCTGGGACCTTTCAGTCCGCAGACCGACGCTCTACCACTGAGCCAAACTGGCTTTGGCTCAGCTGAGACTTTAAACATTAAAGATATATGGCATATTTGCTAATATTGTTTTACAATATTGTTTATAAGGAATTTTAAAACATTCTGAGATTATTTGTACATGGATGACTTGCTTTGCCCAGATTTAACATATACACACATACAAAGCCCAGATGGAAAACACACAACTTTTTCTTAAGTCCCTTCATTTTTTGTGTGCTTAAAGGACATTTTTTTAATCATGTGGTGGTAATCATACACATGGTTGCCTGCCTCTCTGTTTCCACTAGATTGAAGTCAGTGGGATGAACAGGCGAAATTCCTTGTTCGTATCCCTACCCATGCTAGTCATTTAGTTTTTCATTTTCTTCTTATCTAGAACTAGCACAACTTTAAGTATCATTAGTGTGTGCCAGTATTTAAAATTTACACATTGTTTTCTTTATTCCTAGAGTTATATGCTAATCAAATAATTTCTCTACATGCTGCATTGATTGTTTCATAGTAAATCTGTGTGCCTTAAACTGACATTTCTTCTTGTTTATAGGTTCTGCTGAGGAAGGGCAAACCCTTGGCTTTTTAAACGTTAAGCTGGTTGAAGTCACTCTGAACTGTGATTTCATTTAACTGCTGCAGGCAAAGTTTGGTGCAGAATGAAAGGCACATATAACATTAACATAAACAGAATTTTTAAAAATATAGTTATATTTAAGCCCCAACTTTTTCTGCGGAGGAAACAGTTTTATAAAATTGTCTATATTATTTGATCAAATATTTTGTAAAAAATGTTTTTGTGATGAATTTCCCTCTTATATTTTGTTAGTGTTATTTAAACTCTTAACGTAGTTTAAGACAGACTGTTAAATTTAACTTTTGTTTGCTGTCTTGATATACAATGTATTCTGCTTATTTCCAAAGTCAAGAAGAAGACAGTGAAGATGAAGAAGATACTCAAAGTTCCAAATCTGAAGAACATCATTTATATTCCAATCCAATTAAAGAAGAAATGACTGAGTCCAAGTTCTCTAAGTACTCTGAAATGAGTGAGGAAAAACGAGCCAAACTTCGTGAAATCGAGGTTTGTATTGCATTGAAATTTAAAACTGCACTGACCTTTCAGTTTTTCTACTGAACTAGGCTTCCTCTTGGCATCACATCTTGGCACATCCTGTTCCCTCTCTGCCTCAGCTGACTCCCTTCAGGCCTCTTTGTTCAAGCATCCCTTCTCCCCCTATATCCTTTTTCTTATCTGGATTTTCTTACATCCCCCTATTTATCTCTGTTATGATTAGTGATTATATTTTATGGGGGTTTTTCTTGATTGCTTGCTTAATTTCTGTCTGTTTCTCCGTGCCCTCCTCCTCCCTAAGACCGATTTCCATGAGGCAAAAGACCATGTCTTTCCAGTGCCATGGAGAAATCCTCTGAAGATATTCTAATGAATAGATTACATCTGACGTTATGAAAGTCATTACATTTGAGTGTACATAGAATATAACTCAGAAAAGTTAGCTACTTTGTGGCATGTTCAAGTTAGGTGTACATTTATTATATTACTAGAGGCCCAGTGCATGAAATTCATGCATGGTGTGTGTGTGTGTGTGTGTGTGTGTGTGTGTGTGTGTCTCCCTCAGCCCATCCTGCACCCTCTCCAATTGGAGACCCCTCAAGGGTAGTCGGACATTTTTCTCATAATCCAGGACTGCTGGCTCCCAACTGCTCATCTGCCTACTTTCTGATTGTCCCTAATTGCCTCTGCCTGCCAGCCTGATCACCCCCTAACCACTCCCCTGCCAGCCCGATTGCCCCTAACTTGCCTCCCTTGCTGGCCTGGTCACTCCTAACTGCTCTCCTGCTGTCCTGATCTCCCCCAACTTCCCTCCCTTGCCATCCATTTTGTGTCCACATGGGGGCGGCCATCTTGTGTGTTGGAGTGATGGGCAATTTGCATATTACCTCTTTATTATATAGGATGCTGACTTTAAGTGTCTGCATCCTTTAGTGATGGAGAGGAGAGACAGTAGACATTAAGCGGGGCTTAACAATAAAAAGGAGAAAATAGGAACCTTCCTTCCTGTTCCTTGCCACAAGGTTTTGAAACATGCCCGGTAAATAGTGTAGCAATTAGTCCAGAATCTCAAAAGTGTATATGATTGGCCCTGGCCATTGTGGCTCAGTTGTTTGGGCGTCATCACATGCACTAAAAGATTGCCAGTTCGATTCCTGCTCAGGGAACATACTCCAGTTGCAGGCTGCACCCTGTAGGGGGCATGCAGGAGGCAACCAATCAATGTTTCACTCTCACATTGATGTTTCTCCCTCTCTCTCTAAAAAAAAAACAAACACACAAATAAAAGTATACATGAGTGAATGTTAATACTCAGTCCATTTATTTAACAGTATTTATTTTTTAATGCATAATCTGTCAGTGCTATTCTTTTTTACTGATAATTCATTACCTTATTTCTGTTTCTCCACCTACTCACTGTTGTGCTGTTTATAAGTTCTTGTTCACCTCATTCTCAGATATCACCAAGCCAAAAAGTTAACAGAGAAAGAATTTTGTCTACTTTACACAGAATCATATGGTGGTGGTATAAGTTTAGAGGCGAGATTTCAGCGTTAGGTTGATTCATTTTTCCTGGGATGTGTTCAGTTATACTCTCTCTAGAGTTTTTAGGTGTGCAAGGTGATGGATGTCAAGAATACACTTACGGATGCCCTTTTCAAGCTGCATGTGCCCCATTTTAATAGCCTTACTGAACTCCGTCTTACTAACCTGATGCAATATTGGAGTAGAAACAAAGACCCAGTTCATTAAAAATATATTTCCTTGATAATTGAAGTGACATTTTGATAATTAAAATGCCAAAACAGACTGATCATTCTTAAATGTTCTATTTCCTTATTGGCTTAAAGAGAAAAAAACCTAATTAAGCTTTTTTGTTAATTTCTATGTATTTGTATATATATATGTGCTCTCTGATAATCTGACCTTTCCTTTTTTTACTAGACACTCCTCGATTGTTTCTCTTGCTCTTGTAATGCCCGCCTCTCACAATTTAATCTTTGGGGATTTGCATTGTGAACTAAATTCTAATTTTAAAATGTAATTCTTTGGGAAACCAGATACCAACTTCATTATCATTTTGTTGAGATAAGTTCTTAAACCACATTCAGATTTTTTTTTTAATGTATTTTATTGATTGTTTTTACAGAGAGGAAGAGAGAGAGAGATAGAGAGCTAGAAACGTCGATGACAGAGAAACATCGACCAGCTGCCTCTTGCACACCTCCTACTGGGGATGTGCCCGCAACCAAGGTACATGCCCCTGACCGGAATCTAACCTGGGACCTTTCAGTCCGCAGACCGACGCTCTATCTCTGAGCCAAACCAGTTTCGGCCACATTCAGATTTTTGAGTCATCTTATACAGTTTTATGGAGATCATGTTAGTGCATGCTCCATCATTTCAGTTCTGCATAGTTGGGCTTGTCTGACACATACTACTTTGCTGTATTTATGTTTTTCCTTTTAATATGCTTGTTTCAAAGAAAATACTTTTTTTAAAATTGAATTTATTGGGGTACAGGTTTCAAGTGTACAACTCTATAAAAGATCATTTACACACAGAATCATGTGCCCCATTGCCCCAAGCAAAGTCTCTTTCTGTTCCTGTTTCTCCTTTTTACCCATTTCTACCACAGTTCCCTTTCCCCCTGGCCATCACTACACTGTTGTCTGTGTCTGTGTGTTATATGTATAGTATATGTGTGTGTGTGTGTAAGTGTAAAAATGGGGGCGTTTACTTAATCACCTCACCTTATTTCATCCAGACTCCCTGCCCCCGTCCCCCTTTGACAGCTGTCAGTCTGTTCCATGTATCTATGCCTCTGTTTCTATTTTGTTCATCAAGCAGTACTTGAGGAACTATAGTGATGAAAAAATTTTGTCTTCACAGCTCAAAGTTATGAAGTTTCAGGATGAATTGGAATCTGGAAAAAGACCTAAAAAACCAGGCCAGAGCTTTCAGGAGCAAGTAGAACACTACAGAGATAAACTACTTCAACGAGTAAGGAATAGAAAATTGTTTGTTTGACTCCCTAGCATATTGGTATCTATACTAATCTATACTAATAAAAGAGTGATATGCTAACGGAGACCCTTCGGAGACCTTCTGGACAAAGCTGGGGGCTTGGCCGGCCTGCAGACCACCTCCAAATGGCCCTCAGCCCCTTGCCCAGGTCAGCCACACCCCCAGCAGGAACCCCCACCCCGATGGGGGCGTGGGCAGCCTGCAAACTGCCCCAGCCCCTTGCGCAGGCTAGCACCATCCCTAGTGGGGACCCCACCCCAATGAAGGTGTGGCTGGCCTACAAACTGTCCCTAGCCCAGGCCGGCCCCATCCCCTAAGGGGACCACCTTTAGGGCAGCTCAGCCAGCCCCCATCCATACACCAGACCTCTATCTTCTATAGGAGTGTTTCTCAAACTTTTGACATATGTGTGCTCCTTCTATAGTTTTCGTAACGTTGAGTACCCCTTGTAAAAAAAAATTAAAAAAAAAAAATGGATGTATAAGGTGCAGCTAAGCATGGTGCAGTGCATATACCCACCAAACTCCGGTGCAATATGTACCCCCACCAAACTTTTCCTGTACCCCTGGGGGTACACGTACCACACTTTGGGAAACACTGTTCTATACTAATAAAGGGTAATATGCTAATTAGACTGGGAGACCTTCCAGACAAAGCCTTGGTGTTGGGGCTGAGGCAGAGGCAGGGATGATCAGGCTGGGAGGGGAAGACAGTGGGGGGTGATCAGGTTGGGGGAGGTAGAATTTGGGGGTAAGCAGGCTGATGGGGGAGATCAGGCTAGCCAGGTGGGCAGTTGGGGGCGAGCAGGCAAGCAGGGAAGGGCATTTGGAGGTGATTAGATCGGGGGGGGGGGGGGGGCGGGAGCAGTTGAGGGTGAGAAGCCTGGCAATGGGGGGGTGAGGGGGTGGCGCAGTTGGGGGTGAGCAAACTCGCAGGCAGAGTGGTTAGGGGCGATCAGGCAGGCAGGCAAGCTGTTAGGAGCCAGTGGTCCTAGATTGCAAGAGAGATGTTCCACTGCCCAATCCTGTGGGATCAGGCCTAAACTGGCAGTCGACATCCCCTGAGGGTTCCCAGATTGGAGAGGCTGCAGGCGCCCCTCTCCCCCCCCCCCCATGAACTTGTATACCACACCACTAGTATTGGTATATTAAGGAAAATTAATTCAAATTGCATCCTTTGATGTATAAATGCTGGATACTGGTAGACAACTAGGAAGATTTGAAATTTCATGTTTTACAATTATTTCAACTTGTAAAAGGGTTAGGGCCACAGCATAGTATTTTATTGTAGATATTACCTATAAATAAGAAAATTCTGCTAAGAATATGATTTCAAAACTGGAATAGAGTTTTGAAATAGAAAAAAAAACCCCATAGAAAGAGTATTTGTGACCATGAGATACCAGAAACCATGAGAAGTGGCATAGAGACAAAAAGACGGAGTTAGGCTTTAGAAAGTTTATGTAGGACTCCTTTTCAATTATTTTCAAGGAGGGACAGCAAGTGGTAGACTACCTTATCAGCGAACTCTAAAGTTTTGAGGGACCTGATATTCTTGTTCATTAAAAAATATCTAGGGATACACAAAATTTTAGGATAAGGAGACCCACATGATAATTGTTGAGAGAACCCAGGGGTTTTATTGGGACTGCTATATTTTTATTTAAAATATTTTAACTCTAGTTTGATTTCTATAAATTATGCATGAAGAAACTATTTTTCAGACCATAAGCCTCACTTTTAAAATTTCTACTCTATGATATATTTTGAATAAAGATCATTTAGATTTGAAAAAAGATGTTATGTATCTGTACCACGTGAATCCCTTTGGAGATGGTGGCAGGTGTTTGATCTTTATGGAAGACTCCTCTACTTCGGAATGCTTACTGGTCCTGATGGTAGTAATACATGTATGTTTTAGTCTTCTGCATTCCAGGTTGCATTTGGGGAGGAGGGTGTGTTTCTTGAAGATGTATAGGGTTGGCAGACTGTACCATCACCTCATTTTGTAAATAAACATGGCTCACAGCCATTATCCTTTAGCAGAGTTGAATATTTTTAACCATCTTTGTGTGGCACACAAAGCAGAAGATATTTTATATTTTCTGGCTCTTTATAGGAAATGTTTGCCAACATCTGGTACAGGCTTTTTATAGCTATCAGAAAGCTTTCTTGATGCACAGAAATCTTAGAGCAGTTAAATTCCCTGTTAATGAAGATCTGAGTGGGCTTTGTGGGTTCATTGTCTATAGCTACTCCTTTAAATAAATAATCAATAGAAATTATAATTTCAAGTGAGAAGTGGCAATTATAGTATCTGAGGATAAGGGTATAGTTTTCCTGGTTTATATAATTGTATAGTCACATAGTTTTTATTTTCATAAATTAGGATTTAAAATTTGCAATACAATTGGTACTTGTCTCTCACTAATAAGATTATCTAATGGACAGTTTTTGTGAATAGCTATCTCTCCTTTTCAGCCTATTGCTTTGTCAAGGCTCTCTTAATTAAATCAACTTGCTGTGCAATAGTATCACTGCTATTTTATTGTCATCTGAAATGGCACAGTCAATGCGTTATTATCTTGTAAGGAACAGCACTCTGCAGGTGGTATTTACAAACCTTAGCTCCAGAGCTTGGGCTCAAATCCTGACTTTATTCTGTGTGACCAGGGGCATGGAACTTAAACTTCCTGAGTTTCAGCTTTCATCTCTAGAACCGGGATAAAGGTACTACTGTAGGTGTTTGGAAGAAATATATGAAATGGTGTGTGAAAATTGTTTACTAATTATCTGGCCTATGGTAAGCACACAGTAAATGTTTGGCTGCTGTCACTGGTATTACTGTTATTCATGGTGAGTAGAAGAAATGGCTAGCTTTTTTGGAAGAGGAGAGGTGTTTTTTTTTTTTTGCTGCTGTTGTTGGTGGGGTTTTTTTGTTTGTTTTTTTAATGTTATTTGTGATTTAAAAATTAGTTAAGTAGAAGAGAACGTATCATTATATAAATGAGATTAACCCAGATTGGTTTTCATGACAAAATATTCTTTCTTTAAAAAAAAAAATTTCACAGGAGAAAGAGAAAGAATTAGAAAGAGAACGAGAAAGAGATAAGAAGGATAAAGAAAAATTAGAATCTCGGTCCAAAGACAAGAAGGAAAAAGATGAGTGTACTCCAACAAGGAAAGAAAGGTATAACATTTCTAATTTAATAACTATACTGGTTTTAGGATTTAGAATGATGTTCCATGTTATAATATTTTCAACACCGATTCCAACAAACTAGAAAATAATTTTTCATGATAAATATGTTTGGCTCTTGCCTATCGGAGGCAGAACTAACTGAAAAATGGGACCATTAATTAGCACTTGGCTTAGTTAGCTAAGCCATCATCCCTTTATATCCTTTCACATGGTTCGCAAGTTACCTTAACCTTAGTTCAGTACTAAGAATTTAGTTACCATAGTAGGTATCAAGCTTAGGCCTAAATAACTAAACAGCTTGCTAGATCTTTAATGTTGTCTCTAATATAAGCATTCTGTGCTGAGTCTGCTACATGTAAACTTGATTCTTCCAGTCCTACCTGGGAAGGAGATTATGCACATGGACTGTAAGGACTTGCTACTTACTTTATCTTCATTCCAATAAGCATTGCTTCTCTTTTAATTTTTATTTTCTATGTTAATAATCCCCAAATCTGATTTAGTAGAGAAAATTGCTTCTATTAACAGTTAACTTTTTCCTAATAAAAACCAAGTGAATGTAAATTTAAAAATTTTGGCTTAGTTACTATACAAATAGTTACAAATAGCATAGTTATTAGTTAAATAGTAAATCTATTTTTCTTTTTTTATTATTTTGATATTTTAGATTTACAGAAAACTTGCAAGAATGGTATAAAGAATTTCCAGATGTCTTTCATCCATGTTCCCCAAATGTTAAATATTTCTACTTTTGCCATATTTTCTTCTCCTTTCCCCTTCCTCCAACAATTTCAGAGTAACTTGGTGCCCTATCCTTCCTATATAATAAAAGGCCAATATGCAAATTGTCCCCTCCACTGGGAGTTTGACCAGGGGGTGGGGCTGGCTGGCCCTGCCCCCAATAGGCCCCGCCACTGACCGCTCTCCACTGGATCCCCATTCAGGCGTGGGACTGGCACAAAATAGTGCACCAGTGGGGTCCCTCGGCCTGGCCTGCGAGGATCGGGCTGAAACTGGCAGTCCAAAATCCCCCAAGGCATCTCAGATTGCGAAAGGGCACAGGCTAGGCCAAGGGACACCCACCAGTTATGGGCCTCTAGTCTTATATAAACCACAATAAAAGTTTCAAGATTGTGAAATTAACATTTAAAAACCTACTAGAGACCTAATGAAATTTTGTCCATTGTCTCAGTAATCTCTGATAGCAAAAGAAAATCCAAAATCCTTGATTTCAAATTTTGTCTTGATCAGTCTTTAAGATTTAATTGACTCTTGGTATAAAAGGCTTTGAATGTTTTTGGAAAATAACATCAGTGAGGCTAGTGAAATAAAGTTAGTACAAACCGGTAGGAATTAATAGTTAATTTGGTAGCAGGAGCTTGAATGCCTGATGCTTTGCTTACTTATGGAATGTTTTTGGGCTTTGTTCCATAGGAAAAGGCGACACAGTATGTCCCCTAGCCCATCTCGCAGTAGCAGTGGTAGACGAGTGAAGTCCCCATCACCAAAGTCAGAGCGATCAGAGCGATCAGAAAGATCTCATAAAGAGAGTTCGCGGTCCAGATCATCTCACAAAGATTCTCCTCGAGATGTTAGCAAAAAGGCCAAAAGGTAAATGCAAATCATTTTTGGCAATATTTGAAATACCAATTTCCTTATCATTCTACCACCTTTTGATAATGATTTGGTGGATAGCTATGTTTTACAGCAAGCATGTCAAACTTAAAGGCTATCACTGGCAAAATAAACAAGGTTTAAGTTTATGTGGGCTGCAAAAAACCAAAAGCTTCAATTTTCATAGAAATGTAGGTTTATTTCAACACTGACATGCTAAATACAAAGGGCTGAAATAAATGAGTAATCTATACTAGTAAAAGGATAATATGCAAATTGGTCAGGATGCCTTTACAATAACACTGAATAGCAGACTGTGTGAGGCTACCAGATTGGCAGAGGAGTGCAGTTAGGGGCTACCATGATGGTGGGGGAATGGGGAGGAGTTGGGGGCAACCAGGATGGTGGGGGCGCGGGGTGGGAGCTGATTGGAAAGAGTGCAGGCTGGCCTGAGGAGACACCTCCTCGTCCCTGTGCACGGGTTTTGTACACTAGGCCTCTAGTCATTAACATAAAATAATGGAACATTTTAATAAAAATTAATATTTTTTTCTTGAACATTAACTTACCAGATACTGAATAACTACACAAATTAATAAGTGTACCTAAAGCAAAATATTTCCTGTTGCACACCAAACAAGTCAGTCCAAGAGTAATCACATAGCAATCGCCTGCTAAAATATTTGCTGCTATTATTAGTGGAGAGAAATGCACATCCAGGAAATGAACGCAGCATGATTATAGTAATCAGTCATTAACGGATGCTATAGTTTGTTATTAATTATATATAATAGGATAGTGTAAAAATTAAGTTACAACTTTTTTATTAAAAACATTTTTTACATACTGTTATATTGGCTGGGCCTCAAAATACTTATTGTGGCCATGAGTTTGACATGCTTGTTTTACAGGATTTTAGGAAACCAAAAAGAGATACTTTCATTTTAGATTATGCCTTCCCATCTCTCAACACCAGGCTCATGACTATAACACAAGAAGGCTTCCAAAAGTAAAGCCAGCCAATAACTTTAACATCATATCCAGTGTTTCCTATGGAATAGGGATCGCTGCATTACTTTTCATTCTGTTCTTTAATTTCTATAGAACATTTATTTTTGTCAAGGCTGAAAGAAAAAATACATCCTCCTTGCTCCCCATATTTCTCCTGCAATCTTAATAGTAAGTTTTTGGGTAGAGACTTGTGAAAATAAACAGCATTTCTTCAGTGTATAATTTAGTGTATACTTGTTTTCTTGTAGTTCCAGAAAAGTGGTTCAAAAATATTTTATCTGGTGTTATTTTCCTAAGAGCTAAAACTTTATCTCCTAAAATTTTATTATTGTAACCATTTTTAGTAAAATCTTTATAGAATAGATGTTACTGGTGTACGTATGTTCACATGCGCGCACACGCATACACATACATAAATGCATTATTTATTTAGTAGGGGCCTGGTGCACAAAATTTGTGCACTGGGGAGGGGTCCCTCAGCCCAGCCTGCCCCCTCACATACTGGGAGCCCTCAGGAGATGTCCTACAGATGGCTTAAGCCCACTCCCTATTGGGAGTGGACCTAAGCTACAGTCTGGCCTCCCTTTGCTTGAGGTGACCGGGCTTATCAGGGGAAGGCGCTAGCCCCATCACCCTACTGCTGCAGCCACTGCCAGTCACCTCAGCTGCCAAGGTATTTTCATCAACACAGACTCCAGTCCCTTCACCATGAAAAAATGACAACTTTCTTTAAGCATTTTCAAGATGTGTCTTTCATAGGATATGACATTTCTTTTTCTTTTTTTAAAAATATATTTTATTGATTTTTTACAGAGAGGAGGAGAGAGGAATAGAGAGAAACATTGATGAGAGAGAAACATAGATCATCTGCCTCCTGCACACTCCCTACTGGGGATGTGCCCGCAACCAAGGTCCATGCCCTTGACCAGAATCGAACCTGGGACCCTTGAGTCTGCAGGCCTGTAATCTATCCAATGAGCCAAACCAGTTAAGGTGGATATGACCTTCCTTCCTTCCTTCCTTCCTTCCTTCCTTCCTTCCTTCCTTCCTTCCTTCCTTCCTTCCTTCCTTCCTTCCTTCCTTCCTTCCTTCATTTATTTGTAATCCTTACCTGAGGATATGTTTCCATTGATATTTTCCCCTTCCCTCCAATCCCAAGCTCAGCCCCTTCCCAAGCCAAAAGCATACGCCCCAGGCTTTAGGCTTGGGAAGAGGTTCCCCCACTCTCCAATCGCAGGCTCGGTCCCTTCCCAAGCTTAAAGCCTGATGAGTTCTTTCCCGCCACCTTCACCTCTCGGGTTTCAGGGGGGAAGTGAGAGTGGCGGGTGGGGGGCTGGAGCACTTGCTGCCACACCCCTGTGCACCTCTCCTCACACGCCTGACACGCACGCCTGTCTCGTCCATTGCCGCCACCTCTGAGGCTGCGCACAGTGCTGCTGCCTGCTCCGAGCTTTTTCCCTCAAGGAGATAGGCTGCAAGTGCTCCTTTTTTTTTTTTTTTTTTAATTGTGAATGCTATTAATTAGATGTCATTTTGAACTTATAGATTTAAAGGTTCAGACTTAGAAGTATATCACTAACTTGGGGAAATTTTAAAACTTCAAATCCGCAGTTCTGCTTTGAGATTTTGATTCAGTAGAGCAGTGTGGTAAGGCTTAGGATCCTGGCTTTTAAGCAAGCGCCTTATTGATGACAGATGCAATGCCCAAGTAGTATAAAATCTGTGTATGAGCATGTAGGCAGAGTGTAGACCTGGGAAATTTACAATCTTATGTATTTCAGTGACTTTTGTTGTGTTCAGTTAAAGCTTATTTAAGGAGTCAATTATGATCAGAGAGTACTGTGATAAATTTTTTTTGTTTCCTCAGATCACCATCTGGTTCAAGAACACCTAAAAGGTCTAGGCGGTCACGGTCTAGATCCCCTAAAAAATCAGGGAAGAAATCCAGATCCCAGTCTCGATCTCCACACAGGTCTCATAAAAAGTCAAAGAAAAACAAACATTGACATACATTTTTAAGATGCTGTCACTTATTGAAAATGCAATTTTGTTTTGTGCCTGAACGGTCTGTTTTTAAAAAAATCAAATGAAAGAGCATTCCTGGGATTTTTGTTTGTTTATTTGTGAAGCATGTATAAACTCATGAGTAACTGCATATGTAGACCTGTCATTGTTTTATATTGTGTAAATTACTTTCGTTGTAGCTGTTTTCAAGATGAAATTATTGTGGTAATGAATTTCATCAGAAATGTGTATAATGGATCTGCTAGCAGTAGTAGTATTTTGTTTTAGAATGCTGTGACTTAGCAAAACTAATACAGATTTTTTTTCCTTTTTGTAGCTTTGGCAATTTGAATTAGATTTCAAATAAAATCTGAACAGAAAACCATAATGTTTTTTTTTTTCCCCCCTATTGGTAACATCAAGTCCCTTAAAGTCCTAGTCCTACTAAATGAGTTTAGCACTTCTGTTATATTTGTATACCTAACACACTATACCTAGCTCCATTGTTCACACAGGTAAAGGTTTATATTTACTAAAATGACCATAAAAATTAGGAAACCTGAGACTCTTATTTAGTAGGTTTGCCAGCCAATTTCTTCGATTGGGTAATACTAGTACCCAGAGGTCAAAAGATGAGGTGAATGTAGAATGGTCTATTGCTGGCTCGAGTATATTTTATTTTTTCAAAGAAGCAATGTGATTTCAGAACACTCAACTATGTTCTGAGCAAAGTAGAAGGGAGAGAGAGAAACATCACTGTGAGAGAGACACATCAATTGGTTGCCTTCTACACTTGCCCTGAACAGACCAGGAATCCAGCCTGCAGAGCTATCTTCAAACCTCTAAAGTTAATACATTTCTATAATATTCTGTTAAAGTGTGTGTGTGTGTGTGTGTGTGTGTGTGTTTAAAGATTTAGCTTTAAGTAAAGTTTAAAAATAAAACAGTTTTAAGGAAATTTCACCCAATGGTTTGTAAATTCAAGGTGCAGAAAGTTGATTAAAATGATTTGCAGAGTTGAAATCTGTTATGCAGTGGGAGAAACATTGCTGCCATCTGAGAAAGAAAGAAACCTTGATGTTGATCACAGTATTGTTATAAATGTGATGGGATAAAAGGCTTTGTAAATGGAACCAACATTGCTCTTTTTGAATCCATCTCCGTTTCACATTTAGGCACTGATTTGATGAGGAGGTGGGAGGAGAGGGTGGTTTCCCCTTAAAAGAGAGTAGAAAATGATCCCAAATAAAAAGTTGTTTGAGTCATTTGCTTTTTAAAAATCTATTTTCAATTGTTCTACTTAATCTTGCCTATTCACCAAATAAGTTGTACATTTTAGAGGGAGTTAGATATATTAGATGAGCAGTGAGACATGCTATTTCCAAACTGGTCAAACCTATAATAGCTTTAGAAATGAGCCAATTATATTATTTTACTTAGTGATTATTATCAACATGCAGTTTTGTTTGGAAGTTATTCTTTTATTGTTTACTTTTTTGTTCATATTTGTTAATTTCTAAATGTTGCTCAGAATAAGCATGAACATTTGGTGCTGGTTTTTAAAAATTACATATGCAGCCATTAAAAAATTATTTTTTTCTTTGTTCATTGTTTGAGAGAATATTATATAACCATAGGCCTGGTGCATGAATTCATGCATGGGTGGGGTCCCTCAGGGTGGCCTGCGAAAATGGGGCCCCAGTTTGCACCGTCTCACAGCTTTGCCTGGCACCCTGCCTTGGCCTGGTGCCATTGTCTCACTGCTCCACCATCCCAGCTGCAGGGCAGTTGGTCAGAGCCCAGCCCCTCACCTGGCTCCCTCAGTGCCTGGTACCACTGCTGGTCACCACCATCTGTGGAGCAATCAGGCCTCAGCTTGCCTTGGACTGGCGCCGCCCGCTCACCTGTTCCACCATCCTGTTGCAATCCCATTCTCATTAGGGCCCATCAGGGCCAGCAGCACCTCCACTGCCACCCACTCCTAGCACCACATCACTTATATCCACCATGTTCCTCAAAGCCCTGTCGTGGTCAGTGCACGTCATAGCAAGCAGTCAAACTCCTGCTCTCCTGGTTGAACGACTGCCAGAGGGGACAGTTTGCATATTAGGCTTTTATATAGGATTACTTTTTTTTTTTTTTTTTTTTTTTTTTGCAAAAATAATGTTGAGTTTCTGCTGATTTGGGCATTCCATCATTATCTGGTATCTAGTATAGGCTTAGAAGTGAGTCAGATAATGGTTTTGCCAGTCAAGTTGCAAGGAATGTTTATCTCTTAAAATATATCTGGGAGAAGTAGGAGTGAGTAGAAGTTGTTAGTTCAGTTGTGGGTGCATATTTGTAGTATTTTTTTCTATTGCAATGGGATTTAACAGTTCTTTTAACATGGAACCAGATACCGTGAACATAGTTTATGTCACAGTGGGTAGACTGGCTTCCTTTTGGATGTTTGGGTGGGATTGCTTAGTCTTGAACTATTGTTAGATAAATTTTACTTACTGAAAAAATATCTAAAGTAAGCCTGTTTAGTTCTCCATGTATTTCTATGAAAATTTAAGTGGATCCAGAAATTGGTGAATAGTAAGGGGGGAGATAGTCTACCATCCTATCTAATAAAAGAGTAATATGCAAATTAACCATCATTCTAAACAAAAGGGCGGTGCCCATAGACACAGGATGATGGTGCCCAGTCCTCTCAGGCCCAGGGAGGGCTGCTACTGAGAGGCAGCATGAGGCCCTGGCTTTTGGCCTGGGAGGTGGCTGCGCACCTTCGGCGCGATCAGCTCCCAGCTTTGACCTGAGCCTGGGAGGTGGCATACACCCCCTTCACGATCGACTCCCAGCAGCAACCCTAGCTGAGCCACCCCCCTCCCCCCCTCCACTTCTCTGTCCCCCACTGCTATGCATGATCTGCTCCTAGCCTCAGCCTGGGCTGTGGGCAACCGCCACCCCCCCCCCCCCCCCCCCGCCCCAACCCAGCGATCAGCTCCCATTTACAGCCCTGGGGGGGTGGGGAGCAGTGTAGGCCTGGGAGGCAGCTGTGCCCCCAAGAGCTATCCCTTCCCTGGGGCAGGTTGGGGTGTCAGCCTCCTAAGGGTCTGTGCCCCCATGGAATGATCCCCCCTCCCCAACACCAATAGCCTTGGAATTTCCGTTGTCCCCAGCAGAGTTATTAGAGACAGAAAAGGAATAAAAGGAGAAAAGAGAGTACAAAAGATGAAACATCAAGAAAAAGTAAGAGAAGGAAGAAAGGAAGAGACAACCACATGATATCACCTTTCCAAGGTCTCATGAGATTCCTGTTTAACGAGTTTATTTTATGACACTTTTAGTTTGGGTTTACATTTTTACTGGGTTGTCAAGACCATGGCAGGTACACTGTCCAATATGTTAAAAACCCTATCTAATAAAGAGGGAATATGCAAGGGAGGGTATTTGGAGGTGACCAGGCTATCAGGGGAGGGCAGTTGGGGACTATCAGGCCAGCAGGTGAACAGTTAGGCATCAATCAGGCTGGCAGAAGAGTGGTTAGGGGGTGATCAGGCTGGCAGGCAGAAGTGGTTAGGTGGTGATTAGGCAGGCAGGCAAGCAGTTGGGAGCCAGCAGTCCTGGATTGTGAAAGGGATGTCCAACTGCCTGTTTACGCCTGATCCCATAGGCAGTCGGACATCCCCCGAGGGGTCCCAGATTGGATAGGGTGCAGGTTGGGCTGAGGGACAACCCCCTCCCATAGTGCACAGATTTTGTGCACTAGGCCTCTAATATTTTTATAATAGCATATTGCATGATATTAAATTGAATAGCAAAATTTCTACAGGTTGATTGAAATGTTAATAGGCAAGGCCTGCTAGTTACAGAAAATGCTCTGTTTTGCTGGCTCTGTGATAGACAGTTGTTACTATCTTCTGCCATAGTTATCTGCCCTTCTTATAAAGGGTGTGGTGTAAACTCTACCCTCTAACCTTTATACACATGTTTTCTTTTTTTTTTCTTTTTTCTTTTTTTAAATTAAATCTTTATTGTTCATATTATTACAAATGTTCCTCATCCTCCGCCCCCCCATTGCTCTCCTCCACCAGGTTCCCACCCCACCCTCTGCCCTTTCCCCATCCCCCATTGTCCTCATCCATAGGTGCACAGTTTATGTTCAGTCTCTTCCCACATCCCCCTCTCCCCTTTTCCCCAAGATTCATCAGTTCACTCCCCTTCCATACCTCTGATTCTATTATATTCACCAGTTAATATTGTTCATCAGATTTTTTTTTAATTCCCTTGGTTTTTAGATTCATTTGTTGATAGTTATGTATTTGTTGTTCATAATTTTTATCTTTATTTACTTTCTCTTCCGAAAGAACCCTCTTCAGCAATTCATATAATTCTGGTTTGGTGGTGATGAACTCCTTTAACTTTTTTTTATTAGTGAAGCTCTTTATCTGGCCCTTGATTCTGAGTAATAGCTTTGCTGGGTAGATTATTTTTGGCTGTAGGTTCTTGCTATTCATCACCTTGAATATTTCTTGCCATTCCCGTCTGGCCTGCATGGTTTTTGTTGAGAAATAAGCTGACAATCGTATGGGTGCTCCTTTATAGGTAACTACATGCTTTGCTCTTGCTGCTTTTAATATTCTCTCTTTGTCTTTTGCTCTTGGAATTTTAATTATGATGTGTCCATAATTATTCCTTTTGTTTGGAGTTCTGTGCGCTTCCTGGACTTGTAAGTCTAATTCTTTCACCAGGTGGGGGAAGTTTTCTGTCACTATTTCTTTCAGTATGTTTTCAATATCTTGCTCTCTCTCATCTTCTGGGACCCCCATAATTCTGATGTTGGTTCGCTTGAAGTTGTCCCAGAGGTTTCTTACATTATCTTCAACTTTCTGGATTCTCTTGCCTTCTTGCTTCTGCGGAGGAGTGTCTTCTGGCTCTTTATGTTCCAAATCTTTGACTTGATTCTTGCGATCTTCCATTCTGTTTTTAGGACTCTGTATAATATTTTTTATTTCAGACAATGTATTCTTTATTTCTGGTTGGTCCCTTTTCATATCCTCATAGGTCTTGTTTATTTTATCGGCCTTTTCTAGGAAATTCTTGAAAAACCTTATAAGCGTGGTTTTGAACTCTATATCCAGTCTCTTCTTTTCCTCCATTTCTTTTGTTTGTGCTCTATTTCCTGGTCTTGGCATTTTCACAGCTTCCCTGAGTTGGTAGGTTGGCTTTGTGTGCTAAGGTGTCCTATATGTTTCAGTGAGTCAGCCTCCCAGTTACCTGAGGTGGACAGTCTTGGTGTAGCCCTTTGTGGGCTGTGTGTGCAGTCTTGTTGTTAAGCCTTGCTTGTTGTTGGTATCACTGGGAAGCATTGATCTCCAAGCTAATTGTCTATCTACACATGTTTTTTTTACCAGGTTAATCTATAATAATAAAAGCATAATATGCTAATTAGATTGGTTGTCGTCTTGGACGCAGTGGGGGCTTGTGAGGGAAACCCGGGTCCCTGGTGCCAGAGGGAAGTCAGTGCCGGAAGCCGGGGGAAGGAAGGCCTACTCTTGCACGAATTTTGTGCATTGGGCCTCTAGTATCATATAATCTCCCTTTATTCTACAGGTGAGAGAAAGGAAGTAAATGGGAGTCTATTTCTTAACAAAGAGAGACCTATGATTGAATCATGTTTGTGAATTATTTTTTGACACTGTTTACTTATTACTGTTAGTGTATGGATATTTCTGAACTGTAACATGTTGAGTACTTAGAGATTAAGGAACTAAACAAAAGCCTTGATCCCAGAGAATGCTCTTATTTGTCTCAGGATATTTTTGGCTTTCCAGATAAAATTTGCAAAAGTTATTATACCCTGACCTAATTTTTCTTTATTGCAGACCATTCCTGTTGGCTTACCCTGAGACTTTCATCCTAATTTAGGAATCTCAGAGGGAGGAAAGATTTATATTTGCCCCCTAAACTTGAGTATTCTTGAGCACTTGAAAATACCTTTTAAGAAGTTCCAATTGTAACCTATTTGTGGTTTGGGTAGGTGGAGAGAGCGTTGACTTGCGGACTGAAGGGTCCCAGATTTGATTCTGGTTAAAAGCACCTGCTCGGGTTGCAGGCCCAGTCCCTAGTGGGGGCGTGTACAAGGCAGCTGATCAATGATTATCTCTCATCATTGGTGTTTTCATCTCTTTCTCCCTCTTCCTTCCTTTCTTAAATCAATAAGAAAAAAAATTTTTTAAAGCAAGTATTAAAAAAAATGCCAGTTGTGATCTAATTGAGGTTTATTAGAAATATTATGTACACATTTATCTCTATGGTGATATAAATTCTAAAAATTATATGGTCATCATAATAATTTATCATTTTGATCATTAAAAATGAGAGCAGAGAAACCAAGATGGCGGCATAAGTAAACGCCTAACTGCAGCTCGCACAACAATTTCAAAAATTACAACTAAAATACAAAATGGATCCAGAACTACAGGAAAGTTAACTGACTAGAAATTATACAACGAGAAGAAAAGAGAAAACCAGGAGAATCAGAGGAGCTGTAAAAGCCTAAGGTGCAGAGACATGGTGCGTGCGTGAGAAGAGGACTGAGCTGGAGAGGAGAGGTCGGTTGAGTGCCTGGCTGGCGTTCCCTAGCGGGAAGAAGATAAAAGCTCCAGACTGTGCTAAACCCCAGTTCAGACTGCACTGAACCCCAGTTCTGGGCAAGACCCTGGGGACCCAGGCTCATATAAAGGGAATCTAGGCTGCACTCAGGGTTATCAGGGAAAGGCAGAGTCCCGGAGGCACGCACGTTGTGTGCAGAGGACGGACTATTGACTGTGCTGCTGGATTGCCCTAGCGGGAAGGAGACAAAAGATCCGGACTGCACTGAACCCCACTTCAAACCCTACTTCCACCTGCACGGAACCCCAGTTCTGGGCTCATTGGGGGAGGACTAGACTTGTAGCAGGCAAAATTCGAGGGCACCTTTCTCTCAGAGGTGCTTGCAGCGAGTACCGAAAGACACTGAAAAACACTGAGACTCAGGAACCTCATAGGGCAGGGCTGACGGAAGCCAAAGCTGTAGGCACCACCCTGAAACTCCGCCCCATCCAAGCTGAGCACAGAGGCTTTTGCAATTTTCCAAGTCTAGTCGAATAAGGCTGTCTCCTGGCATAGACACAGCTGATTTTCACAGCCAATTGCCCTGGAGGTCAGTTCCTCTCAGTGATACCAGCAACAATCAAGATTTAACTACAGTAAGACTGTACACATAGTCCACAAAGGGGTGCACCAAGAGTGTCCACCTCAGGTAACTGGGAGACTGACCCACTGAACCATATAGGACACCTTAGCACAAAAAGCCAACCAACCAACTCAGGGATGCTGTGAAAATGCTGAGACAAAGAAACAGATCACAAATGAAAGAAATGGAGGACGAGTGACTGGATACAGTTCAAAACCACGGTTATAAGGTTTTTCAAGAACTTCCAAGAAAAGGCCAATAAAATAAATGAGACCTATGAGGATATGAAAAGGGATCAACTAGAGATAAAAAGGGATCAACTAGAAATAAAGAATACGTTGTCTGAAATAAAAAATATACAGTCTTAAAAACAGAATGGAAGATCGCAAGAATCAAGTCAAAGATTTGGAACTTAAAGAGCCAGAAGACACTCTTCCACAGAAGCAAGAAGACAAGAGAATCCAGAAAGTTGAAGATAGTGTAAGAAACCTCTGGGAAAACTTCAAGCAAACCAACATCAATTATGGGGGTCCCAGAAGAAGAGAGAGAGCAAGATACTGAAAATATATTGGAAAAAATAGAAAACTTCCCTCACCTAGTGAAAGAATTATACTTACAAGTCCAGGAATTGCACAGAACCCCAAACAAAAGGAATCCAAAGAGAACCACACTAAGACACATCATAATTAAAATTCCAAGAGCAAAAGAAAGAATATTAAAAGCAGCAATAAAAAGCAGGTAGTCACCTATAAAGGAACACTCATAGAATTGTCAGCTGATTTCTCACAGAAACCATGCAGGCCAGATGGGAATGGCAAGAAATATTCAAGGTGGTGAATAGCAAGAACCTATAGCCAAAAATACTCTACCCAGCAAAACTATCACTCAGAATAAAAGGCCAGATAAAGAGCTTCACAAATAATTTTTTTAAAAAAAGGAGTTCATCGCCGCCAAACCAGAATTATATGAATTGTTGAAGGGGGTTCGTTAGGAAGAGGAAGAAGATAAATATAAAAATTGTGGACAATGAATACTTAACTATCAACAAGTGAATCTAAAAACCAAGGGAATTAAAATATCTGATAAACAATATTAACTGGTGAATATAATAGAATCAGAGGTATGGAAGGGGAGTGAACTGACGATTCTCGGAGGAAAGGGGGATGCGGGAGTGGGGGGTGTGGGAAGAGACTGAACATAAACTGTGCACCTATGGATGAGGACAATGGGTGGTGGGAAAAGGGCAGAGGGTGGGGTGGGGACCTGGTGGAGGGGAGTAATGGAGGGGGAAAAAATGAGGAATATTTGTGATAATAAACAATAAAGATTTATTTTTTTAAAAAGAGCAAATTAATCTGCTTGCTAAAGTTGCTTAACCTATTTTCAGATGACAACATACTATGATTTTTTTTTAAATATATTTTATTGATTTTTTACAGAGAGGAAGAGAGAGAGATAGAGAGCTAGAAACATTGATGAGAGAGAAACATCGACCAGCTGCCTCTTGCACAGCCCCCACTGGGGATGTGCCCGCAACCAAGGTACATGCCCTTGACCGGAATCGAACCCGGGACCTTTCAGTCCCCAGGCCGACGCTCTATCCACTGAGCCAAACTGGTCCCAGCTGATTTTTAAATATATATATATTTGTATTGATTTCAGAGAGAAAGGGAGAGGGAAAGATAGAAACATCAATGATAGAGAATCACTGATCCTACACGCTCCCTACTGGCTATAAGCTGCAACCCAGGCATGTGCAATTGGCCAGTATCAAACCTGGGACCTTTCAGTTCACAGGCCAGTGCCCAAACCATCTTGGGCCAGTATTTTTTTAGCAGAAAAAATTGTTTTTGAAAATAAATAGTACCACTTTCCTAATACTTTACATTTAAGAAATAAGAGCTTTTTCCCCCTTTGTTGTTTTCCTCTTATACTAGGTGTACTAGTTCATGGTGGATTTTGTAATCAAAGAAAATACAATAATTTCAAGAGAAATATCAAAAGTGCTTTATTCAAAGTAATGTCTATTGCTAGCTACACATTTTCCCCATCTTTCACGTAATTTGTGGATATCAACCCAATGGAACTTTTCTTGTTTTGAGGCAAACCATTCAGAGACCCAACTTTCCACTTCGTGAGTTTTGAATGCTCAGAAAGCATGTGTGCCATCAATTGGGACAAGTGGTAATTTGAAGGAGCAAGATCTGGTGATTATAGCAGGTGGGTTAATACTTCCCAGTCAAGATCTTTTAATGAGTCTTTAACTGGTTTTGAAGTGTATGATGATGCATCATCATGAAGCAAAATTATTTTGCCAGATCTTCTGGCACATTCTGATGGTTTCACGATCAAAGCTTGATTCAAATTGATTATTTGTTGTCGGTAGTGATCAGTATTAACTGTTTCACCAATTAACTAGTTTTATTTATTTTTTTATTTTTAAAAATATATTTTATTGATTTTTTACAGAGAGGAAGGGAGAGAGATAGAGAGCTAGAAACGTCAATGAGAGAGAAACATCAACCAGCTGCCTCTTGCACACCCCCCACCGGGGATATGCCCACAACCAATGTACATACCCCTGACTGGAATCAAACCCGGGACCTTTCAGTCTGCAGACGGACGCTCTACCACTGAGCCAAACCGGCTAAGGCTTCACCTGATTTTAGAAGCTCATTCTATACCACACCTTCCTGATCCCACTAAACGCAGAGCATTGTCTTCTTTCCAAAGCGATTTGGCCTTGCAGTTGATGTTGATGGTGGACCTGGATCAACTCATGATTGTATATATTGGAATTCTCAAAATAAATCCACTTTGCATTGCCAGTCACAATTCAATGCCAAAAAAAAAAAAAAAAAAAGGCTTCCTTTCATGCCGTTGAAGCAACGTTTTACTGATGACTTTGGTTTCCATTCATCTTCTGTTCAGTTTATGTGGCACCCATTCTCCTTTTAATATCTTGCCCTTTGCTTATAAATGATTGGAAATTGTTTGCTGAGCAATGCTTAATCTTTTTGCAAGTTGTTTTTTAGTATGACATGCATCTTCATCCAATAATGCTTGTAATTGTTGGTTTTTAAACTTTTTTGGTTGATCTGGATGTTCTTTGTCTTTCACATTGAAAGAACCACTTTCAAAGTATTTAAACCAGTTTTCACAAGTATCTTGAGATGGAGCATGTTTACTATAAGCTTCCTGAAGTATACGATAACTTTTTCTTCAAAATAAAGTAATGAATTAGACCTTCCCGCAAATGCTCTTTTTTTGGCACAAAATTCGATATTTTTAAGTATAAAAATATGTATGATGTTAATACCTTCAGCAAATTTGACATATGAAGTTATGAAGCTTGCTGTCAATGCAACAAAATAGCATATATATCAAATCGCATATATATCAACTTGTAAATCCATCTATTGACAAAAAATGAATTATTAACTGGTACACCTGGTATTTTAATGGGAAAGCTAATACAGAAATGTCAGCACAGATACTAATGAAGGCATTATTATAGGTTTAAAGGAACATGTGACTAAAACTCAGAGATTGGCCGAAACCGGTTTGGCTCAATGGATAGAGTGTCAGCCTGCGGACTGAAAGGTCCCAGGTTCAATTCCGGTCAAGTGCATGTACCTTGGTGGCAGGCACATCCCCAGTAGGGGGTGTGCAAGAGACAGCTGATTGATGATTCTCTCTCATCAATGTTTCTAACTATTTCTCTTCCTCTCTGTAAAAAATCAATAAAATGTATTTAAAAAAATAAAAAGTAAAACTCAGAGATTGGTTTATTCACACTTCTCATGCATGTTTTAGGATAGAGTTCAAAGTCTTTAATTCATTATATTTGTAGTTTTTTCTTTATTTTTTGTTACCAACTTCCCAGGACTTAGATAATATACAGATGCAAATCCCAGGGGAAGTGCTATGATGACAAGACTGGGAGCTGCTGCTACTCAAAGTGAGCCCTGTCCCAGGTGAGAATGTAGCAGTGCTCCCTCAGTGCCACCACCTGAGCTTCCTGTACATGGGTTACATGCATAATTTGGTATCATAATTTTACTAGAAGCCTAGTACACAAAATTCATGCACAGGGGTGGGAGGGGGATAACCCTCAGCCCAGCTTGCACCCTCTTCAATCTGAGACCCCTTGAGGGATGTCAGTCAGATATCCCTTTCACAATCTAGGACTTCTGGCTCTCAACTGCTCGCCTAACCGTTTCTGCCTGCCAATCTAATCACATTCTAACTACTCCCCTGCCATCCTGAATGATGCCTAACTGCTGACTTGCTGGCTTGATTGCCCCTTACTGCCCTCCCCTGCTGGCCTTGGTTGCCCTTAACTGTCCTCCCCTGCTGGCCTGGTCAACCCTAACTTCCCTTCCTTGCCAGTCTGGTCGTCCCTAACTGCTCTCCCTAACTGCCCTCTGCAGGCCTGGTCATCCCTAAATCCCCCCTCCCCCCTTCTGGCCTCATTGCCCCCAACAGCCCTCCCCTGCAGGCCTGGTTTCCTACCAACTACCCTCCCCTTCAGGCCTGGTACCTCCCAACTACCCTTTCCTGCAGGCCTGGTTGTCTCCACCTGCCCTCCCCTGCAGGCCTGATCCTCCCAACCTGCCCTCCCCTGCAGGCCTGGTCCCCCCAACTTCCCTCCCCTGCAGGCCTGGTCATCCCCACCTGCCCTCCCCTGCAGGCCTGGTCCCCCCCAACTTCCCTCCCCTGCAGGCCTGGTCCCCCCACCTGCCCTCCCCTGCAGGCCTGGTCCCCCCAACCTCCCTCCCCTGCAGGCCTGGTCCCCCCAACTTCTCTCCCCTGCAGGCCTCGTCATCCCCACCTGCCCTCCCCTTCTGGCCTTGTGCCATTCATCTTGTGTCCACATGGGGCATCCATCTTTGACCTCTGGGGATTGTCATCTTGTGTTTTGAGTGATGGTCAATTTGCGTATTACTTTTTTATTTGGTAGGATAGTTGGAGAGAATGACCTCACTCATTTCACTTGTAATTATGCTTGGAGTATTTGTGATTTATCTTTTACTTCAACAGGCTCTTATACATTTTACCTTTGATGATTTTAAATATCAGGAAATACACTTTTTCAGAAATGAAAATAGTATAATTGGAATCAGCTCAGCTGAAATGTTCTCTAGTGAGAATTTCTTTTGGGTGAACTGATTCTATGATTTATTCACTCTTGATGTCAGGATTAATTATATTTTGGAGCTGCTTTTCAGACTGTCACTTTATGGTTTTTCTGTATAAGGATTATCTATTTACAGACAAAGGTTGTAGAATTCCCCTTTTGTTGTTTTTTTTACTTTTGATTACTTTAATAAAAATATGTTCTTTTCATAGAAAACTGTAGACTGTTTCATGTAAATTTCTCTGTATAGTTTTCTAGTGCAAGCCCAACAACCAAACCTAGTTTTTGGCAGCTTTCTTCCAAGAGAAGTAAGTGAAGTAAGTGTCTGTCATCCAAGTGAAGTAAGTGTCTGTCATCTTTATCAGTGGTAGCTAAAGTGCTGCTACATTTCACATGTTTAAACTACAGTAAAACATTTTCTTGAGAGATTATTCTGTTGATTTTAGGAAATTTTATTGTTGGTTCCTTCTTTTTTGAAGAATTACTTTGTTTTATTTTATTGAGGAAAATTTAAAGCATACAATTTTAGAACTAATACTCATCAACCTGCAAATATCAACCTACTAGTGTATATTTAAGTGTTTTATTTTTAAAGCATAACAACGGTATTATTACTACATTAAAAATAATTCATTGTTTCCTTTAAAATTAAAAATCAATTGTGAAATATTAAACAAAATTTGCCATCTTTAGGTATACAGTTTATAAGTATTGAGTGTATTTACATTATGCAACCACTTTCCACAACTTTTCATCTTACAAATCTGAAACTTTGCCTTAAACAATTCCACATTCTCCCCCATTGTGCAACCAGTTTCCACAACTTTTCATCGTACAAATTTGAAACTTTGCCTTAAACAATTCCATACTCTCCCCTCCCCGCCACACACACACCCCCTGGCAACCTCCACTTTACCTTCCATGAGTTTGATTGTTCCTAATGCCTCACGTACATGGAGTCATAGTATTTGACTTGTGGCAGGCAAATTTCACTCAGCATGGTGCCCTCAAGTCTTGTTCATGTGGTAGCAAGTGCCCTAGTTTTCTTTTAAAATCCACTTTTTTTCAAGCTTCTGTTATTTCCTTATAGAAATTTAAAAGGATTTTCCCCAAACAACATGTTAGTATTTTATGAGTAAAACAAGATACTGGTTTAATTTTGAACTAATTGTCCTAAAAGCATGATTAATTTTACTTATATAACAAGCAGATGTGAAAAAAAGTTTTAAGTGGGAATGTTTTTTTTTATTCTGACATGAACTTGTCCAAGCCACTCAGATTTTTTCACTCAGATTATTTTTCATTTGTATGTACTTTGTAATGAAATAATGTAGTCTTTATTTTTGTCTATTCTATATAATAAAAGGCAAATCGACTAAACAGCGGTACGACTGTTCGCTATGACGCACACTGACCACCAGGGGGCAGACGATCAATGCAGGAGCTGCCCCCTAGTGATCAGTGCACTCCCACAGCGGGAGCATCACTCAGACAGAAGTTCAGAAGCTGGGCTAATGGCTTGCAAGAGCAGCGGAGGTGGCTGGAGCCTCTCCCAGCCTCTGCGGCAGTCGGACATACCCCAAGGGTAGCTGCAGGGGATATACCAGTATGATTAAGAGTAGGACAGTTTAGTTATCCTTAATCATGGAATGTGCATATTAGTGGGAGAAATCAGACAAGAAAATCAAATATTTCAGATGGTAAAATGTTCTGGGAGGGAAAAGAGTGGTGAGACAAAATGGGTAAAGATTTCCTCTTAGATAGTGTAGTCAAAGAGGGCCTCACAGTGGTACCATTTGAGCTGAGACCTGAGTAATGAAGTGGAGTTGACTGTAGTATTTGCAGGCACAGGTAGCTGCATGTATTTTAGGAGTGGGGGACAGTGTTGGTGTTTTGAGGAATGAACAGCAGTTAGTGAGGAAAGTGTGGCATATCATGAGGTTAGGTAGAACTGGACATTTTAAGCAAGGAAAGTAGAGTCTTTTTGTTACAGAGAACCACAATATTCAAATAATGTTGGAGAGTTTAGAGTCACCGCAGTGGACTTAGAGAAAATGAATTCAAATTCCAAGCAAGGCTACAAGCGAACTTCCCTTTTTATTAAGGAGCCAGCCTTTCGTGTACTTAGTGGTTATCTTGCTGCTGGCCTTGAAAACAATACAGTTCTATCCAATTAAAAAATGCATCTGTCATGGCATTGAAATTATGGGCATATCTAGTCTCTGGCCTACAAGGTCAGACAGCTAAGTTTATCTTCCTCATTATTCAAGCAGGCTAGAAAGCAAAGTTGTTGTTATTATTATTATTATTATTATTATTTGGAATAAAAGGCCATCTAAGAAAAACAGCAGAGAATTCCAAATGGTAGTTTTACAAAATAGGGGTTAGCCTTCTCAGTTTCAGATCATGGCTGCTGCCAAGAGCATGGGAGAGGGGCAGGAGGAGAAGTGGGAACTAGCAAGGAAACTGTTGGCTGTGAAGAGTCAACAGGATCATGTAAGTAAGTGGTATTACCCCAAGCACATAGCAGCTTCCTAATAACTAATCCAACTACTCCTCTCATTTTCATGGCTCTTGTAGTCATCCAAAGATTAAGTTCACTTCATTCTTTTTCTTTTTTTATTAAGGTATTATATGTATACAAACCTTACCATTGCCCCCACACTCCTATATATGCTATCAATGCCCACCCCCCCCAAGTTTTGAGTCCATTTGTTATGCTTATATGCATGCATACAAGTCCTTCAGTTGATTTCTTATCTCCTCCATATCTTCCCTAACCTTCCGGCAGTAATTTGACAGTCTGTTTGTTGCTTTACTATCTCTGTATCTATCTTTTTGTACATCAGGTTATATTGTTCTTTATTATCCATAAATAAGTGAGATCCTGTGATGTTTTTCTTTCATTGACTGGCTTATTTCACTCAGCATAATGTTCTCCAGTTCCATCCAAGTTGCTGCAAATGATAAGAATTCCTTCTTTTTTATGGCAGCATAGATTTCCATTGTGTAGATGTACCATAGTTTTCTGATCCAATCATCTTCTTTCTCAGGATTGCTGTGGACATTTGGGATTTTTTTTTTTTTTTTAATTCTAGATGAATTTTTGGAGAGTTCTTTCTAGGTCTTTGAAATAGGCCATTGGTATTTTAATGGGGAGTTCACTGAACATATAAATTGCTTTGGGTAGTATGGACATTTTAATGATGTTGATTCTACCAATCCACAAACATGATATGTTCTTCCATTTGTTAACGTCTTCCTCCATCTCTTTTATTCAGTGTCCTGTAGTTTTCCGCATATAGGTCTTTTACCTCCTTAGTAAAGTTTATTCCTAGGTATTTTAATTTCTTTGGTGTGATGGTAAATGGGATTGATTTTTTAGTCTCTCTTTAAGTTCATTATTGATGTATAAAAAGGCCCTATATTTCTTGGTGTTAATTTTGTATCCTGCTACATTGCCAAATTCATTTATTAAGTCTATTGGTTTTTTGATTGAGTCTTTTTGTTTTTTGGGTTTTTTTTTTTATGTACAATATCATGTCATCTGCAAATAAGGACAGCTTTACTTCTTTTCCAATTTGGATGCCTTCTATTTCTTCTTGTCTAATTGCAATGGCTAGTACTTCCAGTACTATGTCAAATAGGAGTGGTGAGAGGGGGCATCCCTATCTTGTTCCTGTTCTTAGAGGAAATAGTTTTACTTTTTGCCAATTGAGTATGATGTTTACTGTGTGTTTATCCTATATAGTTTTTATTATGTTGAGGTATGATCCTTCTATTCTCAAATTGTTAGGAAAGACTGTTGGAATTTGTCAAATTCTTTTTCTGCATCAATTGATATGACTGTGATTTTTGTCTCTCAATTTGTTTATATGATGTATCACATTTATTGATTTGTGGATATTGTACCATCCTTGCATTCCTAGGATAAATTCTACTTGGTCATAGTGTATGATCTTTCTGATGTAGTGCTGGATCCAATTTGCTAGAAATTTGTTGAGGATTTTGGCATCTATGTTTATGAGTGATATTGGCCTGTAATTCTCTTTCACTGTGTTGTCTTTGTCGGGTTTTGGTATTAGGGTGAAGTGTTCCTTCCTCTTTAATTTATTGGAATAGTCTGAGGAGTATAGGTTTTACTTCTTCCTTGAATGTTTGGTAAAACTCTCCTGTGAAGCCTTCTGGCCTCAGGCTTTTGTTTGCCAGAAGCTTTTTGATGACTGCTACAATTTCTTCCATAGCTCCTGGCTTATTGAACTGTTTAGATTCTTCCTGATTGAGTTTTGGAAGGTTATATTTTGCTAGGAATATGTTTATTTCCTCAAGGTTGTTCAGTTTGTTGGAATAGCGTTTTTCGTAGTATTTTGTAACAATCCTTTGTATTTTGGCAGGGTCTGTTGTTATTTCACCTCTTTCATTTCTGATTTTGTTTATTTGGGTCCTCTCTCTTTGATTTTTGGTGAGCCTGGGTAGAGGGTCATCAATTTTATTTATCCTTTCAAAGAACTAGCTCTTGATTTTGTTGATCTTTTGTATTGTTTCTTTGGTCTCTATGTCGTTTATCTCTGCTCTGATTTTTATTTTTTCATTCCTTCTGCTTACACTGGGATTTTCTTGTTGTTCTCTTTCTAACTCTTTGAGGTGTAGGGTTAGGTAATTTATTACCATTGTTTCTTGGGGGGGGGGGTGGTTTTTTTTTTTGTTATTTTTTGCAGTAGACTTGTAGAGCTATGAACTTCCCTCTCAAGCTGCTTTCACTATGTCCCATAGATTTTGAATTGTTTTGTTTTCATTGAAATTTGTTGCCATGATATTTTTTATTTCTTCCTTGATCTCTCTATTACCAAGTCATGGCATGCTGTTTAGTATCCGTATGTTTGATTTCTTTGGATTGTTTTTATTGTAGTTGATTTCCAGTTTTATGCCACTATGATCTGAGAAGATGCTTGATATAATTTCTATCTTCTTGAATTTGAAGAGACTTTGCCTATGTCCCAACATGTGGTCTATCTTTGAAAATGACCCATGTGCACTTGAGAAGAATGTATATTCTGTGGCTTTGAGGTGAAATGTTCTGAAGATGTCAATTAATTCCATCTGGTCTAGTGAGTCACATAGGATTGATGTTTCTTTGCTGAATATTTTGTTTAGAGGATTTGTTCAATGGTGATAGTGGGTTATTAAAGTCTCCTACTATGATTGTATTGTTGTTAATCTCTCCCTTGATATCCTCCAGGAGTGTGTGTGAGTGTGTGTATGTGTGTGTGTGTGTCTCTATATATATATATATTTGGGTGTTGCTGTTGCTATATTGGGTGCATATATGCTTACCAGAGTTATTTCTTCTTGTTGAATTGCTCCCTTTGGTATTATGAAGTGGCCTTCCTCATCTCTTGTTATGTCCTTAATTTTGAGATCTAATTTGTCAGATATAAGTATTGCTAGGCCACTTTTTTTTTCTTTCATTTCCATTTGCCTGGAAAACCTTTTTCCATCCCTTCACCCTCAGTCTGTGTGCATCTTTTTTTCTGAGGTAGGTTTCTTGTAGACAGCAGATATATGGGTCTTGTTTTCTTACCCAATCCGTTATCCTATGTATTTTGATTGGGTCATTTAATCCATTTACATTTAATGTTATTATTGATAGGTAGTTATTTGTCACTATTTTTATTCTATACCCCTGTGATCCTTCTTCGCTTCCTCTTTCTTCCTTTCTTCTTTCTTTCTTTCTTTCTTTTTTTTTTCACCCCACCTTTTAGCATTTCTTGCATTGCTGGTTTGGTGGTGATAAATTCCCTTAGTCCTTTTTTGTCTGTGAAGCTTTTGATTTCACCTTCAGTTTTGATTGACAGCCTTGCTGGTACAGCATTCTTGGATTCATACCCTTCCTTTGCATGACTTTGTATATTTTATCCCATTCCCATTTGGCCTGATGAGTTTCTGTGGAGAAATCAGTTGCTAGTCTGATGGGGGTTCCTTTGTATGTAACTTTCTGTCTCTCTGGCTGCTTTTAAAATTCTTACTTTGTCATTGGTGTTTGCCAATTTAATTATAATGTGCCTTGGTGTCGGTCTTTTGGGGTTCATTTTTCTTGGGACTCTGCAGGGTTCTTCGATTTGTGTGGGGTTTTTCTTCTCTATATCAGGAAAGTTTTCTGTCATTATTTCTTCAAACAGGTTTTCTATTCCTTGCTCAGTTTCCTTTCCTTCTGGAAGCCCTATTATGAGAATATTGTTTTGTTTTGTGTTGTCCCAAAGTTCCCTTAGGCTCTCCTGGTTTTCATTTTTTTTTTTCTAGAAGCTGCTCTACTTGGTTATTTTTCTCCATCTTGTCTTCTAGTTCACTGATGCAGTCCTCTGCTCTTTCTAGTCTACTATTTATGTTTCCTATTGAGTTCTTTACAGTACTGATGTTATTTTTCAATTCTTCTTGGTTCTTCATTTCCTCTTGGTTCTTACTCATATTGTCGAATTTTTCTTTTATTCTTTTAAGCCACCTTATGACCATTTCTCTGAATTATTGCTTTGATAGGTTGCTTGCCTCTAATTTGTTTACTTCCTTCTTTGGTGAAACCTGCTTTTCTTTCATATGTGGGCTGTTTCTTTGTCTCCCCCTGGTCTCTCTTCTCAGTACCTCTGGTTATGTAGTTCTCTCTCTCCTGCATTGATTTAAAGGCACAAAATACAACAGAACCAGGTAAAACACAGAAGGAACTGAACAAAAATGTATTCGCGATATTAATAACCTCCAATAAAGGTGACCACCAAAGAAAGGCAAATTATGGGAAAGGAAAGAAAGAAGAAGGGTAAAAAGAAATGAAAAAAAAGGAGTGTCAAAAGGAAATTGGGAAACAGGAAAAAAAAAGTAATAGAGACTAGAATGAGACTAAGAAAAGGGGAACAAACTATATATATATATATATATATATATATATATATATATATATAGAGAGAGAGAGAGAGAGAGAGAGAGAGAGAGAGAGAGAGAATTCCAATATACAACCACTAATCCCAGAAAATGCCAGCAACAAATACCTGGAGATTAATACGAACTACAACACCCACTAATATCAAGCAAGGCAAGGGAAAACAGAAGTAAAACACAAAAACAAAGCAAATAAAAAAAACAAAAAAAAGACAAGCAAAACAATCTCACAAAAAAAAAAGCATAAAAATTCAATATAATCAACATTCAAGCAAACAACAACAAAAGGACAGAGAGAAAAACAATTTTTTGATAGTTAAGTGATTGAAAAGAGTGGTGTGTTTGCACTTGGAGCAGGGGATTGGAAATTAGATATATAAGTAGGGTGACATTTTAGCAGGGGGTAGGCAGAAAGAATAGGGAAAATCTAAAGCAGGAAAGGATTAAGATAAACAGGACACCAAAAGGGAAAGGTTAAGAAGAGAGTGATAGCATAGGGTAAAATGATACTAAAGGAAAAATGAAAATAGAATGTAGAACACTAATCCCAAAGTAAAATAAAGAGAAAAAAATGATACTTAAAAAAAAAAGAAAAAAAAAGGTAAAATAGCAATAGTAATAATGCTGATTGGAAATAAAAATATAGTAATTAAAAAGGTAAAATCAAGTGAGGAAAAAAGAAAAATTTGTTTATTCAGTAAAAGATGCAAAAAATGAAAATAGGCCAAAACCGGTTTAGATCAATGGATAGAGCTTTGGCTTGGGGACTGAAAGGTCCCGGGTTCGATTCCGGTCAAGGGCATGTACCTTGGTTGCAGGCATATCCTCAGGAGGGGGGTGTGCAAGAGGCAGCTGATCCATGACTCTCTCATCGATGTTTCTATCTCTCTCCCTTCATCTCTGTACAAAATCAATAAACTATATTTAAAAAATGAAAATAAAATAAAATAATAAAAAATTAAAATAAAAAAATGTGCAGTTGTGAAGATCATTCACTTCCTCTATTTTTCTGTTTGGTATGCCTGTTTCTCAATCCAGGCAATATTGCAGTTGCCTGCCTTCTACTTCTCAGTGTTGTAAGCCAGTTGTGATTTTTAAATAGGCAGTTTCTTAATTTCTTGTATTCCTTTATTTTTGATTAAATAAAAATAATAATAAAGTCAGTTTGTGATTCAGCCCCTAGATTTTTGGCAGTATTTCTGGATTGACTTCCCAGTCTCTGGTTGCTCTAGCATTCTTTTTCTGTGGTACTCAGTATCGGTTTGTGGAGTTGGGCTGCCTCAGAGCTGGCTCTCCGATGGTCTCTCCCCACTCTGAACCAGTTTCCAGAAAAGCAACTTCCCCCTGCAGTCTCCCAAGGTATGCCAAACTGGGTGATCCTTGCTTGGTAATCAGAAGCAAGGGAATGAAGAGGAAAAATCCCAAGTGTGCGAATGATGGGTCTGCGTGCAAGTTTAAGCAGCCTGCACACCTTTAAAATTCTTATGCTCTCCCTCCATGTCAGATTGGAATGGGTTGTTTTTTAGAGATCCCTTCTGTTAGCAGCTTTGAGGATCCCCTTCCACATTCACGGATCACACCAGACCCACCAGCCATAGACTTTTCTAGGCACAGACTTCCTGGTCCTCTAGGTCCCGCAGCACACATGTTTCTCTCTTCCACTGCCAGGACCCAGATACCTGACCTTATCCCTGGCAAAATCTGACCTTTTTGTGGTGTTGTGGAGAGCTCCCTTGATTCCAATTGTTGTCCCGATTGGGGACTAGTGTTCTGAGGCTCACGGCTGTTCACTGGTCACCACAGTTGTGGATTTTCAGACTTCTGATAAGATCCACTTTCCCTTACAAGATGGTGTAGGTTTCTGTCTGAGCCTGTGGCTGTAGGAGAGGACCCAGCTGCAGTGTGGGCTGCCCGGTCAGGGGACCTCGTCTAGCAGTCCCCCACCTTCACCTAGAGTTTTGCTGTCCCTTAGCTTGCCAACAAACACTCCCTATGTGTCCCTCAGCTGCTCCTTCTCTCTACCCGGGACAAGGCTCAGAACACGTCTGTCTATTCTGCTGCCATTTTCTCCTCTCCTCCCCCCAATTCTTTTTCTTTTTAAAAATATATTTTATTGATTTTTTTTTTTTACAGGGAGGAAGAGCTATAGAGACTTAGAAACATTGATAAGAGAGAAACATTACATTGATCAGCTGCCTCCTGCATACCCCCCACTGGGGATGTACCTATAACCAAGGTACATGCCATTGACCGGAATAGCATCTGGGACCTTTCAGTCCTCTATCCACTGAGCCAAACCAGTTTCGACATTCACTTCATTCTTAAACATCTAATCAGATCAGGTCACAGCACCCTGTGGCTCCTAGGCTGATGTCTGAGGATATTATAAACAACTACAGAGCATTCTTTCCTGTCTTTAGTACCCACTGCTTGGCTACTTACTGCACTGCAGGGTGATAATAGGTGCTGCTTAAAAAAAATTGTGTCATCAAGTTTGGAAAAAGGCTTCTTTGCAGTAACCCATCTCAGAACCTTGAATTCATACTGGGTACCGGTACTCCCAGGTAGGAGATGACTTACTGTATTTCCCAAACTTACCTGTCTGAGAAAGGAGAGGTGTTATCCAAGGCATCCCTTGAGATAATCTTAACTGTGCAGGTATTCGGACATTTTAACACATTAAGCACCCAACCAGTTTTGTCTTTCAGATGGAAAGTATAGTGTCAGTCACTGGTGATTGACATGACACTTAATGTGTTAAGTAGTTGATAGTGAAAAGACTAAGTCAGCAAGACCAAGGTTAGGCTTAACACTTAGGATCATTAAGAGTTATTGGGCCATCTGCCCTGATCAATTTGGCTCAGTACATAAAACATTGGTCTTTGGACTGAAAGGTCCCAGGTTTGATTCCGGTCAAGGGCATGTACCTTGGTGGCAGGCACACCCCATTAAGGAGTGTGCAGGATGCAACTAAATTGATGTTTCTCTCTCATTGATGTTTCTAACTCTCTCTCCCTTCCTCTCTGTAAAAAAATCAATGAAATATATTTTAAAAAGAAAAGAAATGAAGGTCTCTAAATATGCTAAAAAGAAAAAAGAAGTAACAGACAGAAACTTGGCTGACAGCAGCTGCCCTCTCACTGCAACAAGACTTGTTTGAGTTTTCCTGAACCCATGGTGTGGAGAAGTGGTTTTTTGATATCTAAATCCAGCCTAGTACCAGGATTGCTCAGGGCCTACTCAAAAAGGCAAATAATCCTTTCCACTAATATTTACAGGGTAAAATAAGATTGTTGTTAGAGTATTAAATTTGACAGTAAAATAATAGTCAAGTTTTCAGACTAATTTAAATTGGCTAATTGAAATAAGAAAATATTCTTGAAAAATTAATTGTACTGGACTAAACTAAAATTTTTATTGGTAGTTCATCTCATGTTAAAACTGTATAACATGTAACGAACCTAAAGCAGTCATATTTTAGTGCAAAAAATTAAAATTTAAAAGTTATCAAGACTACATTGTAAAATTTACAAAAGCTTCTTAATATTTAAATTAAAAAGGGGAGATAGTAGAAAATATCATTTAAGGAAAATATCCTGTAAGTAAATTACATCTAGAAAATTTTTACTTGAGAAAGTTAACTTTCATTTATAATGCTAATAGCAAGACACCCATGAAAAACACACATGGTGTCAAATCAAGCCAAAGGAAAACTGTTTGGGCAAAAAATGAAAAAAGGATCCCAAATCAAATTTATAGACAATATTCCTTTATTAACTTTTGGTCGAGAATATGTTTGTATGTTTTCAGAAAACAACTCCAAGACCATGTGGATTCCTGCAATAGAGAGGAATTGGCAGGACTGTTCCAGCCATGAAGACAGAAGAGAAACAGTCCAGAGATGAAAGATGCTGCCAAAACCGGTTTGGCTCAGTGGATAGAGTGTCAGCCTGCGGACTGAAAGGTCCCAGGCTCGATTCTGGTCAAGGGCATGTATATTGGTTGTGGGCACGTACATTGGCTTGGGCACATTCCCAGTGGGGGTGTGCAGGAGGCAGCTGGTTGATGTTTCTCTTTCATTGATGTTTCTAGCTCTCTATTCCTCTCCCTTCCTCTCTGTAAAAAAAAAAAAAAAAAAAAAAAAAAAAGAAATGAAAGATGCTGACAAAGCCTTGCCATACTAGAAGTCAGCAGCTGTGCATCACTGCAGGTTACCCAGGACCAAATCAGAGAGGGTTGGACTTGTATCACCACCATTTGTCCACCATTCAAAACTGAAATATCATTGCTGACATGTACACATAAGGAACTGTTTGACATTGAAATTGGGACTCAAAAGAACTGTTGGCCCAGAATGAAACTCACTACAGACTGATTCATTTGCCTCCCAGCATAACTATGATTGCTTGTCTCATTTTTGGTTCTTATAAGTGTATTCCTTATATCACATGATCTCACTCATCTAGGGGAAATAATGGACAACATAAAATGATGAACAAAAACAGACCCAGAGACAGGAAAGCATTGATCAGACTGTAAAACCTCAGAGAGAAGATAGGAGAAGGTGGGGGAAACGAGGAGAAATCAACTGAAGGACTTGTATGCATGCATATAAGCCTAATCAGTGGTCATGAACAACAGAGAGGTGGGGGCATACATGGGGAGTGGTTTGGAATGGGAATCGGGGGATGAGGACAAATATGTGATACCTTTGTCAATAAATAAAATTTTAAAAAAAGTAACATGCCAATTGACTGTACCTTTACAATGCCCACCAGCTGATCAGGAGTGAGTAAGCAAATTAACCCAACAAAGATGGTGGGTTAATTTGCATACACAGGTACCAAGAAGCCAGGGGCAGGATGGGAGGTTTGCATCATCACCATGGTGACGATGCAGTCCTTTTGCCCCACCCCTGCCGCTCTGGAACTCTGGGCAGCATGGGAAGGAAGAAAGGCAGATCCAGGCCGGAGGGTAAAAGCAGGTCAGGTCAAAGCAAAGGTGGTGCCAGCAGTCAGAGAAAGGAAGGCCCATTTTTGTACTAATATTCATGCATTGGGCCTCTAATATTATTTAATTAGTTATTTTAAAACTTCAGGGCAGTTACAAAGATAAGGGAAAGTACATTCTGCTTGCCACTGCACTTGGCTTTTCTATTTATCCAAAGATTCATATATCTTATGTAATAAAAGAGTAATATGCAAATTGACCATACCTCTGCTATACTGATCAGCAACGCCCACCAGCCAATCAGAGAGAGTATGCAAATTAACCCCAACCAAGATGCCTTGGCCACAAAGAGCGAAGCTTTCTACCTGCCCTAGCTGGCCTACACCTCCACTCCAGGCTACAAAGTTTCAATTATAGAAGGCAAACGAATCCAACAGAAGTGCCTCAGCCACAAAGCAAACAGAAGGCTTGACTCCACTCCAGGCTACAAAGTTTCAGTTGTAGAAAGTAAATAAATTCCAGATACCAGGGCCTCCACTTGGGTCATTGTGGGGCATAGCTGTCCTGCAAACAACCACAGACCCCTTGCCCAGGATGCCCACACCCCAAGGGAATCCACACTGTGATCCGGGACACCCTTCAGGGAAAACCAGCTGGCCCCCACCAGTGAACTGGCCTCTATCCTATCTAATAAAAGAGTAATATGCCTATTGACCATCACTACAACACACAAGATCAAAATGGCTGCCCCCATGTGAACACAAGATGGCCACCACAAGATGGCCAGCAGGGGAAGGCAGTTGGGAGGGACCAGGCCTCAAGGGAGGGCAGTTAGGGGTGATCAACCCTGCAGGGGAGGGCAGTTAGGGGGTTATCAGGCCAGCAGAGGAGAGAAGTTGGGGGCAAACGGGATGGCAGGGGAGCAGTTATACATCAATCAGGCTGGTGTGTGAGTGGTTAGGGGGTGATCAGGATGATAGGCAAAAGTGGTTAGAGACAATTAGGAAGGCAGGCAGTTGAGCAGTTGGGAACCAGAAGTCCTGGATTATGAGAGGGATCCCAGATTAGAGAGGGTGCAGACTGGACTGAGGGACACCTCCACCCCCGTGCACGAATTTCATGCACTGGGCCTCTAGTTAAGCTCATAATTTTTAAGCAGCTACTAGTCATGAGGTCAACAATATATCATCAACCAAATTAAAACCACAAAACATATATAGTATAGTTGTCTTCTATTACAAATTTGCTTTTGACCTGCTGTGAGAGTACACACTGGTATCACTTTTTCCAGGGTGCCAATTGCTGTTATATATCCAAATTCTTAAAAATGCGTTACTTAGAAGGTAATGCTTCAAATAATGGCAAGCGTGGCTATTTGGATCAACACACCCACTAAATATAAAAGTTTGTGAATATATAATGTAGAGGGCTAAGAGAACCTCAAAAAGAACAAGAAGGAAGACCTGCAGATATAAAAACTTGGTATAAAATTCTCATGTTTAAGACAATGTGATAATGGTACAGCAACAGAAACATGGTCCATGGATTAGAATAGGTCAAGTAGCTCTATCACAGACTCAAGCATGATGGAAACTGAGTTGTAACAAGTTTACATATACTAGTAAACGTCAATTCCAACTAAATTCCAAACCTGAATGTGAAAGATAAAACACTTTAGAAGGTAATAAAGAAGAATAAGAATAGCTTAATAATCTCAATAGGAAAGAAATTTTTAAACATTTATACAAAAGCACTAGATAAAGAAAAAAAATATATGTACTTAACTACATTAAAAATAAGAAAATTTTGCCATGACTGGTGTGGCTCAGTTTATTGGGCATCCTCTTGTGCACAAAGGGATGCTGGTTTGATTCCCGTTCAGGGCACATGCCTGGGTTGAGGGCTATCTATATTCCTGGTGGGGGTGTGCAAGAGGCATCCAATCGATGTTTCACTTTCACATTGATATGTGTGTGTCTCTCCCTCTCCTTTCTGCTCTCCTTTCTGCTCTCTCTAAAAATCTTTAAAAAAAAAAAAATAAGAGCTTCTGTTCATCAAAATAAAAAATAACAAATAAAAAGGAAATATATATCATAGAATGGGAGAAGATATTGCATCACATGTCAGTTACAAATGACTGCTATCCATATTACACAAAAAACTCCCACAAATTAGTAAGGAAAATGCAAGAAAAAGACAGGTAACCTAATAGGGAAAACTGCAAAAAAAAAAAAAAAAAAAAAATTGAATGGGCCCTTCACAAAGGAATAAGTTGAAATTGCCAATTTACAAAAATGTGCTCAATCTCATTAATAATTAGGGAGATACAATTGAAAATCACCACGAGATGTTGCTATACTCCACCAAATTGCTCACACAAATAATTTAGCAGTACTAAATTTGCTGGTGAGGATGGGAACTCTCTTTCACTGCTGCTGAGGATCATAAATAATTGCTACCTTAGAAACAGGTTTTTGTATCATTTAGGAAACTTCAAAAAGTCTCTACCCATAGGTTATATTGGCTAGACAATTTGTGCACATGTACACCAGGAAAAAGACCAAAATCTTCAAAACAACAATTTTTACAAAATTCAAAACAGTAAAAGAGTCAAACAATAAAATATGAAATGAGAGAGAACCAAGATGGCAGCCTAGGTAAGCACCTAAGCTGCTGCCTCACACAACAATTTCAAAAACAACTAAAATCAGAACTGATTTCATCCAGAAATACAGGAAAGCTGGCAGAGTGGGAAATCTACAACTAGAAAGAAGGAGAGAGGCTCATGGATCGGATTATACACAGACCCAACAGCAGACTAGAAGAACACAAGAAACAAGTCAAAGAGCTGGAATACAAAAAGAAAAGGGGCACTCTTCTGCAGAAGCAAGAAGAGAAGAAAATAGGAATGAACTAGAGCAGTGGTCAACTCATTAGTCAACAGAGCCAAATATCAACAGTACAACGATTGAAATTTTTTTTGAGAGCCAAATTTTTTAAACTTAAACTTCTTCTAATGCCACTTCTTCAAAATAGACTCACCTAGGCCATGGTATTTTGTGGAAGAGCCACACTCAAGGGGCCAAAGAGCTGCATGTGGCTCATGAGCTACAGTTTGCCGACCATGGAACTAGAGAATAAACAAAATATGACAGCCCTGGCCAGTTGCTCAGTGGGTAGAGTATCAGCCTCCAGACTGAAGGGTCCTGGGTTTGATTCCAGTCAAGGGCAGGTATCTCTGTTGCAGGCAGTCCCTGTGTCCTCCCCCAATCACCTTCATTGGTGTGTGTGTATGTGGGAGGCAATCAATCAATATATCTCTCTCACATCGATGTTTTTCTCTCTCCCTCTCCCCATCTTCCTTCCACTCTTTCTAAAAATCATGGAAAAATATTCTCAGGTGAGGATTAAAAGATATATATCTATGACAGATCTGACACACTAGTGAGTAGAAGGAACAAGACAACAGTATTATCTTATTTACATGACTTTTGAGAACAGGTGAAACTAAAATGTATTCTTTTAGATTAAATACATATATAATAACACTATATATTTTTTAAATCAAGGAAATGCTTTTTACAAAAATCAGACAATGATAACTGCTATCATCCAGTAGTGTCTGGGTTCTTTTTAAAATATATATTTAATTTTTAAAAATATATGTATTTATTGATTTTTTACATAGAGGAAGGGAGAAGGATAGAGAATTAGAAACATCAATCAGCTGCCTCCTGCACACCACCCACTGGGGATGTGCCAACAACCAAGGTACATGCTCTTGACCGGAATTGAACCTGGGACCTTTCAGTCCACAGGCCAATGCTCTATCCACTGAGCCAAACCAGTTTTGGCTAATATATATATATATATATATATATATATATATATATATATATATATATCAATGATAAAAACCATTGATCGGCTGCCTCCTGCACAACACAAGTTGGGAATTGAGCCAGCAACCCAGTCATGTGCCCTTGACTGGAATCAAATCCAGTACCTTTCAATCTGCAGGCCAAGGCTGTATCTACCGAGCCAAACCAGCTAGGGGGTGTGTGTGGGTTTTTAACTTGATGCAAAAAAGATTTCACAATACAGGTCTAGGTGATTTTGATGTTATGTTTATTAAAGGTGGAGCAGTGAAACAAGGAAGGGCTTAGCATAGAAGCAGCAACAGGAGAGACCAGGCTGGGCTGCCTTACCTCTCTGGGATGTCAGAAAAATGGGGGTCTTGGATACAGGCTCAAAGGATTAGGCTAGGACAAGCTGCTGCTGCCCAGTGCTCCCAGGGTTTCAAGTCTCATGGTATTTCTTAGAGTTCAGGAGATGCATGTCTATGGAGAAAAAGTGGGATATAAGAGGGGAATGTGAATGGAAGAGGTTGCTTTTAGAGGGTGAGCCCACACTAGGTCCTGTCTTGAAGATTTTATTTCTCTTGCAAGCAGGAATCTTAGGGATGGTCTCATGGAAGAATTTCAGCAGAATATTCATCAGTTTTCCAGGTGTGCTTTTCCAGGGTCATGATCTCCACTGATTGGTCATTGTCATGGCAGGGGGTTATTAGTCATTGTAGCTGGTCCTGTATTTGCTGTTTTTGGGGGCCTGAAGCTGAAATACAACTGAGGCCTAGATATTATCTCTACAGATGTTATCTCTTCTGTATCTGCTGTAAATTGCTTGGTCAGCCTGTTCAGCTTTCTATCTTAGTTTCCCCATTATGCTTGTCCTGGCTTCCTAGCCTGAATCATTTACCTCCATTGGAGGTGTTATGCCCAGATTTCATGATCTCCAAAGACCACAGGGAGCCGAGTCCAATGCAATAGCAGAAAGCCTGTACTGCATGCTAGCATGGGCTCTGTCCCACTTACACCAACAGCAGTGTGACAGAAGAGAGCAAGCTTCAACAGATCAAGGGGTTTTATAGGGGTGGTGATGTCACTGCTTTGGCCGACCCTGATTGGTTGGGTGAGGGCTAGGGTCCAGTTACAAAATGGAGAATCAGGAGTTTGCCCCACACTGTCCTTTCATTCCTCCCTTGTCTTATGTGCATGAGTCAAATCATTGACTCAGCCCACTTCCTTTAAGGGCATTCTCTGTTCTGTTTAAAAATGTTCTTACAGTTACCAAGACCCCCAGTACCACAGTTCCCATCAGTACTGTCCTCACTGAAGTCCAGTTCCCCTCCAGCCTGTGTGGAGTCCAGGCTGGGGATTTCACAGATGAGGCCGCTAGTTGCCAGGATCCAGGCCATTTTCTGGTGCAGGAGCTGGGAGTGGTGTAGCCAGGTCTGGGTGCCATCTACTTCAATAGCCGTGGGCATGCTCAGGATAACAGTGTCCTTGGGCAGTGAATTTCTCTATCCATACTAAGTCCCAGGCCAGAAGCAGTGTACGGGGTCTGCGGTGGGCACTAGCAGCGCATCTCTGGGTATACTGCAGAGCCTGTAAGGACTTGAGAAAGGGAATGGTTATGAATTCCAGCTTTCAGTTTCTCCCTGACCTGGAAAGGATGGAGGTAGGTCTAACATACATGATCTCAAAAGGGGGTAACCCACCCCAATAGGGGATACACTTGGCCCATAAGAGGGCGAAGGGCAGGGAGTTGGTCCAATTTTCACCGTTTTTTAGGACAAATTTAATTAAACTTCTTTTTAGAGTACTGTCATGCCTGTCCTAAGGCTTGAGCTATACTTTGAGATACCTTGGCTACAAAGGCTGGGCTGTTATCTGATTCTATGACTACTGGCAGCTCGAATCTGGATCTAATCTCCTGGAGTAATTTCTTGACTACTATAGAGGCAGTTTCTGTCATAGTGGGGTATGCTTCAACCTAACCTGAGAAGGTGTCTATAAAAACAAGCAAAACTAGCTTGTACTTATACCTTAATGCTGGTGGTTTAATCTCTGTGAAATCCACCTACCAATGCTTTCTTAGGGAATTTCCTTGGGGCCCGAATTCCCAAGGAGACCCTCTATTCTTATCATTTACCTGTACATAGACAGTACTTCTAGAGACTATGCTTTTAAGTACCTTATCTAAGCTTAGTAGTATCTGCCTCTCAGAAGTTCAGAAGTCTTGGTGACACCTAAGTGGGTAACTTGGTGTAATTGGGCAACTAACATCTGACCTAGAGCCTCTGGGACCAACAGTCTGTCATCTGGTAGGGTCCACCAACCGTCTGGTCCTTTGATGGCTTGCTTCTGTTCTGCCAACTCCTCCTCTTGTTCTGTGTAGTAGGGGGTCCATCGTAGGTCTGGGTCCAGAAGGATTACTACAACTTGTAAAGGCCCCACTGGTCCTTTCTTTTTCTTTTTCTTTTTTTTCCCACTGGTCCTTTCTGGCTGCAATTGGCAACCCTCTTTCCCTGTGGATGGCACAGTGTCCCATCAAAGGGCCTGGATTAAGGCCAAAAGTTCAGGAATTGTGCCTAAATGGTGTATATGTGTCCTTATTTAGTCCCCCCCCCAATTCCCTCCTCACCCCCACTCCCCCATTCATTCCCTCACCCTCTGCATCCATTGGTTAGACTCATATGCACGCATATAAATCCTTTGGTTGATCACTTCCTCTTAGCCCCACTCTCCCCTACCTTCCCTCTGAGGTTTGACGGTCTGATCAATGCTTTTCTGTCTCTGGATTTGTTTTTGTTCATCATTTTATGTTGTTCATTATATTCCACAAATGAGTGAGATCATGTGATATTTATCTTTCTCTGACTGACTTACTTCACTTAGCATAATGCTCTTCAACTCCATCCATGCTGTTGCAGATGGTAAGAATTCCTTCCTTCCTTCCTTCCTTCCTTCCTTCCTTCCTTCCTTCCTTCCTTCCTTCCTTCCTTCCTTCCTTCCTCCTCCTCCTCCTCCTCCTCCTCCTCCTCCCCTCCTCCTCCCCTCCTCCTCCCCTCCTCCTCCTCCTCCTCCTCTTCCTCCTCCTCCTCTTCCTCCTCTTCCTCCTCTTCCTCCTCCTCCTCCTCCTCCTCGTCCTCCTCCTCCTCCTCTTCCTCTCCTCCTCCTTCTCCTCCTCCTCCTCCTCCTCCTCCTCCTCCTCCTCCTCCTCCTCCTCCTCCTCCTCCTCCTCCTTCTTCTTCTTCTTCTTCTTCTTCTTCTTCTTCTTCTTCTTCTTCCCATAGCATAGTATTCCATTGTGCTCCATTTTTAGTTTTTTGAGGAAACTCCACAATGTCTTCTACAGTGGCTGCACCAGTCTGCATTCCTACTAGCAATGAAGGAGGTTTCCATTTTCTCAGCATCCTCACCAGCACTTGTCATTTGTTGATTTGTTGATGAGAGCCATTCTGACAGGTGTGAGATGGTACCTCACTGTCCTTTTGAGTTGCATCTCTTAGATGATTAGTGACTGAGTATGTCTTCATACCTCTTGGCCTTCCTTCTGTCTTCTTTAGGAAATATTTTATTTAGGTCCCTTGCCCATTTTTTTGATTGGGTTGTTTATCTTTCTTTTTGTTAACTTGTATGAGTTCCCTGTTAATGGTGGGGATTAAACCCTTATCGGAGATAAAATTGGCAAATATTTTCTCCAGGCAGTGGGCTTTCTTATTTTGTTGATGGTTTCCTTTGCTGTGCATAAGCTTTTTATTTTGATGTAGTCCCATTTGTTTATCTTTAGCTTCCATTGCCCTAGCAGCTGTATTGGTGAAGAAATTTCTTCAGCATCTATCTGAGATTTTGCTGCTGTGGATTCCTCTAATATTTTTATGGTTTCCCATCTTACATTTAAGACCTTTATCCATTTGGAATTTATTCTTTGTGTATGATATAAGTTGGTGGTCTAGTTTCATTTTATTGCAAATATCTGACCAAATTTCCTAGCACCATTTATTGAAGAGACTGTCTTGACTCTATTGTATGTTCATGCCTACTTTGTCAAATATTAATTGAGTATAGTGTTTTGGGTCAATTTCTGGGCTCTCTATTCTGTTCCATTGTTCTATATATCTGTTCTTGTGCCAGTACCAGGCAGTTTTGAGAAGAATGGATTTATGTAATACAGCTTGGAATCTGGTATTGAGATCCCTCCTACTTTGTTTTTCTTTCTCAGAATTTCTGCAGTTATTTGGGGTCTTTTTTTTTATTACAGATGAATTATTGGAGAATTCATTCTAGGTCTGTGAAATATGCTATTGGTATTTTAATGGGGAGTGCATTGAATCTATAGATTGCTTTGGGTAGTATAGACATTTTAATGATGTTTATTCTACCAATCCATGAATACAGTAAGTTCTTCCATCTGTTTATATCTTCCTATATCTCTTTTTTCAAAGTCCTGTAGTTTTGTGAGTAGAGGTCTTTTACCTCCTTGGTTAAGTTTATTTCTAGGTATCTTAATTTTTTTTGTGTGTGGAATGGTAAATGCGATTGTTTTTTTAATCTCTTTTTCTATAAGTACACTATTAGTGTAAAAAATGCCATAGGTTGTCAAAACTGGTTTGGGTCAGTGGATAGAGCGTAGGCCTGTGGACTGAAGGGTCCTAGGTTTGATTCCGGTCAAGAGCATGCACCTTTGGTTGTGGGCACATCCCCAGTAGAAGGTGTGCAGGAGGCAGCTGATCAATGTTTCTCTCTCATCAATGTTTTTAACTCTCTATCCCTCTCCCTTCCTCTTTATAGAAAGTCAATAAAATACATTAAAAAACAAAAATAAATTAAAAATATAAAAATGCCTTAGACTTCATGGTGTTAATTTTGTATCCTGCTTACCTGCTCTGATATTTATTATCTCATTCCTTCTGGGTACTGTGGGCTATTCTTGTTGCTCTCTTTCTAATTCTTTAAGTTGCAAGGTTAGATAATTTATTACCATTTTTTTTTTTTGAGGTAGACCTGTATAGTTATGAACTTCCCTCTCAGAACTGCTTTCATTGTGCCCTATAGATTTTGGGTTGTTGTGTTTTCATTGTCATTTGTTTCCAGGGTGCTCTTTATTTCTTCTTTGATCTCTTTGGTAACTCAATCATTTAATAGTATGCAATTTAACCTCCAAGTATTTGATTTTTTAAATTGTATTTATTGTAGTTCATTTCTAGCTTTATGCCATTGTGATATGAGAAGACACTTGTTATGATTTCTATTTTCTTGAATTTGAAGAGACTTTGTTTGTGACCCAATATGTGGTCTATGAAAATGTCCCATGTGCACTGGAGAAAAATGTATATTCTGTAGCTTTGATGTGAAATGTTCTAAAGATGTAAATTAAATCAATCTGATCTAGTGAATCATTTAGGATTGCTGTTTCTTTGCTGATTTTTTTGTCTAGAGGATTTATGCGTGGTGTGTTTAGGGTATTAAAGTCCCCAACTATAACTATATTGCTATCGATCTCTCCCTTGATATTATTGAGAAGTTTTTTTTTAAATGTATTTGGGTGTTCCTGTATTGGGTGCATATATGTTTACAAGAGTTATTTCTTCTTGTTGAATTGCTCCCTTTAGTACTGTGTAGTGGCCTTCCTTATATCTTGCTATGGCCTTTACTTTGAGGTCTATTTTGTCGGATATAAGTATTGCAACCCCAGCTATTTTCTCATTTCCATTTGCCTGAAATTTTTCCCCATCCCTTCACTATCAGGCTGTGTGAATATTTTACTCTGAGGTGGGTCTCTTGCAAGACAGTAAATATATGGGTCATGTTTTATTATCCATTCAGCTACCCTATGTCTTTTGATTGGAGTATTTAATTCATTTACATTTAATGTTATTGATAAGTGCTTGTTTGTCATAATTTTTATTCTTATTGTTCATGTTTCTTCTCACCTTTCTGTTTCTTCTTTTTACAGCATTCTCTTTAGCATTTCTTGAATTGCTGGCGTGGCAATAATAAACTATCTTAGCTCTTTTTTTGTCTGTGAGGCTCCCAATTCCACTTTTAATTTTTTTAAAAATAAATCTTTATTGTTCAGATTATTACAAATGTTCCTCTCCACCTCCCTCAATTGATACCCTCCACCCGGTTCCACCCCATCCTCTGCCCTTTCCCCACCACCCATTGTCCTCATCCATAGGTGCACAATTTTTGTTCAATCTCTTCCCACACCCTGCCACTCCCCTTTCCCCCAAGAATCGTCAGTCCACTCCTCTTCCATACCTCTGATTTTATTATATTCACCAATTAATATTGTTCATCAGATTTTTTAAATTCCCTTGGCTTTTAGTTTCACTTGTTGATAGTTAAGTATTTGTTGTTCATAATTTTTATCTTTATCTTCTTCCTTTAAAAAAATTTTAAAATATATTTTATTGATTTTACACAGAGAGGAATTGAGAGGGACAGAGAGTTAGAAATGTCGATGAGAGAGAAACATCGACTAGCTGCCTCTTGCACACCCTCTTCCGGAGATGTGCCCGCAACCAAGGTACATGCCCTTGACCGGAATCGAACCTGGGACCTTTCAGTCCACAGGCCGACGCTCTATTCACTGAGCCAAATTGGTCCTGGCTATCTTCTTCTTCTTCCTAAAGAACCCCCTTCAGCAATTCATATAATTCTGGTTTGGCGGTGATGAACTCCTTTAGCTTTTTTTGGTTTTTGTTTTTGTTTTTGTATTTGTTTTTGTGAAGCTCTTTATCTAGCCTTTGATTCTGAGTGATAACTTTGCTGGGTAGAGTATTTTGGGCTGTAGGTTCTTGATATTTATCACCTTGAATGTTTCTTGCCATTCCCATTTGGCCTGCATGGTTTCTGCTGAGAAACCAGCTGATAATTGTATGGGTGCTCCTTTATAGGTGACTATCTGCTTTCTTCTTGCTGCTTTTAATATTCTCTCTTTGTCTTTTGCTCTTGGAATTTTAATTATGATGTGTCTTAGTGTGGTCCTCTTTGGATTCCTTTTGTTTGGGGTTCTGTGCACTTCCTGGACTTGTTAAGTCTATTTCTTTCACCAGGTGAGGGAGGTTTTCTGTCACTATTTCTTCCAATATGCTTTTGGTATCTTGGTCTCTTTCTTCTTCTGGGACCCCCATAATTCTGATGTTGGTTCATTTGAAATTGTCCCAGAGGTTTCTTACACTATCTTCAACTTTCTGGATTTTCTTATCTTCTTGCTTCTGTGGAGGAGTGTCCTCTGGCTCTCTGTGTTCCAAATCTTTGTCTTGATTCCTGTGATCTTCCAGACTGTTTTTAGGACTCTGTATAATATATATTTTTTTAATTTCAGACAATGTTTTCTTTATTTCTAGTTGATCCCTTTTTTATTTCTAGTTTATCCCTTTTTTTATATCATCATAGGTCTCATTTATTTTATTGGCCTTTTTTAGGAAATTCTTGAAAAACCTTATAACTGTAGTTTTGAACTCAATATCCATCCTTTTACTTTCCTTCATCTTCTTCTTTTGTGTCCTGTCTCTTCTCTGCATTTTAGCTGCTTCCCTGATTTGATGGAATAGTTTTGTGTGCTAGGTGTTCTGGTAGAGCCCAGTAGCACAGCCTTCCCAGTTTCCTGAGGTGGACAGTCTTTGTGTAGCCCTTTGTGGGCTTTGTGTGCAGTCTTGTTGTTAAGCCTTGCTTGTTGTTGGTATCACTGGGAAGCGTTGATCTCCAAGCCAATTGGCTGTGGGGATCAGCAGTGTCTCAGCTAGGAGGGCTTCTGTACTCTGCATGGATGGGGCAGAGTCTCGGGGTGGCATAGACAAGCTTTGGTGAGTCCCGCAAGATTGGTTGCAGGCGTGCGCACCTCTTTGGTATAAGCTCAGACAAGCTTTGGATTCCCGTCAGTCCCTGCCTAGGAAAGTCTCATTCGCAGCAAATGAGAAAGCCAGCCTCCGGTAGGGTTTCTGTGCTCCTCTTGGATGGGGCGGAGTCTCAGGGTGGTTCAGACAAGCTTTGGTTTCCCATCAGCCCCTCCCTATGAGGGTCCGGTTCCTGATTCCTGCAATAATGGCCGCTGGCTTCACACATCTCTAAGAGATCTCTGCCCACTGCCTGACAGTCTGGCTTCTCCCTGACTGGGGTTGGCTATCAGAACAATAGGGTGGTTCTGTTTTCCTCCTGAATAAGAAAGCCAGCCGCGCATTAGCTGTCCACCCTCTCTGCGTGCCAGGAGTAAGCCAGCAGTGAACTTGGCACGTCCTCTCCACACACCGCAAGCAAGCCAGCAGCGAACTTGGGTGGCTGCCTTTTCACAAGCACAGTTCTCCGCACCTTTACAGTTCTTGAGGCTCAGTGTGCCTTCTCTCTCCTTCCCAGATGGTAGAGCCTCCTCTCAGCCAGCTGTCCAGTGCTTCAGGGGAATGTTTCCCATTTTCCAGTTCTAAATTCAAAATTGTTGTGGTAGGCTGCATCAGGTGTCTACCCTATGCCACCATCTTGGTTTCTCCTCCACCTTTAATTTTGAATGATAGCCTTATGGGGTATAGTATTCCTAGTTTCAGTCCCTTGTTTTGCATCACTTTGTATATTTCATTCCATTCCCTTTTGACCTGGTGTGTTTCTGTTGAAAAATAAGTTGATATTCTAATGGTGATCTCTTGTAGGTAACTTTCTGTCTCTCTCTGGCAGCCTTTAAGATTCTTACTTTGTCTCTGATGTTTGCCAATTTAATCATGATGTGTCTGGGTGTTGGTCTTTCTGGGTTCAATTTATTTGGGATTCTATGTGCTTCTTGAACTTGCGTAGTTTTTTAGTGCCAATATCAGGGAAGTTTTCTGCCATTATTTTTTCAAACATGTTTTCTATTTATTGCTCTGCTTCCTCTTCTTCTGGTACCATATTATGCAGATGTTGTTTCATTTTTGTGTTGTACCAAAACTCCCTTAGGTTCTCCTCCTGCTTCTTAAGTTTTTTTTTCCAGTTGCTGATGAGTTTGCGTATTTTTTCCTGCCTTGTCTTCTAATTCGCTGATGTGGTCCTTAGCCTCTTCTAGTCTTCTGTTTAAGCCTTCCATTGTGTTATTTATTGCAGCCATGTCATTCTTCTTTTCCTCTTGGTTCCTTTTCATGTTGGTGACATTCTCATTCAGCTCCTTATAATTCTCATTGAGTTGTGGGCATTTGTCCTCCAGCCATTTAAACATCCTCTGAATTCTTTCTCTGACAATGTTACCTGCCTCCATTTCATTTAACTCCTTTTCTGGTGATTCCTCTTTTTCTTAGGGAATTGCTTTTTGTTTTGCTATAATGTTTTCATTGTCTCTGTGTCCTAGATTCAACTGCTTTGCTACCCAGGTTCTTTTGGGGTGGGGCTACTGGTGTGATCTCTCAGTTCTCCTGGGCTTAGTAATTTAGCAGAGCTCACTATTTGAACTATTTGGGTTCTTTTGATGTAGTTGGGTCTTGAATGTTAGTTTCTTATTTGTGGATGAAGTCTCTTCTCTGGTTAGCAATGTGACTCACTCCAAGCTTTGTAGTGATTGTGGTCCTGCTCTTATGGAAGAGGTTGTCTTAGGTCTCACTGGTATGTGCTCACTGTGAGTTCCCAGAATCCACGGCCTGGGAGGAAGGAGACTTGCAGTGTGGTGTGACTCTTGCTGGATTAGCATCACTCTGAAACTCACTATGAGAGGCCAGGAACCTGTGACAGTGGGCGGTGGGTGTCTTGTAGTCTGTGGTTGAGGCAGTGGGACTCTGGCCAAAGTGATTTCCCTTTCTAAATCACAAAGGGGTTCAGAATCCAGCAATAGGGTGCCCAGTCGTAGGTATCCAGGAGGGAGGTGTCATGGATCCTACTGAGGGAGCCATGAGCCTTTAGTTGGAGAGGCACATGTCCAGTGGCAGCACAAAAAGGGGCCCAGGAAATGTCTGCAAGGAATACACACAGTGGATCAGAGTGATTGTGTTGTGCCACTGGTTCCATGGAGGGAGAAGTCCCAGTTTCTGCTTTAGAGAATGTGCAACCTTTCGTAGATATGGACACCCAATGGCTGCTTACAGAGGTGCCCAGGAGCCAGATCCAATGATTCTACTGGGGGGACTGGATGCCTGTGGTCAGGATTGTACCTTGCAGTGGCTCAGATAAGCACCCAGGGGCTGCCTGCCACGGCAGCAGACTCAGGGGGCTTGCACACTGGATTGGTGCAACTGCAGTGACCAGATGTTGGCAGCTGAGGAGAAGGAAGTTCAAGTTTCTGTTGCCAGGGCCTTTAGCCCTTGGTTGGATATGACTGTGCCTTGTGGCAGCTCACAGAGCCACCTGGGAGTCACCTGCTGGGGTGGTGGCTTTGGGGGGCCTATATGCTGAAGTCACACAACCATGGTGTCTATGGGTAAGCAGCTGGAAAGGGGAAAGTCCAAATTTTTACTGCTGGGGCTGTGTATGTCCAGCAGGGGCTCAAGGGGTCTTATTGGGTAGTGGGCTCAATAGGTTTGCATGCTGAAAAGGCACAACTGTGGTGTCCAGAAATCAGCAGCTGAAGAGGGGTATGTCCCAATTTTTGCTACTTTGAGTTCTTGATTGAAATCGCATGGGCCCAGTGGGGGCTCACAGAGTCACCTAGGAGCTGTCTGTCAGGGTGGTGGGGTCATGAGGCCTGCGCCCTGGAAAGGTGTAACTGTGGTGTCTGGAGCTCTGCAGCTGTGAGTTGGGAAGGCTCAGTTTTTGCTGCTGCTTCTGTGGTTGAATACACATGCACCCAGTGGCAGCTCACAGGGGAATCCATGATGCATTTGCCAACGCAGCGCACTGACACACTCTGAAGGGCCCTGACACTGAAGCCACGTGACTGAGGTGCCTGTGGGTCAGTATCTAGGAAGAGGGAATTCAGAATTCCTACTGCTGGGGCAGTGTGCCCTTGTTTGTATAAAAGCATGCCCAGCATTGGCTCACAGCAACATCTAAGAGTGGCCTGTGGAACGTTGGTCTTGGAGGCCTGGGGGTGTCTGGAGGTCTGCCGCTGGAGAGGTGGGAAATCACACTTACTGCTGTGAGAACGGTATACCTTTGGAGGTAGAGGCCCTAGGTTCTGCAGGTCTGCAGGTCTGCAGTGAGGCAGCAGGATTGTGGCTGGAGTGGCTGCCTCATCACGTGCCATGTCCAAAGCCTGTCTGGGTGGTGGTGTTGATGAGTTCCTAGAAGAGGCTGCTCTCCCCTTTAAGATGACATGGGCTCAGTGCCTGAGTCTCACAGCCTGGGGAGTGTTCACTCAGTGGTAGGTGCTCCCTAACCAGGAAAGCCATATCTGCCAGCCACTGCTACTCCTGCAAGATTTAAGTGTCCCTCACTCACTCACACACACATCACACAAACTCTTCTTTCACCCGCTCACTCACATACTCTCCCTCACCTATGTCCTGCCACCTGCTATCTTCTAGCTTCTCAAAAAAAAAAAAAAAAAAAAAAAAAAGGAATTCTTACCATCTGCCACAGCATGGATAGAACTGGAGAGCATTATGCTAACTGAAATAAGCCAGTCAGAGAAAGGTAAATATCATATGATCTCATTCATTTGTAGAATATAATGCACAGCATAAACTGATGAACAAAAACAGATCCAGAGACAGAGAAGATCTATCAGACCTAGGAGAGGGTGGGGCTAAGGGGGAGAGATCAACCAAAGGATGTGTATGCATGCACATAAGCCTAACCAATGGACACAGACACCAGGGGGGTGAGAACATGAGTTGGGGAGGGTGGGGGGCAGTGGAGGTATAAGTTTCCAAATGCAATACCTTAATCTATAAAGAAAAAGCAGAAGGCATATGAGACTGCTTTGAGGGAACTCATGACATTATATTTCTTAACTTAGATGGTGATACATGAGTGTTTATCTTACTAGTATTAATTATAATGTATTAATTTTAATTATATTTTAATGTATTTAATTAATTATAATGTATTAATTTTATGTGCTTTTCTACTGTGTGGTATATATTACAATATAAAAGGAAATAAATGAAAATGAAGGAAAGAATAAAGCAAAGCAAGAAAGAAAGGGAGGGAGAAAATAAGACAGATGGGAAGTAGAAGATGCATATCTATGATTAACATAACATTTTTGTAACAAAAATAACAGGATGTGTGTGAAGATTTAGCTAAAATGTTCATTATAATATTATTTTTAAAATTGATTTCAGAAAGAGAATGGGAGAGATAAGGAAAGAGAGAATGAGAGAGAGAGAGAGAGAGACCTGTTACACTTGTTTATTCCTTCATTGATTGATTCTTGTATGTGCCTGATCTCCAACTTTGGTTTATTGGGAGAACGCTCTAACCAACTGAGCTACCTGGCCAGGGCTACAATATTGTTTTTAATAGCAAATATAGAAAACAATCTAAAAGTCCAAAAGGAAGGAAGCAGATGAATATATCCACCTGATCTGGTATGTCTATATTATTAGTCTATGTAACTTATATATGATGCTATAGAAATATATTTATTGATATAGTGAATCATTATCATGGGGTTGACAGAGAGTTGTATGAGTTCCCTGTAAATGTTGAAGATTAAACCCTTAACAGAGATAAAATTGGAAAATATTATCTCCCATGCAGTGGGATTTCTTGTTGTTTTGTTGATGGTTTCTTTTGCTGTGCAGAAGCTTTTTATTTTGATGTAGTCCAATGTGTTTATTTTCTCCTTAGTTTCCATTGCCCTAAGGGGCTGTATTAGTAAATATATTGTTACAACTAATATCTGATATTTTGGTGTCTATGGCTTCTTCTAATACTTTTATGCTTTTCCATCTTACATTTAAGTCCTTTATCCATTTTGAGTTTAATTTTTTTTGTATGGTGTAAGTTAGTAATCTGGTTTCATTTTTTTTCTAAGTATCTGTCCAGTTTTCCCCAAAAACATTTACTGAAGAGACTATCTTGACTTCATTGTATGCTCTTGTCTCCTTTGTGAAATATTAATTGAAAATAATGATTTATGTCCATCTCTGAGTTCTCTGTTCTGTTCCACTGGTCTATATGTCTGTTCTTGAACCAGTACCAGGCAGTTTTGACAACAGTGTCTTTTTAGTAGAGCTTGACATATGTTTTTCTTTCTCAGGATTGCTGCAGCTATTCATTAAATGAACTTTTGGAGAGTTTGTTCTAGGTCTTTGAAGTATGACATTGGTATTTTAATGGGGATTGCATTGAATTTACAGATTGCTTTGGATAGTATGGACATTTTAATGATGTTGATTCTACCAATTCATGAACATGGTATATTCTTCCATTTCTTTATGTCTTCCTATATCTCTTTTTTCAGCATCCTGGAAATTTCTGAGTACAGGTTATCTCCTTGGTTAAGTTTATTCCTAGGTATCTTAATTTTTTTTTTTTTGCAATTGTAAACAGGATTGTTTTTTAAATTTCTTTTTCTGACCCTAGCCAGTTTGGCTCAGTGGATAGAGCATTGGCCTGTGCACTAAAAGGTCTCAGATTTGATTCTGGTCAAGGGCACATGTCCAGGTTGTGGGCTTGATCCCCAGTGAGGAATTTACAGGAAGCAGCCGATCCACTATGATTCTCTTTCATCATGGATGTTTCTATATCTCTCTCCCTCTTCCTTCCTCTCTGAAATCAATAAAAAATATATTAAAATAATAAAAAATAAATTTATTTTTCTGTGAGTTCATTATTGAAGTGTAGAAAAGCCATAGATTTCTGGATGTTAATTTTGTATCCTGCTACATTGCCAAATTCATTTATTAAATCTAGTAGTTTTTTCTATGGAGTCTTTGGGGTTATCTATGTACAGTATCATGTCATCTGTGAATAAGGACAGTTTTACTTCTTTTCCAGCAGGAGTGGTGAGAGTGGGCATCCCTGTCTTGTTCCTGTTCTTAGGAGAAATGGTTTTAGTTTTTGCTCATTGAATATGATTTTGGCTATGGGTTTGTCACATATGGCTTTTATTATGTTGAGATATGATCTTTTATTCCCAGCTTACTGAGAGCTTTATCAAGAAAGGGTGATTAATTTTTTCAAATGCTTTTTCTGCATCAATGGATATGATTATGTGATTTTTATCTCTCAGTTTGTTTATGTGTTGTATCACTTTTATTAATTTGCGAATATTGTACCATCTTTGCATCCACAGAATAAATCCTACCTAGTCATGGTATATGATCTTTCTAATGTAATGCTGGATTCAGTTTGCTAGAATTTTGTTGAGAATTTTGGCGTCTATGTTCATGAGGGATATTGGCCTGTAATTCTTTCTTTGTATTCTCTTTAACTGGATTTGGGGTTAGAGTAATGCTGGCTTTGTAGAAAGAGCTTGAAAGTGCTCCTTCCTCTTGAATTTTTTGTAATAGTCTGAGGAAGATAGATTTTATTTCTTCTTTGAATGTTTGATAAAACTCCCCCATAGCCCAAACCGGTTTGGCTCAGTGGATAGGGTGTCGGTCTGCAGACTAAGGGGTCCCGGGTTCAATTCCAGTCAATGGCATGTACATTGGTTGTGGGCACATCCCCAATGGGGGTGTGCAGGAGGCAGCTGGTTGATGTTTCTCTCTCATCTATGTTTCTAGCTCTCTGTCCTTCTCCCTTCCTCTCTATAAATAATAAATAAAATGTATTACAAACAAACAAACAAAAAAACCCAAAAACCAACTCCCCTATAAAGCTGTCTGATCCAGGGATTTTGTTTATTAGAAGTTTTTTTCTTATTGCTTCAATTTCCTCCAGTTATTGGCCTATTCAGTTTTATTTATTCCTCCTGGTTGAGTTTTAGAAGGTAGTATTTTTCTAGAAAAAAGTCAATTTCTTCTAGTTTGACCAGTTTGTTGGAGTAAAGTTGCTCATAGTATTTTTTTTAATTTACAATTCTTCATATTTCTGTGGGATCTATTGTTATTTATCTGTTTAGGAATCTTTTTTTGTTTCTTGGTGAGCCTGGCTAGAGGTTCATCAATCTTGTTTATCCTTTCAGAGAACCAGTTTTTGGTTTCATTGATCTTTTGTATTGTTTTTTGTTATTTTTTGTTGTTGCTGTTTTGGTCTTTGTCTTTTATTTCCACTGTGATCTTTATTATTTTCTCCCTCTGTTCACACTGGGCTTTTCTTGTTGCTCTCTTTCTAGTTTTTCAAGTTTAAGAATTAGTGGCTTATTACCCATTTTTTTTTTCTTTTTTCTTTTTGTTTTGTTTTATTTTGTTTTGTTTTTTACCTACTCCTGTAATGCTATGAACTTCCCTCTCAGGATTACTTTCACTGTGTCCCAGAGTTTTTGGATAGTTGTGTTTTCATTGTCATTTGTTTCCAGGATGTTTATTTCTTCTTTGATTTCTTTGGTAACCCATTCATTGTTTAATAGCATGCTATTCAGCCTCCAAGTGTTTGAATTTTTGTGATAGTTTTTACTGTAGTTGATTTCTAATTTTATGCCATTGTGATATGAGAATATGCTTGATATGATTTCAATCCTCTTGAATTTGGAGAGACTGCCTGTGTCCCAATATGTGGTCTATCTTTGAAAATGTCCCATCTGCATTTGAGAAGAATCTATATTCTGTAGTTTTGGGTTGGAATGTTCTGAAGATTTCAATTAAGTCCATCTGATCTAGTGAGTTGTTTAGGATTGAAGTTTCTTTGCTAATTTTTTGTTAAGAGAATTTATCCAGTGATGTTAATGGTGTATTAAAGTCTCTTACTATGATTGTGTTGCTATCAATCTGTCCCCTGATATCTTCCAGAAGTTTTTTTTTGTTTTGTTTTGTTTTTTTTTAATGTATTTCAGTGCTCCTGCATTGGGTGCATAAATGTTTATCAGAGTTATATCCTCTTGTTGCACTGATTCCTTTAGAATTATGAAGTGGCTTTCCTTGTCTCTAGTTATGGTCTTTACTTTGAGGTCTATTTAGTCAGATATACTAGTGTGTATTGCTACCACAGCTATTTTTTTCCCCCATATCCATTTGTCTGATAGGTACTTTTCCATCCCTTCACTTTCAGTACATGTGAGTCCCTTCTTCTGAGGTGGGTCTCCTCTAGACAGCATATATATGGGTCATGTTTTCTTATCCATTCAGTCACTTGTTGTCTTTTGATTGGAGCATTTAATTCATTTAAGTTTAATGTTATTATTGATAGTTACTTGTTTGTAGCCATTTCTGCAATTTATGCCTGTATTCTTTCCCCCCTTTCTGTTTCTTATTTTTTCAGCATTCCCTTTATCATTTTTTTACCCTTTTTTTAAAAAAAAAATCTTTATTGTTGAAAGTATTACATAAGTCTCCTTTCCCCAACACACATCATTGACCTCTCCCCTCCTGCCCCACCCTCCAGCACATTCCCTCACCTTCCTACACTCTGTATCCATTGGCCATGCTCATATGTATGGATACAAGTCCTTTGGTTGATCTCTTAACCACCGTCCCCCAATTCCCTGCCTTCCCTCTGAGGTTTGAAGATCTCTTGGATGCTTCTAAGTCTCTGATTTATTTTTTTAAAATAAATCTTTATTGCTCAGATTATTACAATTATTTCTGCTTCCCCCCTCCCCATAGTTCCCTTTCACCTGGTTCCCACCCCACCCTCTGCCCTTACCTTCCCCCTACCCGCCATTGTCCCCATCCATAGGTGTACGATTTTAATCCAGTCTCTTCCTACACCCCCCAAACCTCTTTGTCCCTGTTAATTATCAATCCACTCCCTTTCGTTGCCCCTGATTCTATTATATTCACCAGTTTATTCTGTTCCTCAGATTTTTAATTCACTTGACTTTAGGCTCACTTGTTGATATATATATATATATATTGTTCATAATTTTTATCTTCTTCTTTTTCTTCTTCTTCCACTTCTTAAAGAATACCTTTCAGCATTTCATATAATACTGGTTTTGTGGTGGTGATGAACTCCTTTAGCTTTTGCTTATCTGTGAAGCTTTTTATCTTCCCTTCAATTCTGAATGATAACTTTGCTAGATACAGTAATCTTGGTTGTAGGTTCTTGCTATTCATCACTTTGAATATTTCTTGACACTCCCTTCTGGCCTAAATAGTTTCTGTTGAGAAATCAGCTGATAGTCATATGGGTGCTCCCTTATAGGTAACCAACTGCTTTTCTCTTGCTGCTTGTAAGATCCTCTTTTTGTCTTTTACCCTTGGCATTTTAATTATGATGTGTCTTGGTGTGTTCCTCTTTGGATTCCTCTTGTTTGGGGTTCTGTGTGCTTCCTGTACTTGTAAGTCTATTTCTTTCACCAGGTGGAGGAAGTTTTCTGATATTATTTCTTCAAATATGTTTTCAGTGTCTTGCACTCTCTCTTCTACTGGCACCCCCATAATTCTGATGTTGGTATGCTTGAGTCTCCAGGTTCCTTTCTCTATAGTCCGTACTCCACCTGTATGAGCCTTGGTCTACGGGATTTCGGCTGGCCTTGGGGTTCAGTACAGTCGTAAAGGGTTCAGTGTAATCAGGACTTCCTTTCCCCTCCCGCCATTTAGGCATTTGGCTGCACTTCCTCTCTGCATGTGTGTCACCCTATGCCAGTGCTTTTCGGCTTCCAATCCGATCCGTGTGCCTCTCTTCTTTCTAGTTGTAGATCTCCCACTCTGCCAGCTTTCCTGTGTTTTTGGATGATGTCTGTTCTGATTTTAGTTGCTGTTTTGAAATTGTTGTGTGAGGCGGCAGCTTAGGTGCTTACCAAGGCTGCCATCTTGGTTCTCTCCCTTTATAATTTTTTGCATTGCTGGCTTGGTAGTGATAAACTCCCTTAGCCTTTTTTTTTTTTTTTTTTTTTTTTTTTTTTTGTCTGTGAATCTCCTGATTTCCCCTTCAATTCTATTGATAGTCTTGCTGGATAGAGTATTCTTAGATTCAGTCCTTTGCTTTGCATCACTTTGTAGACTTCATTCCATTCCCTTTTAGCTTGATGTGTTTCTGTTGAGAAGTCATTTCATAATCTGATGGGGAATCCTTTGTAGGTAACTCCAGCCTTTAAGATTCTTTGTTGTTAACATTTTCCATTATAATTATGACGTCCTTAAGGTGAGTGTTTTAGAATTCTTGTTTTAGACTCTGTACTTGTGTGCCTCCTTTCCCCCCCCCGCCCCCCAATATCAGGGAAATCTTTTGTCATTATTTCTTCAAATAGATTCTCTAATCCTCATTGTTGTTCTTGTCCTTCTGGCACGCTTATTATGCATATGTTATTTTGTTTCATGTTGGCACGCTTATTATACATATGTTATTTTGTTTCATGTTGTCCCAAAGTTCCCTTAGGCTCCCCTCCTGCTTTTTATTTTTTTATTTTTATTTTTTTTCTTATTGAAAAATATAGCTTTAATAGAAAAACTCAACTAGGAATAGGAGCAGCCTGGGGACAATAGTAACCCCCACATGGAGATCTGCTTCTTGGGGAGCAAATACTGCAACAGGGGATGGACAAGGATCTAGGAACCAATACCCTTCACCTCCCATGGACGAGAAGAGGGGAGGAGTTGTCGAGTCGCCCAGAAAAAAAGGAAAATCAAGAGTCTTCCTTCTCCTGGAACCATGGGCCCCTGGAGCTCCCCCTCCTGCTTTTTAATTTTTTCTCCATTTGGTGTTCAGATTTGGTTTCTCTACCTTATCTTCTAACTCACTAATCAGTCCTCTGCTTCTTCTAGTCTACTGTTTAAACCTTTCATGGCATTTTTTATTATAGCTATATCACTTTTGTTTTCTTCCAGATTTTTGCATAGGTTACTGATTTCTCATCCATCTGATTTATGAATTGTTCAACCATTACTTTGAATTATCTTTCTGTCATGTTGCATGCCTTGATTTCACTTATTTCCTTTATTGGTTATTCCTCTTTTACCTTCCTCTGGGTATTGTTTTGTTGTCTATCTATTCTAACTATCACCAGAAGGTCCAATTGCCAAGTTGCTGTGGCCTGGGCCATTTGCAGTGGGAGCTCTGCACCACTTAAGTGTCACTGACGAGCTCTGACATCAAGATGTGTGGCTGCCATGGGTCAGTGGGAGCCACACTCGCCCAGGATCAGAGTCACTGGTGCTTAGTGCAGCCTTGTATGCGCACCTAGAATCAGTGACCCCACCTACACTGGGCTGAGAAGGAGACCCTTCTGGTATCTGCCAAAAATCAGAGTCCCCTAGCATGCACCAGGAGTCAGTGTCTCCCTGTGCCCATGCTGAAAATTGAATATCAGAGTCTCTGTCACTTGGTGCAGCCATGTACCAAGAATCAGGGCCCCTCAGTGTATGCTCATGCACTGAGAATTGGAGTCACTGGTTCTTAGTGTGCATGCACTGAGTGTCAGGGGTTCTGTGAGCAATGAGAAATAGAGTCAAGTCAATGGTGCTCAATGCTGCCTCTTGTGTGGAGAATCAGGGTCCCCAGTCAACTTGGGGACTGGGTTGCACAGCTGCCCTCTGTTGGCATGAGGTTTGCTCCTGCACTTCGGGAAACAGACTTTCATGTGTGCTAGCCCAGAATCAAAGTCAGGTGGCATTGATTGGGCCTGGGGTCTGCTTGCACAAGTGTGCTCTGTGGGAAACAGACTCCCCATGTCTGTACACCAGGCTCAAAATCAGATAGTGCAGCCAGCCTGTGGGGGTATGAGGTCAGGTTGCATGAGTGCATGCTGCAGGGAACAAACTCCTCATGTCCATGTGCCCAGGCTCAAAGGTAGCACAGCCACCCTGTGTGGGTAAGGAAGCCTGCTTGTGCAGAGGGGGTCTAGCAGTTCCTTTGCCACTGCAGTGGGCTGGCGGGGAGGGGGATGAGCTCTATGACTCACAGAAATCTGCAGCCAGGATGCATGGGTCTGCAGCAGTAGTTACAGGTCTTTGTCTCGAGTGGCTGTAGGGTTCCGGTTTGAGCCTGTGACCAGATTGGGTGGTAGTGAGGCTAGGATCCTAGTCTCAAGCAGTTGTGTTCTTCAAGATGGTGTGGTTTCTGTGCCAGAGGAGTCTGCCCCAGAGTGTTTGTGGTGGCAGCAGGGTTTTGCTATCTAAAACTGCCCGGTTTGGCAACCCCCTGGAAGACCTGCAGGATCTAACTGTCCCTAGCGCTCTCTCTCTCTCTCTCTCTCTCTCTCTCTCTCTCTCTCTCTCTCTCTCTCACACACACACACACACACACACACACCACATATCCACAAATTCCTCTCTCATACACTGTCCCTCCCTATCCTCTTGCCAGTCACCATCTTTTTTCTGTCTTCGCCTTTTTACTTTGAATCTACCTTTGTTTTTGCAGCTGTGATCTATCTCTTATAGGCATCATATGGTTGGGTTTTGTTTTTTGATCCACTCTGCTACTCTGTTCCTCTTTATTGGTGAATTCAGACCATTTAAATTTAGGGTACTTATTGGTGTGTGAGGATTTCCTACAGTCATTTTATCTTTTGTTTTCTGGCAGCTTTGTGGCTCCATTGGTACGTTTCCTTTGTATTTGTCTGTTGTTTTTGTGTGGTGGTATTCCATACTTCTTTCCTCCATTTCCTCTTATTTTAAGCTATGTGTCTTGGTTTGGGGATTTTTATGTGTGATTACTGATAAGTCTGCAAAAAATAAACTTGCATATAGACAGTAGGTTTTTTGTTTTTGTTTTTGTTTTTCTGAGTGCATCTGAAGCAGATGAGATTTATTATCCTCCTTTGCAAGGTCAGACCTTTACCCCATCTACTTTTATGTTTTTCTTGTCCCTGCTTATGTTTTAAGTTTTTTTTGGTGACTTTATGTTCTGTTTCAGGTAGAATAACATCCTTGAGTATTTTTTTTGCAAAGGAGGGTTTTTTATTTTTATTGATTTTTGATTGATTTTTTACAGAGAAGAAGGGAGGGGGATAGAGACTCGGAAACATCACTGAGAGAGAAACATCAATCAGCTGCCTCCTGCATACCTCCTACTTGGGATGTGCCCACAACCAAGGCACAGGCCCTTGACTTGAACTGAACCTGAGACCTATCAGTCCACAGGCTGGTGATCTATCCACTGAGCCAAACCAGTTCAAGCTGCAAAGGAAATTTTGATAAATTTCTTCAGCTTTGTATGTCTAAGAATGCCTTTATTTCTCCTTTAGATTTAAAGGATAATTTTACTGAATTATGTTGTTGTTTACTGAATATGTTGTTGTTGTTATTAATTCTTACTTGAGGATATTTTTCCATTGATTTTTAGGGAGAGTGGAAGTGAAATGGAAAGACAGAGAGATACATTGGTGTGGGAGAAACAAATAAATTGGTTGCCTCCACACGTGCCCTCACCAGGGCCTTGGTTGGGGAGGAGCCTGCAACTATGGTACATACCATTAACCAGAATTGAACCCAGGACCCTTTGGTTGACAGGCTAATGCTCTATCCACTGAACCAAACTGGCTAGTGTCAATATTCTTGGCTGGTCATTTCTCTTTCAGATGTTTAAATATTTGGTTCCATTCTCTTCTGGCTTTTAGAATTTCTGCTGAGAAGTTGAATTCTGATGGGATTTCCTTTGTCAGTCACTTCTTTCTTTTCCTTGGCTGTTTTGAGAATTTTTTCTTTGTCTTTAATTTTTGACAGCTTTAATACTAAGTACCTAGGAGAGCCTTTTTGGGTTTAGTAACTAGGTATTCTGTGTACTTCTTAGATTTAAGAATATAGTTATTTCCATAGATTTGGGACATTCTCATTCACTACTTATTTGAATAGACTTTCTGTTCCATACTCCCTCTCCTTCTCTGGAATGCCTATAATTATAATATTGCTTTTTTCTGGTGGAGTTAGATAGTTCTCTTAGAGTTCTTTCATTTTTCTTTATGCTCATGTCTCTCTCTTCTTCCCTGTGCATCATTTCTGGATTCCTATCTTCAATATCACTAATTCTTTCTTCTATCTGATTGGCTCTGTTTTTTATGCTCAGGACTTCACTCTTTTTTTATTAATAAATTTTTATTGTTCAGATTTTTACAATTGTTTCTCTCTTTTTTTACCCCCCATAGCTGCCCTCCACTGGTTCCCATCCCACCCTCTGCTCTTATCCTCCCACACTGTTCTCATCAATAGGAGTAAGACTTTTGTCCAGTCTCTTCCCACACTCCCCATACCCCTTTCCCTCTGAGAATTGTCAGTCCACTCCCTTTATACACCCCTGATCTTATTATATTCACCAGTTTATTCTTCATTAGATGTTTTATTCCCTTGATTTTTAGATTCACTTGTTGATAGATATGTATTTATTGTCACTTGGTTGTTCATAATTTTTATTTTTATTTTTTTCCATCTTCCTCTTCTACTACACCTGGGGCCCTGAACCTAACTGTCCCCTATACCTGGGCTCCTGAGCATTAAAGAGAAAAAAATCAACATGATATAGAAAAAATGTTAGTTACATGCAAACAAGTAGTTAGAATAAGATGGAACTTGGAGACATTGTAGAAAATAGGTCTACCTTTCATCTAGCACCAATATTCCACCTTTGTGTGCCAATCCACACTGCAAGATGAACCTTGTTTCACAAAGAGGTACTTCTTGCAAAGTGAGCACTAGATGTTGCTCTTCACCTTATTGCATGGATTGTCTTTGTAAGACATTCCAGGATTTTGCTTGTTGTACCTGGAGTGCTTTTCCATGCACACAACACAGATATGATTAGACAATGTCCCGGGGGAATCTCTGGAAAATGATTGCCTGGGGTCATCCATTGAGGGCAGGGTTCCTTTTGTGGGTGGTGGTGGGCTGATGTCCTATATCCACCAATAAGTTGCAGGCACAGTTTCTGAATATATCTGGTGAAATAAGCTGGCTTTTTTGAAGCAGCTTGCTGCTTTGAAGCATACAAGATATAAGAATTATAAGTGGCCCAAATAAAAAATTTTATGAAAAGTCTCCAGGGCCAGCAGTAATGATGACAAGACCAGTGAAGGTGGGTCATTTGGTTATTTTTGTCACAGTCATCCATATATTTATTATATTCCTTCACCAGCTGTGGCATCTGTATTTCTTGCACACTGCCATCTTTATTTCTTCTGTTTATTACTACATTTTGGGCTGGATCATGGTAATTTGAAATAAATGCAATGGGCTTTCTATCCTGCCAAACTAAATATGTTACACTTTCTTGACATAGATAGCGACGGTCACCCCTAGCAAATATTTTTTATACTTTTCAGTGACTTAGGAAACTGCTTCCTGTTTTGCTGTAGGGTTCCCACAATTCCTGTGTGTAATTCTGACAGTGCATATTTAGCAAGGGTTACAAAGTTGTAGAACCAGTCCATGACAAGCACATGAGATTTATTTTCCATTGCACATGAGATCAGTAGACAAACGACTGTATTTCCTACTGTGCCCAAGTCTTTTATAGGCCTTGGTGCAGCACCAGTGTAGATTTCTGCATTCAAAATGTAGCAGTCTCACCTTCACAGAAAAGGAAAGACTTGATGCCCTACTTTGTGGGCTTATCCTTGATACACTGCTTAATGGTCAAGCGTTTTCTGTTTTGTTTTTTTGTCGGGATCATACTTTCATCTAGGCTCAAATGTTGTTTTGGCAGATAGAAGTGGAGAAACTTGGGGAGCAGACTTTCCAAGAAAGGCCTAACTTTATATATTCTATCTGTCTTATTGATATCTGTGTCTTCCTCATCAATTATGTGTAAAATACTCCAAAGGGCAAAGAATCTATCTTGAGTCATAACATTTTAAAATCTGGGAGTAAACCCAACAAAGTCAGAGCCCTCATTTGCCCAATAATCCCGATAGCTGGGCTTTATACATAAGTATTCCATATAGATCCTCAGTACAAGAAAATCCTTCATTTCTTCCATTGTGGCATCCTTGAAGTTTTTGTCATTGTAGGAGTTGGGCTTTGCTATTTGCAATAGGTGGGCCAGGAGGTTGTTTTTTTTCTGTCAAATTTTGCCAGAAAGTATCATCCAAAAACAAGGATAAGAAGTCAATCAGTTCACTCTCCTCTGTAATAGATCCAGGAATGTTCATTGGGCTTTTCCCATCCACATGGTCTGGGAGTTGTTTTCTGAAAATATACAAACATATTCTCGACCAAAAGTTAATAAATTTGACTTGGGATCCAATTAGCATGTTACTCTTTTATTAGGTAGATTCTGAAAAGAAGGCCTAGATATACTCATCAGAAAATTAACTATTTCTAAACTACAAACCTTAAAACAAAAGCAAACTGTATATATAGTTTACATAAGAATTTCAAAGGAATTATTAGATTTTAAGTGCCTGAAGTTTGCTAACAGTTTTTGCAATGCTCATGAACGAGGAGAAGAAATATTTACCTTTAAATTAGTAAGAAAATACCATGAGGAATTGTTCATTGAGCTGGAGCTAGAGGTGCAGGTTGATAGAAACTGCTTTAGGCTGCACTCGTAAACACTCAAATGCTCAGGAGCAAGGAAGCTGGAGGTTACTACTACACACACAGTCCTAAACCAAATCCGTATGTACACAGTGACCAGTGGCTTATGACCTGGCATAAATGAAAGTGGTGATATGGCACACAGATGGAAAGGGTAGTAACAAACAAGCAAACTCCACTTCAGCCTCTGTGAATCAGCACTCTGATCACAATCATATCATAGGCAAATCAGGTGCTCACTACTGGAATCCTGCAATTGGAATGTACCGCACAGGGGAAGGAGTTCATAGAATAGAATTTGTATTGTACTAGGGAGATACTGAACTAAACCACTCAAGGTTAATGAAGTCGTCAAACTGAGGAATGTTGCAAAATCAATTTCACACTTAGGATGTTTGTTCATTCCTTCATTTATTCACTCAACAAATATGTGTTTAGTGCAATCCATATGCAAACACTTGTGCTAAGTTCTAAAGCAATTTTAAAGATGTACATGATAGTATTTGTGGGGTGCCCTGGCAAGACTACGCCAGAGGTTAAAGGCCCATTTGCCATAGCATGAGCGAAGGCAATGACTCACAATATCAGTATATGCACTGACTGCTCAGGTGCCCTCTTATATAGCCCTGTTTTGTGTAACACTGATGTCACTAATTGGCAAGAAGCCTCTTTTGTTTGAGCCAGTATAAAAGGTGCTACTGAACAGCTGGTGGCTGACTACTTGTTTGCAATAAAGCATGACCCATGTACCTGCAGCTGATTGTATCTTCTGATTCCCAGTGTCCAAGGATATACCCTCCTTAGCAAAGAAGCTCAGACCCAACAACTGATGTAGTCTGCAGGATCATCCTGGGGTAAGTACTCTCATCTGCCCTGCTAAAGGACATGTGGCCTCCGACCAGGCTGTGATATATGGCAGTGATGGTCCTGATGTCTTGGACCCTCCCAGAGCATTGGGAGCAGGTCGAGGTAATGCTGGTAGCATTGAAGAAGGTGTTGTTGTCTCTGATGGACCAGATCCCCAAAGACCAGCAGAAGGAAGCCAGAAAGAACTCAGAGAATTAGGAAAACAAAACCAGCAGAGGCCAGGGAAGCCGATTCTGGCATGGCTCCTAAGGTTGAGGGAAGACTGTGCAGATACCTTGCAGCTGTCTCTGACCAAAATGGAAAAGTTGGCTTCCATAATGTCACATTCCTCCTTGTGACAACGACTACAGAGAATTGCTGTTTGGCAGCGTCTTGAAGCAGGATGCAGGAGAATTGCCAGAAGTCATGAATAAATTGACTATGTATATAGATTTAGTACAAGTAATTTGGGAAATGGGCATGAGACAAGCCGTGTTTAATTTGAATACTTGAGGTCGTAATGATGAGTGTTTACAACATACATGAATGGCTTGATTCTTGCTGTAGCCTGCCCCCTCTCGTTCCCACCCCCAACAGCCTTCATCTTGCTGGTAGCCTTTTTGAACCTTCTGTAGAACAGCATATACATGAAGTCACTATGGCCATGGCCAACTTAGGGGACATGGAAATCAAGCGGCGAGAGAAGGGAGTGGTGAGACCTGTGACTGTACAGAAACCTAAGGTACATATCACAGTGCCTAAGACAGCAGGCCTGGGATCTGTGAAAGTGGCAGGGACAGAGTCTCTGAAAGTTTCCTATATGCAAATGTGGATAGACCTGCAGGCAGCAGGGATTGAGAAAAAGAAAATAGATCAGAAGCCCAATGACTTGCTGCTCCCCTCTGGAGGCAATTATTGGTAGAACAGTGATTCCAGAAGTGGTCTGCAAACTCATTAGTCAACAGAGCCAAATATCAACAGTACAATGATTGAAATTTCTTTTGAGAGCCAAATTTTTTAAACTTAAACTTCTTCTAACACCACTTCTTCAAAATAGACTTGTGCAGGCCGTGGTATTTCGTGGAAGAGCCACACTCAAGGGGCTAAAGAGCCTCATGTGGCTCATGAGCCACAGTTTGCCGACCATGGCCCCAGAGAGTCAAGAACAGTTTGCTTTTATGTAGAAAAGTCGACAGTAGACTTTTCTTGTCCTACCTAAGGCTATTTGCATAGTCCTACCATTTTTCATGGTTTGGTGGCCACTTGGGGCAAGCCTCCCATGGTGACAATGTTCCATTATGTTAATGATATTATGCTAACCTCTGATTCTCTTGCAGATTTGAATGCAGCTGCTAATAGTCTATGGCAGGCTTTGTACTCATGGGGTTAGGAGTAAAAAACTACATGGGCCACCTGGCCTATCTATCAAATTCTTAGGAATTGTCTGGCCTGGTGAGATCAAGGTGATCCCTGAAGTGGCCATTGACAAGGTACAAGCTTATCCCTGACCCACAATGGTGAAACAGACCTTTGTTGGTCTTTTGGGGTATTGGTGAGTGTTCATTCCCCACCTGGTGCAGTTGTTATAGCTGCATATCGGTTGTCCTAGAAGGGGGCAACATAAGACTAGACCCCAGAAGTAGAGGAGGCCTTTATAGCTGCCAAGAGGGTAGTTGCCCAAGCCCAAACCATACAGGTTGAAGACCCAGCACAATCATTTCAGTTGGACATGACTGTTACTCCTTTGGGATTTGGTTGGGGGCTGTAGCAACAGTATGGCTGGAGAAGGGTACCCATTGGGTTTTGGTCCCAACTATAGAAAAGAGTTGAGAGCTGATACTTTGCCCAGTACCAGAAAAAAACTACAGTTTGTCAGTATCCAAATGGATAGCCACTGCCATTTATGTAGCAGGTTTCCCCCTACTAGAACCATCTGTATACTATTTGGTATATGGGAGGGGTGGCAAATCCTCTCAGAATAGAAGAGCTTTATCTCTTGATAGGGTATCATAAATAACAGGTTCTAACGGTCTGTGACTCTTGTGACAGAGGGCTGGTACTTACAGCTGCCCACTGCTCTAGATAGTCCCCAACACACTTTGCTGAAGTTGAGATTACTCCACTCCTGATTTGGGTGTGGTTACCTAGGACCTAATCCATCTGACTATAGGGTAAGCTGTCTTTGCAAGCACCTTACTTTGTGCCATAATGTGCTCTCTCATTGAGAAACAGCTGGCAGCCACATATGCTGCCTGCATAGCTATTATGGCACAAAGTAAGTTGCTTACAGAACTAGAGTTCCCAGGTCTTTGGTGATCGGCCAATTGTGATTTACAGACTAGCTCCTATTTGATGTCTGCTCACTCCTTCCCTTCTTAATACATCAGCCATGTCCAGGAGTAGCAGATCGAGGTGGAGGAGACCATTGAGGCTGCAAAAGCCGAGGAAGCTAAGGATGAACCCCCTTCTGAAGGAGAAGCTGAAGAGGAGGAGAAGGAGAAGGAAGAGGCTGAGGAAGAGGATGGAGAGGAAAAGGAAGAAGGTTCCAAGGAAGAATTTGAGGATGCAAAGGAGGAAGAAGGAGGTGAAGGTGAAGGAGAAGATGCCCAAGAATCCAAGGATGAGAAGAAAGATGAAGGTGCTGGGGAGGAGCAAGCAACCAAGAAGAAAGATTGAGTCCCCCTTTCCTTAATTATTTTAGGAATAATCCTCCTGAAACCAGGTCAACCCATCACCAACCAAGGAGCTGAGTACCCCATACTATATGAATTAAGAAGTCAATATATATAACATTCTGAGGTGACTCAGGTTGGACATTAATGTTATGCTATGACTTTTCTCCTTATGCAGAGTATCTGTATGCAGCAGAGTGGCTTCCTGGCTTGCTGCCAGCCTGTGCATGGTCCATGCTTATGAGTTCAGGATCCATGACAATGTGAATAATTCAGATGATTACAATAAAAACACATGAATACATGAATTCACTGATGTTAATGTTAAACTTCATGGAAAAAATAGTCTTTTGAATCTTTGGTGGTTAGAAATTAAAGACCTCAGATCATGTGCAATAAACATTAAATAAAGTTACACTAAATGACAAAAAAAATACATTAGGGGCTAGGAAACGTCAAAAGAACTGGGGAACCATTTCCAGATCAGGAAGGGAAGTCACAGGGTGTATATTATTGCTACAGATGCAGTATTTCCTACTACATACAATTATCACATGAAGCATTTATTCTCTTAGAGTAATACTGGTAGATATTTATAGTTATGGCAGTATGTCATAGCCTACCTATATTAATAAAAGGGGAATATTCTAATTAGACCATGAGACCTTCCAGATGTCCTTCTAGACAAAGCCAAGGTGGTTATAGGTGATCAGGCCAGGAGGGGAGAGCAGTTGGGGGCAAGCAGGCCAGCAGGCAGAGTGGTTTGGGGAGATCAAGCAGGCAGGCAGGTGAGCAGTTAGGAGCCAGTAGTCCCACATTGCTAGGGGTTTGTTCAACTGCAGGTTTAGGCATGATCCCACAGGGGTCCCAGATTAGAGAGGAAGCAGGCCAGGCTGAGGGACAATTCTACCCTTCTCCATGCACAAATTTCATTCACTGGGCCACTAGTCCTATATAACAAAGAGGTAATATGCAAATTGACCCTCACACCATCATAAGATGGTGTCACGCACAGCAGAGGCTAGATTTCTGTAACACAAGATGGTTGCATTCACAGTGGAGGTGGGGCTACTGTAACCAGCTGTAATGATCTGTAATGAATGATCAGCAGGGACCTGAGGTTGCACTCCTCATCCTTCACCAAGCAGGGCTTGAAGGAGGACCTCAGAGCATGACCCCCAACTCTGGCACTGGGCTGGGATACCTCAAGCCACGTCTCCTCTCTGGCAGGGCTTGACAGGGGACCTCAAGGCATGCCCCCACCTGGCAGGGTTTGACAGGGGACCTCAAGGCATGCCCCCTGTCCCAGGCCAGGGGCCCTGAGGCTGTGCCCCCAGCCAGCAGGGCTTGACAGGGGACCTGAGGCTATGCTCCCCACCCAGCACCAGGCTGGGTGACCCAAGGCTGCGTCGGCCTCTGGAGTGGCTTAACAGGGGTGGGGCCAACCAGGTCTAGATCTTGCCCAATGGGGGTGGGGCTGGCTAGGTCTGGGTCCTGTGTGATTTCAAGATGGACGTTGGTGGGTGGGGACTTTATTCTGGGTCCTGCAGCATACCCCAGACTCTGACAGGGGAAAGATTCATATATATTTTACTAATTTTCTTTCATCTCTGACACTTTTATTATAGAGAAAGGACAAATAGCAATATTAAAATATTTCTTTTAATTAATTCCCTTTTAATGTGCATGATTTCGTGCACTGGGCCACTAGGAGTAGATAATAGAACATTGTCCCATGTATGGATATGAAATGTAGAAAGATATGTAGGCTCTAGGGACTACTAAAGAGGCAACAATATATAATTTGAGTGGCCATCGACCACTGTTAGCACTTAGAAATAATAAGATAGATGCCTTGACAAGGGTCCCCCAAAGATCAGGCTTGGTAGCTCCATCAGAAATTGGGGCACTTGTGACCATGGACAATAATGCAGTTAGCTGAACATTAGAACTTGGCCCTGTCTACAGGGAAAGCCCTCATTGCAGTATGAGGTTGTCCCCATTGCACTCAGGCACACTTCCATCAATGTGGTCTCCAGGGGAAAAAGGGCTATGTCCTTAGAGGATGTGCCCCCTTGGAATATTAGCAGGTAGATTTTATTAGGTGTCTCCCCATAATTCAGGGTTTTAAGTATGCCCTTATGGCTATAGATACTGCCATTGGCTTATTCTATGAAAAAGACCATCAATGGACAGCTGTCCAAGTATTAGAACACTTGGGAGCCACCAATGGGTGACCCCATAGCATAGCAAGTGATAATGGAACCCTAATGGAAGGAGGTACACAGGGAAGCCAAGACCCAGAATATACCTTGGCAGTTCCACGTTCCATATCATCCCCAAACTACTAGGAGAATTAAACGATATAACGGCCTGTTGAAAGACAAGCTCTGCCAAGAGGTAGACCCGCCTAGTCTAAAAGATTGGGCTAGAATTTGATATAACCGTCAGATTGATGAATAAACAGCCCAAGAAAGTGGGTGATTCCCCTTAGATTTAATGATGTGAAGGTATCCTCAGACACTGCATGTACAGGTAAAAACATTAGATGAACTGTTGTGACCTAAAGTACAGTCATCTAGAACCTTGTTGCTGCCCACACCTTCCCCCTTGGCAGAGGGGAAACATGGAGTGTGGACATGGCTATGGTCTGTTACTATCCATGTAGGAAAGTGGGTATGATTATCAGTTACAATTGCACCCCTTGGTCCAGCCCTGGACAATAACAGTACTGGTCATAACATGTTACAGTTTATATTGTTGTGATAGACTCTGTATTCAAGGAGCTGGCATATGGGCCCACGTACTCCTGAAAAACAATTGGTGTAAGGGGTTGAGTGTGGAAGCCTGACCAGAGTACATCGAATGTTAAAGGCCCATTTGCCATACATATGTGCTAAGGCAAGGACTCAGCAGTATCAGTATGGAAACTGCACAGTTGCACTCTTATATAACACTCTTTTGTGTAAGGCTGATGTCACTAACTGCCAAGAAGCCTCTTTTGTGTACCCAGTATAAAATGTACTACGGAGCAGTTGGTAGCTAGCTACTTCGTTTGCAATAAAGCATGTTCCATCTACCTGTGGCTGCTCATGTCTTCTTCCAGTTCCTGGTGTCCAAGGAGGTCCCATTGCTAGCAGAGGAGCTTGGACCCAACAGTATTATAAAGCATTTAGATCAACTTCTTATATGACAATTTGTCTACCTTTGAATTGTTACATTTCTCATAAAATATTGTCCTTGTCTTTGAGAAACTTAATTTCTGGGGAAGTGTTTCTTGAAGACTAGTAACCCCTCTACTCACAGGAAACTAAGGAATGTCAAAGTAAGAAACATTCAAACCTGTGAAGAATTTTTGTGAGTTTATTTTAACCAAATTGTTGACAATTGCTGGGAAGCAAAACCTCAATAGATTGAGAAAATCTTCAGAAAAATGGCAGTTTTGTCCCTTATTTTATACATGACAAGTGACCTGGTGCACAAAACTCATGCATATTAAAGATAATTAATTAGAGGAAATATTTTTAAAAATATATTTTATTGATTTTTTATAGAAAGGTGGAGAGAGGGATAGAGAGCTAGAAACGTCGATGAGAGAGAAACATCGACCAGCTGCGTCTTGCACACCCCCTATCGGGGATGTGCCTGCAACCAATGTACATGCCCTTGATCGGAATCGAACCTGGGACCTTTCAGTCCGCAGACCAGCGCTCTACCACTGAGCCAAACCAGTTTCGGCACTGAGGAAATATTTTAATATTGCTATTTGCCCTTTCTCTATAATAGAAGTGTCAGAGATGAAAGAAAATTAGTAAAATGTATATGAAAATCTTCCTCCTGTCAGAGTCTGGGGCACACTATGGAACCAGAGTCAAGTCCCCATTCACCCACCAGCACCTCAAAATTGTGCAAGACCCAGACCTGGCCAGCTCCACCGCAGTCAAATCCTGCCCGGTGGGGGACATGGCCTCAGTCACCTGGCTTGGCACCTTGAGAGCCCCTGGCCCAAGCCAGGGGATGTGGCCTGAGTTTCCCTGTCAAGTCCTGCCAGGCAGGGGGAACGGCCTCAGGTCCCTGCTGATTGCTTGTTAAGGCTCATTACAGGAACTCAGCCTCCACTGTTGGCACAGCCAGCTTGTGTTATGGAATCCCTGCCTCTGCTGTGGGTACAGCCATCTTGTTATGGCGTGATGGTCAATTTGCATATTTCCTCTTTATTAGATAGGATAATCAAAAGAGGAGATGTAAATGGGTTAATGAGGTCCACTGGTGATAGATTAGAGAGGTGGGATAAAGCAAACCAGGGATTGAATATGATAGATACAACTTTTACATAAGTATGTGCAAGGGACCACATGCTAACCTGATAAGCTCAGGGGAGGCCTGTGTGGCAGTCTTACAAACTCAGAGACCTAAAGTAACCACAAAGAATGGTCTGAAATTAAACATTAATTTAAAGCAGTTATGCTGGGTAGTTACATCTTAGGCTGGTATCTTCACTAACAGTCAACCTTTACTTTAACAGAGCTATCTGTCTTTTTTGCATCTACAATAACATACCCTTGAAATGTCTGGGTAACTTGAACTTCCCTTTTACTGGACCCCTTGGGGCACAACCTAATGTGCTGGGCACCATAACAGATACCACAGATTCCTTCATTGTTATGTTAATTGTTCCTGCACCCATCTAAGTATGTGTCTATCATTTTACTTTTTATCCCACTCCAGGGGTTTCCCTGCTTTGCTTTTTCCCATCTCTCTAATCTATCACCAATGGATTTCAGGTAACCCACCTATGTCCCTTCCTTTGCTTGCAATATATAAGTACAGATGTAATCCACCATTCTCCAGAGTATTATCTCAATTTGTTGAGGTTATGCTTCCTGGCATATATTGACAGTTTGGCTCAATTAAACTGATAAAAATTCTTTGTTTCAATGTGTATGTGTGTGTGTGTGTGTGTGTTTAATGTTAACAAGGATAATTAATAATCAACAGTTAATTCAATAACAATAAGGGATGGTCTCTGCAAAGTGATACCTGTGCTTTGAGGGGTTTGGAAAAAGGGAAATTACTTTGACATTCCAAAGATAAATTATTGTAGATACAAAAACAATAAACAGGTTCAGTTATGGTAAATACTGACCATTGTCAGGAAAGATGCTGGCCTAGGACATGACTACCCACCATAAACTGCTTTTATTTTATTTATTTTTCTTTTCTAATTTTTTTTTACTTTAACAAATCTTTATTCTTCAGATTATTATAATTGTTCCTCTTTTTTTTAAAAAATTATTTCATTGATTTTTCACAGAGAGGAAGAGAGAGGGACAGAGAGTTGGAAACATCGATGAGAGAGAGACATCGATTAGCTGCCTCCTGCACAACCCCCATTGGGGATGTGCCCACAACCGAGGCACATGCCCTTGACCAGAATTGAACCCGGGATCTTTCAGTCCGCAGGCCAACACTCTATCCACTGAGCCAAACCGGTTTCGGCTACAATTGTTCCTCTTTTCCCCCCCATAGCTTCCCTCCACCAGGTTCCCACCTCACCCCATGTCCTTACATTGCCCACCCCCTGCCCACTGTCCATAGGTGTACGATTTTTGTCCATTCTCTTCCTGCAATCCCCACACCCCTTTGCCCCCAAGAATTGTCGGTCCATTCCCTTTCTATCCCCCTGCTTCTATTATATTCACCAGCTTATTGTGTTCATCAGATTTTTTTATTCACTCGATTTTTAGGTTCACTTGTTGATATATATATATATATATATATATATATATATATATATATATTTGTTGTTCATAATTTTTATTTTCTTTTTCTTCTTCTGCTTCTTAAAGAATATCTTTCGGCATTTCATATAATACTGGTTTGGTGGTGATGAACTCCTTTAGCTTTTTCTTGTCTGTGAAGCTCTTTATCTGCCCTTCAATTCTGAATGATAGCTTTACTGGGTAGAGTAATCTTGGTTGTAGGTTCTTGCTATTCATCACTTTGAATATTTTTTGCCACTTCCTTCTGGCCTAAATAGTTTCTGTTGAGAAATCTGCTGACAGTCGTTTGGGTGTTCCCTTGTAGCTAACTGTTTTTCTATTGCTGCTTTTAATATTCTTTCTTTATCTTTTGCTATTGTTATTTTAATTATGATGTGTCTTGGTGTGTTCCTCTTTGGATTCCTCTTGTTTGGGGTTCTCTGTGCTTCCTGTACTTGTAAGTCTATTTCTTTCACCAGGTGGGGGAAGTTTTCAGGCATTATTTCTTCAAATAGGTTTTCAGTGTCTTGCACTCTCTCTTCTTCTGGCACCCCCATAATTCTGATGTTGGTACATTTGAAGTTGTCCCAGAGGCTTCTTACACTATCTTCATATTTTTGGATTCTTTTTGCTTTTCTAGTTGGGTGTTTTTTTTGCTTCTTTGTATTTCAAATCTTTGACTTGATTCTTGAAATCCTCTAGTCTGCTGTTTGATCTCTGTATATTATTCTTTATTTTAGTCAGGGTATGCTTAATTTCTAGTTGGTCCTTTCTCATATCCTTGAGCAAGAAGGGCCAATATAGAATGCTCAAGTGCCTTCCCAGGGGCCTTCCACACAGTGGAAGGGATTAAATCCTTTCATGTGCTTTTAAAATTTCTGCCAAACATACAAAAAATTAGTTTGTAAGTTTGTTTAGTATATGCTGGTACAAAATATCAAAATTATAATGACATTTTAGAATAATATGTAAGAATATTCTTTACTCAAGGCCATGGAAATTCAATTTTAAACTGGCTGTCAATTTCTTTTCAAATAGATAAGGTCTTAGTTACATTTTCTTCACCTCTACCAAGAGAAAGTACTGATAGTCCCCTACTTCTTTGCCCCATCCATGTTTCTCCTGGATACTACATTAGGTGGGGGATCAGCCCATGTAAGGGTTCTTACCCATGAAGGGTCAGGAGCATACGTATGAAATACTTCCACATTTTCCCCAGGTAATATTACTGTACAGATCATTACTGTTATCATGGCAAGAAAGACATTCTTGGGTGTCAGACGTCTGTACTGTCTTCTTCTTTACCATGCGCCAGAAGACCTCCTGGCTGTTTGTTGTCTGGCTCATCCTCCTCTTGCTTATAATCTTCAATGGACTCATTGGAGTCGCTGCTTTCTGTGGCTGAGATAGTTGATTGTCTGCAGCTGCATGGTGTGGCTCCAGGTGCAAGGTCCTCATTAGTCTGGCTAGTTTCTCTCTTGGATCCCTGTTGCAGTTTAATATTTCTAGCAGGAATCCACACTGGTTTGGAAGGTTCTATGTGGCCAGCCTCTATTTGCTCTTGTATTAATTCATGAATATGACTTTATTTCTCCTTGGTTAATGGCCACTGATCCACCCATATAGGTTTATCATCTTTCTATTGTATAGAATCAGCATGAGATTGAGGAGACTGAGCAGGCCACTCCTAAAAAGGTTGATATTCTATTTGAGTTATTAACTGTTTTCCTTTGTCAGTAACAATACATTACTGTAAACCTTCTAAAATATTTAAAGTATATTTATTAATTTTTATTTGATAAGGCTTTCCATGCAATTTCAAGTATATTAGATTTGTTTTAAAAAGATTTCCTTTAAGAAGAGAGAATAAATTTCTTGTATTACTCCAGGCCCTTGGAGCTTTCCAAGAATCATATCAGTTAAGGCCTTGAAATTTTAACATGGAAAAAACCATCAAACAAATATCTATATCCACATATGGTTTATTATAATACCTTTTATTATTATCTTAAGATATAAATTAGATTTAGGCTAGTTTTGCATAGAAACTTTTGGTTGAGATCACAGAATTAATCCTCTTTTTTAATTAGACCAATAATAAACAACTTATTTTGAATTCCTAATTATTAGAGAAAATACATTTTAATAATATAATTTCTCTCCATTTAATTTGCACTTTGAACTTTTAAAGCTGGCAAGTCAAATATATTTTGCAGGTCCTAGATTAATAACACTTTACATTTCTAAGAAAAATACAAGACATAATCAATTAAGAGCTTCAATTCTGTCCTCTAGATTTTTTTTTTTACTTATTTATTAAAAAGTAAATTTAAACTTTACTTTTTTATTTATATAATTAAGCAAATTTCCAAAAAACAGGAATTTGGAGGAAGTTTGTAGCCATTCAAATGCAAATTACCACATTCTTTAGCTTACTGGGAGAGTGGTCTTTCATATTGGATTGCCACGTGTCTCTCCCTTCCCCACATTCTGCTTACTTTTGGAAGTTTCAGCAACAGATCTGGTGACACATTTTCTCATGCTTAATAGATAAAGACAGATCTCAAATTTTTTCTTTCTCCTTTGCTCTCTGAAGTAATAACTAGCACCCAATTTGGCCAATATCAGCATTTCCCTGCAAATTCTTTTATAATTTTTAAAGAAAACTTTAAATAATCACATTGCAGGAGAGCAGATAGCCTTGCCCTCTCCTGCCACCTTTGAATTTCTCCACAACAGAGGAGTTTCACTTCTTATTACAGATTTTAAATTCCAAATACAAACTAAGATTTTAATTTGAACAAGAAACCACATTTTTTAAGCATACAAACCAAAATTCTATAATAAAGTTTACTTTATAATATAACCTAATTCTTCCCCATTAACCTGGCTGAAAAAGATGTTCCCACCCTACTTACAGTTCACGACTCTGCAGCTGGCCGTGGGCTTTGAGTGCGGTGAATTTCCCTCACCTTTTTCCAGTTAACTTTCCTTTTCTCGGTGTAATTTTTTTTTTCCTTTCTTCGCTCTTAGGCGAAAAATATCTTCTCTTCCAGAAGCCCCGCTTTGAAGGCGCCAGATATACATACGTTGGGCGCCAGATGTAGGAATCTCTTTCACGACCCGTGTGAAAAGAGTTCCAATTCAGGGTTTGGGTTCTGGAGAAGGGCCACACACAATGAAAAGACTTAAGACTTGAAGAAATTCAACTTGGTGATATGTGGGCCAGGTGGTAGTCCAACTTTAGTGGGAGAACCACTCCTGCTCTGGCCTTGTCATCCCTTTTTTTGAGGCTTTGTGGAAAACATCTTAGGCAACATAAACAGAAATTTACATGTAGCCCTTAGGCAGGAAATAACAAACTTACATGGGACAAACAAGGTGGAGGCTGCTTCAGCTAACAATTTCTCAACTAAAGCGTGAGTGGTTAGAGCAATTAAGGATGTTGACCAGCCTTCTTGGCTTCCTGTCAACATCTCTTTTTAGTGAAACTGATTTGTTTTCCAGCATGTTGGTAACAGGCTGTTTTGAGCACAGTGGCTTTAGTATAACTTGAAATCTTGTATTGTGATTCACCCAACTTTGTTCTACATTCTCAAGATTGCTGTCACTATTTGGAATCTTTTTTAGTTCCATATAAGTTTTTGGAGTATTTGTTCTGGGTCTGTGAAATATGCCATTGGCATTTTAATAGGGATTGCATTTATTTTTATTTTTATTTTTATTTTTTTAAAAATATATTTTATTGATTTTGTACAGAGAGGAAGGTAGAGAGATAGAGAGTTAGAAACATCGATGAGAGAGAGAGAGTCATCGATCAGCTGCCTCCTGCACACCCCCGACTGGGAATGTGCCCGCAACCAAGGTACATGCCCTTGACCGGAATCGAACCCGGGACCCTTCAGTCCCCATGCCGACGCTGTATCCATTGAGCCAAACCGGTTTCAGCTTAATAGGGATTGCATTTAATCAGTAGATTGCTGTGGATAATAAGGACATTTTATTGATGCTGATTCTACCAATCCTGAACATAGTATATTTTCCTCTATCTTTTTTTTTCAACATCCTGTAGATTTCAGAGTATCAGTCTTTTACCTTATTGGTAAAGTTTGTTCCTAGGTATCTTAAATTTTTTTGTTGCAATGGTAAGTTATATATATATATATATATATATATATATATATATATATATATTTATATTTAGTTTATCTTTCCTAGAGTTCACTATTGGTATATAAAAATACTATGTGTTTTGGGTGTTAATTTTGTATTCTACTACATTTCCAAATTAATTTATTAAATCTAGTAGCTTTTTTATGGAGTCTTTAGGGTTTTCTAGGTTCAGTATCATGTTATCTGCGAATAATGAGTGTTTTACTTTCTCCTGTCCAAATTAGAGCCTTTTATTTCTTCTTCTCTCATAGTGATGTCCAGGACTTCCAGTACTATGTTGAACAAGAGTGGTGAAGGAGGGCATCCCTATCTTGTTCCTGTTCTTAGGGGAAATGATTTTAATTTTTGGCCATTGAATATGATGTTGGTTATAGGTTTGTCATATATATGGCATTTGTTATGTTGAGGTATGATGTCTCTATTCCCACTTTGCTGATAGTTATTATCAAAAAGGATGTGGATTTTGTCAAATGCTTTTTCTGCATCAATTAATATGATAATGTAATATTTTTGTCTTGCAATCTCTTTTTGTGCTGTACCACATTTTTTAATCTATCTATCTATCTATCATTTATTGTTTTTTCATTTTTTCCCTTTTTTATTAAGGTATTATATGTGTACATATCTTACCATTGCCCTCCCCCCCTACTCCCATACATGCCCTCCCTCCCCAGAGTTTTGCATCCATTGGTTATGCTTATATGCATACATACAAGTCCTTCAGTTGATCTCTTATCTCCCACAACTCTCCCTACACTCCCTGCTGTAATTTGACAGTCTGTTTGTTGCTTTATTGTCTCTGTATCTATCTTTTTGTTCATCAGTTTATAATATTCTTTATTATCCATAAATGAGTGAAATCATGTGGTGTTTCTATTTTATTGGATGGCTTATGTCACTCAGCATAATGTTCTCCAATTCCATGCAGGTTCCTGCAAATGGTGAGAATTCCTTCTTTTATATGGCAGCATAGCCTTCCATTGTATAGATGTACCATGGTTTTTTGATCCAATCATCTGCTGATGGGCACGTAGGCTGTTTCCAAATCCTAGCTATTGTAAATTGTGCTGCTATGAACATAGGGGTGCATATTTCCTTTTTGATTGGGGTTTCTAGTTTCTTAGGATATATTTTTAGGAGTGGGATCATTGGGTCAAATGGCAGTTCCATTTTCAATTTTTTGAGGAAACTCCATACTGTTCTCCACAGTGGTTGCACCAGTCTGCATTCCCACCAGCAGTGCATGAGGGTTCCTTATTCACCGCATCCTCGCCAACACTTGTTGTTTGCTGATTTGCTGATGATAGCCATTCTGGCCAGTGTGAGATGGTACCACATTGTCATTTTGATTGCATCTCTAGGATAATTAGTTACTTTGAGCATGTTTTAATGTGTCTCTTAGCCTTCCTTCTGTCTTCTTTTGAAAAGATTCTATTTAGGTCCATTGCCCATTTCATTATTGGATCTTTTAATCTACCTTTTATTAAGTTGTATAAGCTGCCTGTAGATGTTGGAGATTAAACCTTTATCAGTGATAACATTTGCAAATATGTTCTCCTATACAGTGGGATTTCTTGTTGTTTTAGTGATAGTTTCCTTTGCTGTGAAAAAGCTTTTTATTTTGATGTAGTCCCATTTGTTTATTTTCTCTTTAGCTTCCATTGCCCAGGGGCAGTATCAGTGAAGAAGTTCTCTTGGCATATGTCTGAGATTTTGCTGCCTGTGGATGCCTCTAGTATTTTTATGGTTTCCTGTCTTATGTTTAAGTCCTGTATTCATTTTGAATATATTTTTGTGTATGGTGTAAGTTGGTGATCCAGTTTCATTTTTTTTGCATGTATCTGTCCAATTTTCCCAACACCATTTATTGAAGAGACTGTTTTGACTCTATTGTATGATATTAATTGAGTATAGAGGTTTGAGTCAATATCCGGAACATGGTATGTTCTTCCATTTGTTTATATCTTCCTCTATCTCTTTTTTCAGTGTCCTATAGTTTTTCGCATATAGGTCTTTTACCTCCTTAGTTAAGTTTATTCCTAGGTTTTAAAAATTTTTTTTTGCATAATGGTAAATGGGATTGATTTCTTAGTCTTCCTTTCTGTAAATTCACAATTGGTGTATAAAAAGGCCATAGATTTCTTGGTGTTAATTTTGTAAACTGCTAAATTGCTAAATTCATTTATTAAGTAAATTAGTTTTTTAATGGAGTCTTTTTGTTTTTTTTTATTTACAATACGATGTTTTTAATTTCTTCCTTGATTTCTCTGGTAACCCAGTTATTGTTTAATGGCATGCTGTTTAGTCTCCGTGTGTTTGATATTTGGGATTGTTTTTATTGTAGTTGATTTTCAGTTTTATGCCACTATGATCTTAGAAGATGCTTGATGTGATTTCTATTTTCTTGAATTTGGAGAGAGTTTGCCTATGTCCCAACATGTGGTGGTCTATCTTTGAAAATGACCCATATGTACTTGAGAAGAATGTATATTCTGTGGCCTTGGGGTGAAATGTTCTGAAGATGTCAATTAATTCTATCTGGTCCAGTGAGTCATTTAGGATTGATGTTTCTCTGCTGATTTTTTGTTTAGATGATTTGTCCAAAGGTGATAGTATGGCATTAAAATCTCCTACTATGATTATATCGCTGTTAATCTCTCCCTTAATGTCCTCCAGGAGTTTTTTTTTTTGTTTTTTTGTTTGTTTGTTTGTTTGTATTTGTGTGCTCCTGTATTGGGTGTATATATATTTACCAGAATAATTTATTTTTCTTGGAATGCTCCCTTTAGTATTATGAAGTGGTCTTCCTTATCTTGTTATGTTCTTTACTTTGAAATCTAATATGTCAGATGTAAGTATTGATAGGCCATCTTTTTTTCATTGCCTGGAAAACCTTTTTCATTCCTCCACCCTTAGTCTGTGTGTATCTTTTTTTCTTTTTTTTTTTTAAATGAGTTTCTTGTAGATAGCAGATATATGGGTCTTGTTTTCTTATCTAATCTGTTACCCTAGGTCTTTTGATTAGGGCATTTAATCCATTTACATTTAAAGTTATTATTGATAGGTACTCACTTGTCACCATTTTTATTCTATACCCTTATGTTCCTTCTTTGCTTCCTATTTCTTTTTTTTTTAAATATATTTTATTGATTTTTTATAGAGAGAGGAATAGATAGTTAGAAACATCGATGAGAGAGAAACATCGACCAGCTGCCTCTTGCACACCCCCTACTGGGGATGTGCCCACAACCAATGTACATGCCCCTGACCGGAATTGAACCTGGGACCCTTCAGTCCGCAGACCGATGCTCTACCACTGAGCCAAACCGGTTTCGGCCCTATTTCTTTTTTTATTTTTACAGCAGACCCTTTAGTATTTCCTGCACTGCTGGTTTGGTGGTGATAAATTCCTTTAGTCTTTTTTTAGTCTGATTTCACCTTCAATTTTGATTGATAGCCTTGCTGGGTACAATATTCTTGGATTCAGACCCTTCCTTTGTATGACTTTGTATATTTCATTCCATTGCCTTCTGGCCTGATGAGTTTCTGTTGATAAATCAGTTGCTAGTCTGATGGGGGTTCCTTTATATGTAACTTTCTGTCTCTGGCTGCTTTTAAGATTCTTATTTTGTTGTTGGTGTTTGTCACCAACATTTAATTATAATGTGCCTTGGCATCGGTCTTTTGGGAATTATTTTGTTTTGGACTCTGTGAGCTTCATGTGTTTGTGTGGGTTTTTTCTTCCCTATATCAGGAAATTTTTCTGTCATTATTTCTTCAAACAGGTTTTCTATTCCTTGCTCAGTTTCCTTTCCTTCTGGAATATTGTTTTGTTTTGTATTGTCCCAAAGTTCCCTTATGTTCTACTCCTGGTTTTTAATTTTTGGTTTTCTAGAAACTGCTCTAATTGGGTATTTTTTCAATCTTGTCTTCTAGCTCACTGATGCGGTCCTTTGCTTCTTCTAGTCTACTCTTGATGCTTTCTATTGAGATCTTTACAGTAGAGATGTCATTTTTCATTTTTTTTTCTCAGTTCTTCTTCATTTCCTCCTGGTTCTTACTTATATTGTTGAACTTGTATTCTTTTTAGCCATACTATGATCATTTTTCTGATAAGTTGACTGTTTCTATTGATGCCTGCTTTTCTTTCATATGTGGGTTGTTTCTTTGTCTCCCCTTTGTCTCTCTTTTAAGGATTTCTAGTTATGTAGTTATCTCTCCCTTGCATTGATTTAAAGGCACAAAATACAACACAACCAGATGGAACACACAAGGCACTGAACAGAAATGTATTTGTGATATTAATAATCTCCAATAAAGATGATCACTAGAGAAAGGCAAATTAGGGGATAGGAGAGAAAGAAAAGTAAAAAGAAATGAAAAAACATGAGTGTCAAAATGAAATTGGGAAATAGGAAAAAAATTAAGAGAGAAAAGTGGAACAAACTATATATTTATATGGGGAGAAAATTGCAGTAGAACAACCACTAATCCCAGAAATGCCAGCAACAGTACTTGGAGATTAATACAAACTACAATACCCACTAATATCAATCCTGGTAAGGGAAAACAGAAGTAAAAAACAAATAAAAACAAAGCAAATAAAAAATACCAAGCAACAACAAGAAAAGAATAAGCAAAACAATCTCACTAAAAAGCATAAAAATTCAATATAATCAATATTCAAACAAAGAACAATAAAAGAACAGAGAGGAAAAACTTTTTTTTTGATAGTTAAGACAGCGAAAAGAGTGTACTTGGAGCAGAGGATTGGAAATTAGATATGTAAGAAGGGTGAAAATTTTAGCAAATAGTAGACAGAAAGAATATGGAAAATCTAAAGCAGGAAAGGGTTAAGATAAACAGGACATCAAAATGGGAAAGGTTAGGAAGAGAGTGATGGCATGAAGATTATGTTGAGATAGGGTTAAATGACGCTAAAGAAGAAATGAAAATAGAATGAAGAACAGTAATTCCAATGTAAAATAAATTTGCTCTTAAAAAAAGAAAAAAAGAAAAAGGAAACAAAAAAGGTAAAATAGCAGTAGTAATTATGATGATTGAATCTAAAAATGTAAGAATTAAAAAGGTAAAATCAAGTGAGGAAAAAAGGAAAAAATTCGTTTCTTCAGTAAAAGATGCAAAAAATGAAAATAAAATAAAAAAATAAAAAATTAGCATAAAAAGTGCAGTAGTGAAGGCCATTCACTTCCTCTGTTATTCTGTTTGGCATGCCTGTTTCTCAGTCGAGACAGTATTGCAGTTCCCTGCATTCCACTGCATTTCAGTGTTGTAAGCTAGACCTTATTATATGTAGGCGGTTTCTTAATTTCTTGTGTTCATTTAGTTTTGATGAAATAAAACCAATAATAAAAAAGTCAGTTTGTAATTCAGCCCCTAGGTGGTAGTGTTTTTGGATTGACTTCCCCGTCTTTTTGGCTGCTCTAACCTTCTTTCTCTATGGTACTCAATATCCGTTTGTGGAGGTGGGCTGCCTCGGAGCTGGCTCCCAGATGGTCTCTTTCTGCTCTGATCCCGTTTCCAGAAAAGCAATTTCCCCCTGAAATATCCCAGGGTATGCCAAACTGGGTGGTCTTTCCTTAGTAGTCAGAAGCAAGGGAATAAAGGGGGAAAAGCCCAAGTGTGTGAACGATGGATCTGTGAGCAAGTTCAAGCAGACTGCACACCTTTCAGATTCTTATGCTCTCCTTCCATGTCCGATCAGAATGGGTTGTGTTTTAGAGATCCCCTCTGTTAGTAACCTTGAGAACCCCCTTCCACATTCACGAATCACACCAGACCCAACAGTGGGGAACTTTTGTGGGCACGGATTTCCCCAGACCTTAGGGTCTTGTAGCATGGGCTTTTCTCTTTTCTGCCACAGCTCCTGCAGCTGCCCCAGCCACTGCAGCCGCTGCTGCCAGGACCCAGATACCTCACGTTATTCTGGGCAAAATCTGACCTTTCTGTGATGGAGTGAAGAGCTCCCTTGAATTTGTGCGTTGGCGCTGATTGGGGCCTCATAGCTGTTTGGTGGTCTCCATAGTTGTGGGTTTTTCAGGCCTCAGATAAGATCCACTTTTCCTTAAAATACGGAGTAATTTTCCCTCTGAGCCCGTAGCTGTACCACATTTATTGATTTGCAAATATACCATCCTTACATCCCTGGAATAAATCCCACTTGGTTATGATGGATGTTCTTTTTAATATATTGTTGAATCTGATTTGCTAAAATTTTGTTGAATTTTTAGTGTGTATGTTCATCATGGATCCTGGCCTATAGTTCTCTTTCTTTGTTGTGTCTTTATCTGATTTTGGAATTGTGGTAATGCTGGCCTCATAGTAAGAGTCTGGAAGTTTTTATTCCTCTTGATCTTTTTGGAATAGTTTGAGGAGAATATCTCTTAGTTCTTTTTTGAATATTTAGTAAAACTACCCTGTGAATCCATCTGGACAAGGGCTCTTGTTTGCTGGGAGTTTTTTTTTTTTTTTTTTTTTGGTTTTTTTTTTTAAGTACCCCTTCTATTTTATCAGTTATTTTCCTACTCAGGTTTTCTGATTTGGAAGATTGTATTGTCTAGAAATATATCCATTTCATCCAGATTGTCCAATTTGTTGGAGTGAAGTCAATCATCGTATTTTTTATGATCTTTTGTTTTTCTGTGGCGTCAGTTGTTACTTCACCTCTTTTGTTTCTAATGTTGTTTATTTGGGTCCTCTCTCTTTGTTTCCTGATGAGTCTGGCTAAAGGTTCATCAATTTTATTATAATTTTGAAGAACCAACTCTTGGTTTTATTAATCTTTTGTATTTTGGGAGGGTTTCTATGTCATTTTTTCCTCTCTGACCTTTATTATTTTCTACCTTCTACTTGTTCTGGGATTTTCTTGTTGTTCTCTTTCTAATTCTTTAATTTGTAGCTTTGGGTAACATTACCAGGTTTTGTTTTCTTTTTCTTTTTTTCTTTTTTTAGGTAGGCCTGCAGTGCTATGAACGTCCCTCTCAGGACTTTCATTGTGTCCCATAGATTTTTGGATTATTGTGTGTTCATTTTCATTTGTTTCCAGGATTTTTTTTTTAATTTCTTCTTTTATCTCATAGGCAACCTATTCATTGTTTAATAGAATTTTATTTAACCTCCATATATTTAAGTGTTTTTAAGCATTTTTATTGTAGCTGTTTTCTAATTTCATGCCATTGTGGTCTGAGAAGATGCTTGATATGATTTCAATCTTCATGAATTCATAGAATCTTAGCTTCTGTCCTTAATCCATGCCAGCACAGCCAAGGGTTTGGTGAGCCTGAGGGAGGGGGGCAGCAACAGCTTGATGAAAAGACAGACAAATAGAATAAGCTGTGTCTAGTTGGATCTACTATGCCCGAGCTAAGGCCACAGAGAAAAAATCCAGATGACTAGCTGAGCCTTTATTTTGTAGCCAGAGGTAAACAAGGCAGTGGTCACCATATTTACAATGTTCTTGTGAGTTTCACTTGTTTTGGCATCACTTGCTGTATCTCCCACAGCCAATTAGTTACCCAAATAAGATCTAGGAAGTGTCATAAGTTCAAGCTTAATTATGCTAAGAGGTCTGTACCCTCTAAGCTGGGACTTTTTTGTGGCTTTCCCAAAAGGTCAGTTTGAGGTTTAATACTATAGTCACTCCCTACATGTCCTAACATGTGGTCTATCTTTGAAAATTCCCATGTGCACTGGAGTAGAATGTATATTCTGTGGTTTAGGGTAGAATGTTCTGAAGATGTCAATTATTTTAATCTAATGTAGAGTTTCATTTAGAATTACTCTTTCCTTGTTGATTTTTTATCTAGAAGATTTATTCAGTGATGTTAGTGAGGTATTAAATTTCCCTACAATGATTGTATTGCTTTTTATTTCTCCCTTGATATCTTCCAGAATTTTTTAAAAATATATTTAGTGCACTTGCATTGGGTGCAGATATGTTACCAGAGTTATACCTTTTTGTTTTATTGATCCCTTTAGATTATGAAGTGGCCTTTCTTATCACTTGTCTGGTCTATTTTGTCAGGCTGTTCCCCCAGTTTTGTTTTGTTTCTTTCCATTGCCATTTGCTTCAACATTTTTCTTTCTATCCCTTTACTTTTGGTCTGTGTGAATTCTTTGTTCTGAGGTTGTTCTCTTGTGGATAGCATATATATGGGTCATGTTTTCTTATCCATTCAGCTACCATATGTCTTTTGCTAGGAGCATTTAATCCATTTATGTTAAAGATTATCAATAGGTACTTGTTTGTCGCCATTTTTATTCTTTATATCTGTGTTCCTTCTTCACTGTCTATTTCTTTTCTTTCTTTCTTTCTTTATTATTATTATTATTATTATTATTATTATTATTTTTACAACAGACCTATTAGTATTTCTTGCATTGCTGATTTGGTGGTAATAAACTCCTTTAGCCCTCCCCCCCTTTTTTTTTTCTGTCTGCAAAGCTCCTGATTTCACCTTCAATTTTAAATGGTAGCCTTGCTGGGTAGAGTATTCTTGAATTCAGTCCCTTGCTTTACATCACTTTGTATCCTTCATCCCATTCTCTTCTGGCCTGATGTGTTTCTGTTGAGAAATCAGTTGATTATCTAATGAGAGATCACTTGTAGGTAACTTTCTGTCACTCTTTTGCAGCCTTTAAGATTCTTTGTCTTTAACATTTGCCTATTCAATTATAATGTGTGTTGGTGTAGGTCTTTTTGAGTTCATTTTGATTGAGACTCTTTGCTTCTTGGGCTTGTGTGACTTTTTTCTTCCTCAAGTTAGGGAAGATTTCTGTCATCATTTCTTCAAACAGGTTTTCTATTTCTTGCTCAGCTTCTACTCTTTCTAGCACCCTTATTAGGGGATGTTGTTTCATTTCATGTTGTCCCAATATTCCCTCAGACTGTTCTATTTTTTTAATTTTATTCCCCAGGTTGCTTTTCTGCTTAAGTGTTTTTTTTCTATATTATTTTCTAATTCACTGATTAGGTCCTCAGCTTCTTCTAGTGTAATGTTGAAACATTACTTTGTGTTCTTTATTGTATTTATGTAATTCTTCATTTCCTGTTGATTTTTACTAATGCTGTATTTTTCATTTAGCTCCTTAGAAATCTCGTTGCATTGCATGTATTTGTCATCCAGACATTTGAGCATCCTTATATCTATTATTCTGAATTCTTTCTCTGACAAATTACTTTCCTCCATTTCATTTAGTTAGTTTTCTGGTGATTCTGTTCTTTCATTTTGGGGTTATTTGTCTCATCATTTTTGTTGTTTCTTTGCATTTGTTTCTGTGTATCAGATCAAACTGCTATGCCACCCAGATTTTTTGGGTTGATCTTATGTAATGGACTAGAGGCCCAACACATAAAATTCATGTATGGGTATGGTCCCTAGGCCTATCCTGCAATCAGAGCCATCTTCTCCAGCTGTCCGCAGTTGGCCCTGCCTCCTGCCACCACCCACCTCCAGTTTCCCTTTTTGCCATGAGGTTATCAGTGCCTGATGGCTGGGGGAAAGGACTGAGAGGTTGGCTGTTCCTGCCCGCTCACTGGTCCCATCCCCATCGCAGGTGGCCATCAGGTGATCGGAGCTTGCTAGCCAAGGAAAGGCACCAAAAAGGTGGTCACTGTGCCTCATAGTGACGGGTCCAGTGGTTGTTCTACTGTTAGGGTCAATTTGCATATTACCCTTTTATTATATAGAATATAGGCCTGGTGCATGGGTGGGGGCCAGTTGGACTGCCCTAAAGGGGGCCCAGGATTGGGGTAGAGGTCCCCACTGGAGGGAAGGGCCTGCAGAGGCAAGGGGCTATGGGGTTTGCAGGATGTGCTCACCCTGATCAGTGTGGGGATCCTCGTTGGGGATGGGGCTGGCCTGGGTAAGGGGCTTCTGGCAGTTATCAGGTCATCCCTGCCCCCAGTTGAGATGGGGGTCCCTGTTGGGAGCAGGTCCAGCCTGGGAAGGGGCCACCAGGGATTTTCAGGTTGGCCATACCCCCATCTGGGTGGTGGTACTTGCTAGAGGGGTGGGGATGGCCTGGGTGAGGGGCCACTGAAGGTTTTAAGGCTGGCCATGCCCCTGATCATGGTGGGGGTCCCCACAGGGGGCCAGCCTGGACAAGGGCCACTTGGGGTTTGCAGGTTGGCCACACCCCTGATCGTGTTTGGGGTTTCCTCTGAGGGGTGAGGTTGGCCTGAACTAGGAGCTTCATGTGGTTTTCAGGCCAGTCACACCACCAGCTTTGTCAGGTAGGACATCCAGAAGATGTGTGTTCTATCTGGTCTAATTAGTAAATTACCCTTTTATTGGTATAGATAAAAGGTTCAGTCTCTCAGGTCTCCTGGGCTGAGTGTTGTAGGGAAGCCCCCTTCTTGAGATATTTGGATTCTCCTGATGTAGTTGGGTCTTGAATATTAATGTCCCATTTGTGGATGGAGTCTCCTCTCAGGGTTTCCGATTATGTGGCTTGCTCTCTACCATGTTGTGCCAGCTATTGTGGAGGTCCTGACAGAACAGCACAAAATTCAATAAGACCTGACACAGAAAGAACAGAACACAAATATACACAAGACCCTTACAACCCCAACAAAAGTGACCACCAGAGGAAAGAGAATTAGGAAAGAGAAAGGAGATTATGAATTATAGAAAAAAAAGAAGGAAAAAATATGGGGAGAAAACATAACAAAAAAACAAATGAACCTAAAAGCACAAGTAAAAAACACCTAGAAAGGGGGCGGAGCAGAGTATGTTAATACAGAGCTTAGATAAAACAAGGTTAAGGAATTGGAGGAATAGGAAGGGCCACAATTTAGAATAGAGGTCAGAAAAAATAAATCAGAAGACAATGCCGAAATGAGTTTGGTTCAGTGGATAGAGTGTTGGCCTGTGGATTCAAGGGTCCCAGATTTGATTCTGGTCAGGGGCATGTACCTTGGTTGCAGGCATGTTCCCAGTGGGGGATGTGCAGGAGGCAGCTGATCAATGTTTCTCTATCCTCAGTGTTTCTAGCTCTCTATCCCTCTCTCTTCCTCTATGTAAAAAAATCAACAAAGTATATTAAAAAAAAGAAAAGAAATCAGAAGACAAAAATTTTTTCTCAAAAAGAATAGAGAAGAGAGCAGATAGGCCTAAATTTATCAAATGAATCAAGTTAAAAAATCAGAAAAAGAAAACAGCAGGATAAAAGTGAAAAAAAAAATTGAGTAGTGAAGAAAAAGAAAAGAGATGGGTAATTGAGTAGAAGCAAGGAAGAGGAAATTAGATATAAGAATAAACCAACAGAGACTAGAATTATAACAAATCAATAAAGTAGATAGATGATGAAAATCAATTTTTTAATAAGTGGGAAAAATGAAAGGAAAGAGAAGAACTAAAAAGAAGAACGAAGAAGGAGAAAAATGGGAGAAAAAAAAAAGAGTAGAAGAAAAAAATGCAATAAATAAATAAAAGATAAAAAAAAGAGGTGCTCTGCCGGAAACCAATCACTGTCTCACTAAAAGAAGGGGCTGATCAACCTTGAAGCTCTGAAAGATCAGAGCCAACAACACCCTATCTAATTGAGACAATAGTAACTGAGGCAACTTCCCCATCTTGTAATCATGTAAATTTTTACTGATATGATAATCCGCTTATTACCTGCCTAAGGGCTATGGGTGTTTCCCAAAGCTGCTTAAGGGTAATGTGTGTATCCCATAGTAGCCTCAATAAAAGGGATAGCAAGGCCAGAGCCTAGAGAGTCTTCCCACTTGAGGTTGACTCCCACCTGGCCCCCCATTTGTCCCAAATTAACTCTTTCCTAGTCTCTTCATTTTCGTGTGTGGCCTCTTCCAGAAACTGGACCCTGAGTGGGCCCTAATCATGCGGGTCATGTTAAGGGTTCCCACATCTGGTGCCTTCAACTCGGGACTTCTGGAGGAGAAGGTATTTTTCGCTTAAGAGCAGATGATTGGATCAAAAAACTATGGTACATCTACACAATGGAATACTATGCTGCCATAAAAAAAAGGAATTCTCATCATTTGCAGCAACCTGGATAGAACTAGAGAACATCAGGTTGAGTGAAATAAGCCAGTCAATGAAAGAGAAATACCACATGGCCTCACTCATTTATGGGCATTAAAGAACATTATAAACTGACAAACCAAAAGTCAGATATAAAGACAGTAAAGCAACAAGCAGACTGTAAAATTACAGCAGGGACAGTAGGGAGATCTGGGGGAGATAAGAGATCAACTGAAGGACTTGTATATATGCATATAAGCACAACCAATGGACACAAAACTCTGGGGATGGAGGGTATGTATGGGAGGGGGGGGAGTTAAAATATGTACACAGATAATAATTTAATAAAAAATAAATTTAAAAAAAAAAGAGCGAAGGAAAGGAAAAAAAATTACACCGAGAAAAGGTATGGAAAAATACACCAAGAAAAGGTGTGGAAAATTCACCGGAAAAAGGTGAGAGAAATTGATCGCACTCAAAGCCCATGGCCAGCTGCTAAATCTCGAACTGTAAGTAGGGTGGGAAAATCTTTTTTAGCCAGGCTAATGGGGAAGAATTAGGTTATAAATATAAAGTAAATTTTATTATTAGAATTTTCAGAAAGTATTCTTTTATAATTTTTGTTTAACATAACCGTTGATTTTAGATCTTGAGTATTTGGCAAAAAATTGGTAAAGACAAAAAAACTGTTTCACCATGGGGAACATAATAGTGAGTTTGCTAGAGCCTTTTAAAGAGGCTGAGGTGGAGCTTCCTCCCCTGGTTCCCTCCGCTCCTCCCAGAGAGGAGCAGGAAGAAAAATTGAAGGAATGGCCTTTATGGCCCCCTCCACCTCCATGTCTTAATCCTGAAACATTTAATTCACCAAGAGAATCCTCTCTACAAAAAGTCAATAGAGAAGGAATAAAGGACATGTCGGTGGAAGAAAGCTTGCTTTTCTTATTATACAAGTAGCTGACCCACAGAACCCAAATCAGATAATAAGAAGCCATGAAAAAATTGATTTTAAAATGATAAAAGCTTTATGAGAAAGTGTTTTTCAAAATGGTCCAACGGCTCTTTTTACAGGAGAAATCATGAATAATATTTCTGATGCATTCTTAACTCCTTCTGATTGGTATACTCTGGCTCATGCAACTCTGGATGGAGGAGATTATTTATTTTGGAAAGGAGAATACTTGGAGAAATGTCAAGAGCAAGCCCACACAAACCGAGGGCCGAATACTCAAATAACTTATGAAATGATGGCAGGACTGGGACAGTATATGGATGTAAAAAATCAATTACATATGCGCAACAGGCATATGAGCAAATAAGACTTTGTGGAAGGAAAGCCTGGTATGCTTTACCAACAAAAGGGGGCCCTCAGGGAGCTTTTAGTAAATGTATGCAGGGACCTACAGAGTCATTTTCTGATTTTGTGGTTCGTCTCACTTGAGCAGTGAGACTACAGATTCAACATGAGGTAGCAGGAGATATTTTAATTCAGTAATTAGCTTATGAGAATGCCAATGCTGATTGTAAAATATGCCTGACCCATCTGAGAAGAAATAGTACCATTACAGAGATGATTCAAGCATGTCAGAATGTGGGATCAGGGACTTTTCAAGCAAATTTACTCGCTGCTGCGGTAACAGGTAGAAATAAGAGGTGGTATAAGTGTGGAAAAATAGGACATTTCCAAAAGGAATGTAGGCAACCGAGAAGGACACAAGGTAAACGCTCTAGGAAGAGGCATGAACACTCTGCCTCAAGATTTAAGCATTTCTAGATGTCCTAGATGTCAGAAAGGGAACCACCGGGCCAGTTCTTGTAAATCAAAATTTCATAGAAATGGGCAGCTGCTAGATCCAGATAGATGGCATGGTCAGTTGCCGGGAAATGGCCAAAGGGGTATCCCCCAGCCCCGTCATCAATAGAGGAAATCTGCCCTCTAAGGCCCACAGTGGATTCTCTCATCTGAGCAACTCCAAGAAGCGCGGGCCTGGATCTTAACACCACTATAGCAGTCACCTTGACCCCCGATATGGTTCGGCAAGGAATTTGGGGACCTGTGCCACTAGGAACTTTAGGATTAATCTTAGGGAGGAGTGGAAACATTCTAAAAGGATTAACTGTTCTGCCTGGAGTCATGGATTCAGACTATGAAGGAGAAGTTAAAGTTATACTAGAATGTAATTATATTACCATATGCAAATTACTCCAGGACAAATAATTGCTCAAATACTACTTCTACCTTATGTTCAGCAAGATGAGGCTATAAATAGAAAAAGAAGGATGCAAAGATTTGGAAGCTCAGACATCTATTGGATACATGAAATTAGCAAAACCCATCCCATGATTAATTTAAGAATAGAGAAAAAACAATTTAGGGGTCTAGTGGACACTGGAGTGGATGTTAGTGTTATAAATAAAGAATTCTGGCCTCCAAATTGGTCCATGGTAGAAACTATAGGCTCAGTTAAAGGGGTAGGAGTTCCTGATAATACACAACGTAGTGCTGCATTGTTAAGGTGAGGAAGGACAGACAGGATGGTTTCAGCCCTATGTCATCTCTGGAATTACAGTCAACTTTTGGGGCTGGGATATTTTAGAAGGTTTACAGGCATGTATTGTTACCAGCAAAGGAAAGCAGTTAACAACTCAGATAGGATATCAACCTTTCTTAGGAGTGGCTACTGCTCAGTTTCCACACCTTCAGGCTGATCTTATACAATGGAAAGATGATAAACCTGTATGGGTGGATCAGTGGCCATTAACCATGGAGAAATTAAGTAATATTCATGAATTAATACAAGAGCAAATAGAGGCTGGCCACATTGAACCTTCCAATAGTCCCTGGAATACGCCTATATTTACAATCCCTAAAAAGACCACAGGAAAATGGTGATTGTTACATGATCTTAGAGCAGTTAATGCTACTATGCATATCATAGGAGCTTTACAACCTGGACTTCCAGCACCTTCACAAATCCCTTTAAATTGGTCCCTCATAGTAGTAGATCTTAAGGATTGTTTTTTCACCATTCCCTTGACATCTCAAGATAAAAAGAGATTTGCATTTTCAGTGCCATCTATTAATAATATAGAGCCTATGAAAAGATATCAATGGAAGGTTTTACCTCAAGAAATGGCCAATAGCTCTACTTTGTGTCAAAAACATGTGGCTCAAGCTGTTCAGCCTTTAAGGGAAAAGTATTCCCAATGTTACATTATTATTACATGGATGACTTGCTCTTAGCAAGCCCACGAGAAGAACAGACCTTGACCATGTTTTCCCAATCACTCAACAACAGGCAAAACAAATTATTAAGGAATGTCCAACTTGCATGTTACATCTACCTCAAGGGTCTAACACAGGAGTCAACCCCAGAGGTTTGCTAAAAGACCATATCTGGCAAATGGATGTAACGCATTATAATTTCTTTGGACTCCTTGGGGCATTACATGTCTCCGTAGATACCTTTTCAAAAGTCCTATGGGCTACTGCATCTACAGGAGAAATGGCAAAACAGGTTATTAATCATTGCTTAGCTGCTTTTGCTGTCATAGGAATTACAAAAATTATTAAAACTGATAATGGGCCTGCTTACACAAGCTGTCAATTCCAGGAATTTTGTAAAAGGTGGAAAATTCAGCATATTACAGGAATACCATATAATTCACAAGGACAGGCCATTATTAAATGACAGCAGCAGCGGCTAAAATCCCAATTTGAAAAGCAAAAAGGTGGGATGATGGAGAAATCACCTGTGGATAGGCTGCACCAAGCCTTAATTACTTTAAATTTTTACACTTGTGATGATGAAGGAAATACATTTGCATCAGAATAAAACAAAAGAAAATGGTCTAGTTAAATGGAAGGATCCCAAATCTGGTTTATGGAAGGGACCTGATCCATTATTAACCTTTGGCAGAAGATATGCTTGTATATTCCCAGAAAATTTTTCCAAACCTGTGTGGATTCCTGCTAGAAATATTAAACTGCAACAGGGACCCAAGAGAGAAACTAGCCAGACTAATGAGGACCTTGTGCCTGGAACCACACCATGCAGTTGCTCCTTTGTGTGTGAAAATTAAATAGAGGTTTCTGGCTTGCACCAAAGTTAGAGGAATATCATTACTTACTCCTGGGAGAGGTGCAGAGAATGTACAGTTTGAATTTGAATTGCCATTGGATTAGAACAAAGAATATCCCTATATGGTATTTTTCCTGGTTTATATGCTAAAGAATGTGGTTTCTTGTTCAAATTAAAATCTTAGTTTGTATTTCGAATTTAAAATCTGTAATAAGAAATGAAACTCCACTCCTGAAAGAGCCTCTGGTGCGGAGAAATTCAAAGGTGGCAGGAGTGGTCAAGGCTATCTGCTCTCCTGCAATGAGATTACTTAAAGTTTTCTTTAAAAATTATAAAAGAATTAGCAGGGAAATTCTGATCTTGGCTAAATTGGGTGCTAGTTATTACTTTAAAAAAATTGAGATAAATTGAGATCTGTCTTTATCTATTAAGGATGAAAAAATGTGTGGCCAAATCTGTTGCTAAAACTTCTCCCAAAGTAAGCAGGATGTGGGATAAGGGAGAGACAAGTGGCGATCCAATATGGACGCCACTCCCCAAGAAAGCCACCATAAGAGGTCTCATATTCGCTATCTTTCCTTTTTACAGCTAATGACTTAAAGCTTTTACAAATTCATGATGCATCGGGGATCTCTGTGCTCATGTAAAGCAAAAAGACCTGTTTACAAACAAGTGTGCACAGTTTTTGAGCTGGGCTTGACACTTTTCTGTGTACAGAATAAAAACCTTAGAGATTTTTAGCTTTAAAGATGGCAAAGATGAACCAGGAGACAAATTAAAGCTAGTTTCCCATGGCATTTTAAGCAATCCCTTTTGAAATTCCCACCCTGAGGCAAGTAACCAGCAGAAAGTAGATAACAAGCTTGCATATGAATGGCTGATGCAAAAACTTGGTAAATCACATATGGATATAGATATTTGTTTGATGGTTTTTTCCATGTTAAAATTTCAAGGCCTTAACAGAGATGATTTTTTAAAAGCTCCAAGGGCCCGGAGTAATACAATAAATTTATTCTCTCTTCTTAAAGGAAAACTTTTTGAAACAGATATAATATACTTGAAATTGCATGGTATTATTCTACAATGTCATTATTATTTTTGATATTTTACAACAGCATATTGTACCATTATTCCAAACAAACTTAAAAATCTATTTTTTTTTAATGTTTGGCAGCAATTTAAAAGGACATGAAAGGATTTAATTCCTTCCACTGTGTGGATAGCCTCACTTGGAAGGCACTTGAGCATCCTATATTGGCCCTTCTTGCATTATTGGCAAAGAAAAACCCTCTTCTCACAATTCAATTGCCCACAACTGTTGCTTGAGTTTTCAGTTCATGCTGAGGTTGAATCCTCATGGTGAATGGTACCATGGATCTGTCTCTCGCACAATGGCATGAGCTGGGCCTTCCCTGGGAAAACAAAAACAAAAAAACAATAACAACAAAACAAAACAAAAAAACAACAACAAAAAAAATCTGGGTTCCCCAAGATATGTGATCTGTGCCAGGGCCCTGCCAGCAGGCAAAGGGATCCCAAGGCAGGTGCTGGACATGGAGGCCATAGGGGCATAGGCTACCAAGGAGACAGAACTGAACCTCACATCACCTTGCTTGGCCCCGGACGATGGCTGGTTAGTCAATGATGGGTAAGACTCCTCAAGTGAGGGGCAACCTAAGACAGGCACAGTCGCAGGGGGCCATGAGGAGAGAACTTGGGGGTCAACAGAGGTGGGACACAGATCCTCACCCCCCAACGTTGCAGGGGCTTGAACACTTACCCCTTCTGAGGGAGGTCTCCTGCCCCATGGCTGCTTCACATGTCCAGCTCAGATTGAGACCCAGCTACAAACGAGAGACTTAGTCCAGCTCATATTGAGACCCAAGCAACAGAGAAGTGGCTGATGGCGACTGTCCTTTATCTATTCTAGCCTAAATCCAGGAATGCTCAGGGCTTTCTCAAGGATGCATATAATCATTTCCATTAATTTTTACAGAGTAAACTAAAATTGTTGTTAAAGTATTAAATTTGACAGTAAAATAGTCAAGTTTTCAGATAAGTTGATATTGAAGAAAATTTAATTGTACAAAAGGCTGATTCTAAAGTATTAACCAAAATATCTATTGGTAGTTCATTTCATGGTAAAATTGCTTAACATGCAACAAACCCTAAAGCAGCCAAAGTTTTTGTGCAAAAACTTAAAATTTAAAAGCTATCAAAACTGCATTATATATATATATATATATATATATATATATATATATATATAATTACAAAAGCCTTCTAATTAAATAAGAAAAAGGGGGATAGTGGAAAAATACCATGTAAAGAAAAAATGTCCTGTAAGTAAATTACATCTAAACAAATTTTTTTTTTCTTTTGAAAACCAATTTTCATTTGTAATGCTATCAGCAAGACAGCCATGAAAAACACACATGGTATCAAATAAGTCAAAGAAAAATTGTTTGGGAAAAAAATTAAAAGGATCCCAAGTAAAATTTATAGAAAAGATTCCTTTATTAATTTTGGTCGAGATATGTTCGCATGTCTTCAGAAAAACAACTCTAAGACCATATGGATTCCTGCAACAGAGAGGAATTAGCAGGAATACTCCACATAATTGAAGAAAAGAGGAGAAAGTCCAGACATCAAAGATGCTGACGCTGACGATGCCTTGCCATGCCAGCAGTCAGCAGCTATGCGACACTGCAGATTGCCCAGGACCAAAAAAGAGACACTCAGACCTGCATCCAGATATCATTGCAGATATGCACATAAGAAGAACTTTTGGACTCAGAACTTTTGGACATTGAAACTTGGACTTAGAGCCGAAACCGGTTTGGCTCAGTGGTAGAGCATCGGTCTGTGGACTGAAAGGTCCCAGGTTCCATTCCGGTCAAGGGCATGTACATTGGTTGCGGGTACATCCCCGGTAGGGGGTGTGCAAGAGGCAACTGGTCGATGTTTCTCTCTCATCGATGTTTCTAGCTCTCTATCCCTCTCTTCTCTCTAAAAAACAATCAATAAAATATATTAAAAAAAAAAAAGAAACTTGGACTTAGAACTCTTAGACTTTGAAATTTGGACTCAAACATTTTATTGTTCTTATATGTTTATTTCTGGCTTGCAAGATTTTTTTAAAAGAAAGAAACGGGGGAGATACCGGAAACCAATCATTGTCTCACTAATAGAAAGAGGCTGGTCAACCTTGAAGCTCTGAAAGGTCAGAGCCAACAACACCCTATCTAATTGAGACAATAGTAACTGAGGCAATTTCCCCATCTTGTAATCATGTAAATCCTTACTGATATGATAATCCACTTATTATCTGCCTAAGGGCTATGGGTGTTTCCCAAAGCTGCTTAAGGGTAATGTGTGTATCCCATAGCAGCCTCAATAAAAGGGATACCAAGGCCAGAGCCTAGAGAGTCTTCCCACTAGAGGTTGACTCCCGTCTGGTCCCCCATTTGTCCCGAATTAACTCTTTTCTAGTCTCTTCATTTTAGTGTGTGGCCTCCTCCAGAAACCAGACCCTGAGTGGGCCCTAATCACGTGGGTCGTGTTAAGGGTTCCCATAATGCTTTTTGCTTCAGTCAAGTTTTAATGCCACATAGTAATTGGCTTAGAACCCCAGTCTTCTGTTCTAATTGCCAATTATGGGCTTCCTGTTTTGTACTTAGGTGCTAACCACTGTCAGGCATTGTCTTTTGCCTTTTAGCATCCTGCTTGAAGTTCCAAGGGATCCACTGGTCCACTGCTTGTCTCAATAGGTCTTGGTTACAAGCAGGGGCAGCCAATCTGTTCTCTTTGCTTGTCCTCCAGCTGTCAATCATAAGCACTCAAGAGTCTGTTTCTGACAAGGCTTTAAGTGGGGTTAGTGCTGTTTCGCTTTCAGGGAATATGATGGGTGTGTTTTCTTGTCCCAAAGCTACTCCTCTGCAAATAGCCCAAAATATTACTCTGTCTTTGGTTGTACAGAGATCCTTGAATGGGGAGATCAATGGGGTCATCTGGGACACTGAAAATTTTATCAGTTTGCTTCCCAGAAAAGCAGAGTGGATGGCCCCTCTCCAATCCAGTCAAAGAGGGCTCCTTGAGACTGTCAAACCCTTGGACTCTGCCTTTGTTTCCTCTGTAAAGCTCAAAATGCAGGGTGTGGCAGGCTGTGCCACCTGCCCTGAGGCTACTGTTAGGGGCTAGCTGCTCTGGGGAGAAATGGGCCCTTATGTGCTTAGGTTTGGAAGCCTTAAGAATGTCCCAATGCAAGACCCCTGGCTACTGCTTTTCCATGTCTCCTTGCCCTGCTTCTCCTCAGTCACCTCAAGTGTGGGCCTCCCTCCCTGAAAAGCTTTGGGTGAGTGGTTGCAACTAAAAAGTCCTGTGTTTTGGGCTTAGATAATAAAAACAAAATGAATGAAACTGAAGCTTTCTCTCCCACCAGCACTGCATTGCTTTTCCCTTTCTTTCTTTTTAAAGAATATATTTTATTGATTTTTTTTACAGAGAGGAAAGGAGAGGAATAGAGAGTTAGAAACATTGATCAGGATTTGCCTGCAACCAAGGTACATGCCCTTGATTGGAATCGAGCCTGGGACTTTTCAGTCCATAGGCCCACGCTCTATCCACTGAACCAAACTGGTTAGGGCTGCTTTCCCTTTTCATGACGTAGTCTTTTGTGGCTGTAGTCTCAGGTCCAGACTCCTCAGCAGCCATCAGCCCGTATGGCTTTTCTTTTTCACAGTTGGATGTTATGCCTGCCACTGTGGGATGCGGCTGTGTTGCTCAGCCTGGGACGGGCTATTTTTCTGAGAGAACAGATACTCCTGTAATGTAGCTTCCTCCTCTCCCTTTTAGCCTGCCAGCCTGCCACCCCTCCAGAGACCTCACCACCCTTCCTTCTGGTCTTTCAGTGTCTTCAGTCCTTCATTGCTAGAAGTCACCTCTTCAGCTGAGCCTCACTTGTTAATTCTGGGTGGATGTTCTCCAATTTAGTTGTATTTCCAGTCTGGCCCTGGGACAAGGTGCATTACAGGTCTGCCTATTTGGCTGCCATTTTATCAGGACCCTGTGGTCTTATTCTTATCACATGTCCTCCTCTTCTATCATTCTTAGTTTATAATTTTTATGTAAGTCTAGGACAAGGTTAGGCATTCTATGGTCCTTGGGGAACATCATAAGTTAAGGTTGCTAAAATTCTACTGGACCTAGCTATTCATGGGCAAAATTAGTGCCTCATTTCCAGTCTTCTTGAAATTTCTATCATTTTCTGATGGGGAATATAAGGACAAGCTTCTGTGAATTGTTTTGAAAATGAATCATGATTGTGAAATCAGATGACAATATACTGGCTTTTTTAAAAAAATTATATTTTTATTGATTTCAGAAAAGAAGGAAGAGGGAGAGAGTGGTAGAAACATCAACGATGAGAGAATCATTTGATTGGCTGCCTTCTGCAAGTCCCTTACTGGGGATCGAGCCCACAATCTGGGCATGTACTCTTGACCAGAATCGAACCTGGGACCTTTCAGTTTGCAGGCCGATGCTTAGCCACACCAGCTAAGATGACAATATACTTTCTATTGACTGCATGGATTAGCACTGTGGGAAATCTTGTAGGAAAGAACATGGGATTAGACTAAATGTGAGCCCAAATGCACACAGTGCATATTGTTAACGAAAAAAAACATTGAAACCTGTAAAGAATTTTTAATGAGTTTATTTGAGCCAAAACTGTCGACAATTGCCGGGAAGCAAAACCTCAACGGATTGAGATAATGCTCCAAAGAATGGTGGATTACATTTCTCTATTTATACACCGAAATCAAAGGAGGGACATAGGTGGGTTACATGAAATTCATTGGTGATGGAGTAAGGAGGCGGGAGAAAGCAAAGTGGTGGGAAACTCCTGGGATTGGATAAAAAGTAAAATGATGGACGTGTACTCAGGTGAGTGCAGGAACAATTAACATGATAACGAAGGAATTTGAGGCATCTGTCCTGGCACCCACCACATTTGGTTGTTCCCCAGGGGCTCCGGAAAAAGGGAAGTTACAAGTTACCCAGACATCTCACAGATATGTTATCTTAGAGGCAAAAAGGCAAATGGGCTCAGTAAAAAGATCAAAGTTGATCTTTGGGAAAATATCTGGGACATGACTACCTACTATAACCTGTTAGATATTTAATTTCAAACCATCTTTTGTGGTTATCTTAGGTCTCTGGGTTTGCAAGACTGCCACGCAGGCCTTCCCTGAGCTTGTCAGGTTAGCATGTGGCTTTTTCTTTCACAATATCCAGCACTTTGCCTTGAACTACCGGATGGATAAAAATCTGTTCAGGGGTGTTTTTCTGTGTGGGCTATTTAAAAGGATATAAAAGATTGCTGACCTAGGCTTTGACTGTGGGGAAGTTGTAGGCATGTGTTCAGTTATTAAACACATATTTCTAAGGGCTTCCTGTAGACCCTCAGTAAGCAAGTGCCTGCTTATGTGATATGGAAGTTTCATAAAGGCCATAAAAATCCAAAATGATGGTCAAGATAGTTGTTCAAATCCAGCTGTTTATAGAAACAATACCATTTAGCCAAGTCATACCAAATGGCACCATCTCTCCTGGGTTCTTCTCCAACATGGCATGCCAATCAGAGAAGCAAAATTTGAGACATGGACACCCAAAGTATCTGATCTGATGATACCAGTAAAAATTCTACAGTATGTGAAAATGTGTTCTCCACATCATGGACAGAATTAAATGGGCCAGGGAATCAAAGCTTCCAAAACAGTGTCATGTATATGAATTGTGCACAAAGAAGGAGCCACATATTAAACTCGACAAACTCTGGGGAGGCCTGCTTGGCAGTCTTACAAACTCAAGAGTCATAAAGTAACCACATAGAATGGTCAGAAATTGAAACTCCCTAACTAAAAGCAAATCATTGCCAGTAGTTATATTCTAGGTTGGTATATTCTTTGACAAAGGTCCATCATAAATTGAGCCTGTCTATTGTGCTTTTGCATCTACAATAACCTATCTTTGTAATGTCAGAGTGATCCCCTTTTCCTAGACCCCTCAGAGCACAATCTCCCACCAGGGCACAGAACAAAGAACCCCCTCGTTGTTATCTTGTTCTCCCACATACCATCTCTATGTTCTGTAAATGTTAATTGTTAACTGTCCTGTACCCACCAATGTAAAAGAAGCGTGTGTCTCTTTTTTACTTTTTATCCAATCCCAGAGGTTTCCCCACTTTGCTTTCTCCTACCATTTTTACTAGCCTATCACCAGTGGATTTCTTGTAACCCTCCTTAGGCCTCCTCCTTTGATTCTCACCTATAAAATAAGCTGCAAAGTTGCCATTCTCTGAAGCATTTTCTCAGTCTGTTGAGATTTTTCTTTCCAGTAAATTGTTGTCAGTTTGGCTCAAATAAATTCTTATAAGACTTTTTCTCTGGTCGACAGAATTGAGAAGAATTATTTTTCACCAGAGGGAGATGGCTTCCTTCTGTCATCAGGGCCTGTCACTCTTAACTGTTCACACTGCCATTTTGTTAAGCAAAACACCATGTGGTGCAGCCCATCAAATCTTCATTCTCTGGGCACAGAGTTCAGTTGGTGGTAATGGCCGAGCAATTCTTCTCTGTTATTGAGACAGGCCAGTAAGCCAGGACAAGCAGAATGGGGAAACTGAGACAGAGAACTGAACAAACTGGCCAAGAAATTTACAGTAGATACAGAAGGCCACCTATCTAGGCCTCAGTTGTATTTCAGCCCCAGGCCCAGAAAAGCAGAAAAACCAGGTAGGCAACACTAGGATTAGCTGCAAAGACAGATTGGTCAGTGTCTTGACCCTAAAGAAACACACCTGGAAAACTGATGAATATTCTGCTGAAACCCTCCCCAGAGACTTCCCCTAAGATTCCTACCTGCAAGAGAAATAAAAGCCTCAAGACAAAGAACCCAGTGAGTTATCCTTCCCAGGAGCACTACCCTTCCTCTCTACCTTCTTCCCCCACAAGATTGCATCTCCTAAACTCTAAGGGACCCAATGAGGCTTCCAACCAGGGAGTAATGGGCAGTGGCAGTTCATCTCTGGCAACTCCCCCTGAACCTGTCCCTAAGGTCCATTTTTCTCTGACTTCTTAGTGAGCCAAAGTAGACTAGCCTAGGCTCATTACCCCACCTTGTCTCTCTTCTATTGATTCTTCTATTCTATGCCTTTCTTGTTTTGCCATTCCCAGCTTCAATAAGTGTCCTCTAAAATTCACCTAGACCCGTATTGTGAAATCTTTCTGGCATGAAGTCAAGAACCCACACACTACTGGCCATCTTTAGGCAGACCCACTCAGGGACAGGTTCCCTTTATACTCACCATCATGAATAAAAAGCCATGAACTAAAGCAGTGGGTCTAAAGACCACCAGTATCCTATATTCTGGACAGAGAATATTTGAAATGAAACAAAATATCCATAATTAAAATAGTGAGGAAAAGGTAAGTGTGGATGAACCCAGGTGTTTATTGTAAAAATCAGAAACAGATATCTCAGTATAATAAATTTCTAATTTCTTATGTTGTACTAAAAGTTCAGCAAATGAATTAGATGCTGAAATAAATGACAAAAGTGGCATTGGCTGTAGATGAAGAAAACAATATATTTTCACATGAAGGCCAGGAGTTTAGGTATTTATTGTATTGGAATTTGACCTGTGACATTAAAATGAAGATTGCCTCCCCAAAACTATAAGTGGGACAGGAAATTGCAGAGGACACTTTTCTGCATAATAAATTGGGTCCTAACAATAAAATCTTACATAAAAATAAACAGCTAACAAGGCAAAGGAAAATAAACAGTTCAACAAATCAATAAAACATTTTGTGCTCTTGAAATGGATGTGGCACAATGGGCTTGAGCTGAAAGGTTGCTCCTTGGAAGTAAATAAAACTTCATGCTATGCTGTGACTGAGAAAAATCTGTAAAAAGACAAGGACATATCATCTAAAAACTAATAAGGTGTTCATTTTGAGCCAAAATTGCATCTAACTTCTTAGCATGTTGTTATACCCAGATTTCGTGATCCCCAAAGACCACCAGAGAGCAAAAGCAAAAGAGTCTTTTATTCAGGCTAGCCTGAGCTCAATGCCATGTACACCGACACAACGGTGAAGAAGAGAGAGCGGGTTTCTCTAGAACAAAGGATTTATAGGGGTGGTGCGGTCACTGCTTTGGCTAATCCCGATTAGTTGGGTGAGGGCTAGGGTCCAGTGACATAGTGACATAGTTATACAAAATGGAGGACACATTACAAAATGGAGTCAGGACTTGGCCCCACCCTGCCCCACAGTACAAATTGGAGTCAGGAGTTAACCCTTTCCTGCCCTCTCAATGTAAGTAGGCAAGAACCGAGCCAAAGGATAAAGAATTGACATAAAAATTTGCTTGTTCAGAACTCAGACACAGCCATAGAAGATAAAGGGGTTGGGGTGGGGACTAACTAACTATAGAGCAGAAAGATGCAGAATAAACTCTTTAAGTGGAGAATTACTTTATTTCTCTAAATTTTTCCCCTGTTGGACTTCCTATATTGTGCACGCCAAAACAATGTATATATAAAACTGTCCCATTCTACTTCATTCACCAATACACAGCAAAAATTAAATACATGAGCAAAGAAGTCACCAGTGGAAAGTTGCTATGCTTCTGCCTAATAGTTTTCTGTAACCAAGAATAAAAATAACAGCCTAAATTTGCTTTCGTGTGTGGCAACATGTACTGAGAGACTCATGTCTGCCCAAAGCACCTGTCTATCTTCAGAAAGAACTAATGTCACAGGATGTTCTTATTGTAAGTAAAAGCCACCATAATTTCTTTTTCATTCTGTTTAATGCAAGCAAAGCAGCTATTTTTATTGCTTTCGATAAATACCAAAACTGAGAATGATGGACTAGTTCTGAAATTTGTAAGTATTATTTTACATATTGTACACAATATGCACACAAGCTCCAGCTTCTGCTTGCTATCTGTGCAACCAGGCATGGGCTGTACCTGTGGCAGGGAGAAATCTCTTTTACATTTGTGCTTCATGGACTAGCAGCTACTCCAAAAGAAGACTCTCCCAGCCACCTGATAACCTTCTGCAAGAGAAAGGGGTGGAGAGCCAGTGTCCATCCCTCCATACTACCATGAGTTATTTATTCTAGGTGTTTGCAGACAATTAAGCACTAAAGATGTGGGAGCCTCTTTCACGTCCTGCAAGGTTCAGGGTTCCTGTTCAGGATTTCTGTTCAGGGTTCAGGTTCTGGAGAAGGTAGCACTCAAAATGAAGAGAGACTAGAAAAGAATTAATTTGGGAAATGGGGTCCAGGTGAGAGTCCACCTCTAGGGGGAGGACTACCACTGCTCTGGCTTTGGTATCCTTTTTATTAAGGTTATGAGATACACCCATATCCTTTAGGCAGGAAATTCCAATAATAGACAATCAGCAAGAATTTTACATATGATTAACAGATGGAGGTTGCTTTAACTACCAATGTTTCAACTGAACAATGAGTGACTAGATCCGACCATTCAGAGCAATTAAGGTTGACCTGCCTTCTGAATTTCCTTTTCACATTTTTTTATTAGTGACAATTATTGGTTTCCTGCACAAAGTGACTGCTACTGTACTTTCCAAACCTGATGTGCAAACTCAGGGATCTTGTTATAATGCAGTGTGTGTGTGTGTGTGTGTGTGTGTGTGTGTGTGTATTTAGTAAACATTCCTTGAATGAATCCACATGTTCTTACTGGGTCATATTTTACTTTGAGCATTTTTTTTAAATAAGTGGCCTAAGTTATCAATATGACACCTGCATAGGGTTTGTTCTGGCCAAGTGGCCAATCTTTGGAAACTCACTTGGAAAGCAGAAAAATGACATTTATAAGTAGACTATTTTCAGTTTTAGAGTGAATATTATACTACCTTAAAGTTCTATCTATGACTGAGTTGAGTTTGAGAGTTAAAAGATTAACTTCGTTGTATTCCTTTTGCCTCTCTCTGCCTCCACAAGTAAGTGCCTGGAGGCCAGGTTCTATGTCTTGAATTTCTCTTATTTGTTGTTATTCCTGTAAGACCTGGCTAATTATTCAAAGGAAAGAGCTCTGTGGGTAATTGCTGATTTAATTTGGTTTTATACAATGCAGATTCTGATGCAAGACTTCTGAGGACTGAAATTCTGTATTTCTAGCAAGCTCTTAGGAGATCTTCATGCAGCTGGTCCACTGATCGCACTTTGAGAGGCAAGGCCCATTGGACGACAAGGTCAATGAACCCCCACTGTGATGAGCCCCATTCTCCCTATTGATAACTAAACTCTTTCCCCCATTTTTTCTGCCCCTACAAATCTCAACCAGAACCATCCTTACCCTGAATAAAACTCCTCATCAAACTAAATCCCCACAGATCCCTCATAAAAAAGGGGGAAAGAAAGGGATATAGAATCCTTTTTTTTTTTTTTCTTGTGGACCCTGAGTTCCTTTAACATGCTTCATTCCTTCCCAAGGAGAAGAGGCCATTCAGCTAGTGTGGGAGTAGGAATTATTACTTACTAATCACTCCATGCTATGCTGTGTGCTTTACTCTCCTAGCTTGCATTGATTTGGCTTATAAAAACCAGTACCTTCTGCCCTAACTACATAGTAATTTTCTAGCCATTCCATGAAATAGCCACTGTAACCCCTCTACTACAGATGGGAAACTGAGGCTGAAGAGATTACATATCTTGTCCAAGAACATAGAACTACTGAATAAACTTATAGGAACTTGAATCTAGGGCTGATTCCAAATTTTGTGGATAAGCTATTATATTTGTTTCTAAATCTCAAGGAGCTTAATTCCTTCTGACAATAGACATAATGTTGATATTCAGTTGACTAAAAGCAACTCCATCCACCGTTCTGATGGTCTGGCCTGCTGGCTCATCCCAGCAGACTGCATGCAGCTTTTTATCATGTCGAAGTGCATAGGAATGAATAACTTTTATCATGTCGAAGTGCATAGGAATGAAGGCTTCTCAGAGAAACAATTGCCAGGAAACAAAAAACAAACAAACCAACAAACAAAAAAACCAGTTTCTGTCATCTTTTCCACATCTCATGCAGCTGACAGCCTTTTATTAGATAGATGCTGTGGTAATGAGGTAGAAGTCACAGTGAAGGCATGGGGTATTATACTATACTTCCTTATCTGTTTAAACAGACTTGAATTACTGCAGAGCCATGGATGACTCAGAGAGTTCCTGTTAATGTGATGTCATCTCTACTTCTTCATGACAGTTGACTTAGGGACTGGTTGATTTTTTTTAAAAGCATTTTTTAATCATGGACCAAAATGCATCTCCACGTTTTCAAATGTAGTCTTTCAAAATACAGTGAGTGTTGTTTCTCTTGACTGACTAGTGCTAGGTGAGGGATGGGCCAGAGAGTTGATAGGCAGTGGGCTGGGCATCTCTCAGTAAATACAGGAAGGAATGGATTCTAAGCACCAGACTGCCAGGGAAGGTCCTCCGTGGAGAGAACTGGTTTTCTCCAAGGAGAAATTCCTGCAAATTGAAGCTCCAGCCTGGGGATGAGAGGAAGTGGTCAGAGCAAGGTCCTGCATGCTCCCAGCTTCAAACCCATTTTCCTGAGTTCATAACCTCATGAGAGCTGGGACAATGAGGTGCAAGTCAGGTGAAGTGAAAGGATTCTCAAAATGCTTTAAGACCACTTTCTAGCTGAGAATAGCACAGGACAGCTTTTACTGCCATTGGGAGATTATTTTATTGCATGAGATGTGGAAACAGATGATAGAAGCTGGGTTTTTGTTTTCTGGCAATTGTTTCTCCAAGAAACCTTTCCCTAGAAGTTATTCATTCCTATGCACTTTGACATTATAAAAAACTGCAAGCACTCTGCTGGGATGAGCCAGCAGGCCAAACCATCAGAACGGTGGATGGAGTTCTTTTAGTCAACTGAATATTGACATTATATCATTAGATTGCATTGATTTGGCTTATAAAAACCAGTATCTTCTGCCCTAACTCTATAGTAATTTTCATTATAAATTGTAGAGACATATTTAAGGACATAGTCTACTTTCTATATTAATAATTTTTTTGTTTATGATTTTCCAAATGCTTTTTTTTTTTTTTTAAGAAAAATAAATCTTTTTTGTTTGTAAAGGGCCAAATGGGAAGATACCTGGACATTCTATAGATTGTTGTTGACTGGGCCTGGGATATTGGCAGAATCATGTCAGTTGCACTCCCAGCCCTGGGAGTGCTGAGATGTTCTTAGTTCCTGTCTTGTGTTTGTTCAGGGGGAAGGAGTGGGTGAAACCTGGGCTCTCCCAGGCTCCTTGTTTTCCTGTGAAACCTCTTGTTGGATTGGAGTATAAATAGATGTGCTGCTTGGCTTAGGAGGTTGTCAGTCTGTTTCTCCAGCAGAGGAGGTCAGCGGCCCTCCCAGCTCCGAGCTTGAAATCTATTTCTATGTCTTCTCTCTTTATTTCTAATATTTCCCAATCCCTGGCCACCTCCATTTAGAACCGGTTCATTCATCTCTCTTTCCGTGCGGGACACAGAAAAGGCAGATCCCTGCAGCTTCAGGCCCCCACAATTGTTCAGATTATTACAATTGTTCCTCTTTTTTCCCCTCCATTGCTCCCCTCCACCAGCTTCCTACCCCACCCTCTGCCCTTTCCCCACCCCCCACTGTCCTCATCCATAGGTGTACAATTTTTGTTCAGTCTCTTCCCGCACTCCCCACTCTCCTTTTCCTCGAGAATCGTCAATGTATGTTACATAATTCTTTTTATAAGGACCCATAGAAAGTCAGCCAAAAGATTTACTGAGCACTTATATGCCAGATATTGTGCTAGTATTGTGAATAAAGTAGTTAACAAAGAAATCACGTGAATCAAGCTTATAACAGAGGATAAAATTTTTTCCTTAGTTCTCTATAGGCAAAGCTGTCCCTAAGCAACTTTCTTTTTTACTCTTTCTACTAGGAGGCTCAGAGCTTCTGTTTTGGATTCACCTTTAGCAATTACACAGGACTCATGGGATGAATTGTTATATAACCCTGGCTTCATGTTATTTTTCCATTGATTAATCTTTTTTGTATTTATATTTGTGGGCCACATCACATTATAAATAAAAGAGAGACTATTATTAAATAATAATAAAAGAACCTGGCCTGTCATTGGGACCATAAGTTAGGAGATATTAATGATTAGATGTGGTCTCTAATTAGATGTAGAAATAAATCTGACTAAAAAGGAATTCTAAGCCAAAATTGGTTTGCCTCAATGGATAGAGCGTCGGCCTGCAGACTGAAGGGTCCCAGGTTCAAGTCTGGTCAAGGAAATGTACCTTGGTTGTGGCATATCTCCAGTGGAGGGTGTGCAGGAGGCAGCTGATCGATGTTTCTCTCTCACTGATGTTTCTAACTTTCTATCTCTCTCCCTTCCTCTCTGTAAAAAAAAAAAAAAAAATCAATAAAACATATTTAAAAAAAAAAAAAAAAGGAATACTAATTAGTGTGAGAGCAGTCCTGGCTATGTGGCTAATGGGGTCAGGGGTTAAAGAAAACCAAATAAAAACAAATGTGAGCAGCCCAGCTATTGTTGCTGATTAATAGGACCAGACCAAGGTGTGAGTAGTTAGGTCACTGATGCTGATGTGGGGATCAGGCTGAAGTTCCTTAGGGTCGCCGACTGGCTAGAAACTAGAATTTAAAGGCGGGAACTCAAAAGTGAAAGCACTGCTTTACAGGTGGATGGAGAATAAGGTACAAAGATAAAGCATGGATGAAACCAACTCTATAATTATGCAGTAAGCCACTAAGCCAACTAGAAATTTTTGGTTGTAAGTAACAGAAACCTACTCTGATGAATTTAATGGGGAGAAGGGAGAAATTTATGGATGCATTTGTGGCAGCTCACAGAATCTAAAGAAAAAGCACATAATAGGTTTGCAAGGGACAGGTTCTTTTCTGGGCGGGGGGTGGGGGGGGAGGACATCTCTCTAGGGTTCCACTGTTGGAATGAAAGGGCAGCAACTATTGTCCATCTTTTAGTCTTTCTTATGAAGATTAACATTGCTTGGCACACAGTAGGACCTCAATACATAAATTGAATGAAGGATGGAATGGATGGAACTTTCATAGAGAGAACATCTAATTTGCTAGCCTGAATCACATATATGATCCCTGTGAGGAGGGGAAGGTCTCACCAAAGCCACATACAATAGAGTATGGTGGTTCGGACACAGTGAAGAATGGTTGGGGGTAAGCAGAATCCCAGAAATGCCTGCTACAGGCAGCAAAGAAATGGCTGGTGGATTAGAGAAAGTGGTGTCTCCAGTCATGGTGGGGAAACATCTCCTGGTTGCATAGCTCTACACATCTATTAATTTCTAGAAGGAAAACTTCCAGAAAGAAGCATGCCAACCTTCATGGCTTGGGTGGGACCCAAGAAGTAGACAGCTGAATTAGCTCTAGAAAGAGGTGAAGATGCTGAAAGGTGGAGCATGTTTAGGTGATTCTGGGGAGGAGAGTGGAACTCAAAAAGGATAACACCAGGGTGACACATTTGATAATTAGCTACTTCAGTTCTTGAAATAAGATTACTTACTTCCTGAGAGAGCACACTTCTCCCATTACATTCTTTTTCTGCATATTAACAAATTGCTTTTTAAAGTCTGAAGTTAAGTGTTAGGTCCCCAGAGCCGATACAAGCATCTGCAAGGTGGATGGTGACAAAGATACTGGCTAGCTGGTGCCTTCCTAGGACCTTCCTAGACCCCTGGCCTGAGGCAGGAATTCCACACCTCTCATGCCCTCTACCTTCCCCTCCCTAAACAGCTGTATAAAAGAAGTACCTATGCCACTTTTTGGTGCAAACTTCCCTGGCCCACCCTCGGACCAGCAAGCTTTGCCTGGGAGCGCAGACTAAAACCTCCCCTTTTTTAATCGCCTGGATTCCATGTATTACTTCTGCGTCACAAACCTCTCCGCTGGGACCTTACATTAAGTTTACCCCTTCATGTATTGCAAACCAGGACACATCCTGGTTAGGTGGTCATAAGTCATCTCTCTCCCTGGGCTCAACCCGACTTACCCCCTTCTATTCTTTAAATACTAGAGGCCTGGTACATGAAATTTGTGCATGGGGGAGTACCCTCAGCCCTGCCTGCACCCTGCACCCTATCCAATCCAGGAATCCTTGGGGGATGTCCGACTGCTTCTCGCAATCTGGGACCGCCTGCCTGCCTGATCACGGCTAACCCTCTGCTTCCCTGCCTGATTGCCCCTAACCACCTCTGCCTGCTTGATCACCCCTAACCACCTCTGCCTCACCCTGCACCAAGGACTCAGGATTCCCTCCTCTGGCTGGTCACAGGCACCTGGGACCTGGGCTTCCCTCCCTCTGGCTAGCTGCAGGCACTCAGGACCCACGCTGGCTTCACCTGGGCTGGCTGCAGCTACAGAGGACCATGGGCAGGTGGCTTTGCCTGGGTCGCAGCCACTAGCACTCAAAACCATGGGCAGGTGGCTTGTCCCTCTCCCGGGCTGCAGGAGCAGCCACTGGTGCCCAGGACCATGGGGCATGCAGATTGTCCCTCTCCCAGGCTACAGGTGCAGGCACAGCCACTGGCTCCTGAGACCACAGGGTGGGGGCTTATCCCTCTCATGTACCTCAGAGGAAAGAGGTCCCCTTTCCTCTCTTATGAACTCATTTGTGCCTGGCTGTTCCCCATTCCTCTCTCGCCAGTGTTGAGTGTCTGAGCCCTTATGGAATTAAGGCATGAGGGCATGATGACCATTTGCATATTAGCTCTTTATTATATAGAATGACAACCTCATCTGCACTTGCTATATCATCTGCATGGCATACTCCTCCCTGTTTCCACCAGGCTGCCTCCTTATTCCATACAAGGGTCACATTCCAATTTATAGATGCTTCCAGTCACTCTTTGTGAATTGATTTATAGTATTTCCTCCAAAACACTTACTGTTCTCTAAAATAATATTATCTGTTTAAATGTGTGCGTTTACTGAATGTCTCCTACATTAGAATGTAGATTCCATGAGAGTAGGGACCAGGCCTGTTTTTTTCACTTCTGCATCCTGAAGAGTTAGATCAGCAGCTGGCACCTTGTAGGTGCTCAACAAATATTCATCAGTATTTAGTTATTCTTTATTCCTAGAATAAACTCAACTTATAGTGCTGTCTTTATTCCCACACTCAACTAGATTTGTTTTGCTGGTATTTTATTTATGAGTTTTATGTATATATTAATCAGTGAAAAGGACCTATTTCCTACTCTGAAATCCCCTCTGGTTATTAACTGTTTAGTTATTATGAGTTGGGGAAGCATTCCTTGTTTTCTATTCTCTGGAAGAGTTTGTATAAGATAGAAATTATTTAACCATGAGGCTGGCAGAACAATGTTGGGCCTGTTTTTTATTTTTTTATTTTTTATGGGGAGACTTTACATGACTGATCCATTTTCGTAATAATTGTAAAACTATTCAGGCTATTTCTTTTCTTTTCTTTTCTTTTCTTTTCTTTTCTTTTCTTTTACTTTCTTTTCTTTTCTTTCCTTTCCTTTCCTTTTTTGGGTTGATAAGGAAAGTTCTCCCACACCCATGAAACTTGACCATTTCATTTAAATTTTTGAGCAAAATTAAGTATAGTAGTTATACCTGGAGTTTTTGTGTTCTATAATGGATTGATGTATTCGATATATTGTTCAAATAATGTAAAATGTAAAAGGTCCACCATAGGCCTAATGATGACAGTGTATGATAAATCAAGGATTATAATTAATCCAATTTGGTATATTCAGTTTCCTTTGAAAATGCAGTATTTGCTGAAAATATGAGTGACTGAATCTATCTTGGTGCCCAGAGGCAGATACTTCCCAAAGGTGAATCTTTCAGATCTCCAGGAACACAGACAAGCCTCGATGGGAACTGTCCAGTCAACTCAGTCTTATACCTTTTTTTTTTTTTTTTTTTGCCTCAGAATTTTATTTATTTTATTTTTTAAAAAAAATATATTTTATTGATTTTTCACAGAGAGGAAGGGAGAGGTATAGAGAGCTAGGAACACTGATGAGAGAGATGCATTGACCAGCTGCCTCCTGCACAACCCCCTGACTGGGGATGTACCCGCAGCCAATGTACATGCCCTTGACCAGAATCGAACCTGGGACCTTTCAATCCGCAGGCCGACACTCTACCCACTGAGCCAATCCGGTTTTGGCTGCCCCAACGCTTTTAAGAAAGTTGTGGAGTCTTCTGGATGCATCAGTGACACTGAAGCTGAATTTAGCAGCAAAATAAGGCAGAGACTAAGGACACACAGACACTGCCAGCACTTTGTTCTATGAGGTATCACATTTATTTTTAAGGTTCAGAACATGGAAGAAGTCCTTGGTGTTCTGTTGAGAAACTTGGACTCTTTCCTCTGCAGTCACACAACTGTCACATGCCAGACAGTCACTTAGAAATATCTTGGCATCGGCCAACTTATGGAATTCTCCCTTCTCTCTGTTCTCCTGAGCCAGATTCCAGACATTGACTGCGGCATTCTCGTGGTCACTGTTTTTTTTTTTTTTTTTTTTTTTTACTATATTCCTTCTGGTGCAGTGATCACACTTCATCTGGAGTGGGGCGGGTGGGGGCCAGCTGAGTGACCTGGAGGAAGCGCGGGGAAAGTAGTCAGTCACTGTTGGTCACCCCTAGCACTGCTGGCAGTATGCTTTCTTCCTTATGGAGCATCTAGGGAAGGGAAGTGGCCACAGTGCCTGAGGCTGAGTTTCAGGAGGCTGGCAGAATTGTCAGGATTGTGCCGGCAACACTGTTCTGTTGGTGCCTGGCCTGTCCTCTGGAGATTGTACCTGCAAGACTACTAAGGAAGCCAGTCCCCAGTTCCACCCACCTCTGCCACCGATTGATTGGAGTTTGAAGTCTGGGAGGAGGGACCAAGAGGCCTGCCTTCCAGCTGCTTGCCAGTCCCCACCATGCCACTCACTCCAGTTCCCTGTTAGCCACCCCCTGATCAATGGGACCCTGTGGGCTAAGGGAGAGACCAACCGGTCTGCCTTCCACCCACTCACCAGTTGTTGTGGCGATGGATTCATTGGAGCCTGAGGGACCTGGTTCCCCCGTTAGCCATCCCCTGATCAATGGAGCCTAAGGGCCAGGGGATGGACTGGTCACCTGTTCAGTCATTACAGATCCTGGGTTTTTATATATTAGGATTTTTCACTATAGCAAAGCAGATATACATATCAAAGGTCAGGTTTGGTAAACAGTTGGAAATTTCAAATTGGGGGAACTGCCACTGTCTGGCAGCAGGCAATAATATATGCAGATTTTCAGCCCTGCTGAAAGATTCCATTCAACCTTTTGAGGACTTTCTGCATTTATTATGACCCTTCTGGAATTAGCCTCCAGTAGGTGGCATTATGAATTTTTCTGGAAAATGGGGTAAGTCAAGTTCTTTGAACGTTTTTCTACCCTGAACACCCATATGAGTTAAATCACCTTTTCAAATCCTTGCACTTAGAATCCTAATAAAAGTAATATGAAAATTAGCCATCACTCTGCTATATCCACAAGCCATGCCCACCAGCCAATCAGGAGCGAGTGTGCAAATTAACTCAACCAAGATGGCAATGGGTATGGAGTAAGCAGGAGGCTTGTGTTTCCCTGGCAATGGAGAAAGCCAAGCTTTCCACACAACCTGGCCAGCCCAGGTCTCCACTCAAGGCTACAAAGTTTCAATTATAGAAGATAAATAAATCCCAGGTACCAGGGCCTCCTCCACTTGGGCCACCAGGGAGCGTAGCCAGCCTGAAAAATACCACAGGCCCCCCACTCACCAAGGGAACCCCACCCTGATCTCGGACACCCTTCAGGGCAAACCAGCTGACCCCCACCCATGCACCTCCTATCTAATAAAAGAGTAATATGCAAATGGACCATCACTCCAACACACAAAATCAAGATGGTTGCCCCCATGTGGTCAAAGATCTTGCCCCCATGTGGACACAAGATGGCTGCTAAAGATGGCCAGCAAGGGAGGGCAGTTGGGTGGGACCAGGCCTGCAGGGGAGGGCAGTTAGGGGCAAACAAGCTGGCAGGGGAGCAGTTAGGCATCAGTCAGGCTGGCAAGGGAGTGGTTAGGGAGTGATCAGGCTGGCAGGCAGAAGCTGTTAGGGGCAATCAGGAAGGCAGGCAGGTGAGCAGTTTGGAGCCAGCAGTCCTAGATTGTGAGAGGGATGTCCGACTGCCCTTTTAGGCCCGATACTGGGATCCCTTCAGACATCCCTCAAGGGGTCCCAGATTGGAGAGAGTGCAGGTTGGGCTGAGGGACACCCCCCTCACACACACACCGTGCATGAATTTCGTGCACCAGGCCTCTAGTATTCTAAGACTAACCGAAGAATAATGTTGCAAACAGCAACATTTTATCATTTGGTTGAGAGAGGCTGTCCAAAATACACAAAAATAATTTTTCATTAACTTTTTCAAATTTCTAAAAACTACTTAGGACAGGAGGCAAACAAAATGCCTCCAGATATGCAGCATTTACGGGCCCACAAGCTTCTGGATTCTTCACGATCCTGCCAAGGCCTCAACTGGGGTCTAATTAACTGGGTACTGAACACCCCATCACCTTCAATTACTAAAGGATATTGCAATTGTCCCTGTTTTATAGATGAAATTACGGTATGGCTTCTTTGGGGGGGGGGGAGAGAGAGAGAGAGAGAGAGAGAGAGAGAGAGAGAGAGAGAGCATTTTCTCATCTTTAACGAAAATATTAAAGTAACTAAAAAAAAGATCTACTTCGAAAATGGTGTTTCCAAAAAACGGTGTTTCCTTTAGGGCCAATTCATTTGATCTCATCTTTGAGACCAAGAAGGAAGACAAGTATTTTATTGTAAATTAAAACAAAGAGTCATCTCCCTGCATCCCTGTTCTTGAGGAAGTCAGTCACAGGGGTCTCAGCATTCCAAGTCGAGTTGGTGAAAACATCTGGTGAAGTGTAATATAATAAGTTCTAAGAATCCCTATCCATAGGTGGAGGAAAACCTGGAGAAGACACCAACGGTTCAGTCCCTGGAAAACGTCTTCTGTGATCCCGGGGTCAAAAAGATTTATTACTTTCTCGATGAGGGAGAAACCTCAGGCCAGCAGAACCCAGGAGCCCCAAGTAGAAAGCCTTCGGGCGGCGCTTTGCGGCCTAGGAGCACTTTGGCCCGCGGGTGCGTTCTGGGTTTCCAGAGGACCTAGGTTCCGACTCCTAAAGAAGAACAGAGTGGGCTGCCGCTGGGAGATTTATTCTTTACCAGAAAACAAAACTGTGCAGATGAGCCCGGCAGCTGCAAGCAGAATCCAAATTACTCAGAGCCCGGCCCAGCGCTGCGAGCCTCCCGTCCGCGCCCCAGAGCTCTGCGCACGCGTGGTTGCGGCCTCCTCAGCGCAATGGCCACCAGAGTAGCCCCGCAGTAAATCGTGGCCCAAGTCTCCAGACCTCAGAGCCCTGCGGCGGGAGCAGGCGTTGAGAGGGGGCGGGCGCAGCGAAGGGGAGGAGCCGCAGCAACAGACAGCGGCGTGCACCAACCCCGCACGCCGGGCGGGTGCCGCGCGGAGGCTGGCCTGGGCGTGTTGCAGGCGCTCAGTGTAGGGGCGTCTGATAGCAGCATCCTCCCTTTCGCGCGGCGGCGGCGACAGCGGTGGGGGGTTCCTCTTCCCGGACAACTTGTAGGCCTGAAGCAGCTAGTATCAGGATCAGAGCGGGTAAGGGAAAGCTGCGGCCCAAGGTTTTTTAGCGGAGAGCTCTGTGTACAGGATCCTTCCGGGACGGTCAGAGGCTAAGGAGCGGCGGGGGCCGACTACGCCTGCTGGAGCATCCTCTACGTAATGGAAGAAGCCGCCGCCGCTGCTGCAGGGTTGCGGTGCGCCCCATCCATTGCCGCCAGAGAGATGGGTAGTGTCGGGGTGCGGAGGTCAAGAACGAGAGAGGCGGAGCCTCTTTGCCCTGAGCTGGGTCTCGTTTAAGCCCCCTCCCCTCAGCCTCCCCCAGTGGGCATCGGAGCCCGGAAGGAAGCTGCTGTCCTGAGAAAGCAGAGAATACGTAGCAGGAGCTGGGCGCACTGGGTTCAGAGGAACGCGGAGCAGAGCTCCAGGCCTGGTGAAAGTTTCCCTTCCCCAGTCACAGGGCGCCCGCTTCCCGGAAACTGCCCAGGGCTTGGGCTTCCGAGTCCCGTGGCCCTTCCGAGGCACCCGCAGTGGAAGACAGCGGGGGAGAAATCGAGGAACGAAAAACAACAGCAAGACTGACCTCCCGGCCGAGATCCCAGGCCGCTCCAGGTCGCGCCCGCGGCTCCAGGTGAGCTGGGGAGCGAGGCAGACTGGAGGAGGGTGGGTGGTACTTAGGCGGAGGCGGCGGCTGGGAGAAGGATTGAGGCGCACCAGTTTACTTCGCTTACCCTCGCAGGTTTTTCTGGGAGCCGCTGCCATGGGACAGCCAGTCCTGGGCGCCGAGGACCAGCCACCACTGCTGCAGCCGCGCCCACCTAGGAGCCGCGGCCCCAGTCCTCGCGCCCGAAGCCGGCCCATTGCGTCCCCCACCCGGGCTGTAGGGCCGCCTCCTCCACGCCGTAAACCCCGAGTGTGCCTGTGATGAGCCGCAGTCCCCTGGGAGCCCAGTCCCCGGGCGAACCTCCCCGGTTGCTCCTGGCTGCGCCTGCCGCCTCAGCACGCTCCTTGCTCCCGCCCAGGTCCCAGCGCGGCCGCCGCTGGCCAGTGTCGCTCCTCGGAATGAAGGTGTTCCGTAGGAAGGCGCTAGTGCTGTGCGCGGGCTATGCGCTGCTGCTTGTGCTCACCATGCTCAACCTCCTGGACTACAAGTGGCACAAGGTGCCGCTACAGCAGTGCAGTACTAATGGACAGCTAGGTGCTGCAGCAGGGGTGGCTGGGGATGGCTGGGGGCACCCAAGACCTCCTCAAGCTGTGTCGCGTCGTGAACACACCCACTTGGATCCCCGCATCCCGTACCACTCGCCCGCTGCAGCCGAGGCTGGGGCAGTAGCCTCTTCCCGCAATAGCACTCGCAGCGCCAGGGGCAGTGAGATCAAACGGCAGTTGGTGTACGTGTTTACCACATGGCGCTCAGGCTCGTCCTTCTTCGGGGAGCTCTTTAACCAAAATCCCGAGGTATTCTTCCTATATGAGCCAGTTTGGCACGTGTGGCAAAAACTGTATCCGGGGGACGCCGTGTCTCTGCAAGGGGCAGCGCGTGACATGCTGAGCGCTCTCTATCGCTGTGACCTCTCAGTCTTCCAGCTGTACAGCCCCGCTGGCAGCGGGGGGCGCAACCTCACCACACTGGGCATTTTTGGCGCTGCCACCAATAAAGTTGTGTGCTCTTCGCCGCTCTGCCCTGCCTATCGCAAAGAGGTCGTGGGGCTGGTGGACGATCGTGTGTGCAAGAAATGTCCACCACAACGCTTGGCTCGCTTCGAGGAAGAGTGCCGCAAGTACCACACGCTCGTCATCAAGGGTGTGCGCGTCTTCGATGTGGCCGTGTTGGCGCCGCTACTTCGCGACCCGGCCCTGGACCTCAAGGTCATCCACTTGGTGCGTGATCCTCGTGCTGTGGCCAGCTCACGCATCCGCTCGCGCCACGGTCTCATCCGTGAGAGCCTGCAGGTGGTACGCAGCCGGGACCCGAGAGCCCATCGCATGCCATTCCTGGAGGCTGCTGGCCACAAGCTGGGTGCCAAGAAGGAGGGTGTGGGTGGCCCAGCAGACTACCATGCTCTTGGCGCTATGGAGGTCATCTGCAACAGCATAGCCAAGACACTGCAGACAGCCCTGCAGCCCCCTGACTGGCTACAAGGCCACTATCTAGTGGTGCGGTACGAGGACCTGGTGGGAGATCCCGTCAAGACCCTACGGAGGGTGTACGACTTTGTGGGACTACTGGTGAGCCGTGAAATGGAGCAGTTTGCCTTGAACATGACCAGCGGTTCGGGCTCCTCCTCCAAGCCTTTTGTGGTGTCTGCCCGCAACGCCACACAGGCAGCTAACGCATGGCGGACTGCTCTCACCTTTCAGCAGATCAAACAAGTGGAGGAATTTTGCTATCAGCCTATGGCTGTGCTGGGCTATCAGAGGGTGAATAGCCCCGAGGAAGTCAAAGACCTTAGCAAAACCCTGCTCCGAAAGCCCCGACTTTGAGGGTTTCCCGGGAGTCCTGACTGGAGGTGGGAGACACACACAGGAAGACTGTTGAGGTGGGAGACAACCTACCCACACGGGACTGTGGTGTGTTTAAACAGAAACAGTCCAGACTCAAGCGGAGGAAGCCCACACTCTATTATAGACGTATAACATAAATAACCACATAGACACTTGCTGTCAATGTTCCGAGTCTTGCTTTTCAAGAACAGTCTTAATGCATACACATCTCAGAAAAGGCGAGACTTGAAAGTTCTGACCAGCTGCCTTCCTGTCCTCTTGTTGCCTTTTCTCCCTTTCCCTTTCTCCCAGGTCTTATCCTCTTTCTACCTGCCCTGCATTTTGAAGTGGGATACTGATGAAATCAAGATCCAGTAACCAAAATCTTGTTTACAAAATTTTTGTGGTATCTGTGAACATAGTAGTGAGCATAATTTGGATGTGGGGAGAGGGAATAAAAAAAGGCGAAGTGGCCCAGGAGCAGTAAACCCCATTGGGAATAATAAACCAAGGAGGTATTCATTTAAAGTAGACTTTTCTGTAAAAGCAAATGTTATATGTGAGTATTAATAAAGAAGATAATAAATAATACTAATTTTTATTAGTATTGCCTCATTACTTTGGATTTATCTGTATTATCTGTGTAGCTTCAGATGGAATTTGCTTCCCACCCCCAAATTTCCAGTCTGTTTCCTAGAGAACAGTTAAGGTGGATGGGAGCAGATTCTTACTCCCTGAGAGTTGTTTTCTTACATGTAAATCATAGTCTGTTAGGTGCCAAGGAATGGGGACAAATCTTCAAATTCAAAACCAAGCCAGGAGCACAGGAAGGAAAAAGCATTCAGTATTAATTAATGAGTTTAGACTGGAGAATCCTGAAGCAGAGAAAAATGTTTCAGTCCTGAGTTTAGTCCAGAAAAAATATTAAGAAAAAAAAGAAAAGCATGTAATTAAAAAGTATTTCTGATTATTAGAACACAGGCCTCAAGTGTTAGTGTGATCATATTGTGACAATGGTAGTGACTTCTTGGGTTAGAAAAGTAAGAGAAATATATGTGTATAGCATGTCTTTCTGCTTCTGACACAGGGAGGGATATGAAAAGAAAGTTTCACCTGAGAAGTGCAAGGGCACTCACAGACTTTTCCTTGCTTTTGATCCAAATTAGTACAAAAGAGAATGTGAATTTATATTAGTTTATTTTGGATGCCCCTAGTGTATGCTGCTTTTCTTTATCATAGTCCTAAAAGTAAAAGTGCAGAGAAACTATAACATGTGCTGACAGTATAAGGTTTCAGCTGAAAGTTTCTTTTAGATATGAAAATGAACTATGAGCTAGTATGTTAAATTTTGAGATTTGGTGTTTTCCAAGGGGGAACCCATTGCAATTTTCCTCAGTGGCATTGCTGCTGCACTGAGCCCATTGTGTGGGAGCATTTTGCAGAATGGCATATTACAATGCTATGAAACCTAAAAAGAAAGAGTCACTGTAATTACATATTACATTAAATGGGATACAAGTTCAATATAATGACTGTTACATGTATTGTGAGGTCTCTGCAGGCCAATTTGTATAGGTTAAATGCTGAGGATTTTATTTTAAGGAAAGAATGTTAAAAAATATGTACATGGGAAATATTTTGACATAATTCGTAAGTGTAATTTTCATTATGTGAAATCTATACTGTTAAGAATTCCAAGGTAAGCAAGCACGGAGGTTTAAACAAGATATATTTAGCAGTGGATTTTAAATGAATTCTAGAATGAGTGATTTTTAATTTACTAAAATAGTTTATAATATTGTGTTTCATAAGCCCTATTACAGCTATAACATTGTTCATGTTTTCAATGATAGCTTCATGGTAGTGCCTATGCTGAATTATCTTCAGCAGCAGAATATTTGTAATCGCTTTAATTTAAGAATACTTTAAAATTAAATGAACAAAATAAATATTAATGAGTATAGATGGAACAGATTTATGAGGAAATTAAGACAGCATAATTAAGAAACAACTACTCAGAATAAAATAACCATTTAAAAAGAAATTCATATGGCATTCAGCTCTTCTCACTTAATCACAGTAAAATTCATGCTTAGTTTTTCAGTGAAGCCTTTTTAAGCAGTTGAATTTGTTCTTTTCTCCGTATATTGAAGCACTTTCATTGCATTATAGTGGAATTACAATGTTCTGGGACCTTGATTTAACACTATATTAGATGCTGCATAGAGCCCTTGCAGCCTGCTGAGTATTTATGGCCTCTGCTCAGATGAAATTTTAAGCTAAACACCAACAATTCTCCCTTGCTATGTTCAAATCAGGTTTTCAGCTGTGATTCTCTTGTTTTGTAATAGCTGCATTTTCTCCACTCCCACTCCTTGGGCTCTGTAATTTGAAAAGATGAATTGCTGCTCCTAGAGATTTGTACCTGTAGCTGCATTCTAGGAAAGTGAGACAGGTGCAATTCCCCCTAACAACCCAGATAGTCCTTTCAGTGACATTCAGCTCCCACAGGCTGGAGAAGAAGAGCAGTGATTTTTTGCATTAATAAGCTCTGTCAAGCCCTTGGTGCAAGCAGACCTGTGCCTCAACAAATTACAACAGAGCCTGTGGCCATTCTGAGGCAGCAAAATGTGAAAGAGGTTCACATTTCCCATCAGTAGTAGGAAATATTTCCATCAGCTAGAGGAAATATTTTTCAGAGTAGGTTATCAGAGTGATTTTTAATTAATTAATTTAATTTAATTTAAATTATTTATTTTTTAAAGTATTACATATGTCTCCTTTTATCCCCATTGACCTCTACCCGGCCACAGCTCAGAGGATAGCATGTCTGATTTACCCCTTTGACTTTGAAATGCCTTTATCAATGAGAGAGTCCTATTTATAAAATGAAGTACCCATTGCATTTAGTCAACAATGTGTGTTTGGCACAAGGCAGCAGCACAGGCTGGAGCTTCAGCTTCAGGGCTCAGAGGTCCTCAAAGACTTTCTTCAGTCTGACCCTGGACACCTGGCAGGCGAGGACTGGGGCAAATTCTATTTTCCTTCAGTGTCTATCACAGTGTGAATGCTTGATGAATATTTATGATGTAAGTGAATGGAATATGTAACTATCAAATTTTGAAAGTCCTCAGAAGAGAAAGAGGAAGGATGCGTTACTTCTTTGGAGAGAATGTTAGGCAAGTCATCAAAGATTACTGAAGGAAGTAGGCCTTAGGTTCTGTCTAGATGTGGGGAGTGGGCAATAAAAACATCTTTAAGATTTCCAGAATGAGCTTGCATAGATGAATTAGAAATAAAAATTCAGAATTTCTGAATGTGGAGAGATAAGTTTCCAAATGAGAAATTTGATTTATGCTCTTTGTTTTCCCAAGAGCAAGTTCAAGTTAGGATTCATATACCTGCAAAATGAAGATTGCCCTAGTGCCTGAGGGAGGGCTAGAAAGTTGTTTATTATTGCAGAAACCATGTGGCATATATTTATAGATTTGAGTGCTATAAATGTGCAATTCAAAGGACTGTGAGGGGGATTTCACCCAGACATAGGAGTAGCTACTTTCAAGAATTTGTGATAATGTGGATGCTGAATGAGACCATGGCTGCTGTTTCCATGCATCCCTGTCCAGTCCTGCCCTGTTTTGTCTGGGATTTCTGTTGTACGCACTACAGTGTGGCTGGATTATGCTGTCAGTTTGAAATTAATGTGAATTTGAGTGAGGCCATAAATTAATATTTTCTGGTTCTAAGCAATGAAATAAAGATCACATTTGAAACTCAGTCTCTAAAGATGACTTCAGAAAGACCAGGAGGGAAATAAAAAGGTGTGTGTTCTTCATAGTCATGAATAAGGATGAGGCATACTTTACTACTCCCCAACTTTCTTCCCTCTCTGTGCTCCTGTGCTCGTGCATACAATGGAGTATCTGAATGGTCTTTAGGTCTGGAGGAGAGAATATGTTTATGCCAGCTAATGAGTATGTGGAGAGGGATACTTGATCTCTGGCTTCCAGAGAGCAAGTGGCCAATGATTCTTTCCAACCGTATAACAGTTCTGTGTCAGGACTTACTGTGAACAGGTAGAAAATAAGTGTGTGATGAGATGTTCCCAGGTAAGTGCACAGTTTACAGAGCCCTTTAAACTCACTTGGAGGAGGGCCCTTTCAAATCTGTCATGGCTGAGAACATAATTTCAGTCTCCCTCCTTTCTGGGCCCCCTAGCTGCTACTTCTGCATTTCACGTAGAGCCACTTAGCCAATTGCCTATGGGCTCTGGTACAAGTGTTTAATAATTGAAATTACAGGGCTTGACTTTTATTACATCTGATGCAATTCCACCCTTAATCAAACAATGCTAAAGAAATTGTCAAATGCTGAATAACATCAAGTTTGCAGAACAGGAAACTTTAGGAACCGGTGTTTGGGGATGGTACTGTTTATAAACTTGAAGGAGGCTTGAAGGGGCAGGAGCCTGTCTGTACACTTATCAGGTGGCCAAGGCCAAAGTTGTAACTTTTGGTTGAACCAGTTGTTTGTAATCAGAAGGCAAAGTGTTTTTGGACTGCTTGAATTTTTGATTTGTGACAGTCTTCTGCCAAGGGAATGAATGTGAAATTGATTACTGTAACCAAAAACTACTCAAACCGTTCAGTAATGGTTCCAATCCCAGGTGCAGAGACAGGGCTTGATGGAAATTCACCTTGAAGCATTTAGTCCTTAAAGAGGACCAATTATGTAATTTTTGGAGCTCCATGCAAAATGAAAATGTGGAACCCCTTGCTAAATTTATTAAACATTTCAATTGGGCAAACAGCAAGGAAGTGAGGCCCTTCTGAGTGTGAGGCCCACAAACTGCGTCCAGATGCAGATTTTGAAAAGCCTGACCACAGAGTAAATAATTGAAATTACAGAAAGAGTAAATAAGGGTGGCCTTATATGCTCCTGGAAAGTGGTTGTAAAGCTATAAATTATTATGTGTAACTATAATTACAGAAAAAATCCTAGTGAGACAAGTACACTTTGTTGCAATTCAGTGAGTACACACAGGACTAAGTCCCTGGAGATTGCAGCAATGATGGACAGTGTCCTCAAAGTCATCAATGAGTCTTGATCCTATTCAGGTCCCAGACAGTCTATGCTTTTATGGAATCCATCTCAGAACAGGTCAGACATCTTCGGTGAGTATGATCTCCTTTTCCTCACTGAGTGGATGCTGGCAGGGCCTGCTAATGATAATGTGCTCTCCCTTTTGGAACTACTGTGAGACTCTACTTGCATTGTGTATAATATATAGAGAAATTCTGTATATGAAAAAGCAAAATTCAAGTCACAATAAACTGAAGGAATAAAGGTCAAGATGTGCTTAAGCCAACTGTCATGCCTCCTCAATGTGCTAAGAAAGGTCAACTAAATTGTCTTTTATTATAGACTAGAGGCCTGGTGCATGAAATTCATGCATGTGTGTGTGTGTGTGTGTGTGTGTTGGGGGGGGGGGAAGCGGACGGTTGTGTCCCTCAGCCCCACCTGCACCCTCTCCAATCTGGTACCCCTCGAGGGTCGGACATTCCTCTCACAATCCAGGACTGCTGGCTCCAAACTGCTCGCCTGCCTGCCTCCGTGATTGCTCCTAACAACTTCTGCCTGCCAGCCTGATCACCCCCTAACCAATCCCATGCCAGCTGATTGATATCTAACTGCTCCCCTGCCAGCCTTTTTGCCCCCAACTTCCCACCTTTGCAGGCCTGGTCACACCTAACTGCCCTCCCCTGCAGGCCTGGTGCCTCCCAAATGCCCTCCCCTAATTGCCTAATTGCCCACAACTGCTCTCCCTTGCAGGCCTGGTTCCTTCTAACTGCCCTCCCCTGCTGGCCATCTTGTGGTGGCCATCTTGTGTCCACATGGGGGCAAGATCTTTGACCACATGGGGGCAGCTATCTTAATCTTGTGTGTTGGAATGATGGTCAATTTGCATATTACTCTTTTATTAGATAAGTTGTGATATGCCCCAATTTCCTCTGGGTAACAGTTTTTCATCCTTTCTACACCTCTTCTGTCTCTCATTTCTTCTCTACTTTGTGAAAAGATCATGGATCTTTTTTGAAACTTATTTATCAGCCCTTCTCCAAGACACAGAACTGCCTTTCTGCTCCCTATTCCCACTGCTGCCTCATCCATAAGTCTCCTGGTGGTAGTGACTGCAGACATATGAAAATGGAAATGTAATCTTTAGACCTCCCAATTGTTTCCTGAAGTTTTTTTTCTAAAACATCACATTGGCAGTGAACTCCACATGGCCAAAACCAGTACACAGCTTCAGCCTGTGCTGCAGTAATATATTCCTCTAGTGGGCCCTTTAAAAAATTGTATCATTTCTGTTTAACTATAATTTAGTTGTTACCTTCCTTTTCGGGGACTCTATTTCTGTTTCAAACATTAAGAGACCATATTTGGCAGGCATTACTTGGTATTCTTTTCATCCATAGGAATTTGCCTTCTTTTTAGCTTGTCTGCTACACATGAAGTTCAGGACTGTTGCAAACAAACTCTACAGACTCTTTGACAAAGTGTCTGCCCTTCAATCCAGTCTCCTCTGCCTTCTTGGATTATATCTCTTATTTAGCACTTCATAAAGACCTACAAATGAGGTGAGGCCCCAGAACTGAGAAGATACACACACAAATAGGGCCTGTTCTTTCCTGCCTAGAGAAAAAGTTGGCTACAAATAATCCAACTGCTCGTTTAGGCCTGATCTTAAATGAGCAGTTGGACATCCCTCTCACAAACCAGGACTGCTGGCTCCAAACTATTCGCCTGCTTGCCTCCCTGATTGCCTCTAACCACTTCTGCCTGCCAGCTTGATCACCCCTAACCCCCTAACTGCCAGCCTGATTGATGTCTAATTGCTCCCCTGCAAGCCTGTTTGCCCCCAACTTCCTTACTCTGCCCTAACTGCCATCCCTTGCTGGCCACCTTGTATCACATGGGGGCAAGATCTTTGACCACATGGTGGCAGTCATTTTGCGTGTTGTAGTGATAGTCAATCTGCATATTACTCTTTATTTGATAGGATAGAGGCCTGATGCATGGGTGGGGGCCAGCTGGTTTGCCCTGAAGGGTGTCCTGGATCAGGGTGAGAGTTCCCTTGACGTGTGGGATGGCCTGAGCGAAGGGCCTGTGGTGGTTTGCAGGCCAGCCATGCCCCCCGGTGACCCAAGTAGAGGCCTTGGTATCTGGAATTTATTTGCCTTCTACAATTAAAACTTTGTAGCCTGGAGTGGAGCCAAGCCTTCTGCTCCCTCTGTGGTGGCAGCCATTTCTGTTGGAATTTATGTATCTTCTATAATTGAAACTTTGTAGCCTGGAGTTAAGGCCTGAGCCAGCTATGGATGCAGAAGCTTGGCTTCCTCCATTGCCTGGGGCAACCCTAGCCTCCTGCTCTTCCAGCTCAGTGGCTGCTGCCATTTCTGTTGGAATTTATTTACCTTCAATAATTGAAACTTTGTACCCTTGAATGGAGGCTTGGGGCCGCCAGGGTGTGTGGAAAGCTTGGCTTCCTCCATTACCAGGGAAACCCAAGCTTTCCTCCTGCTCTCTGTGGCCGCAGCCATCTTGGTTGGAGTTAATTTTCATACTCTCTCTGATTGGCTGTTGGGTGTAGCTTGTGTGTGTAGCAGAGTGATGGTTAGCTTGTATATTACTCTTTTATTAAATAAGATTGTGTAGTGTGTTCACCACCCCAAGACCCTTTCCATCAACATTTATCCCCTATATATGATATTCTACTTCCCCCCAACCCCTTCTTTTTAGTAATCATCAGATTATTGTTTGAGTCCCCCCCGCCCCCCAATCCTTTCTCTTATTTCACCCAGCCTCACAACTCCCTTCCTTCTGACAGCTGTCAATCTTTTTTCTGTCTATTTTGGTTGTTAGTTTATTTTGTCATAAGATTCCATGATACTTGTCTTTCTCTGATTGGCTTATTTCACTGAGCATAATTCCCTCCAGGTCTATTTATGCTGTCACAAATGATAAGAACTCATTCTTTTATACAGTTGATGGGCACTTGGCTGCTTCCAAATCTTTGCTACAGTGAACATATGGGTGCATATGTTCTTGTTTCTGGTATTTTTGGTTTCATTGGATATACCAGTATTGCCAGAAGTGGAATCATTGGGTCATAAGGCAGTTCCATTTTTAATTTTTTGAGGAAACTTCATATTTTTAAAAATATATATTTAAAAAAATTATTTTATTGATTTTCCACAGAGAGGAAGGGAAAGGGGTAGAGAGCTAGAAGCATTGATGAGAGGGAAATATCAACCAGCTGCCTCCTGCACACCCCCTAATGGAGATGTGCCCGCAACCAATGTACATGCCCTTGACCGGAATCGAACCTGAGACCCTTCAGTCTGCAGACTGACGCTCTATCCACTGAGCCAAACCAGTTTTGGCTCATATTGTTTTTAATAGTGATTGCACCAGTCTGCATTTCAAATGGTTCCCTTTTCGCCCATCCTTGACCACACTCTTTGATTTTTTGATGATAGCCATTCTGACAGGTATGAGGTGATATCTCATTGTGGTTTTAATTTGCATCTCTCTAATGATTAATGACATTGAGCATCTTTTCATATGTTTATTGGCCAACTTTATGTTGTCTTTGCATAAGTGTCTTTTGCCCATTTTCAATTGGATTGTTTGTTTTTGATGTTGAATTTTGTAAGTTCTTTATAAATTTTGGATATTAACCTCTTATCAGATGTATCATTGGTGAATATGTTCTCCTATTTAGTGGGTTGTCTTTTCATTTTGTTGATGGTTTCCTTTGCTGTGCAAAACTTTTTAGCTTGACACAGTCCATTTGTTTATCTTTTCTTTTGTTTCCCTTGCCTGAGGAGCTATATCAGAAAAAAATATTGCTAAGAGAGATATCTGAGATTTTGCTACCTATATTTTATTAGAGGATTTTTATGATTTTAAGTTTTACATGTAAGCCGCCTATCCATTTTGAATTTCATTTTGTATATGGTGGTCTAGTTTCATTTTTCTTTCTTTCATTTTGCCTGTAGCTATCTTCCCAACACCGTATACTAAATACTGTCTTTATCACATTGTATGTTTTTGCCTTTCAATTGTTTATTTATTTATTTCCCCCCCGAGTGGATGCCTTGATAATGGACCAAGTTTGACATAGTTTAATTGCAAGGACACGGGACAGAGACCTGCCTGCCTGTCGCCTTCTAGAACTTTACTTACTGAACTTAAAGCCACATACTTAACATGGATGGACAGGACTGCCCATGCTGGGGGCCCTGACACCAAGCTGTCACAAAAGATTCACCTGGAGCTACCCATGTCCCTTAGGCCACTTTGCTGAGATGGCCTGGAAAGCGAGAGGCACCAGATTCTCAAACCACCAGGGCGAGGCCAGGCCGGTGGCTCAGTGGTTGGAGCATTATCCCTGTACACCTAAAGGCTGCGGGTTTGAGTCCCTGTCAGGGAAAAGGAGGGAGGCAATTTCTCTCCTTTCATCTCTAAAACCAGTAAAACAGATCCTTGGGTAAGGATGTAAAGAAAATTAAAAAACAATGACAACAAACAATACCGAGGTGAGCACTAAACCCTAGTGGGAAGGCTGAACCTCAATCACTCCAGCCAAACTCATCTGCTCAATTTTTTGGTCCTGGAGCCCTTCCCTTCTGCCCCGAGAGGTGCAACAATGTGGTGCAAGTGCAGCGATGCAGTGCAGGTTCAAACACTGGGCATCACCGGGCCTCTGCCCCATGCTCCCGCCGCGAAGTGATTTACAGAGAAGGGGCTACCGTGTGTCCTGCAGGCCAGCTCCGCTTGAGGGATTTCTGCTTAGCACAGCTGATACCTACAAATAACACCAAGAGACATGCAAAAGCTGCGAGAACTGGGTGTGAGAACGGGCGTGGCCACGGGGGAGCTGCCACACGGGCTCTAAGTCCAGGCATACATGGCCTAGAGTGTCTACTTCTGGCTTCCCCCTCGGGTTTCACAGCTGGTTCCTTGTTAGGCACTGAGCAGTCTTGTGGCTTTTCGTCCAAACGGGGCTCTTAGGAGTCTTTTTACATCTTTTTATCTGTCTGCGAAGAGCTAAATTCAAACGCAGGAAACTGGGATGTCTCAGGTGCCAGGACGTCACAGAGAAAGTGGATGGCACTAGCCATGCCTTCAAATAGTAAATAGAGTCTGTCGGGGATGTGGCACCCATGGTGGGGCACCATAGTCCAGACACCACTCTACAAACTTGCAAGTGTGGTAGAAGTATTTCCTGTCCTTGGTGAGGGATTACAGGGACAGGAAAGAGTAGCCATTGCCGGCTGTCCTCTGGCCGAGCCCGTAGCCTTTGCATAGCAGGCCTCACTGCCAGATCATGTCACACTCCATGGCGTCCTTCGGTACTTCTCAGTGAACACCTTCTAGGCTTGCATCAGCATATGGATGACCCCTGAGGCCCCGTGGCACCAGTGGACCAGTCAGTCCGTTTTGTTGCTTAGAGATAAAGGATAATTCCTGGAGCAGAAGCGCTTGTGGCGGACATAATCAACGCTAGACTTCACCATCTCGGCCAAGGTTCCTGGTCCACTTTTGCTGCTGGCTGTATTAGCATATAATAAATGCTGGCCATGCCATGAGCGGCCCCCAGGTACTGCTTCCCGTGCCACTGGTACAGCAGGTGGCAGCACTCAGCCTTCCTCTCCTCCCTCGACAGAGCTTGCCGAACTCAATAATAGCAGTGACGTCCTAATCAGTTTGGCTCAGTGGATAAAGCCCCGGCCTGCGGACTGAAGGGTCCCAGGTTCGATTCTAGTGAAGGACTGTACCTTGGTTGTGGGCACATCCCCGGTGGGGGACTGCGGCTGATTGATGTTTCTCTCTATTGCTCTCCCTTCCTCTCCGTTAAAAAAAAAAAAAAAAAAAAAAAAAAAAAATCAATAAAATATATTTAAAAAAATAATAGCAGCAGACTGGAGAAGATGGCGGAAGAATAGATGGGCGGGTTCTGAGCCCTGTCCAGAAGCAGAAAGAGACAGCAGCTGATGGTCTTGAGCTGTGTGTTTATTAGCAAGCTGGGAGACAGCGAACACCAGAAGAAACTGCTGGGGGGTCCACTGATAGAGGTACTCCTCACAGGGAAGCACCCACAAGGGGCTACATCCCTTTCCGAAGCTACCTACCGGCTTGGATGGGGAAATCTCGCCATCTTGAGAGGAAGATTGGATCATGTCAGAGACCTTAATATCCACAGCCACAGCGACCACCAAGCAGCTGTGATCCCCAGAATGCGGATCCCATTTGGCGCGAACACTTGGGCTCACAGGAGTGCCCCACAGCATGGCGAAAAGGTCAGATTTCGTGGGAAGAGAGTGGAGAGTGCTTGCGGTGAACACAAAGCCTGCGCACACAGAGCACACGGAAGCTGGAGGACAAGGGCGGTGATTACAAGTAGAAGCCCTAGCTGTTGGGCAGGTGTCACCCGTGAAAGTGGACGGGGCTCCTAACATGGGAGATATCTAAAGAGCAACACATTTGGATCTGGCTTGGAGGGATATCAGAGAGTTGCGGGAGATTGCAGTTGCTCGGACTTACCCTCCCCCCTTCACCCCCCTCCGTAGTTCCTGCTGCAGAGAGGACAAAAAAAAAAAAAAAAAAAAAAAAAAGCTGGAGAGGCTCTAGAGTCTGGGAAGTCAATCTAGAAACACTGCCCCCAGAGGCTAATTTACAAATTGACTCTAGTGTAATAAAAACAAAGGAAAACCTGCCTAAAAATCAGAACTGGATTTTTAAATAAAAATAGAGGAAGCGAATGACCTTCATTACTGCAAATTTTATTTAAATTTTTAAAATTTTATTTTTTTTTAAATTTTTTAATTTTTGTTTTTTATTTTTGTTTTCATTATTTGCAACGTTTACTCAAGAAACTATTTTTTTTCTTTTTCCTCACTTGATTTTATCTTTATAATTATTACATTGTATACGTAATCAACATTATTACTACTACTAATTTACCTTTTGCATCTTCTTTTTTGTTTCATTTTTATTATTTTTATTTTATTTTATTATATATATATATTATTTCAGGATTACTGTTCTACAGCCTTTATCTAACTTTCCTTCTCCAACGCTTTATTCTATCTCAACCCTATCTTTATGCCTTCACCCTCTTTCCGACCTTTTCCTTTGGTACCCCGTTTATCCTAACCCTTTCCTACTCTAGATTTCCCCCATTCCTTCTGTCTACCCCCTCCTAAAATTTCACCCTACTTGTATATATCTAATTACCAACTCCCTGCTCCAAGCCCATTCACACCTCCCTCGCAGTTGTCCTAAAAACAAAACAAAACAAAACAAAAAAACAGTTAGTTAGTTAGTTTCTCTCTAACTAGAGAGTTAGTTTCTCTCTAACTCTTTGAAGTTGTATGCTGAATGTTAACTATACTGAAGTTGTATGCTTTTTTTTTTTTATAAGATTGATTTACCTATTATTTTTGTTTGATTGTATGTTTTTGTTAGCTGGGTTCTAGTCACCTTTATTGGTGGTTATTAATATCGCAAACACATTTCTATTCAGTGCCTTATGTGTTGTACCTGGTTGTGTTGTATTTTGTGCCTTTAAATCAAAGCAGGAGAAAGAGAACTACACAACCAGACATCCTAAAAAGAGAGCTCATGGGGAGACAAAAAAAAACAGCCCGCATATGAAAGAAAAGCAGGCTTCACCAGAAAAGGAAGTAAACGAGATAGAGGCAAGAAACCTACCAGAGCAAGAATTCAGAGTAATGATCATAAAATGGCTAAAAAGAATGAAAGACAAATTTGACAATATGAGTAAGAACCAAGAGGAAATGAAGAAGAACCAAGAAGAAATGAAAAATGACATCGTTACTGTAAAAAACTCAATAGAAAGCAACAAGAGTAGATTAGAAGAAGCAGAGGACAGCTTCAGCGAGCTAGAAGACAAGATGGAAAAAAATACTCAATTAGAACAGCTTCTGGAAAAAATAATTAAAAAACAGGAGGAAAGTCTAAGGGAACTTTGGGACAATACAAAACAAAACAATATTAGAATAATAGGGGTTCCAGAAGGAAAAGGAATTGAGGAAGACATGGAAAACGTATTTCAAGAAATAATGACAGAAAACTTTCCTGAGATAGAGAAGAAAAAACCCACACAAATCCAAGATGCTCGCAGTCCCAAGCAAAATGAACCGCAGAAAACTGACCCCTAGGTACATTATAATTAAGCTGGCAAACACCAACGTCAAAAAAAGAATTTGAAAAGCAGCCAGAGAGAGACAGAAAGTTACATATAAAGGAACCCCCATCAGACTAGCAACTGATTTCTCCACAGAAACTTATCAGGCCAGAAAGGAATGGGATGAAATATACAAAGTCATGCAAAGGAAGGGTCTGAATCCAAGAATACTGTACCCAGCAAGGCTATCAATCAAAATTGAAGGTGAAATCAGGAGCTTCATAAACAAAAACAGACTAAGGGAATTTATCTCCACCAAACCAGCAATGCAAGAAATGCTAAAGGGTCTACTGTAAAATTAAAGAAATAGAAAGCAAAGAAGGAACACATGGATATAGAATAAAAATGGCGTCAAATGAGTACCTATCAATAATAACTTCAAATGTAAATGGACTAAATGCTCCAATCAAAAGACAAAGGTAACGGATTGGATAAGAAAACAAGACCCATATATCTGTTGTCTACAAGAAACCCACCTCAGAAAAAAAGATGCACACAGACTGAGGGTGAAGGGATAGAAAAAGGTTTTCCAGGCGAATGGAAATGAAAAAAAAGCTGGGGTAGCAATACTTATATCTGACAAATTAGATCTCAGAGTGAAGGACATAACAAGAGATAATGAAGGCCACTTCATAATATTAAATGGAGCAATCCAACAAGAAGAAATAACCCTGGTAAATATATGTGCACCCAATACAGGAGCAACTCAATATATAAAAAAACTGCTGGAGGACATTAAGGGAGAGATTAATAGCAATACAATCATAGTAGGAGATTTTAATACCCCACTGTCACCCTTCGACAAATCATCTAAACAAAAAATCAGCAAAGAAATACCAATCCTAAATGACTCACTAGACCAGATGGAATTAATCGACATCTTCAAAACATTCCACCCCAAAGCCACAGAATATACATTCATCTCAAGCGCACATGGGACATTCTCAAAGATAGACCACATCTTGGGACATAGGCAAAGTCTCTTCAAATTCAAGAAGATAGAAATCATATCAAGCATCTTCTCAGATCATAGTGGCATAAAACTGGAAATTAACTACAATGAAAAAAATCCAAAGAAATCAAACACATGGAGAGTAAACAGCATGCTATTAAACAAGGACTGGGTTACCCTGAAATCAAGGAAGAAATTAAAAACATCCTGGAAACAAATGACAATGAAAACACAACTATCCAAAATCTATGGGACACAGCAAAAGCAGTTTTGAAAGTGAAGTTCATAAACCCTACAAGCCTATTGCAAAAAACTAGAAAAAATGGTAACAAATGATCTAACTCTACAACTCAAAGAGTTAGAAAAAGAGCAACAAGAAAAGCCCAGTGTAAGCAGAAGGAAGGAAATAACAAAAATCAGAGCAGAGATAAACGACATAGAGACCAAAGAAACAATACATAAGATCAACAAAACCAAGAGCTTGTTCTTTTAAAGAATAAAGAAGATAGATGAACCTCTAGCCAGGCTAACCAAGAAACAAAGAGAGAGGACCCAAAAAAAAAAAATCAGAAATGAAAGAGGTGAAATAACAACAGACCCCGCCGAAATACAAAGGATTGTTACAAAATACTACAAACAACTCTATTCCAACAAACTGAACAACCTGGAGGAAATGGACTTATTCCTAGAAAAATACAACCTTCCAAAACTCAATCAGGAAGAATCTAAAAATCTCAATAGAGCAGTGACTTGGGAAGAAACTGAAACAATCATCAAAAAGCTTTCAGCACAGGAGAGTTTTACCAAACATTCAAGGAAGAACTAAAACCTATCCTCCTCAGACTATTCAAAAAAATCCAAGAGGAAGGAACATTTCCAAACCCCTTCTATGATGCCAGCATCACCCTAATACCAAAATCAGATAAAGACAACTCAATGAAAGAGAATTACAGGCAATATCCCTCATGAACATAGATGCCAAAATCCTCAACAAAATTCTAGCAAATTGGCTCCAGCAGAGCACCACAAAGATCATACACCACGACCAAGTAGGATTTATTCCAGGAATGCAAGGTTGGTACAATATCCGCAAATCAATAAATGTGATACATCACATAAACAAATTGAGAGATAAAAATAATATAGTCATATCAATTGATGCAGAAAAAGCATTTGATAAAATCCAACACCCTTTCCTGATAAAAACTCTCACCAAGGTGGAAGTACAAGGATCATACCTCAACATAATAAAAGCTATATATGATAAACCCACAGCCAACATCATACTCAAAGGGCAAAAACTAAACCCATTCCCTCTAAGAACAGGAGCAAGACGGGATGCCCACTATCGCCACTCCTCTTTGACGTAGTACTGGAAGTACTAGCCATTGCAATTAGACAAGAAGAGGAAATAAAAGGCATCCAAATTGGAAAAGAAGAAGTAAAGTTATCCTTATTTGCAGATGACATGATATTGTATATAAAAAACCCAAAAGACTCCATTAAAAAACTAATTGACTTAATAAATGAATTTCGCAATGTAGCAGGATACTAAATTAACGCCAAGAAATCTATGGCATTTCTATACACCAACAGCGAACTTATAGAAACAGAGACTAAAAAAGTAATTTCATTTTCCATCGAACCCAAAAAATTAAGATACCTAGGAATAAACTTAACTAAGGAAGTAAAGGACCTATACGTGGATACTACACAACACTGAAAAAAGAGATAGAGGAAGATGTAAACAGATGGAAGAACATACCATGTTCATGGATTGGTAGAATCAACATCATCAAAATGTCCATACTTCCTAAAGTAATTTATAGGTTTAATGCACTCCCTGACCTAGAAAGAACTCTCCAAAAGTTCATTTGGAACAATAAAAGACCCCGAATAGCCACAGCAATCCTGAGAAAGAAGAGTAAAGTAGGAGGGATCTCAATACCAGACTTCAAGCTGTATTACCAAGCCACTGTTCTCAAAACAGCCTGGTTCTGGCACAATAACAGACATATAGATCAATGGAATAGAATGGAGAACCCAGATATCACTATGCTCAATTAATATTTGACAAAGGAGGCACGAATATACAATGGAATCAAGACAGTCTCTTCAATAAATGGTGTTGGGAAAATTGGATAGATACATGCAAAAGAATGAAACTAGATCACCAACTTACACTATACACAAAAATAAACTCAAAATGGATACAGGACTTAAACATAAGATGGGAAACCATAAAAATACTAGAGGCAACAAAATCTCAGACATATGCCAAAAGAACTTCTTCACTGATACTGCCCCTAGGGCAATGGAAGCTAAAGAGAAAATAAACAAATGGTACTACATCAAAATAAAAAGCTTTTTTTACAGCAAAAGAAACCATCAACAAAACAACAAGAAAGCCCACTTGTGGGAGAAAATATTTGCAAATGTTACCGCTGATAAAGGTTTAATCTCCAACGTCTAAAAACAGCTTATACAGCTAAATAAAAGGAAAATGAATGATCCAATTAAAAAATGGGCAATGGACCAAAATAGAATATTTTCAAAAGATGACAGAAGGAAGGCCAAAAGGCATATGAAAACATGCTCAAAGTCACTAATTATCCAAGAGATGCAAATCAAAACATCAATGCGGTACCATCTCACACCTATCGGAATGGTCAACATCAACAAATCAACAAATGGCAAGTGTTGGCAAGTGTTGGCGAGGTCGTACACTGCTGGTGGGAATGCAGACTGGTGCAACCACTGTGGAGAACAGTGTGGAGTTTCCTCAAAAAACAGAAAATGCAACTGCCATTTGACCCAGTAATCCCACTCCTAGGAATATATCCCAAGAAACTAGAAACACCAATCATAAAGGATATATGCACCCTATGTTCATAGCAGCACAATCTACAATAGCTAGAATCTGGAAACAGCCTAGGTGCCTGTCAGCAGATGATTGGATAAAAAAACCATGGTACATCTACACAATGGAATACTATGCTGCCATAAAAAAGAAGGAATTCTCATCATTTGCAGCAATCTGGATAGAACTAGAGAACATAATGCTGATTGAAATAAGCCAGTCACTGAAAGAGAAATACCACATGGCCTCACTCATTTATGGATATTAAAGAACATTATAAACTGACAAATCAAAAGTCAGATATAAAGACAGTAAAGCAACAAGCAGACTGTAAAATTACAGCGGGGAGAGTAGGGAGATCTAGGGGAGATAAGAGATCAACCAAAGGACTTGTATACATGCATATAAGTACAACCAATGGACACAAAACTCTGGGGATGGAGGATATGTATGGGAGGAGGGGGCAATCTTAAAATATGTACACAGATAATAATTTAATAAAAAAAATAAATTAAAAAGAAATAATAGCAGTGACGACCTCTCTAACAGCCGACTCTACTCTGCCGGCCATAAGTTCTGAATCTTGGCAGACAATGGATCTCTGGAGCTGCAAAAGTATTGTGATGCACTCCTGGGACTCGCACTTCTGATAGTTTGTGGTCACCACCGCTCCCAAGGCCAGCGGCCCAGCGTCTGTCTCCTCAGAGGAACGTGACCCTGCAGGCATTCAGATTCCGAAAAGTCCACTTGATGTACTCCACAGAGCGCCACAGATGGGTCTGGTCACAGGTCACCCGGTATAACTGCAGGTACAGCAGGGCTATGCCTGTCCAGCCAGTATAAGCAGAGCAGTGTGGGTCCTCTGTCTTCAGCCCTCCTTCCATTTGCTGTTGCATATCTTTGATTTTAGTCTGGATCCGCCTTGTGAAAGTGTGAATGATTTTCCCTTCGTCGTGAAACAGAAGGCCCAGCTCGTAGGGGGCGGGCAAGGGGCAAGCATGGTCCATGTCCTCGGCCAAGGTGGAGGCAGCGGCCTTGTAGTCCAGGTAGGGGTTGGGGAACGCGCGCTCCTCCATCTCCGCCTAGGTGCCCATGTGCAACCTGAGCCGCTTGGACAGGGTCTCGCCCATAACCACACGCCGGGCCCAGTGCCAGGGCAGCGCGGGATGGTGCACGCGCAGGGCCAAACCTCCCGCGGCGGTCGCCCGTGGACCGCTTGGGGAGCCCGCGGCGGCCGGGCTTCCTTTAGGAGGACAGGCTCGGCAGGGGTGCGCGTGGGAGCCTCTGTGTGGGCCGAGGGCCGGCACATTTGGCCACAGCTGACGCGTCCCAAGTGGTGCCCACCGGCCTGACGCTGCCCAGGCAGCGGGGCCCCAGGGGGAGCGCTGGGCGGCTCGAAGCCTGTTCACAGCCGCCTGCCCAGTCCCTTTGCTGACTGCCCAGTCAGCGAGCGCGGCTGGAAGCGCCGCCTGCAGTCGAGCCCTTCCACTATTCTCAAGAAAAGTGGGCTGCCGCGAGGGGTATTTTCTCGCACGGAAACCTGGAGCGGATTCGCCTTTATTCAAGGAGCCGGTGACCCCCGGCGCGTCATCACTCCCCCCCCCCCACCCCCCCACCCCCCCGCCGCCCTCCTGCATTTTCTCCTGGGGCCCCCACTTCGGCCCCCAAGTGTCTGCCAGCAGGGAGCAGCTCTTTAACCTATATGTCTGCTTTTATGCCATACCATGCTGTTTTGATTACTATGGCCTTGTAGTATAGTTGATATCTACTACAGGTAGGAGGTAGCTGATTCCTCCAATTTTGTTCTTTCTCAAGATTGCTGAGGCTGTTCTTGGTCTTTGTGGCTCCATATACATTTTTGGAATATTTGTTTTAGTTCTGTGAAATATGCCATTGGTATCTTGATAGGAATTGTGTTGAATCTATAGATAGCTTTCTAAAGATTCTAATTCTTTCTATCCCTGAACATAGTATATGCTTCCACTTCTTTGTAACTTCTTTAATTTCTTTCCTTGGTGTCTTATAATTTTCTAAGTACAAGCAGTTAACATCCTTAGTTAAATATATTCCTAGGTATTTTTTAAAATATAGATTAAAATATTGATTTTTTTAATTGATTTCAGAGAGGGAGAGGGAGGGAGAGAAAGAGAAAGGGAGATATAAAGAGAGAGAGAGAGAGAGAAAAGCATCAATGATGAGAGAGAATCACCGATTGGCTGTCTCCTGCACACCCCGCACTGGTGATCAAGCCCACAACCTTGAATCAAACTGTGACCTCCAGGTTCATAGGTTGACACTCAACTACTGAGCCATGCTGGCTGGGCTTCCTAGGTATTTTTTTATGCAATTGTAAATGGGATTGTTTTCTTCATTTCTCTTTCTCATAGTTCATTATTGATATATAATAAAGAGGTAATATGCAAATTGACCCTCACATTGTAATACCATCATAAGATGGCTGTCCTTCCCAGTCCCTCCCCTGGCTCCACTCCTGATCAGCCTCTCCCACCCCAATTGAGGGTAGGGTGGCTAGCCAGCCTTTCACCCTGCCACAGCCCCTTACCCAGACTGGCCATGCCCCTACACTTTTTCGGGGCTGGGGGTACCTCAGGTAGGCTGCAGGCACTGTGTTGGTCAGAGGCAAAGGTCCGGGCTGTCCTGGCCTAGAGAGTCTAGAAAACCTAGCAGTGACCAAAGACCAAGACCTAATGGAAAGGTCCCTGCTTATGGCTCAAAGTGCCAGGAACCTGTAATCCTCGTATCTGCACACCAAGCCTTAGGACACACCACCCCCATGGTGCCTGTGGGTGAAAGGGAGAGAGCAGGAAGCTGGGGTGTGGAGTTGGGAGGGGCCTGGAGTCTTCCGGAATAATCTGCCTGCTGAGGTTGTTGTGACCCCTCGCTCAAGCTTGGTCAAAGCCCCTGGTCAGCTCTGCTACTTGCCTTCCAGGTACGGCTAGCCCTGAGCTGGCTGGTGTTGCGCTCAGAGAAGCAGTTGTCACTGGGCTCAATTAAATAAGAGAAATCAAAGAGCCCAGAGTAAAGATCCTCCCAGCCCCTTCCTATGCCCCCGGAAGAGGAGGGCTGGGGATGGGGATAATGGAAAAATGCTGTTTTGCAGTTAATAATGAAAAGTTGCCTGCTCTGTAGAAAGGAGAGATGATTCGTTTCCAATAACACTTGGCATGTTCCCTGTCCCATTCCTAAAACTTGACAGCACCTAGGAAAGGTGTGTCTGCACAGCCATGTTGGCCTGGCTCCTGGAATGTTGGAAGAAAATTTGAGATGCATTGATAAAAAAAAAAAGGGTAAAGATTGAAAAACACCGCTTTTTACTCAAATGGCACTATAAAATGCAGATTACAGCATCTGATTTTGTCTTCTGTTTTGATTTTGAGGCAGAGGACAAATAGGTTCATGGGAAAAGCAGAATGAAACAAAGGGAAAGGGAGGATTCTGTCCTCCACAGCACTGAACATTGTTCTTTGTTTTGCTTTGTTATTTTTTCTTCTATTCTTCAAGTCAGTATATGCCATTTAAATCACTTTATGAAATAGGTAATGACTGCTTCCTCTACTAAGAGCAAGCAGCAGTGCCTTTCATATGAGTTTCATACATTTAATCCATTCAAATGGAGCATACTGAGTGGAGAAATTGTATGTGTCATCATAAAGGCATTTGATGCTATATGGGTAAAGATCTTATTTATTTTGCAATCTAGAGAATGTAGACTAAACAGGCATTGAAAATGAATGTGCATGCTTAAGTGCATGACTTTATTTTAATCCATAATGACAAAACGACTGGTCACCAGGAGGTGCATTGATGGGTTCCGTGGTGCGGTGGGTCTGGATGAGGGTGTATGGCGTGGGCCAGGGCCAGGGGACCTGAGGTTGAGCCCCCTGCTCTGGCACCAGGACATGAGGCTGCATCCCTTGCCTGGCGGGGCTTGATGGGGATGGGGCCGGCTGGGTCTTAGTGTCGCCCAATGGGAATGAGGCTGGCTGGACACTTCTATCATAGAGAAAAGGCAAACAGCAATATTAAAATATTTCCTCTAATTAATTCCCTTTTAATGTGCACGAATTTCATGCACCAGGCCACTAATTGATATATAAAAATGTAACTGATTTCTGGATATTTACTTAAAAAAAATAATAAGTCTTTATTATTCAGATTATTACAGGTGTTCCTATCCCCTCCCCCCAAAAAACCTCCCCTCCACCTGATTCCCAACCTCACCTCATGCCCCTACCCCCACCACTGTCTTCATCCATAGGTGTAAGATTTTTGTCCAATTCCTCAGACCCCCTTCCACCTGAGAATTGTTAGTCCAATCCCTTTCTATGTCCCTGATTCTATTGTATTCACCAGTCCATTTTGTTCTTCAGATTTTTTATTCACTTGATTTTTAGATTCACTTGTTGGTAGCTCTTTTTGTTGTTCATAATTTTTACCTTTACCTTTTTCTTTTTCTTCCTCTTCTTAAAGAATACTCTTCAACATTTCATGTAATCCTGGTTTGGTGTTGATGAACTCCTTTAACTTTTTCTTGTCTGTGGAGCTCTTTATCTGACCTTCAATTCTGAATGATAGCTTTGCTGGGTAGAGGAATCTTGGTTGTAGGTTCTTGTTGTTCATCATTTTGAATATTTCTTGCCACTCCCTTCTGGCCTGTATCATTTCTGTTGAGAAACCAGCTGACAGTCGTATGGTATTCCTTTGTAGGTAACTTGCTGTTTTTCTCTTGCTGCTTGTAAGATTTTCTATCTGTCTTTTGCCCTTGGCATTTTAATTATGATGTGTCTTGGTGTGGTCCTCTTTAGATTCCTCTTGTTTAGGGTTCTGTGCATTCCTGAACTTGAAGGTCTATTTCTTTCACCAGGTAGGGAAAGTTTTCTGTCATTATTTCTTCCAGAAGGCCTTCAATATCCTGCTCACTCTCTTCTTCTGGCACCCCAAAAATCCAGATGTTGGTACACTTTAAGCCATCCCAGGGGCTCCTTATACTCTCCTCACACTTTTCATTCTTCTTTCTTTTTGCCTCTGGTTGGGTGATTTTTGCTTCCTTATATTCCAGATCTTTGGTTTGATTCTTGGGGCATGTTGATCTATAGTTGAGTTTCTGTATATTTTTTATTTCAGACTGTGTATGCTTAATTTCTGGCTGGTCCTTTTCCATTTTTTTGGTATTCTCATTAAGGTCCTTGAAGGTCTCACAAAGCTTCTTGGAGGTCTCATCAAGTTTCTCAAAGGTTTTTAGAAGATTCTTATAAATGTGATTCTGAACTCTGTGTCGTCCAGTAGTTTACTTTCCTACATCTCTCCCATTCGTGATATGCTTCTGTGTCTCCTCATTTTGGCTGCCTCCCTGTGTTGATGGAGTGGCTTTGTGTGGTCGGTGACCTATAGGTGTCAGTAGCTCTTTTTCCCCAATCACCTGAGGTGGTCGCTTTTGCTATATCCCTTTGTAGGCTGAGTGCAAAGTCTTGGTGTAATTAAGCCTTGATTGCTGTTGGTACACTGGGAGGAATTGACTACAGGCCAATTGTCTGTGAGGGCTCGCTGGGTCTATAAAGGAAGAACTGCTGCCCTGGAGACACACCTTGTTTCAGTGGGGCTTTCGTGCTCACTGAATCCGTCTCCCAAATGTGTCACTCATGGATGTGAGGGGTTATAACTGAGCACTAGGAACACTGGCATCTGGATCTCCAGTGGCGTGCAATTCAGCTACTATCTGTGGCCACCCTGCAGGAGCTATAGCGAGAACCACAGTCCTCTCCTCCTTTGCTAGGTTAAATTGCAACTGAGAGGGCCATTCATATGTAAAAGCTACTGCTTGGAGCTTGGATGTGTTTGTAGGTTGTGAGGGGCAGATTCTCAAGGCAGAGTCTCAGGGCATCACTAGGCTGGGGTGTGGCCAACAGCGATGGCTGCCCATCAGCTGCCTCTCTGATTCACGTCCCTGTGTCTCTGCATCTCCCCATGTCTCGCACCACAGCACAGCAAATAAATATTCTTTTTTTTCTTTCTTAAAATATATTTTTATTGGTTTTCTGAGAGCAAGGAAGAGAGAGAAAGAGATAGAAAGATCAGTGATGAGAGAGAATCATTGATTCAAACAAATATTCTTGCGTGAAGCTCTGCAAGCCAGCCACCCTCACTTTCCGACCCTATGGCAGACAGTCTAACCTCTCCCCAGAAACTGGATTTCAGAGAGATCGGGAGCTTGTTTCTTCAGGTTGAAGAAAGCAACACCCTCCGCCAGCTTGGATCTGCTGCCAGCCCATGTCGCGTCTGCACCCCCCTACCTCAGTTTTTCAGCACTTGTGCCCGGAATTCTCCTCTTTCTCTTTCAGTCTAGTTGTAGGGCTTCCTTTCAGCCAGCTTTCCCTTGGGTTTAGGTGATAGATGTTTTATTTTATAGTTGTATTTTTGAAATTGTGCATGGCAGCACAGATTAGGTGTGTTTACCTACACTGCCATTTTCGTCCTGATCCTGGATATTTACTTTGTATCCTGCTAAGTTACTAAATTTATTTATCAGTTATAGTAGTTTTTTTTGGTGGCAACTTTAGGGCTTTCTATATGCATTATTATGCTATCTGCAAATAATGACAGTTTTACTTCTTTTTTAATTTGGGTGCCATTATTTATTCATCTTGTCTGGTCACTGTGGCTAGAACCTCCAGTAGTCCACTGAATACGAGTGGTGAAAACAGGCATTCCTGTCTTGTTCTTGGTCTTTTAAAAACAATATTTATTATTGAGAGTATTTTTCCCCTATGGCCCCCTCAACCAGTTTCTGCCCTGCCCCAGGACTTTAACACCCTATTGTATGTGTCTATAGGTAATGCATATTATACATAGAAGATCATTTGTTAATATCTTCCCATCTCCCATTCCCCCCTTACCTCAGATTTATCAGTCTGTTACATGTTTCCATGCCTCTGGTTCTATTTTATTCATCAGTTTATTTTGTTCACTAGATTTCTTGTTTGTTTATTTTGATTTTTAGATTCAATTGTTGATAGCTATGTATTTATTGCCATGTTATTCCTCCTCCTCCTTCTCCATTTCTTAAAGAATACCTGTCAACATTTCATGTAACCCTGGTTTGGTGGTAATGAACTCCTTTAGCTTTTCCTTGTCTCTAAAGGTCTTTATCTGACCTTCAATTCTAAATGATATCTTTGCTGGATAGAGTAATCTTGGTTGTAGGTCCTTCCTTGCTATTTATCACTTTAAATATTTTTGCCTCTCCCTTCTGGCCTGCAAAGTTTCTGTTGAGAAATCATCTCACAGTCGTATGGGTACTCCCTTGTAGGTAATTAACTGCTTTTTTATTGTTGCTTTTAAGATTCTCTCTTTGTCTTTATCCCTTGGCATTTTAATTATGATGTGTCTTGGTGTGGACCTCTTTGGGTTCCTATTGTTTGGAACTGTGCTTCCTGGACTTGTAAGTCTATTTCTTTCACCAGGTGGGGGAAGTTGTCTGTTATTATTTCTTCAAATAGGTTTTTAGTATCTTTCTCTCTCTCTCCTTCTTCTGGCACCCTCCTAAGGCAAATGTTGGTACACTTGAAGTTGTCCCAGAGGCTCCTTACACTATTTTCATATTTTTGGATTTTTTTTTTTTGCTTTCTCATATTCCATATCATTAATTTTATTCTCAGAATCCTCTACTCTACTGTTGAATCCCTATAAATTATTCTTTATTTCAGTTAATGTAAGCTTAATTTATGACTGGTTCTTTTTCTTGTCTTTGAAATTCTCACTAAGATCCTTGAAAATCTCATTAAATCCCATGAAACTCTCATTAAGATCCCTGAGCTGCTTGTATCTAGTAGTTTGCTTACTTCCATTTCATTCAGTTCTTTTTCTGGAGATTTCTTCTATTCTTCCATTTGTGATATCTTTCTTTGTCTTTGCATTTTGGCTATTTCCCTGTATTTTTATTAGGTAAAGCTGCTATGTCTCCTGGAGTTAGTAAAGTGGCCTTGTCTAGTAGGTGTCTTGTAGGGCTCAGTTGCTAAGCCTCCACAGTCACTTGAGCTGGGTACTCCAGGTGTGCTCCTGTGTGGGCTTTGTGCAATGTTGTTGCTGTTGGTATCACTGGGAGAAATTGACTTTCAGGTCAGTTGGCTGTGAGGACTAGCTATGACTACAGTGGAAGAGCTGCTGTGCAGGAGACACCCCTAGGGAGCAGGACTTGCTTCAGAGGGGCTTTGATGCTCAGTGTTGCTGCCCCTTGAGTGTGTTGTTTGTGAATTTGTAGGGTTGTTATTTGGTACTGTCTGAAGCTGCCAACAGGTGCACTGGCTCTGGGACCTCCTGGGAGGTGAAAAGTCAGCAACTGACTGGGGCCACTCAGCAGGAGCTACAGAATGATCTTGTACAGGACTTGGAAATGCCCAGGTAAGGCCAAGTTCTGAAGTAAGTCAGGTTGGTGCTAGTGCTGGGTCTTGGGTCTCCTATTGATAGGTATGGAGCATGCTGATACCCACCGCTGCCTGTGTGAGAGATATTAGGCAAGTTTGAAGCCTGAGCCAGGACAAGCCATGCATATGGAAAAGTTGCTGCAAACAGCTTAGGTGGGGTTGAAAATTAGATGGGGTGGGGTTTCAGGGAATCACCAAGGCAGAGGAAACAGTGTGAGCCATGCTGATGGAAACTCAGAAATGGCTGCCATTCAGCTCTGTGGTAAGGGAGGTCCCCGCACAGGAACCTGTGAGCATCCCTGTCTGTGAGAAAGCTGCCCCTGAGTTCCTGCCCCTATTCCAAATGATCCAGTTCCTCTCTGCATGTCCTGGATCTCCCAAAGCTGCCATCCCAGTTCTGGAGCCCAAAGGGAGCAAGTACAGGCAAGCTCATGTGCCAGCCCTCTAAGAGGAATTGCCTGAGCCTCCAGCAGCCTCTGAATCACTCAGCCACAACCCCCACTGGTTTTTATAGCCCAAAGTTACAGGGATTGTTTTTTTCAAGCTCTGCAACCTTGGGCTAGGGTTTTGATGTGGGACCCCTACCTCTTCAAGGGAGGCCTCCACAACAGAGATACCCCTCCTGATTAAAAAACAACAACAACAACTCATGTGGGTATCAGGCCAGCCTGCTCTGTGCCTTTGCTCTTCCTATTTTGATGTGCTTTCTTCTTAACTTCTCTAGTTGTAGGACTTCCATTCAGCCAGATTTCAGGCAGTTCTGAATAATGGTTGTTTTGTATTTTAGTTGTAATTTCAATGTGGTTTTGGGAGGTGGCGAGTACTGGTATTTACGTACTCCATCATCTTGGTTCTCTAAATTCCATCTTGTTCTTGATTTTAAAGGAAACAACTTGTAGTTTTTGCCCATTGAGTCTGATGTTGGCTGTGGATTTTTCATATATGGACTATATGACATTGAAGTATGTTCTTTGTATCCCCACTTTGTTGAGAGTTTTTGTCACAAATGCTTGCTGGATTTTATCAAATGCTTTTTCTGCATATATTGTGATCATGTGGTTTTTATCCTCAATTTTTAATGTGATATTTCACATTTATTAATTTGTGGATTTTGTACTACCCTTGCATCCCTGGAATAAATCCCACTTGGTCATAGTGCATGATTGTTTTAATATATTGTTGGATCTGGTTTGTTGAAGATTTTAGCATCTGTGTTTATCAAGGACATTAGCCTATAATTTTCTTTTCTTGTTGTGTCTTTATCTGGTTTTGGAATTAGGATAATGCTGGTTTCATAAGATGAGCTTGTGTCTTTTTTCCTCTTGAATTTTTTTAAATAGTTTGAAAATAGGTGTTATTTCTTCTTTGACAGTTTGGTAAAATTCACTTGTGGAGCCATTTTGTCCAGGACTTTTATTTGTTGGGACATTATTTTTATTACTACTTTAATTTCAGTAGTTATAATCTGTATATACAGATTTTCTGTTTTTTCTTGATTCAGTTTTGGAAGATTGTATGTTTCTAGGAATTTATCTCTTTGCCCATATTGCCCAATTTGTTGGCATATAGTTTTTCATAACATTTTCTTATAATCCTTTGAACTTATTTGGTATCAGTTGTTACTTCTACTCTTTCATTTCTGATTTTATTTATTTGGGTCCTCTGTCATTTTTTTTTTTTTTGGATGAGTCTGATTAAATGTTCATCAATCATTTTGTTTATTTCTGCTCTGATCTTTATTATTTTCATTCTTCTACTCACTTCGGGCTTTATTTTTATTGTTGATGTTTGGCTCCTTAAGGTATAGGGTTAAATTGTTTATTTGAGCTTTTTCTTGTTTCTTGAAGTAGGCCTGCAATGCTATGAATTTCCCACTTAGGATTGCTATTGCTGTGTCACATAAGTTTTGTGTTGTGTTCTCATTTTCATTTGTTTCAAGGTCACTTTAGATTTCTTCCTTAATATTATTGTTAGCCTACTTATTGTTTAGTAACATGTTATTTAGCGTATATATTTTTGCATGTTTTTTAGTTTTTTTTCTTGTGATTGATTTTTAGTTTTATACCACTAGAGAATATGCTTGACATGAAATCAGTCTTCTTAAATTTATTAAGACTTGTTTAGTGCTCTAACATGTGGCTTATTCTAGAAAATGTTCCATACGCACTTGAAATAAATGTATATTCTTCTGCTTTGTGGTGAAAGCCCTGAAAATATCAATAAAATCCATCTAATTTAGTGTGTTATTTATGGCACTCTTTCCTTATCAATATTGTATCTGAAAGGTCTATATGTTGATGCCAATGAGGTGTTAAAATCCCCAACCATGACTAGTTTACTGTATATCTGTCTCTTTATGTCCATTGAGATTTGATTTATACATTTGGGCATTTCAGTGTTGGGTGCATATATGTTTACAAGGGTTATATCCTCTTGTTGGATTGATCCCTTTGTAATTATGTAGTTTCCTTCTTTGTCTCTTATTATGGCCTTTGCTTTAAAGTCTATTTTGTCAGATATAATTATTGATATCCCAGAATTTTTTTCATTTCTACTTATAAGAAATATATTTTTATATCCCTTAACTTTTAGTCTGTGTGTATCTTTCAATCTGAGATGGGTCTCTTGTAGACAGCATATATATGAGTTCTGTTTTCTTTAAAATTTTTTTTTATTGTCTCTAGTATTACATGTAGTAGTACATATATTTCTTTTTTCCTCTATTGACCTTCCCCTAGCCTCCTCTAACCCCTGTCGCATGCCCTCATCTGAACCCCACCCCCCCTGTGTCTTGTGTCTTAGATGCATGCATACAAGTCCTTCGGTTGATCTCTTTCCCCCCATCCCCAACATTCCCCTGCTTTCCCACTGTAATTTGACAGTATGTTTGGTGCTTTACTGCCTCTGTATTTATATTTTTGTTTATCAGGTTATAATGTTCTTCATATTCCATAAATGAGTGAGGTCATGTGGTATTTTTCTTTCTCTGCCTGGCTTATTTCACTTAACATAATGCTCTCCAGGTCCATCCATACTGCTGCAAATGGTAAGAATTCCTTCTTTTTTTTTTAATAGCAATGTAGTATTCCATTGTGTACATGTACCATAGTTTTCTAATCCACTCATCTGCTGATGGGCATTTGGGCTGTTTTCAAATATTAGCTATGGTGAATTGTGCTACTATGAATATAGGGTTGCATAAATCCATTATGATTGGTGTTTCTAGTTACTTGGGATATATTCCTAGAAGTGGGATTACTGGGTCAAATGGGAGTTCCATTTTTTGTTTATTGAGGAAACTCTGCACTGTTCTCCACAGTGGCTGCACCAGCAGTGCACAAGGGTACCTTTTTCTCTGCATCACCACCAGCACTTGTCGTTTGTTGATTTGCTGATGATTGCCATTCTGACAAGTGTGAGACGGTACCGAATTGTCGTTTTGATTTGCATCTCTCAGATAATTAGTTACTTGGAGCATGTTTTCCTATGTCTCTTGGCCTTCATTATGTTTAGGTCTGTTGCCCATTTTTTTATTGGATCATTTATCTTTTTTTTTATTAACTTGTATAAGATCCCTGTAAATGTCGTGTAGATGTTGAAAATTAAAACTTTATCAGTGATAACATTTGCAAATATATTCTCCCTTACAGTGGACTTTCTTGTTTTGTTGATGGTTTCTTTTGCTATGCAAAAGCTTTTTATTTTGATTTAGTCCCATTTGTTTATTTTCTCTTTAGTTTCCATTGCCTTAGGAGTGGTATCGGTGAATAAATTCCTTCAGCATATGCCTGGAACCTGCCGGCAATGAACAGTACCTGAATGAGGAGATGAGGATAAAAAAAAGACAGACAAGAACAGATGGGGTCGGGAGGGCTCAGACCCGAGGTCTGCAGCCGCAAATTTTATTTTTCCAACCTTTAAATACAATTCTGAAGGAGGAAATATTTATTTCAGGCAATCATGCAGGTGGCCCTTTCTGCTAACATGATGAGTTCCTGTATAAATAAGTTCCTTTAGCACCTGACCTTTTACAACCACCTGACCTTTTACAATCACCTATCTTCCTCTTAACTTGCAGCTCCTTCTGCACCAGCAGGCTCCTATCAATTGTTTTACCCTAATGCAAAGACATCTGCAGTTGGCAGCATTCCTAGGGGTAGTATTAACTTTCCACTTAAGTTAATGGAAAGGGGGGGACATGGAGAGCTGTGTCCTACACCCATGCCTGCATTCAGGCATATAGGAGCCCTGCATTCAGGGCAGCTCCCCACAAGCATATGTCTGAGATTTTGCTGCCTGTGGATGCCTCTAGTATTTTTAAGGTTTCTTGTTTTATGTTTAAGTCCTTTATCCATTTTGAGTATATTTTTGTGTATGATGTAAGTTGGCGATCTAGTTTCACTTTTTTTTTTTTGCATGTATTGTCCAATTTTCCCAACACCATTAATTGAAGAGACTGTCTTGATTCCATTGTATGTTCATACCTCCTTTGTCAAATATTAATTGAACATAGTGGTTTGGGTCAATATCTGTATTCTCTATTCTATTCCTTTGGTCTATATATCTGTTCCTATGCCAGTACCAGGCTGTTTTGAGAACAGTGACTTTGTAATACAGCTTGAAATCTGGTATTGAAATCCCACCTTCTTTGTTCTTCTTTCTTAGGATTGCTGTGGTTATTCAAGATCTTTTTTTATTCCAGATGAATTTTTGGAGAGTTCTTTTTAGGTCTGTGAAATCTGCCATTGGCATTTTAATGGGGAGTACATTGAATCTATAGATTGCTTTGGGTAGTATGGACATATTAATAATGTTGATTCTACCAATCCATGAACATAGTATGTTTTCCCATCTGTTTACATCTTCCTCTATCTCTTTTTTTTAGTGTCCTGTAGTTTTCTGCGTTTAGGTCTTTTACCTCCTTAGTTAAGTTTATTCCTAGGTATCTGAATTTTTTTTGGGTGCAATGTTAAATGGGATTGTTTTTTTAATCTTCCTTTTTGTAAGTTCACTATTAGTGTATAGAAATGCCATAGATTTCTTGGCATTAATTTTATATTCTGCTACATCGCCAAATTCATTTATTAAGTCAATTAGTTTTTTAATGGAGTCTTTTGGTTTTTTTATATACAATATCATGTCGTCTGCAAATAAGGATAACTTTACTTCTTCTTTTCCAATTTGGATGCCTTTTATTTCCTCCTCTTGTCTAATTGCAATGTCTAATACTTCCAGTACTATGTCAAACATGAGTGGTGAGAGTGGGCATCCCTTTCTTGTTCCTATTCTTAGGAGAACTGGTTTTTAACTCACAGAAATGATATTTAGTGTTTTGGTTGAAATGCACTTTCTCATTGGCTCATACAGTTTTGCCTACAGCTCACAGGGCACCAAAGAAATTAATATGGGGTGGGGGAAAAGCAAAGGCTTTCATCATTAAACAGCCTTTTCATGTTCATTGGCCATCTGTGCTGTGATTTCAAGCAGCAGGGTTTTTGTGTGGCCACACCAGCATGCCTTGCCCAGGAAATGAAATGTTCAGTTCTGAAGCCAGACTCAGTCCCAATCTGGCTGATTTTACCTGAGAGGTATTTTTGATGGATCTCTGTTGTCCTCCAGGTCAGTCACATGTGAACATAAGTCAGGAGCTAGACAAGCATTACCAAGGTTCTGTGGGGTCCAGAGCAATTTTCTCTGGTAAGTTATGAGTCTGAGCTCGCTATTCTCTACTATCCACCTGGGTCAGGGTAATATGATTTTTGTCCAGTCTCTTTCCGCACCCCCACACCTCTTTTCCCCAGAGAATTGTCAGTCCACTCCCTTTCTATGCTCCTGATTCTATTATATTCATCAGTTTACTATTTTCATCAGGTGTTTTTATTCACTTAATTTTTAGATTCACTTGTTGATAGATATGTATTTGTTGTTCATAATTTTTATCCTTACCTTTTTCTTTCTCTTCTTTTTATTATTATTATTATTATTTTTTTAAAAAATCTTTATTGTTCATATTATTACAAGTGTTCCTCATTCTCCCTCCCTATGCTCCCCTCCACCAGGTTTTCACCCCACCCTCTGCCCTTTCCCCACACCCTATTGTACTCATCCATAGGTGCACAGTTTATGTTCAGTCTCTTCCCGCACCCCCCACTTCCCTTTTCCTCCAGAGTCACCAGTTCACTCCCCTTTTATATCTCTGATTCTATTATATTCACCAGTTAATATTGTTCATCAGATTTTTTAATTTCCTTGGTTTTTAGATTTACTTATTGATAGTTACATATTTGTTGCTCATAATTTTTCTCTTTATTTTCTTCCTCTTCCTAAAGAACCCCCTTCAGCAATTCATATAATTCTGGTTTTCTGGTGATGAACTCCTATAGCTTTTTTTTTTAATTTGTGAAGCTCTTTATCTGGCCTTCAATTCTCAGTGATAGCTTTGCTGGGTAAAGTATTTTTGACTGTAGGTTCTTGCTATTCATCACCTTAAATATTTCTTGCAATTCCCATCTTGCCTGCATGGTTTCTGCTGAGAAATCAGCTGACAATCATATGGGTACTCCTTTATAGGTAACTAATTTCTTTCTCTTCTTAAAGAATACCTTTCAGCATTTCATATAATACTGGTTTGGTGGTGATAAACTCCTTTAGCTTTTTCTTGTCTGGGAAGCTCTTTATCTGACCTTCAATTCTGAATGATAGCTTTGCTGGGTAGACTAATCTTGGTTTTAAGTTCTTGCTGTTCATCACTTTGAATATTTATTGCCGCTCTCATTTGGCCTGCATAGTTTCTGTTGAGAAATCAGCTGACAGTTGTATGAGTGCTCCCTTGTAGCTAACTAACTTTTTCTCTTGGTGCTTTTATTATTCTCTTTTTGTCTTTTGCTCTTGTCATTTTAATTATGATGTGTCTTGGTGTGGTCCTCTTTGGATTCCTTTTGTTTGGGGTTCTCTGTGCTTCTTGGACTTGTAAGTCTATTTCTTTCACCAGGTGGGGGAAGTTTCCAGGCATTATTCCTTCTACTAGGTTTTCAGTATCTTGCTCTCTCTCTCCTTCTGGCACCCCCATAATTAGGATGTTGGTACACTTGAAGTTGTCCCAGAGGCTCCTTACAATATCTTCATATTTTTGTATTCTTTTTTCTTCACTGATTGAGTGTTTTTTGCTTCTTTGTATTTCAAATATTTGACTTGATTCTTGAAATCCTCCAGTATGCTGTTAGATCTCTGTATAATATTTTTTATTTCAGTCAGTGTAAGCTTAATTTCTAGTTGGTCCTTTTTCATATCCTCAAGGGTCTCACTAAAATTATTGGCTTTTTCTAGAAAATTCTTAAAAAACCTTATAACCATGGTTTTGAATTCTATACAGTAGTTTGCTTTCCTCCATTTCTTTCTTTCTTTCATTTTTTTAAATTTAATAAATCTTTATTGCTCAGATTATTACAATTGTTTCGCCTTTCCCTCCCCATAGCTCCCCTCCACCCAGTTTCCACCCCACCCTCTGCCCTTCCCTTCCCCCCATTGTCCTCTTTCATAGGTGTATGATTTAGTCCAGTCTCTTCCTGCACCCCCACACCTTTCTTCCTGATTATTATGAATCCACTCCCTTTCTTTGCCCCTGATTCTATTATATTCACCAGTTTATTCTGTTCCTCAGATTTTTATTTCACTTGATTTTTAGATTCACTTGTTGATGTATATGTATTTGTTGATCACAATTTTTATCTGCCCTTCAATTCTGAATAACTTTGCTGGGTAGAGTAATCTTGGTTGTAGGTTCTTGTTGTTCATCACTTTGAATATTTATTGCCACTCTCATCTGGCCTGCATAGTTTCTGTTGAGAAATCAGCTGACAGTTGTATGAGTGCTCCCTTGTAGCTAACTAACTTTTTCTCTTGGTGCTTTTATTATTCTCTTTTTGTCTTTTGCTCTTGTCATTTTAATTATGATGTGTCTTGGTGTGGTCCTCTTTGGATTCCTTTTGTTTGGGGTTCTCTGTGCTTCTTGGACTTGTAAGTCTATTTCTTTCACCAGATGGGGGAAGTTTTCAGTCATTATTTCTTCAAATAAGTTTTCAGTATCTTGCTTTCTCTCTCTCTTCTTCGGGAACCTCCATAATTCTGATGTTGGTATGTTTGACGTTGTCCCAGAGGTTTCTCACACTATCTTCAACTTTCTAGATTCTTTTCTCTTCCTGTTTCTCCAGAGGAGTGTCCTTTGCCTCTTTGTATTCCAAATTTTTGACTTGATTCTTGAATTCCTCTAGTCTGTTGTTGGGTTTCTGTATAATATTTATTTCAGTCAGTGTATCTTTAATTTTTAGTTGGTTCTTTTTCATTTCCTTAAGAGTCTTGTTAAATTTATCGGCCTTTTCTAGGAAATTCTTGAAAAACCTTATAACTGAGGTTTTGAACTCTATATCCAGTCATTCTCCATTTCTTTTGTTTGTGATCTGTTTCCTTGTCTCCTCATTTTTGCTGATTCCCTGAGTTGGTAGGGTGGCTTTGTGTGCTTGGTGTCCTATGTGGCCTGGTGGGTCAGCCTCCCCAGTTACCTCAGGTAGACAATCTTGATGCTCCCCTTTGTGTTCTGTGTGTACAGCCTTGTTTTAGTTAAGTCTTGATAGTTGTTGATATGACTGGGAGGAATTGACCTCCAGGCCAATTGGATGTGACTATCAGCTGTGTCTACGCCAGAATACCTTTTGTATTGGAGACAATTTTTTAGGACCAGACTTGCAAAATTGCAAAAGCCTCTGTGCTCAGCTTGGATGGGGCAGATTCTCAGGGCTGAGCTAATCGTCTTGGCTTCCTATCAACCCTGCCTTTGTGCATGCGCTTCAGTCCTATGCCTTCCATGGAACCCCTGAGTTTCCACCTGACAGTCCAGATTCCCCCTGAATGAGCATGGGACCCCCCAATGGCTCTCTCAGAACTGGATTTCAGTGCAGTCAGAACTGAGGTTCAGTGCAGTCGGGGGCTTCCTTTCCCCTCCCACCAGCCAGGCACTTGGCCACCCTTCCTCTCTGCTTGAGTGTGTCTTCCTACCTTAGCACTTTGCCGCTCTTATGATCTGTGAGCTTTCCTATCTCTTTTTAGTTGTAGAGTTTCCACTCAGCCAGCTTTCCTGTGGTTTTGGATAATGTCCATTCTGTCTTTCAGTTGTTGTTTTGAAATTGTTGTGTGAGGCGGCAATTTAGGTGCTTACCTAGGCTGCCATCTTGGTTTCTCTCTGAGATGTGTTACCTTTGTCTCCAAGTTTTTTCCTCCTCCATTTCTTTCATTTGTGACCTGTTTCTTTGTCTCCACATTTTGGCTGCTTCCCTGAGTTGATAGAGTGGCTTTGTGTGCTAGGTGTCCTATAGGGCCCAGTTGTTCAGCCTCCCCAGTTACCTGAAGAGGACACTCTTGGTGCACCCCTTTGTGGGCTGTGTGCAATCTTGTTGTAGTTAAGCCTTGATTGTTGTTGGTATCACTAGGAGGACTTAACCTCCAGGGCAATTGGCTGTGAGGATCAGCTGTGTCTACTCTGGGAGAACTTCTGTGCTGGAGACATCCTTATGGGAGAAGACTTTCAAAAGCCTCTATGCTTAGCTTGGATGGGGAGGAGTCTGAGAGTGGAGCAGAGAGCATTGGCTTCCTGTCAGCCCTACCCTAATAGCCCCCTATGTTTCAGTGTCCTGTGGAAATCACTCCAGGCACCTCTGAGAGAAAGCTGCCCTCGATTTCAATAAGAAGTGATGTCTCAACTGGGGGCTGAAAGATGAGATAGGAATTTCCTAAGGGGATGTGGTTGAAGCCAGATTAGGGAGCAGTGGGTACAAATACCTGGATAAGTATAGAAGGTCAGCATGGAGACCGTGAGTGATGAGGCTGGACAGATTGGTTGGATTTCCAGTGGCTTCCCAGTAGCATTATCCTTTTCATCTATAGTAATAGACCACTAAATTTATTAAGGTGTGTGGCTTCCCAGAATAAAGACTACATTTTTCAGCCTCCCTTGAAACTGGATATGGCCAGTAAGAAGGTAACAGGAGTGATGTACATATCCTCAGGAAAGTGCCCTTTAAGAGTGTATCCTTCCTCCTCATCTTTCCTGCTTCCTGTGGGCTGGGATATGGATGAGGGCATGAACCTTCTGGGGATGGCCATGCCCCAAAAGAGGACCTGCATCCTGTTCCTGGAGACATGTTATCATCAAGGACTGATAATGCTCAGATGATTATGTGAAAGAAAAGTAACTTCTAGTAATTTGGGTCTCTGTCATAGCAGTTATACTTTTGTTCAAAATAATTCAAGAGATAAACTGGGCTCAGATGTTTATTTTAGTAACATGCTAATTGAGCTCTTACTTTATAGAGGGACTGTGTGAAGTGCTGGGTTTCAGCAATGACCAAGCTGGTTCTCATTTGCATGGAATCAGATTCTGTAGACAATAATAGTGATAATGAAGAATAAGATGATGATTAGAGCAGCCAACATTCATCAAAAGTGTTCTCTGTGTCAGATAGCATGCTAAGAACTTTTCATATTTTCTATGCAATCCTCACAATGCCCTTTGACTTATTGCTATTATGGCCTCATTTTGTAGATGAAGAATGAAGAGTTTAAGTAACTTTTACAAAGCCCCATTTAAGAGTTTGTTCCCTATTTTGAGAACAGCTGGGAGGAGGGTGGTATCTGAAGCAACTGTGGGTGTAAGTAGGTACGATTTAGGTTTTTAGATCAGGCCACTGCTGTCTCCTGAGGATGGCTGACTTCTCTGTTCTTAAACAGAACACACAGTTTTCTGTACAAAGCTGCCTGCCCTCCTACTTGCCAACTCCATACACAACCCCAAATAGAACCATTATAAACATTTTATTTATTTTTAATGCTTTTTTGAAATAATTTCAGACTTAAAAAGTGTTGCAAGAATAGTAAAAAGAATTTTTGGATGATTTTCACCCAGATTCCCCAAATGTTAATATGTCACATAGCCACAGTAAAATGATAAAATCCATAAAATTAACATTGTTGCAATAGAGTTATATAATCTAGACATGTACTCATATTTCTCCATTCACCTGATATTCTGTTTCTGACCAGGATGTCTAGTGTAAGATTGGAGTCACTCAAGGAATTAGGCAGACACAGGAAGCAAGCAAAAGGGAAGTTTATTACAGGGAAGGGGGGAATAGAGTCAACTGAGGAAGATCAGGACTCAGCCTCCACTGTCTTTGAGGTTGAATTTTATGCACCAAAACTGAAAGGGGTGGAGGCCGAGAGATGTAATTCTAGTCTGATAAGATGGACTTCATTGTCCCTCAACCCCATTAATGCTGTCCTTTGACGTTGAGGTCATTGTTATTGTTGTCCTGTTGTCTTGCCCTTGGATGCAGCTGCCTCCTGTTATGCTGGATAGAGTGACCACTGGATGTTCCATAAAATGAGGCTGGGGCCACTTTCTCATTCAGGACTTTCTAGTCCACCTTAACCAAATGTCCTCTGTTGGCCTGTCATTCCTACTTTTTTCTTTTTATAATGGGAAGCACATGGGGGTTTTTTGGGTCAGGAGAGAGGGGGTCTGACTTGGTCTAGGCTACTTTCTGCTGAGAAGGGATGACAGAAAATTCATTCTTTTTTCCCCCCTCATGTTTTAAATTAAGGTATTACATGTCTACATATCTTCCAATTGCCCACACCCCTTCCCAGTGCCATACATGCCCTCACCTTCCACACGCCCAGAGTTTTGCATCCACTGGTTATGCTTATATGCATGCATACAAGTCCTTCGGGTGATCTCTTATCTTCCTAACTTTCCCACTGTAATTTACAATCACTTTGATGCTTTACTGTCTCTATATCTATCTTTTGTTCAACAGTTTATGATTTTTCTTTATTACCCAAAAATGAGTGAGATCATGTGGTATTTTTCTTTCATTGACTGGCTTATTTCACTTAGCATAATATTCTCCAATTCCATCCAGATTGCTGCAAATGGCAAGAATTCTTTCTTTTTATGGCAGCATAGTATTCCAATGTATAGATTTAACATAATTTTCTAATCAAGTCACCTGCTGATGGGCATCTAGACTGTTTCCAAATCTTAGCTATTGTAAATTGTGCTGCTATTAACATAGGGGTGCGTATATCCTTTCTTATGGGTGTTTCCAGTTTCTTAGAATAAACTTCTAGGAGTGGGATTACTGGGTCAAATGGGAGTGCCATTTTTAGTGTTTTGAGGAAACTCCATACTGTTCTCCACAGTGGATGCACCAGTCGTCTACATTCCCACCAGCAATGCACGAGGGTTCATTTTTATCCACGCCCTTGCCAACACTTTTGGCAAGGGAGTGGAGAAACAACACTTTTGTCATTTGTTGATTTGTTGATGATAGCCATTCTGACAGGTGTGAGATAGTACCACATTGTTGTTTTGATATGCAATCTCAGATAATTAGTGACTTTGAGCATGTTTCATGTGCCTCTTGGCCTTCTTTCTGTCTTTGGAAAAGATTTTATTTAGCTCCATTGCCCATTTTTGTATTGGATTATTTATCTTCCTTTTATTAAGTTAGATAAGCTGCCTATAGATGTTATAGATTAAACCTTTATCAGTGATAACATTTGCAAATATGTTCTCCCATACAGTGGGTTTTCTTGGTTTTTTTGTTCTTATTTATTTATTTATTTATTTCTGTAAAATAGGTTTCTATTTTGATGTAGTCCCATTTGTTTATTTTCTCTTTAGCTTCCATTCATCTAGGGGCAGTATCAGTGAACAAGTTCTTTTGGCATATGTCTGAGATTTTGCTGCCTGTGGATGCCTCTAGTATTTTTATGGTTTCCCATCTTATGTTTAAGTCCTGTATCCATTCTGAGTTTATTTTTATGTATGGTGTAAGTTGGTGATCTAGGTTCATTCTTTTTCATATATCTGTCCAATTTTCCCAACACCATTAATTGAAGAGACTGTCTTGACTCCATTGTATGTTCATGCCACCGTTGTCAGGTATTAATTGAGCATAGTGGTTTGGGTTGATATCTGGATTCTCTATTCTAGTCCATCGATCTATTTGTTGTTCTTCTGCCAGTACCAGGCTGGTTTGAAAACAGTGGCTTTGTAATACAGCTTGAAATCTGGTATTGAGATTACTCTTCTTTCTCAAGATTGCTGTGGCTATTTGGGGTCTTTATTTTTATTTTTATTCCAGATGAATTTTTGGAGAGTTTTTTTTAGATCTGTAAAATCTGCCATTGGTATTTTAATGGGGAATGCATTGAATCTATATATTGCTTTGGGTAGTATAGACTTTTTAGTGATGTTGATTCTAGCAATCCATGAACATGGTATGTTCTTCCATCTGTTTACATCTTCCTCTCTCTCTCTCTCTCTCTCTCTCTCTCTCTCTCTCTCTCTCTTTTACAGTATCCTGTAGTTTTCTGTGTATAGGTCTTTTACATCCTTAGTTAAGTTTATTCCAAAGTATCTTAATTTTTTTGGTGTGATGGTAAATGGGATTGCTTTTTTAGTCTCTCTTTCTGTAAGTTCACTATTGATGTATAGAAAGGCCATAGATTTCTTGGCATTAATTTTGTATCCTGGTACATTGCCAAATTCATTTATTAAGTCTACTAGTGGCACAGTGCATGAAACTCATGCATGGGGGCAGGAGAGGTTGTCCCTCTATCCAATCTGCACTTTCTTCAATCTGGGACCCCTTGAGGTATTTCGCAATCCCTCTCACAATCCAGGACTGCTGGATCCCAACTGTTCACCCACCTGCCTTACTGGTTGCCCCTATCCACTTCTGCCTGCCAGCCTGCTTGATGTCTAACTGCTCCCAAGCCAGCCCATTTGTCCCAACTTTCCTCTTCTCCTTCCCTCTTCTCCCGTCCTCTCCTGCAGGGTTGATCAACTTCAACTGCCTTCCATTGAAGGCCTGGTGCCTCCCAACTTTCCTCTCCTGCTGACCATCCTGTGGTAGCCATCTTCTATCCACATGGGGGCAGGATCTTTGACCACATGGGGGCATCCATCTTGATCTTGTGTGTTGTAGTGATGGTCAATCTGCATATTATTCTTTTATTAGATAGGATAGAGGCCTGGTACATGGGTGGGGGCCAGCTGGTTTGCTCTGAAAGATTTCCCAGGTCAGGGTGGGGGTTTTCATGGGGCATGGGGCAGCCTGAGTGAGGGGCCTGTGGGTGGTTTGCAGGCTAGCCATACCCACCAGCGACCCAATTGGAGGCCCTGGTATCTGGGATTTATTTACCATCTACAATTGAAACTTAGTAGCCTGGAGTGGAGCCAAGCCTCCTGCTCCTTCCATTGTTGGCAGCCATTTGTGTTTGGATTTCTTTACCTTCTATAATTGAAACTTTTTAGCCTTGAGTGGAGCCTAGGCCAGTAATTGCAGGCGGAAAGCTGTGCTTCTTCCTTTGCATGGTAAACCAAAGCCTCTTTTTTGCTTTCTGTGGCTGTAGCCATCTTGGTTGGGTTTATTTGCATACGTGCTCTGATTGACTGGTGGGCGTGGCTTTCAGGTGTAGTGGAGTGATGGCTACTTTGTATATTACCCTTTTATTAGGTAGGATTAGTTTTTGATGGAGTCTTTTGGTTTTTTTATGAACCATATCATGTCATCTGCAAATAAGGACAGCTTTACTTCTTCTTTTCCAATTTGGATGCCTTTTATTTCTTTTTATTGTCAAATTGCAATGGCTAATACTTCCAGTACAATGTCAAACAGGAGGAGTGAGAGTGGGCATACCTGTCTTGTTCCTGTTCTTAGGGGAAATGTTTTTAGTTTTTACCCATTGAGTATGATGTTTGCTGTGGGTTTATCATACATAGCTTTTATTATGTTGAGGTATGATCCTTCTATTCCTACCTTGCTGAGAGTTTTTATCAAGAAAGGGTGTTGGATTTTATCAAAATGCTTTTTCTGCATCCATTGATATGACTATGTGATTTTTATCTCTCAATTTGTTTATGTGATCTATTACATTTATTGATTTGTGAATATTGTATCATCCTGCATTCCTGGGATAAATCCTACTTGTTCTTGGTGTATGATCTTTCTGATGTTCTGCTGGAGTTGATTTGCTAAAATTTTGTTTAGGATATTGGCATCTATGTTCATGAGGGATATTGGCCTGTGATTCTCTTTCATTGTGTTGTCTTGATCTGGTTTTGGGATTAAGGTGATGCTGGCTTCATAGAAGGAGCTTGAAAGTATTCTTTTCTCTTGAATTTTCTGGAATAGTCTGTGGAGGATAGGTTTTAGTTCTTCCTTGAATGTTTGGTAAAACTCTGCTTTGAAGGTATCTGGCCCTGGGATTTTGTTTGCTGGAAGCTTTTTGATGACTGCTTCAATTACTTCCATAGTTATTGGCCTATTGAGCCGTTTATATTGTTCCTGATTGAGTTTTGGAAGGTTTTATTTTTTCTAGGAATATGTCTATTTCCTCCAGGTTGTCTAATTTGTTGGAATAGAGTTGTTCACAGTATTTCTCTGTTTTTATTTTTAAAATGTATTTTATTGATTTTTTACAGAGAGGAAGGGAGAGAGAGATAGAGAGCTAGAAACATTGTTGAGAGAGAAAAACATCGACCAGCTGCCTCTTGCACACCCCCTACCGGGGATGTGCCCGCAACCAATGTACATGCCCTTGAACGGAATCGAACCTGGGATCTTTCAGTCCGCAGACCGACGCTCTACCACTGAGCCAAAAGGGCTTCGGCAATAGTATTTTGTAACAATCCTTTGTATTTCGGCGGGGTCTGTTGTTATTTCACCTCTTTCATTTCTGATTTTGTTTATTTGAGTCCTCTCTCTTTGTTTCTTGGTTAGCCTGGCTAGAGGTTCATCTATCTTGTTTATTCTTTCAAAGAACCAGCTCTTGGTTTTGTTGATCTTATGTACTGTTTCTTTGGTCTCTATGTCATTTATCTCTGCTCTGATTTTTGTTATTTCCTTCCTTCTGCTTACACTGGGCTATTCTTGTTGCTCTTTTTCTAACTCTTTGAGTTGTAGAGTTAGATAACTTGTTAGCATTTTTTCTTGTTTTTTTTGCAATAGGCTTGTAGGGTTTATGAACTTCCCTCTCAAAACTGCTTTTGCTGTGTCCCATAGATTTTGGATAGTTGTGTTTTCATTGTCATTTGTTTCCAGGATGTTTTTAATTTCTTCCTTGATTTCTCTGCTAACCCAGTCCTTGTTTAATAGCATGCTGTTTTGTCTCCATGTGTTTGATTTCTTTGGATTATTTTTATTGTAGTTAATTTCCAGTTTTATGCCATTATGATCTGAGAAGATGCTTGATATGATTTCTATCTTCTTGAATTTGAAGAGACTTTGCCTATGTCCCAAAATGTGGTCTATCTTTGAGAATGTCCCATGTGCGCTTGAGAAGAATGTATATTCTGTGGCTTTGGGGTGGAATGTTTTGAAGATGTCGATTAATTCTATCTGGTCTAGCGAGTCATTTAGGATTGATATTTCTTTGCTGATTTTTTATTTAGATGATTTGTCAAAGGGTGATAGTGGGGTATTAAAATCTCGTACTATGATTGTATTGCTATTAATTTCTCCCTTAATGTCCTTCAGCAGTTTTTTTTTTTTTTATGTATTTGGGTGCTCCCATATTGGGTGCATATATGTTTAACAGGGTTATTTCTTCTTGTTGTATTGCTCACTTTAGTATAATGAAGTGGCCTTCATTATCTCTTGGTATGTCCTTCACTCTGAGATCTAATTTGTCAGATATAAGTATTGCTACCTCAGCTTTTTTTTTAAATTTTCTTTTGCCTGGAAAACCTTTTTCCATCCATTTACCCTCACTCTGTGTGCATCTTTTTTTCTGAAGTGTGTTTATTGTAGATAACAGATGTATGGGTCTTATTTTCTTATCCAATCCATTACCCTATGTCTTTTGATTGGAGCATTTAATCCAATTACATTTAAAGTTATTATTGATAGGTACTCATTTGACGCCATTTTTATTCTATATCCATGTGTTCCTTCTTTGCTTTCTATTTCTTTAATTTTACAGTAGACCCTTTAGCATTTCTTGCATTGCTGGTTTGGTGGAGATAAATTCCCTTATTCTGTTTTTGTCTGTGAAGCTCCTGATTTCACCTTCAGTTTTGATTGATAGCCTTGCTGGATATAGTATTCTTGCATTCATTCCCTTCCTTTGCATGACTTTGTATATTTCATCCCATTCCTTTTTTTGTCTGATAAGTTTCTGTAGAGAAATCAGTTGCTAGTCTGATGGGGTTCCTTTATATGTAACTTTCTGTCTCTCTCTGGCTGACTTTAAAATTCTTTTTTTGTCGTTGGTGTTTGCCAGTTTAATTATAATGTGCCTTGTGGTCGGTCTTCTGGGGTTCATTTTGCTTGGGACTCTGCAAGCATCTTGGATTTGTGTGGGTTTTTTCTTCTCTATCTCAGGAAAGTTTTCTGTCATTATTTCTTGAAATATGATTTCCATGTCTACCTCAGTTCCCTTTCCTTCTGGAACCCCTATTATTCTAATATTGTTTTGTTTTGTATTGTCCCAAAGTTCCCTTAAACTTTCCTCTTGATTTTTAAATTTTTTCCAGAAACTGCTCTAATTGGGTATTTTTTTCCATCTTGTCTCCTAGCTCACTGATTCTGTCCTCTGCTTCTTCTAGTCTACTCTTGTTGCTTTTTATTGAGTTCTTTACAGTAGCAATGTCATTTTTCATTTCTTTTTGGTTCTTCATTTCCTCTTGGTTCTTACTCATATTGTCAAATTTGTCTTTTATTCTTTTTAGCCTTCTTATTATCATTACTCTGAACTCTTGCTCTGGTAGGTTGCTTGCCTGTATCTTGTTTACTTCCTTTTCTGGTGATGCCTGCTTTTCTTTCATATGCGGGCTGTTTCTTTGTCTCCCCATGAGCTCTCTTTTTAGGACGTCTGGTTGTGTAATTCTCCCTCTCCTGGTTTGATTTAAAGGCACAAAATACAACACAACCAGGTACAACACATAGGGCACTGAATAGAAATGTGTTTGCGATATTAATAACCACCAATAAAGGTGACTAGAATCCAGCTAACAAAAACAGATAATCAAAAAGAATAGGCAAATGAATCTTATTTAAAAAAGCATACAACTTCAGTATAGTTAACATTCAACATACATCTTCAAAGAGATAGAAAGACTGTTTTTGTTTGTTTGTTTGTTTGTTTGTTTTTAGGACAGCGGTGAGGGAGGTGTTAATGGACTTGGAGCAGGGGGTTGGAAAGTAAATATATACAAGTAAGGTGAAATTTTAGGAGGGGGTAGATAGAAGGAATGGGGAAAATCTAGAGCAGAAATGGGTTAAGATAAACATGGCACCAAAGGAGAAGTTTAGAAAAAGAGTGAAGACATAAAAATAGGGTTGAATAAAGGGTTAAATAGAATAAAGAGTTGGAGAAGGAAAGATAGATAAAGAGTGTAGAATAGTAATCCTGAAATAAAAATTAAAAAATTAAATAAAATAAAAATAATAAAAATAAACAAGAGAAAATAAGATAAAAAGGTAAAATAGTAGTAGTAATAATGTTGATTACATATACAATGTAATAGTTATAAAGATAAAATCAAGTGAGGAAAAAGAAAAAAAATAGTTTCTTGAGTAAATGTTGCAAATAATATAAACAAAAATAAAAAACGAAAATTAAAAAATTAAAAAAAAATTTATAAAATTTAAATAAAATTTGCAGTTATGAAGGTCATTCGCTTCCTCTATTGTTGTGATCCAGTCCTGATTTTTAAGCAGGTTTTGTTTTGTTTTTATTTCACTAGAGTCACTTTGTGAATTAGCTTCTGGGTGGCAGTGTTTCTAGGTTGACTTCCCAGGCTGTAAAGCCTCTCCAACCTTTCCCCCCCCCTCTCAGTGGCACTGATTAATGGAGGAAGGGAGGGGGCAAGTCCGAGCCAACTGCAATCTCCAGCAACTCTCAACTCTCCGATATCCCTCCGAGCCAGATCCAAATGTGTTGCTCTTTAGATATCTCCCCTGTTAGGAGCCCTGTCCACTTTCACTGGTGACACCCACCCAACTGCCGGGGCTTCTACTTGTAATCACTGCCCCTGTCTTCCAGTTTCCGGGCGCCCTGTGTGCATAGGCTTTGTCTTTGCAGCGAGCGCTCACTGACTGTCTCGCCTCGAAATCTGACCTTTTGCCATGCGATGGGGCACTCCTGTGAGTCCAAGTGTTTGCGTCGCCCGTGATCAGCGTTCTGGGGGTCACAGCTGCTTGGTGGTCGCTGTGGCTGTGGATATTAAGGCCTCTGACACAATCCAATCTTCCTCTCAAGATGGCGAGATTTCCCAGTCCAAGCCGGTAGGTACCTCTGGGAAGGGATGTACCCCCGCATGGGTGCTTCCCTGTGAGGGGTACCCCTGTCAGCGGCCCCCCAGAAGTTTCTTCTGGTGTTCACTGTTTCCCAGCTTGCTGATAAACACTCACAGCACAAGACCGTCAGCTGCTCTCTCTGCTTCAGGACAGGGCTCAGAATCCGCCAATCTATTCTTCCGCCATTTTGTCTCCTCTCATTGTCATTTGTTGCCATAATGTTTTTTATTTCTTCCTTGATGTCTCTGGTGATCCAGTCATTGTTTAATGCATGGTGTTTAGTTTACATGTGTTTGTGATTGTTTTGGATTATTTTTATTGTAGTTGATTTCCAGTTTTATGCCACTATGATCTGAGAAGATGTTTGATATGATTTCTATCTTCTTGAATTTGAAGAGACTTTGCCTTTGTCTCAACATATGGTCTATCTTTGATAATGACCTATGTGCACTTGAGAAAAATGTATATTCTGTGGCTTTGGGGTGGAATGTTCTGAAGATGTCGATTAATTCTATCTGGTCTAGTGAGTCATTTAGGAGTGATGTTTCTTTGCTGATTTTTTGTTTAGAGGATTTGTTCAATGGTGATAATGGGGTATTAAAGTCTCCTACTATGATTGTATTTCTGTTAATCTCTCCCTTTATATCCTCCAGGAATTTTTTTTTTAATGTATTTCAGTGCTTCCATATTTGGTGAGTATTGTTTACCAGAGTTATATCTTCTTGTTGGATTTCTCCCTTTCGTATTATGAAATGTCCTTTCTTATCTCTTGTTATTTCCTTCACTTAGAACACTTTGAGATCTAATTTGTCAGATATAAGTATTGCTACCCCACTGTTTTTTCATTTTCATTCACCTGGAAAACCTTTTTCCATTTCTTCACCCTCAGTCTGTGTGTGTCTTCTTTTCTAAGGTGGATTTCTTGTAGATAGCAGTCTTGTTTTCTCATCCAATCCGTTACCCTATGTCTTTTGATTGGAGCATTTAACCCATTTACATTAAACGTTTTTATTGATAGGTTTTAATTTGTTGCCATTTTTATTCTATACCCCTGTGTTCCTTCTTCCCTTCCTATTTATTTTACTTTTATTTTTTTTTACAGCACACCCTTTAGCATTTCTTGCATTGCTGGTTTGGTGGTGATAAATTCCCTTTATTGTTTTTTTTGTTTGTTTTGTTTTTGTTTTGTTTTTGTCTGTGAAGCTTCTGATTTCATATTCAATTTTGAGTGATAGCCTTGCTGGGTACAGTATTCTTGGATTCAGACCCTTCCTTTGCATGACTTTGTGTATTTCATTTCATTTCCTTCTGGTCTGATGAGTTTCTGTTGAGAAAACAGTGGCTAGTTTTATGGGGGGGTTCCTTTTTATGTAACTTTCTGTCTCTGGCCGCTTTTAAGATTCTTACTTTGTCATTTGTGTTTGCCAATTTAATTGTAATGTGCCATGATGTCAGTCTTTTGGGGTTCATTTTGCTTGGGACTCTGTAAACTTCTTGGATTTTGTTTTTCTCTCCCCTCTATCAGGAACTTTTTCTGTCATTATTTCTTCAAACAGGTTTTCTATTCCTTGCTCAGCTTCTCTTCCTTCTGGAACCCCTATTATGAGGATGTTGTTTTGTTTTGTGTTGTCTCAAAGTTCCCTTAGGCTCTACATGTTTTTAATTTTTGGTTTTCTAGAACCTGCTCTACTTAGGTATTTCCCCCCCATATTGTGTTCTAGTTAACTGATGCGGTCCTCTTCTTCTTCTACTCTACTCTTGATGCATTTTATTAAATTCTTTACAACAGCAATGCCATTTTTCATTTCCTCTTGGTTCTTGCTCATATTATCATAATTTTATTCCATTCTTTTCAGCCACCTTATGAACATTTCTCTGAATTCGTTCTCTGATGGGTTGCTTGTTTCTAATTCATTTACTTCCTTTTCTGGTGATGCCTGCTTTTCTTTCATATGCAGGCTGTTTCTTTTTCTCCCCATGGTCTCTCCTCTATGGATATCTGGTTATGTGGTTCTCTTTCTCCTGTGTTGATTTAAAGCCACAAAATATAACACAACCAGATACAACACACAAGGCACTGAACAGAGTTGTATTCGTGATATTAATAACTTCCAAAAAAAGTGACTACCAGAGAAAGGCAAATTAATGCAAAAAAAAAAAAAAAGGAAAACAGAGAAAAATTATTTTGTTGATAGGTAAGACAGTGAAGAGAGAGGTGTGTATGGACTTGGAGCAGGGGATTGGAAATTAGATAGATAAGTAGGGTGAAATTTTAGCAGGGGTAAACAGAAAGAATAGGGGAAGATGTAAAATAGGAAATGGTCTCGTTAAACAGGACATCAAAATAGGAAAGGGTAGGAAGAGAGTGATGGCATTAAGGTAAAGTTGGGATAGAATAAAGTGATGGAAAGATTCTGGGAAGATGGCAGCATAGGTAAACACTTGTACTTGCTGCCTCTCACAATCGCATCAGAGCTGCAACTGGGGATACTATCTGACACCTGAAAAAACCACAACTGTGGAGACCATTGAGCAGCTGTGGGGCCCCGATTGGTTCAGACACAAGGATTCCACAGAAAGGTTTGATGTTGCCGGGAATAATGCGGGGTGTCTGGGTCCCACAGTGGAGGCAGCAGCTGCAGAATCTGTGGCAGCAGATGATGCGTCCGCTGCTGCAGCAGAGACAAAAGCGCGCACACTGGGACCTCAGAAATCTGTGTCCACGAAAGCCTCCCACTGTTGGGTCTGGTGTGATCTGAGAGAATAGACAGGGGTCCACAAGGTTGCTAATAGTGGGGTTCTCTAGGGAGCAACCCATTCTGATCGGACATGGAGGGAGAACAGGAGTTGGAAAGGTATGCAATTGTTTCTAAGTGCACACAGACTGGCCCATTGAGCACCTAGGCTGGTTCCTCTGCAACCTTTTGCTTCTGATTACAAAGGAGAGACCACCCAGATTGGCTGGCCCTGAGAGACAGCAGGGAGAAACCACTTTTCTGGAAGCTGGGAAGCAGAGCAGGGAGAGACCATCTGGGATTCAGCTCTGAGGCAAAATCGTTATTGAATGCCATAGAGAAAGAAGGCTAGAGCAGCCAAAAAAACGGGGAAGTCAATCCAGAAACACTGCCACCTAGGGGCTGGAATACAAACTGACTGTGTTTATTACTAGTTTTATTTAATCAAAAACCAAAAAACTAAGAAATCACCATCTTAAAATTAAGGACTAGCTTACAATACTGAGGTTCAGTGGAATGCAGGGAACTGCAATACTGTCTGGATTGAGTAACAGGCGTGCCAAAGAGAATAACAGAGGAAGTGAATGGCCTTCACAATTGCACACTATTTTTGCTAATTTTTAAAATTTTATTTTCATTTTTTTGCATCTTTTACTTAAAAAACAAATTTTTTCCTTTTTTCCTCACTTAATTTTACATTTTTAATTATTACATTTTTAGGTTCAATCAGCATTATTACTACTGTCTTTTTAACTTATTTTGTTTCCTTTTTCTTTTTTCTTTTTTTTAAGTGCCATTTTATTTTCTCTTTTACATTGGAATTAGTGTTCTTCATTTTATTTTCATTTCTCCTTTAACATTGTTTAACCCTATGTCAACACGACCTTTATGCTATCACTCTCTTCCTAACCTTTCCCCTTTTGCTACCCTGTTTATCTTAACCCTTTCCTGCTTTAGATTTTCCCTACTCTTTCTGTCTCCCCCCTGCTAAAATTTCTATCCTACTTATATATCTAATTTCCAGTCCCCTGTGCCAAGTGCATACACACCCCTCTCTGAGCTGTATTAACTAGCAAAAAAAAATTATTTTCCTTTCTGTCCTTTTGGTGCTGTTTGTGTGAATGATGATTATAATGTATTTTTATGCTTTTTAGTGAGATTGTTTTGCTTATTCTTTTGTTGTTGCTGTTACTTGGTATTTTCTTACTGGCTTCAGTTTTGTTTTTTTTACTTCTGTTTTCTCTTGCTTTGCTGGATATTAGTGAATGTAATAGTTTGTATTATTCTCCAGGTAATGTTGCCAGCATTCTATTGGTTGTTTTATTGAAATTCTTTGCACATATAGTTAGTTCCCATTTTCTTTCTTAGTCTGTCTTCTCTCTCTCTCTCTCTCTCTCTCTCTCTCTCTCTTTCTCTCTCTGCTCCCTGTTTTCCAATTTCATTTTGACACTTTTTTTTCCTTATTATTTTTTTCTTTTTTTCTTTTTAAAATATATTTTTAAATTAAATTATTATTTTTGTACATATACCAATGACCCCCCCTCCCGTACATACCCTCCTTCCCCAGAGTTTTGTGTCCATTGTTTGTACTTATATGCATGTATACAATTCCTTTGGTTGATCTCTTATCTCCCCCAGACCTCCCCAGCCTCCCCGCTGTAATTTGACAGTCTGCTTGTTGCTTTACTGTCTCTATATCTATCTTTTGGATCTTCAGTTTATAATGTTCTTCATCATCCATAAATAAGTGAGGTCATGTGGTGTCTCTCTTTCATTGACTGGCTTGTTTCACTCAGCATGATGTTCTCCAATTCCATCCAGGTTGCTGCAAACGATGTGAATTTTTTTCTTTTTTATGGCTGCATAATATTCCATTGTGTAAATGTACCATAGTTTTTGGATCCAATCATCTGCTGATGGGCACCGAGGATGTTTCCAAATCCTAGCTATTGTAAATTGTGCTGCAATGAACATAGGGGTGCATATATCCTTTCTGATGGATGTTTCTAGCTTCTTGGGATATATTCCTAGGAGTGGGATTACTGGGTCAAATGGAAGTTCCATTTTTAGTTTTTTGAGGAATCTCCATACTGTTCTCCACAGTGGTTGCACCAGTCTACATTCCCACCAGCAGTTCATGAGGGTTCCTATCTCTGTAACCTCGCCAATACTTGTAATTTCTTGATTTGTTGATGTTGGCTATTCTGACAGGTGTGAGATGGTACCACATTGTTGTTTTGATTTACATTCCTTGTATAATTAGTGACTTTGAGCATGTTTTCATGTGCATTTTGGCCTTCCTTCAGTCTTCTTTTGAAAATATTCTATTTTGGTCCATTGCCCATTTTTTTAATTGGATCATTCATCTTCCTTTTATATAGCTGTATAAGCTGTTTGTAGATGTTGGAGATTAAACCTTTATTAGTGATCACAATTGCAAATATGTTCTCCCATACAGAGGGCTTTCTTGTTGTTTTGTTGATGGTTTCCTTTGCTGTAAAAAAACTTTTCATTTTGATGTAGTCCCATTTGTTTATTTTCACTTTAGCTTCCATTGCCCTAGGGAAAGTATCATTGAAGTTCTTGTGGCATATGTCTGAGATTTTGCTGCCTGTGGATGCCTCTAGTATTTTTATGGTTTCCCATCTTATGTTTAAGTCCTGTATCCATTTTGAGTTTATTTTTGTGTATGGTGTAAGTTGGTGATCTACTTTCATTCTTTTGCATGTATCTGTCCAATTTTCCCAACACCATTTATTGAAGAGACTGTCTGGACTCCATTGTATGTTCGTGCCTCCTTTGTCAAATATTAATTGAGCATAGTGATTTGGGTTGATATCTGGGTTCTCAATTCTATTCCATTGATCTATATATCTGTTCTTGTGCCAGTACCAGGCTGTTTTGAGAACAGTGGCTTTGTAATACAGCTTGAAATCTGGTGTTGATATCCCTCTTACTTTACTCTTCATTCTCAAGATTGCTGTGGCTATTTGGGGTCTTTTATTGTTTCAAATGAACATTTGGAGAATTCTTTCTAGGTCAGTAAAATATGCCATTGGTATTTTAATTGGGAGTGCATTGAACCTATAGATTGCTTTGGGAAGTATGGACATTTTGAGGATGTTGATTCTACGAATCCATGAACATGGTATGTTCTTCCATCTGTTCACATCTTCCTCTATCTCTTTTTACAGTGTCATGTAGTTTTCCGTGTATAGGTCTTTTGCCTACTTAATTAAGTTTGTTCTAAGGTATCTTAATTTTTTTGGTGCGATGGTAAATGGGATTGCCTTTTTAGTCTCTGTTTCTGCAAGTTCAGTATTGGTGTATAGAAATGCCATAGATTTCTTGGTGTTAATTTTGTATGCTGCTACATTGCCGAATTCATTTATTAAGTCTATCAGGTTTTTGATGGAGTCTTTTGGGCTTTTTATGTACAGTATCATATCATCTGCAAATAAGGACAACTTTATGCTTTCTTTTCCAATTTGGATGCCTTTTATTTCCTCTACTTATCTAATATCAATGACTAGTACTTCCAGTACTATGTCAAACAGGAGTGGTGAGAGTGGGCAACCCTGTCTTGTTCCTGTTCTTAGAGGGAATGGTTTTAGTTTTTGCCCATTGAGTATGATGTTGGCTGTGGGTTTATCATATATAGATTTTATTATTTTGAGGAATGATCCTTGTACTCCCACCTTGTTGAGAGTTTTTATCAGGAAAAGGTGTTGGATTTTATCAAATGCTTTTTCTGCATCAGTTGATATGACTATATAATTTTTATCTTTCAATTTGTTTATGTGATGTATCACGTTTATTGATTTGCAGATATTGTACCAACCTTGCATTCCTGGAATAATTCCTACTTGGTCGTGGTGTATGATCTTTGTGGTGCTCTGCTGGAGCCGATTTGCTAGAATTTTGTTGAGGATTTTCGCATCTATGTTCATAAGGGATATTGGCCTGTAATTCTCTTTCATTGAGTTGTCTTTATCTGGTTTTTGTATTAGGGTGATGCTGGCTTCATAGAAGTAGTTTGGAAGTGTTCCTTCCTCTTGGATTTTTTGGAATAGTCTGAGGAGGATAGGTTTCAGTTCTTCCTTGAATGTTTGGTAAAACTCTCCTGTGAAGCCATCTGGCCCTGGGCTTTTGTTTGCTGGAAGATTTTTGATGACTGTTTCAATCTCTTCCTAAGATACTGTTGTATTGAGATTTATAGATTCTTCCTGATTGAGTTTTGGAAGGTTGTATTTCTCTAGGAATATGTCCAATTCCTCCAGGTTGTTCAGTATGTAGGAATAGAGTTGTTCATAGTATTTTGTAACAATCCTTTGTAATTTTTTTGCGGGGTCTGTTGTTATTTCACCTCTTTCGTTTCTGATTTTATTTGGGTCCTCACTCTTTGTTTCTTGGTTAGCCTGGCTAGAGGTTCATCTATCTTCTTTATCCTTTCAAAGAACCAGCTCTTGGTTTTGTTGATCTTATGTATTATTTCTTTGGTCTCTATGTCATTTATCTCTGCTCTAATTTTTGTTATTTCCTTCCTTTTGCTTACACTAGGCTTTTCTTGTTGCTCTTTTTCTAACTCTTTGAGTTGTAGAGTTAGATCATTTGTTACCATTTTTTCTTGTTTTTTTTGCAATAGGCTTGTAGGGTTTATGAACTTCCCTCTCAAAACTGCTTTTACTGTGTCCCATAGATTTTGGATTGTTGTGTTTTCATTGTCATTTGTTTCCAGGATGTTTTTAATTTCTTCCTTGATTTCTCTGGTAACCCAGTCTTTGTTTAATAGCATGCTGTTTAGTCTCCATGTGTTTGATTTCTTTGGATTTTTTTCATTGTAGTTAATTTCCAGTTTTATGCCATTATAATCTGAGAAGGTGCTTGATATGATTTCTGTTTTCTTGAATTTGGAGAGACTTTGCCTATGTCCCAAGATGTGGTCTATCTTTGAGAATATCCCATGTGCGCTTGAGATGAATGTATATTCTGTGGCTTTGGGGTGGAATGTTCTGAAGATGTCGATTAATTCCATCTGGTCTAGTGAGTCATTTAGGATTGATATTTCTTTGCTGATTTTTTGTTTAGATGATTTGTTGAAGGATGACAGTGGTGTATTAAAATCTCCTACTATGATTGTATTTCTATTAATCTCTCCCTTAATGTCCTCCAGCAGTTTTTTTTAAAATATATTTGGGTGCTCCCTTATTGGGTGCATGTATATTTACCAGGGTTATTTCTTCTTGTTGGATTGCTCCATTTAGTATTATGAAGTGGCCTTCATTATCTCTTGTTATGTCCTTCACTCTGAGATCTAATTTGTCAGATATAAGTATTGTTACCCCGGCTTTTTTTTCATTTCCATTTGCCTGGAAAACCTTTTACCATCCCTTCACCCTCAGTCTGTATGTATCTTTTTTTAGGAGGTGGGTTTCTTGTAGATAACAGATGTATGGGTCTTGTTTTCTTATCCAATCTTTTACCCTATGTCTTTTGATTGAAGCTTTTAAACCATTTACACTTAATGTTATTAATTATAGGTACTCATTTGACGCCATTTTTATTCTATACCCCTGTGTTCCTTCATCGCTTCGTATTTCTTTAATTTTACAGTAGACCCATTAGTATTTCATGCATTGATAGTTTGGTGGAGATAAATTCCTTTAGTATTTTTTTTTTGTCTGTGAAGCTCCTGATTTCACCTTCAATTTTGAATGATAGCCTTGCTGGGTACAGTATTCTTGGATTCAGACACTTCCTTTGCATGACTTTATATATTTCATCCCATTCCCTTCTGGCCTGATAAGTTTCTGTTGAGAAAGCAGTTGTTTGTCTGATGGTGGTTCCTTTATATGTAACTTTCTGTCTCTCTCTGGCTGCTTTTAAGATTCTTACATTGTCGTTTGTGTTGCCAATTTAATTATAATATGTCTTGGCCTCAGTCTTCTGGGATCCATTTTGTTTGGGACTCTGCGAGCATCTTGGATTTGTGTGGGTTTTTTCTTCTCTATCTTGGGAAAATTTTCTGTCATTATTTTTTGAAATATGTTATCCATGTCTACCTCAGTTCCCTTTCCTTCCGGAACCCCTATTATTAGAATATTGTTTTGTTTTGCATTGTCACAAAGCTCCCGTAAGCTCTCCTCCTGATTTTTAATTTTTTTTCTAGAAGCTGCTCTAATTGGGTATTTTTTTCCATCTTGTTTTCTAGATCACGGATGTGGTCCTCTGCTTCTTCTAGTCTGCTGTTGATGCTTTATATTGAGTTCTTCATAATAGCGATGTCATTTTTCATTTCTTCTTGAGTCATCTTCATTTCCTCTTGGTTTTTCTTCATTTTCCCTTGGGTCTTACTCATATTTTCTAATTTGTCTTCCATTCTTTTAAGCCATCTTATGATCATTACTCTGAATTCTTGCTCTGGTAGTTTGCTTGCCTCTTACTCGTTTACTTCCTTTTCTGGTGATGCCTGTTTTCTTTCATTTGTGGGCTGTTTCTTTGTCTCTCCATGGTCTCTCTTTACAGGATGTCTCTCTCCTGCATTGATTTATCTCTCCTGCGTTGATTTAAAGGCACAAAGTACAACACAACCAGGTACAACACACAATGCACTGAACAGAAATGTGTTTGCAATATTAATAACTTCCAATAAAGTAACCACTAGGGAAAGGCAAATTAGGGAATAAGAGAGAAAGAGTAAGAGTGAAAAGAGAACAGGGCTGGAACAAAAGAAAAAGATAGGAAAAAGAGTGCCAAAATGAATTTGGGAAACAGGGAAAAGAGAGAAAGACAGAGAGAGAGAGAGAGAGAGAGAGAGAGAGAGAGAGAATGAGAGAGAAAGAGAGAGAGATAGAGAGAGAGAGAGAGAGAGAGAGAGAGAGAAAAGGGGTATAAAATATACATATCGGGAGAGAATTTCAAATGAACAACCACTAACCCGACAAATGCTGTTAGCAGTACTCGGAGAATAATACAATCTACAACATCTCCTAATTTCAAGCACTGGAAGGGAAAACAGAAGTAATAAAATAACAATGAACAAAAACCAATCAAATAAGAAAATACCCATCAACAGCAACAGCAAAAGAATAATCAAAATACTCTCAATAAAAAGCATAAAAATACAATTCAATCATCATTCCCCCAAACAGCATCAAAAGAACCATGAGGAAAACAATTTTTTTTTTTCGCTAGTTAATACAGCTCAGATAGGGGTGTGTGTGCACTTCACACAGGGGATTCGAAATTAGATATATAAGTATGGTAGAAATTTTAGCAAGGGGGATACAGAAATAGTAAGGAAATCTAAAGCAGGAAAGGGTTAATATATACAGGATAGCAAAAGGGAGGAGGGTAGAAAGAGAATGATGGTGTAAAGGTCGTGTTGAGTTAGGGTTAAACAATGTTAAAGGAGAAATGAAAATAAAATGAAGAACACTAATTCCAATGTAAAATAAAGAGAAAATAAAATGGCACTTAAAAAATTTAAATAGCAGTAGTAAAAATGCTTATTGACCCTAAAAATATAATAATTAAAAAGTCAAAATCTAGTGAGGAAAAAAGGTAAAAAAAATTGTTTCTTAAGTAAAAGATGCAAAAAATTAAAATAAAAAAATAAATTTAGCAAAAAAAATGTGCAGTTGTGAAGGCCATTCACTTCTGTTTTTCTATTTGACATGCCCGTTTCTCAGTCCAGACCATATTGCAGTTCCCTGCGTTCTGCTGCACCTCAGTGGCGATTCCTTAGTTTCTTGGTCTTTGATCAAATAAAACTAATAATAAACACAGTCAGTTTGTACTCCAGATCCTAGGTGGCAGTGTATGTGGATTGATGCCCCATGTTTTTGGCTACTCTAGCCTTCTTTTTCTGTGGCTCTCAATACCGGGGGTTTTTGTTTGTTTATTTTTTATTTTTATTTTTATTTTTTTGCCTCGGAGCTGAATCCTGGATGATTTCTCTCTGCTCTGCTTCTCAGTTTCCAAAAAAGCAGTTTCCCCCTGCTGTCTCTTAGGGTCAGTCATTCTGGGTGATCTCTCCTTTGTAATCAGAAGCAAAGTGTTGTAGGGGAACCAGCCAAAGTGCGCGATGGGAGAGTCTGCGCACACTTACAAACAGACTGCTTTCCAACTCCTCTGTTCTCCCACCGTGTCGGATCAGAATGGATAGCTCCCTAGAGAACTTCACTAGTAGTAACCTTGGGGACCCCTGCCCATGCTGAATGCAGATTTCTGGGGTCCCAGCGGCCGCGCAGTCGCCGCAGCTGCTGCTTTCGCTGTTGGGACACACACCCTGCATTATCCCTGGCAAAATCCAATCTTTCTATGGAATGCGTGTGTCCGCGCCGGTAGGACAGCCCCGATTTTTGACAATCTGTTCCCTGTCCCTTGGCGTTTTAAAAGAGTCCCACTACTGGGGAAGATTACACCAGACCCAGAACTGGGTCTCCCCAGGCAGGATTCTCGCAGCATTGCAGACTTCTTTTGGTGCCGCTTGGCGTGGGGCACGCAGTGGCTGCGGTTGCTGCCGGCGCAGCGGGGCCCTGGAATCCTCAAGCTATCCCTGCAAACTCTGACCTTTCCGTGGATGATTCAAGAACTCCCTTGAATCCACGTGATTGTGCTGATTGGAGCATCACAGCTGCTCGATTGTCTCCTCTGCTGTGGGTTTTTCAGGCATCAGAGAAGATCCTCCTTTCCTGGTAAGATAGCACAGCCTTCCCTCTGAGCTCCTGGAGAGGTCGCCGCCACCGCAGTGCTGGCTGCTTGGTCAGGAAATCCTGTCCATCGGACCCTTCCTTACCTTCCTTTAGAGTTCCGCTGCCCCTTAGCTGCCAATCAATATTCCCTGAGCGACTCAGATGCTGCTTCTATCTGTTCTGGGACCAGGGTCAGAACAAGTCCGTCTGTTTGGTCACCATCTTGTCCCCCACAACCTATTTTTTTTTTCATTCCCTCTTCTCTTTTTACTCTTCTTTGTCTCCTATTCCCTAATTTGCCTTTCCCTAGTGGTCACCTTTATTGGAGGTTATTAATATAGCAAATACATTTCTGTTCAGTGCCTTGTGTGTTGTACCTGGTTGTGTTGTATTTTGTGCCTTAAAATCAACACAGGAGAGAGAGATCTACATAACCAGACATCCTGAAAAGAGAGACCATGGGGAGACAAAGAAACAGGCCACAAATGAAAAAAAAGCAGGCATCACCAGAAAAGGAAGTAAACGAGTTAGAGGCAAGCAACCTACCAGAGCAGGAATTCAGAGTAATGATAATAAGATGGGTAAAAAGAATGGAAGACAAATTTGACAATATGACTAAGAACCACGAGGAAATGAAGAAAAACCAAGAGGAAATGAAGATAAACCAAGAAGTAATGAAAAATTACATTGTTACTGTAAAGAACTCAATAGGAAGCATCAAAAGTAGACTAGAAGAAGCAGAGGACTGAATCAGTGAGCTAGAAGACAAGATGGAAAAGATACCCAATTAGAACAGCTTCTTGGAAAAAAAAATCAGGAGGAGAGCCTATGGGAACTTTGGGACAATACAAAACAAAACAATATTAGAATAAGAGGGGTTCTAGAAGGAAAGGAAACTGAGGAAGGCATAGAAAACCTGTTTCAAGAAATAATAACAGAAAACTTTTCTGAGACAGAGAAGAAAAAACCCACACAAATACAAGAAGCTTGCAGAGTCCCAAGCAAAATGGATACCAAAAGACCAACACCAAGGCACATTATAATTAAATTGACAACAAAAACGACAATGTAAGAATCTTAAAAGCAGCCAGAGAGAGACAGAAAGTTACATAAAAAGGAACTGCCATAAGACTATCAACTGTTTTTTCAACAGAATCTTATCAGGCCATAAGGGAATGGGATGAAAGATACAAAGTCATGCAAAGGAAGGGTTTGAATCCAAGAACACTGTACACAGCAAGACTATCAATCAAAATTGAAGGTGAAATCAGAAGCTTCACAGACAAAAAGGAATAAAGGAATTTATCACCACTAACCAGCAATGCAAGAAATGCTAAAGGGTCTACTGTAAAAATAAATAGGAAGTGAAGAAGGAACACAGGGGTATAGAATAAAAATGGCATCATATAAGTACCTATCAATAATAACTTTAAATGTAAATGGATTAAATGCTCCAATCAAAAGACATAGGGTAACTGATTGGATAAGAAAGCAAGACCCATATATCTGTTGTCTATAAGAAACCCACTTCAGAAAAAAAGACGCACACAGACTGAGGGTGAAGGGATGGAAAAAGGTTTTCCAGGAGAATGGAAATGGAAAAAAAATAAATAAAAAGGTGGCCTTGCAATACTTATATCTGACAAATTAGATCTCAGTGTGAAGGACATAACAAGAGATAATGAAGGCCACTTCATAATACTAAAGGGAGCAATCCAAAAAGAAGAAATAACCATGTTAAACATATATGCACCCAATGCGGGAGCACCCAAATACATAAAAAAAATAAACTCCTGGAGTACATTAAAGGAGAGTTTAATAGCAATACATATCATAGTTGGAGATTTTAATGCTCCACTGCCACCTTTGGACAAATCATCTAAACAAAATATCAGCTCAGAAATATCAGTCCTAAATGACTCACTAGACCAGATAGAATTAATCAACATCTTCAGAACATTCCACGCCAAAGCCATAGAATATACATTCTTCTCAAGTGCACATGGGTCATTATGAAAAATAGACCACATGTTGGGACATAGGCAAAATCTCTTCAAATTCAAGAAGACAGAAATCATATCAAACATCTTCTCAGATTATAGTAGCATAAAACTGGAAATCAACTACAATAAAAATAATCCAAAGAAATCAAACACATGGAGACTAAACAGCATGCTACAGTGTTTCCCCCAAAATAAGACATCCTCTGAAAATAAGACCTACTTACAGGTTTCCTTCTGAATGAAATATAAGGCATCCCCCCGAAAATAAGCCCCCCCCCCCCTAGACTAAACATGAGAGATTTGGTCCACTGATTCTGAGAGAAATGGAGTCACAAGAAATTCACCAGGAAATTCAGGAATTGGATTGTTATGATGATGTTCCAGAAGATGATGACATGATTGTCATTGAATAAATTAGTAAATTCTTGATACTGTAGGCTTCACAGTTTGTCTGGTTTGTGTTAACAACTACCATATTACCATACCATATACAGGTAATAAATTTCCTTTATTTTCATTTAACAATAAATGTGTACCATATTCTCTTTGTGGAAAAATAAGACATCCCCTGAAAATAAGACCTAGCGCATCTTTGGGAGCAAAAATTAATATAAGACACTGTCTTATTTTCGTGGAAACAGGGTATTAAACAAGCACTGGGTTACCAGAGAAATCAAGGAAGAAATTAAAAACATCCTGGAAACAAAGGACAATGAAAACACAACTATCCAAAATCTATAGGACATAGCAAAAGAAGTTTTGAGAGGGAAGTTCATATCTCTACAAGCCTATTGCAAAAAACAAAAACAAAAAAAACAAGAAAAAATGATAAATTATCTAACTCTACAACTCAAAGAGTTAGAAAAAGAGCAACAAGAAAAGCCCAGTGTAAGCAGCAGGAAGGAAATAACAAAAATTAGAGCAGAGATAAACTACATAGAGACCAAAGAAACAATACATAAGATCAACAAAACCAAGAGCTGGTTCTTTGAAAGGATAAGCAAGATTGATCAACCTCTAGCCAGGCTAACCAAGAAACAAAGAGAGAGGACTCAAATAAACAAAATCAGAAATGAAAGAGGTGAAATAACAACAGACCCCGTTGTAATACAAAGGATTGTTACAGAATACTATGAACAACTCTATTCCAACAAACTAGACAACCTGGAGGAAATGGACATTTCCTTAAAAAAAAAAATACAACCTTCCAAAACTCAATCAGGAAGAATCTAAAAATCTCAATAGACATGGGATGAAATTGAAACAGTCATCAAAAAGTTTCCAGCAAACAAAAGCCCAGGGCCAGATGGCTTCACAGCAAGAGTTTTACCAAACATTCAAGGAAGAACTAAAACCTATTCTTCTCAGATTATTCCTAAAAATTCAAGGGAAAGGAACACTTCCAAACTCCGTTTATGAAGCCAGCATCACCCTAATACCAGAACCAGATAAAGACAACACAATGAAAGAGAATTACAGGCCAATATCCCTCATGACCATACTGTGTTTCCCTGAAAATAAAACATCCTCTGAAAATAAGACCTACTTACAGGTTTCCTTCTGAGTGAAATATAAGGCATCCCCCTGAAAATAAGGCCCCCCCTAGGCTCTGTCTCAGAATGAAAATTAATTAGCCATAAACTGATCGCTAGGGCCGCCCTGACTGGCATCTAGCAACCGGAGCCTGACGTCACTACTGTGTGGAGGTGGAGTAGAGGTTGGAGTGAGAGGTGAGCGCAGGGCAGGAGAGAGGGGGAGACTTTCGCAGATGGGTGTAGAAGAACAGGAGAATTAGAGCGGATGGGACTTGGTAAAGGTGGTGAGTGCTGGTCTGTCTCTGGTGACACTACCTGATGCTTGAGGCCACCATCATGATGACTGAAGGTTCACAGTCAGTGGCAGACCCTGCTCCAGCCCAGATCCAGGCCCCAGCAAGCCCAGTGACAGTCCCCAGGCAGGCACCATGTGGTAAATGTCTGATAAATGGGTAGGGGGGATGTCTGGTGAAGGTGTTCAGTGTCACAAGGGGGATCACTTAAAATGACACAGAAGGATCAGAGTGAGCAATCAAAATGACACAGGAGGATCAAAAGGGGTTACTAAAATGGTAATCCCCCCTCTGATTCTCCTGTGCTATTTTGATTCCCCCTTCTGATCCCTCCAGTGTCATTTTAAGTGATCTTCCTCCCCCCATCTTGACACTCTAATTCCTTTTCCTTACCCTTAGAAATGAGCGCAAAAAGAAAAAGCTACTCTGTGGAGTACAAGAAAGGAATCCTGGAAGACTCTTGGAGCCAAAATCCTACTGCTTTCTGCAAAGAGAAGATGTTGAGTATCAGATTGGTCCGAAATTGATCCAAAATTGGTAACCTCATTGAACAAGTGAACAAGGGAAATGCTAAAAAGCGCAAGTGTGGATCAGGTCAGCAACCATTATTTTCTGAGCTGGAAGACCTGATCTGTGAATGGGTTGTTGACAGGAGAGCAGAGGCTTTGGTTGTGAATAGGGCTCAGATTCAAGAATTTGCCCTTGCAATGGCACCACACTTTGACATAGCCCCGGAAGACTTCAAAGCATCACAACACTGGCTGAATAATTTCCTTCAGCGAAATGAACTGTCTTTAAGAAGTTCTATCAATACAACATTGTTTAGGTTGGAAGATACTCAAGTTATTAAGCGAGCACTTGTATTCAAGTTCTTTATTGATGATGCTGACTTCTCTAAATACAATATTTCCAACATGATTGCTATGGATGAAACTGCAGTGTTTATGGGCCAATCATCTCAAACAACAATTGAACAGCGCGGTTCCTGATTAGTGTACATTCCTTCCACTGCTTACGAAAGTGCACTGGTTTCCTGTAGTTTGGCAATTCGTCTTGATGGCACTAAAATCTCACCTTTAATCATTTCTAAGGGCAAGAAGTAAAAGATTGAATGTGTTTTGGGTGTTTTTATTCTTGAAACTGAAAAAGTCTGGGCCACACAAGCAGTTATAAGGAAGTGGGTCGATTTAATGCTGCTGCTTGTTATGCGAGTGAGCCAAAAAGGTCTGCTAGTATGGGATGCAGCCAGCACTCACCACGCTAAAGACATGAAGACATTTCTTCATGAAAGAAAAATAGATTAGATAATGATTCCCGCAGGAATGACAGCCTATCTCCAGACTCTTGATATTGCAATAAACAAGCCATTCAAAGACAATTTGCATATGGAAATTAATGACTACATTGAAAATAGAATGGAGAGATATCAGCGTGGAAACTTTGTGAAACCTAAACTGCAAGAAGTTGTGACTTGGGTGAAGAATTCATGGGAGAAAATCACTAACAGTTGCATTGCAAATGCACTGTAAGCAGGCTACCTTGACAAGAAGTACTCATTTAAAGACAGTGCTATTGCTAAACATGAGAGATTTGGTCCACTAATTCTGAAAGAAATGGAGTCACAAGAAATTCACCAGGAAATTCAGGAATTGGATTGTTATGATGATGTTCCAGAAGATGATGACATGATTGTCATTGAATAAATGAGTAAATTCTTGATACTGTAGGATTCACAGTTTGTCTGGTTTGTGTTGAAAACTACCATACTACTGTGTCATATACAGGTAATAAATTTCCTTTATTTTCATTTAACAATAAGTCTGTACTCTATTCTTCTTCATGGAAAAATAAGACATCCCCTGAAAATAAGACCTAGGGCATCTTTGGGTGCAAAAATTAATATAAGATACCATCTTATTTTCGGGGAAACATGGTAGATGCCAAAATCCTCAACAAAATTCTAGCAAATCAACTCCAGCAGAACATCAGAAAGATTATACACCATGACCAAGTAGGATTTATTCTGCGAATGCAAGGATGTTACAATATCCACAAATCAATAAACATGATACATCACATAAACAAATTGAGAGATAAAAATCACGTAGTCATATCCATGGATGCAGAAAAAGCATTTTGATAAAATCCAACACCCTTTCCTGATAAAAATTCTCAACAAAGTGGGATTAGAAGGATCATACCTCAACATAATAAAAGCTATATATTATAAACCCACAGCCAACATCATACTCAATGGGCAAAAACTAAAACCATTCCCTATAAGAACAGGAACAAGACAGGATGCCCATTCTCACCACTCCTGTTTGACATAGTATTGGAAGTACTAGCCATTGCAATTAGACAGGAAGAAGAAATAAAAGACATCCAAGTTGGAAAAGAAGAAGTAAAGTTGTTCTTATTTGCAGATGACATGATATTGTACATAAAAATCCCAAAAGACTCCATCAAAAAACTAAGAAACTTATTAAATGAATTCAGCAATGTAGCAGGATACAAAATTAAGCCAAGAAATATATGGCATTTCTATACACCTATAGTGAACTTACAGAAACAGAGACTAAAAAAAAAATCCCATTTACCATTGCACCAAAAAAATTAAGATACCTACCAATAAATTTAACTAAGGAGGTAAAAGACTTATATGTGGAAAACTACACAACCCTGAAAAAAGAGATAGAGGAAGATGTAAACAGATGGAAGAACATACCATGTTCATGGATTGGTAGAATCAACATCATTAAAATGTCCATACTTCCTAAAGCAATCTATAGGTTCAATGCACTCCCCATTAATACACCAATGGCATATTTTACTGACCTGAAATAACTCTCCAAAAATTCATTTGGAACAATGAATGACCCCGAATATTCACAGCAATCGTGAGAAAGAAGAGTAAAGTAGGAGGGATCTCATTACCAGATTTCAAGCTGTATTACAAAGCCAGTGTTCTCAAAACAGCCTGGTACTGGCACAAGAACAGATATATAGATCAATGAAATAGAATAGAGAACCCAGATATCAACCCAAATAACTATGCTCAATTAATATTTGACAAAGGAGGTACGAATATACAATGGAGTCAAGACAGTCTCTTCAATAAACGGTGTTGGGAAAATTGGACAGATACATGCAAAAGAATGAAACTATTTCACCAACTTACACCACACACAAAAATAAACTCAGAATGGATACAGGACTTAAACATAAGATGAGAAACCCTAAAAATACTAGAGGCATCCACAGGCAGCAAAATCTCAGATATATGCCAAAAGAACTTCTTCACTGATACTTCCCCTAGGGCAATGGAAGCTAAAGTGAAAATATACAAATGGGTCTACATCAAAATAAAAAGCATTTTTTTTTACAGCAAAATAAACCATCAACAAAACAACAAGAAAGCCCACAGTATGGGAGAACATATTTGCAAATGTTATTACTGATAAAGGTTTAATCTCCAACATCTATAGACAGCTTATACAACTTAATAAAAGGAAGATAAAGGATCCAATTAAAAAATGGGCAATGGACCTAAATAGAATCTTCTCAAAAGAAGACAGAAGGAAGGCCAAGAGACACATGAAAACATGCTCAAAGTCACTAATTATCCGAGAAATGCAAATCAAAACAACAATGCTGTACCATCTCACACCTGTCAGAATGGCCAACATCAACAAATCAACAAATTACAAGTATTGGCGAGGTTGCGGAGATAAGGAACCCTCGTGCACTGCTGGTGGGAATGCAGACTGGTGCAACCACTGTGGGGAACAGTATGGAGTTTCCTCAAAAAACTGAAAATGGAACTCCCATTTGACCCAGTAATCCCACTCCTAGCAATATATCCCAAGAAACTAGAAATACCAATCAGAAGGAATATATGCATCCCTATGTTTATAGCAGCCCAATTTACAATAGCTAGGATTTGGAAACAGCCTAGGTGTCTGTCAGCAGATGATTGGATCCAAAAACTATGGTACATCTACACAATGGAATACTATGCTGCCATAAAAAGAAAGGATTCTTATCATTTGCAGCAACCTGGAAGGAATTGGAGAACATCATGCTGAGTGAAATAAGCCAGTCAATGAAAGAGAAACACCACATGATCTCACTCATTTATGAATAATAAAGAACATTATAAAGTGATGAACCAAAAGATAGATATAGAGACAGTAAACAATAAGCAGACTGTTAAATTACAGCGGGGAGTGTAGGGAGTTCTGGGGGAGAAAAGAAATCAACCCAAGGACTTGTATACATGCATATAAGTATAACCAATGGACACAAAACTCTGGGGAGGGAGTGCATGTATGGGGGGGGGGTGGGAATGGTAAGATTTGTACACAGATAATTTAATAAAATTTTTTTAATTAAAAAAAGAATAAAATGATGGTAAAGGAAATGTGAAAATAGAATGTATAATACTAATCCCAAAATAAAATAAAGAAAAATAAATTACACTTAGAAAAGGTAAAATAGTCGTAGTAATAATGCTTATTGCAGAAAAGATTGTAATAATTAAAAAGGTAAAATCAAGTGAGGAAAAAAGAAAAAAAAGTAGTTAAGTAAATGATGTGAGAAATTAAAATAAAAAAATAAAAAATTAAAATTAAAATAAAAAATAAAATAAATAAAATGTGCAATAGTGAATGTCATTCACTTCCTCAATTGTTCTGTTTGGCATGCCTGTTTCCCAGTCTAGACAGTATTGCAGTTCCCTGCATTTCACTGCTCCGCAGTGTTGTAAGCCAGTCCTGATTTTTATGCAGGCAGTGTCTTAATTTCCTGTATACCTTTATATATATATATATATATATATATATATATATATATATATTTATATTTATATTTATATTTTATTTTATTTTATTTTTTTTTACAGAGAGGAAGAGAGAGGGATAGAGAATCAGAAACATCAATGAGAGAGAAACATCGATCAGCTGCCTCTTGCACACCCTCTACTAAGGATGTGCCCGCAACCAAGGTACATGCCCTTGACCGGAATCGAACCCAGGACCTTTCAGTCTGCAGGCCGATGCTCTATCCACTGAGCCAAACCGGTTTAGGCCATATACCTTTATTTTTGATTACACTAGAGTCAATTTGTGATTCAGCCCCTAGTTGGCAATTTTCTGGTTTGACTTCCGGGTCTCTAAGGCCTTTCTAGCCTTCTTTCTCTGTGGCACTCAATTCCGGTTTTAGGAGGCTGGTGGGCAAGTCCAACCATCCTGCACCCCCCTGAAATTCTCAGGCTATCCATGCTCTTTAGAGATCCGCCCTATTAGCAGCTCTGAGGACCCCCCCCCCCCCCCACTTTTCCACAATCAGGGATCACACCAGCAGAAACAGTTAAGAGCTCTCCAGGCACAGAATTTCCTGGTCCTCCAGTTTTTGCATCGCACGCGTTTCTCTCTCCTGTCAAGATCAGAGACCTCATCTTATCCCAAGAGAAATCTGACCTTTCCGTGGTGGAGTGGAGAACTCCTTTGAGTCCAAGCATTCACACCACCTGGGACTGGTGTTCTGGGGTTCATAGCTGTTTGGCGGTTGCTGCTGCTGTGGATTTTCTGGCTTCCCACAAGGTCCACTTTTCCTTTCAAGATTGCGAGGTTTCCCCATTGGAGCCTATAGCTCCGGGAGGGGAGCCAGCCACCATGGGGGCTGTCCTGTCAGGGGAATACCATCCAGCAGTCTTCCACCTTCTTCTGGAGTTCAGCTCTTCCTTAGCATTCTAACAAACAATACCCATGCAACCCTTAGCTGTTCTTTCTTTCTGCTCTGGGGCAAGGCTCGGAACATGTCTGTCTATTCTGGTGCAATTTTCTCAACAATTCATTCTTATCATGTCTGTGCTCTTTCTGAGGGATACAAATGTCTGAAGAGGGTTGTTCCGTGGTATTTAAAGGTTGATATATGTATCTTTGGCATTTTCCCAAGTAGAGAGAAATCCAGTCAAGGTTGCTCCCATAAAGGAGAGATAGGCGGATTACCCTGTATAGCCCCAGCCTGGTATTTTCACTGGACATTTGGCTTGGTTTGCGAGATTTTTAGTGTGAGATCTCCTGTGGGGGTACATGTGTAATGAAGTAGAGGGTCAGTGAGGTCCTCCGATATTGGTGGCAGTGTGGAGTTGTTTTATGTTTTTACAAGTTGATAGGTGAGTTTTAATCTGGATACATTAATTCATGGGGTTATGCCTACTAATTTAGGCTGTGGTTGGAGTGGTGAGGAGAATGAAGTGGGGGCTTGTCCATGATGGAGTTAGGGACTTGGGCTCTAGGGTTTTCAAGAAGACATAATTCCCTGGGGAGATCTGGGTATTTGGTTTTTCTTGTGTGGCCTGAGGGAGTATTGCTTTTGCGCTTTCTCTCAGAGGGCTGCGTGTCTGTGTTAGTGTTGGGAGATAGTCCCCATATGATTAAGTAGGAGATGGTAGGTTATTCATTGATAGGGGCCTACCGTACATGAGCTCAAAAGGGCTTACCATGTGTGGTTTATGGGATGTGGGATGTGGACTTAATCTTGATGAGGGCCAGAGGTAGCAATCTCAGCCAGGAAAGTTCTGCCTGGGCGCTGAGCTTAGTGATGTGCAGTCTGAGGATGCTATTCATTCATTCATTCATTCAACCTTTCCTGATGACTGGGGTCTATATGGTATGTGGAGCTTCCATTTAATCCCTAAGGATTGGGAAACCTGTTGAGTAATTTTATAAATAAAGGCAGTACCATTGTCAGATTATAGCGAAGGAGGCCAAATTGGGGAATGATACTTTGCAACAGGTTTTCAGCCACCTGGGTGACCTTTTCTGACGATGTGGAGAAGGCTTCAATCCACCCTATAAAGGTGTCAACAAATAATAATGTCTCTAAACTTCCTGATAGGTAGTAGGTGTATAAAGTGAATTTTCTAATCCTGTTCAGAGACTTGTCCCCTGGCTTGGTGGGAAAGATATGGGGGGTGGGGGGTCGCTAAGCCCTCCTTGTGGAGAAGTGTGTTGACAGGTGGGGAAAGATATAGTTATGTCTAGTAGATCAGAGTAAAAGGATGAATATAAGAAGGTATGGGATAGGAGAGCAGTTAAAGGCTTAGATACAAGTGAAATTGATTGTGGAGATTTGTGAGAATTTCTCGAGTATATTGTATTGGAAGAACTATCTTATTATTTAGATAAAACTATCCCTGAGGGAGGCCTTGAGGTAAATGATGTGTCTGTCTGTTTTTGAGTGTAATATGTTGGGGCCTGAGGATGCATGGGCAAGGAGTTGAGAAGATATTATAGGTTCCTGTGCTTGTGTTTTAGCATCTAAGTCTGCCTTATTGTTTCCCTCTGATATTGGATCTTTGGTGGTTTGATGTCCTCTGCAATTTATGACTACTACTCGAGTGGAAATGGTCTGCTTGGAAGAGTTTGATAATGAATGTTTTGTTAATGATTGGTGAATTTTTTGAGGTGAGGTATCCTCTCTTTTTTTTTATACAGGAATGTAAGAGTGGATGATATGAAAGGCATATCTAGAGTCAGTGTAGATATTAGTAGATTTGTGTATAGCAAGAGTAAGAGCTCGAGTAAAGGCAATTAACTCTGCTTGTTGTGAGATAGTGCCAGGTGGAAGGGAGCCAATTTCAATTGCAGACTGTAAGAAAGCTATGGCATAACCAGCCTTTTTAGAGAGATTCTTAAATGCACTGCCATCAATAAATAAATCAATGGTAGGTGGTAGTAGGGGTGTATCTCTGATATTAGGGAAGGGGTGTAAGAAATATTCTATTATGTCTAGGCAATTGTGTAGGGTGGATGGACTTGTCTTAGTCCTGAAACACCTTGCTGGATTTGGGGTGTTGGGGCTTTGTGTGAATTGGACCTGTAGGTTAAGAAGTAGTTGCACATGTAGGGTTTGTAGTTGGTTATTGATGATAACTTGGTGGATTAGTAAAGATTTAAAGTTATGGGGAGAAAATACTCTGAGATTGGCAAAGGGCATCTGTTCGAGTGTCTCTTGTATGAGTAGGGCTGTTGAAGCCAGAGCCCTAAGGCAGGCAGGCCAGCTGAGGAAAGGTGAATTCAAGGACTTGGAGAAATAGGTGATAACCAGTTGGTCAGAGCTATAAATGTGTGAAGACTCCTAAGGGGACTCCATCCCATTTGTCTATGTGATGTATCGAGGGCTTCCTGGGATCAGGAAGGGCTGAGGCTGGGGTGTGTGAGTGTATTTTTAAATTTATTAAAGAAATATTTTGCCAAGACCGGTTTGGCTCAATGGATAGAGCATTGGCTTGGGGACTGAAGGGTCCCGGGTTCGATTCCGGTCAAGGGCATGTACCTTGGTTGCGGGCATATCCCCAGTAGGGGATGTGCAAGAGGCAGCTGATCGATGACTCTCGCATCGATGTTTCTAACTATCTCTCTACCTTCTCTCTGTACAAAAATCAATACATATATATATATATATATATATATTTAAAAAGAAATATTTTATGGCATTAGGATTGTATATTGGCTCATGAAGGTTCCCTAGGTGGCTTTATATAGATGTTTGGTCATGGGCCTAAAGTTTGGTACCCATGTGTGGAAGAAGTTGGCCAACCCTAGAAAGGTAAGGAGTTCCTGTTTGGTTTGTGGGAGTGGTATGTTGAGAATAGGTCATGCTACTGTGAGGTAGTGCCTTTTTCAGTGGGTGAGAGGGAGCGTCCTAAGTAGTTAACCGGAAGCATAGATAATTGTTCCTTGTCTTTAGAAACCTGATAAACCTTTTCTTAAAGAAAGATGAGTAGATGTATGGTGTGCTATTTTGAGAAGGCCTCTTAAGGGATACAGAGTAAAAGATCATCTATATATTGTAGGAGGGTGCTAGTTGAAAATCAAAGACTAGTGCTTGGCAGAAGAGGTGGGGACTATCTCAAAAACCCTGGGGGAGAACTGTCCAGGTTAGTTGTCTAGTGATCTAAGTGATGGGATCAGTTCAGGTGAATACAAACAGATCTTGTGAGTTAGGACTGAGAAGGATGGTGAAGAAAGCATCCTTCAGATCTAACATCATGTATTAGGTGGTGTTGGGTGGTATTTGAGAGAGTATAGAGTAAGGGTTGTGTACTACTGGGGTGATGGGTAGGGTGACTTCATTGATTGCCCTAAGGTCCTGAATTAAGCAATAGGAGCCATTAAGTTTCTTTACAGTGCATATGGGAGTGTTGGCTGGGGATGCTGTCTCCCTAAGCAGGTTGGAGAAGAGAAGTCTGTCAATAATAGGTTTGAGGCTGAGTAGAGCCTGAGGTGTTAGTGGATATTGAGCTTTGTTGGTAAATTTCCATGGAGTTTTGAGTGTCACCTATACCAGGGTATGGTGAGAGGCTATGGGAGGATGAGAGGTATCCCAAACCCGGGGGTTTGCTTGGGTCAGCCATGGTGAGAGGGAAAAGATAATAGGGGCAGAGAGTGTATCCCCTATGGCAAGGAGCAGGACCATTTGGGACTGTGTGGAAGTGCTATTTTGGGCCCCTGGGATGAGGAGGGATGCATCTATTTTATTTAAAATGTCCCAACCTAGCAAGGGCATGGGACAGCTGGGCAAAACTAGGAAGACATGTGTGAAAGTCTGGCTGTCTAGATAGCAAGGTAAGGGTTGGGTGCTAAGCGAGCAAGTACACTTAACCATCTATGCCTACAACAGAGATAGGGGAATGAAGGAGGAGCCCTGAGTATTAAGGCAGGACTGAGTATGTCACCCCTATATTTAAGATAAAAGAGATGGGCTTACCTGCCACCGTTAAGATTACCCTGGATTATGCAGTAGTTATAGAATAGGGCTGTGTGGGAACCTGGGCCCTGTCAACCATATGTTGCTAGGCCTAGGATCTCAAAGACTGAGAATCCAGGAGGCGAATTTGCTCATGTCTGTCGGGGAGGTAGTCCTGTCCCTCAGTTAGAGGCTGTTGGACAGTCAACCTTCCAGCATTCTATCTGGCAACACAGAGGACAGGGGCCTGGAGGAGATCTCAGCTGAGAGCAGAACTTGGCCCAACGACCCTCCTTGCCACAAGCAGAAGTAAGGGCCAGATGGAGTTACCACACCAGTGGAACCCTTGGATCTTTTACTGTTACCCTGTTTGGGCTGTCTTAATGCAGTGGCAAGAAGCAAATCAGGTATCATCTGTTTGACATAGTATTGGAAGTACTAGCCACACTTTCATACATGCCCTCACCCCCCAGAGTTTTGTGTCAATTGGTTATGCTTATATGCATGCATACAAATCCTTCAGTTGATCTCTTATTTCCCCCACATCTCCCTAACCTCCCATTGTAATTTGGCAGTTTGTTTGATGCTTTACTGTCTCTGTATCTATTTTTTGTTCATCAGTTTATAATGTTCTTTATTATCCATAAATGAGTGAGATCATCTGGTATTTTTCTTTCATTGACTGGCTTACTTCACTTAGCATAATATTCTCCAATTCCATCCAGGTTGCTGCAAATAGTAAGAATTCCTTCTTTTTTATGGCAGCATAGTATTGCATTGTGTAGATGTACCATAGTGTTTTGATCCAATCATCTGCTGATGGGCACCTAGGCTGTTTCCAAATCTTAGCTATTGTAAATTGTGCTTCTATGAACAGTTGATGGCTTTAACTCCTGCCTTTCACATTCCCTCTAAAAGACAAATAAGGAAATCTTTTGGGGGAAATACTTTCCTATGGGGGAAATACTTTCCTATGGGGGAAAGCTCCTGATAGTCCCAGCCTGGGTCAGCTGTTGGAATTGCATTTGTGGCTTGCATTCCCCCAAATTCATCTGGATTTTCAGTCCACAATTGTTGTTGGTGTGAGCTGTACCAGCTGCCCAAATGCAATCCTTTCCCTCTGGATTGGTTGTGGAGGTAAGGATGACATAGATATAGACCATATGTTTAAGTTAAGTATTAAAATTCTTTTGTAAATTTGGTTGGATTATCCAAGAAGGAAGCTATTCTAGTCTCTTTTCTATTTGTGCAAGATCCAAGAAGGAAAATGAGACATAGGAGATACAGATGTGAGGGGGAGGGATCTTTGGTCTCAGGGGGAGGGGAACCCTGGGATCAAGTATGAAGGGAAATGGCATGGAGGTTTGAGTGGAAGTGACAGGATCCATTGGTGCAGGGTCCGTAGGGGGCATAGGAGGACAGAGGATGCATTGAGAAGGGGACTTAACAAGAAGTGGAGAAGTGAAAGGGGGAGCAGAGGGTGAGGTTGAGGAAGTAGTAGAAGGTGAAGATGGGCTTACATATTGAAGGAAGGTATGGGGGAGAGTGGTCTGCAGGGTCAAAGGAAGAAGCTTTGTGTGTGTGGGATGGTGGTGGTCATCACTGGTCTCATATTGATTATTGGAGGGGATTGAGCTTTAGGAGGTTTTTCTTTGAGAAGTAGGATCTGAAAAGAGGTGATGGACTGACAGAGGGAAGGATGAGATCAAAGTGTCCAGAAAGCCTGGACATATGGAACCTTCAAACTAGGACTCTCTCAAACATTTAAGGACTTGAATACAGTTTTAAATAAATGTTTATCAGTGTCTATTTCAGTGGTTCTCAACCTTTCTAATCCTGCGACCCTTTAATACAGTTCCTCATGTTGTGGTGACCCCCAACCATAAAATTATTTTCGTTGCTACTTCATAGATTTAATTTTGCTACTTTTAATGAATTGTAATGTAAATATCTGTGTTTTCTGATGATCTTAAGCGACCCTGCTAGCGGTTCTCAACCTGTGGGTCGCGAACCGCTGCCGAAGAGCCTAAAACTATTGAAAAACACAGATATTTACATTACGGTTCATTAACAGTAGCAAAATTACAGTTATGAAGTAGCAACAAAAATAATTTTTTGGTTGGGGTCACCACAACATGAGGAACTGTATTAAAGGCTCATGGCATTAGATGCTGAACAGCTTGCTTTCTCTTTGCTATTCTCCACTCACTCTCTTCTTTCATTTTCTTTAAAATTTTTTAAAATTGAATTTGTTGGGATGACATTGGTTAATAAAATTATACAGACTTCTGTTGTACAATTCTGTGGTACATCATCTGTATATTGTATTGTGTGTTTATCACCCAAAGCGAAGTCTCCTTCCATGGCCATTTACCGCCCTTTCCTCCCACCCTCCTCCACCGCCATACCCTTTTCTACCTCCTGCCACCCTCTCCTTTCATTTTTCTCTCTTCTTTCCCACCTTTGCCTGGAAACTCCCAGCAGCTGCCATAGTAACAGGGTGGGGATGCAGGAATTCTGACAACATGACTGGAAGATCCACATGATTAAGGCAGACTTTCATTAAGCAACTTTGGCGTTTTAATTGGAAATTGGTAATTATGGGACAACTAATCACTAATGGTGGAGTCTATGCAACTGAAGAGAAAATAAAACCAGATGTATTTCCACACTTGTAGGAGGGCTATTTACCCCTTCTTTCCACTAGATAATTACAACTCTGCTTAGACCCATTTTATAGATGTGGAAAGCGAGCTAGTGATAAGACTAACTCATATACAAACTTATCAGCATTATACATCTGCACATGAATATAAAGTGCCATTTCCCCTCACAGACATTTGAATTGAGCAGACATCAACAGCTGCAATGAACGATGGGCTCACTAACGGTCCAGGCTGGTGCTTCTGGTATGCATGGTACAATCAGCCCAACTGCCAATTCTCCCACAGGGAGCTAGACTACATACTGTTTTCATTATCTGCCTATATGCCCCATGCTTTCACATTAAACCGAGTGCCTTTCTAGCTACTGTTTTGTTTTAAATTATGGCATTTGGCTCCCTCTGTCCTTTGTTCTTTAAGAACACTTACATTGCAATGATCCAGTGTGAGCACGCTGACAGGCACTTGCTTTGCCGGATCTGGCAGGGCTGCACTGGCTCCTGCATAGCTTGATTCCTTGTCCTGGCTCTTTTTCTTTTGGTCACATCCTCAGCTTCTTCTCAGCAGTGTTTACCACACAAATACTGCTCTCTCTGCATTCATTTCAGAGGCAATTTTTGTCCCTTCATTTTGATCAGAAGTGATTTGACCTAAAGCCATTAGAAATGCCAGTGAGAGATCAGCCATAGTTCTATCTGCTTGGGTTGGTCCTTTAGGAAAAAAAAAATCACCAAGTGCATTCCAAGGTCATTGTATTTTTTCACTTAAACCCTCTTGTTTTAGCTGCTGGTATACCAATGAGAAAGATGAATGTGGTTTAAAGTAAATGGCTTTTGGTGAGTCTGGGGCATCTGGACTCACCCTGTGTGTGGATTGATGAGTGAGAGAGTGCTGGAAACAGCATACACTTGTTCCTGTAGCCATCAGCAAGTGAGACTCTGATGTTTCAGATATGGCCAAGCCTTCAGAGTCTTCTTTGCTTGTGTCCACATCTGGGCAGAAGAAAGAAATTCACATATTTCCTTTCCCAAAGTGCGGAGGCTCATGTGCAGAGAGCCTGAAATTTTCCAATAAACATACAGTATGATTGCATCCTAAATCAACAAGTGCCAATACCACATATCTGCAAATGTCAAAAATGGGGGGGGGGGAAAAGGAAATGAAATGAGTCTCTTCAAAGACAATTTGCTCTCCCATGTGCTCTGGTAGCTGCTGCCTGCTACAAGGGTGCTCCTTCTTTAAACTTTTTGCTGTGCAAAAGGTATTTTTTTCCTAGTACCCAATTTCATTTTTCCTTATCCCTTTGTCCTTGAGCTATGTATGGGAGGAGGCTGAAAGTGAGTTGCTGGGGACTCTTTCAGTATATGATTCTTAAGTTTCATTAACCTCAATTGAATTTGCTTTTTTGTCTTCTAATGTAGGTGGAATAACGCCTTCCTGGAATATAAATTATCAGCCTGCTGAAGCAGTAAACACCCCACCCCCCAAACCCTGAGCCCTCTCAGCCAGGCAGCCTAGACTTTCCCCAATCAATTGCTTCATTTTGATGCCATTGAGCATCTGCATGGGGCTCAGGCTTCTGCTGAGTCACCTCGTATGCTCCTCAGCTCAGCCAGTATTGGCCCCAGGGATGCGCTCTGGATGTCCTATTCTCTATGTAGCCTCCTCCCTCATGCAGTTTGTGTAGTGTTAAGCTAACTTGAGGTGCTCCAAGATCAGAGGAGATTAATTTGGTAGACATGGGCAAATGAACAAGTCAATGGGGTTTCTGTTTAATTATCAAGAAAGGTCTTCAGTCCTTTCAAGTGTGGTTGACAGTCGTCATAGCGGACTGCCTCTGCCTCAGAGCACCCTTCTCATTCAAGACAAATCTCTCATTTTGGGGTCTTGGAAAAGAGCAGGACCTAGATATTTTTAATTGCAATAAAATTAAGGAGAGGATAGATACTCCTTATTCCTTCCTTACTTCTTTTTTTGTTTTGAAAACAAGATACTTTAATCAGCATTTGAAATTTCAGGGAGTTGTTCAGGGATGCAGGGTTGGTTGGAGATTAAGTCATGCTGACACTGGCCCTGCTGGGTCAGCTGCTAGCATCTTTTTTTATTTTTTTTATTTTTATGGGAGCTTGGTTGTATTCTTGGGATGCCCAGCTTCGCCGTTTCTGTTTTCCAAGCCTAGATCTTCAGTCTTCTGATTGATTCCAAGAAGGACACCACCCTTCCCATACCTTCCTTTTGGTACAACCTACAACTCTAAATGGCTCACAAAGGAAAAATTTGATCTCCTGCTTCTCCCTGCACCACACAATCTACTAGAGCAAAACCAGGAGAAATTGACTTAGCACTCAATTTCAGTAACCATTTTTACCCGAGATGGACAACAGCTCATTTCTTGTACAAAAGGAATGATACTGCCCACCCTCCCTGATTTAAGTTAAGCCCACGCTTATGTACTTCATGTGTTCTAGGGAGTTCAGAGGAGGTACCCAATCATCGATAGTTTTTACTGTATAGGCAATGCATGAATGTATGCTTCTCATATAGGGTTCAAACAGTGCAGGAATGTCCAAAGGAAAGCACGCAGCCTCTTCCCTACATGTCCCATCACCCTGTCTTCTACCTCAAGTGACAGCATTGTCAATACTGGTTTGCATTTGCTTAGTTCATACACCTTTAAAACACCTAATTAGGATGTACTATAGGTTGTTCTTTGTGACTTGTTTTTTTCACTTAATATAATTTGGGAGATCTTTCCATAAAGTCTTCATATATTATTTTAGCAAGTATATAATATTCTGTTTGTAACTTCATTTAACCTTTTCCATTTAGGAGTTTCTAATTTTTCAGTAGTACAAAATGTTTCCATAAATAACCTTATGTATTTGCCTTTGTATTCATATGTAAATATTTTTCTAGAATAGATTTTTCTAGAATTGAGGTTCCCCCCCCCCCCAGAATGAACTTCCTGGATCAAAAATATGCATTTGTAGTTTGACAGGTGTCATTCCACAGCCTCCCAAAAAGGCCTCATGAACTTCCAGACCCTCTACTAGAACTAAATTTTAGTTTGGAGATAAATTCTCTACCTCTTCAATGGTTTTATTGGCACTAATTCCTTTTCCACTTAACATTGTCAGAGTGATTTTGATGTTCCACCCGATATGCATGATACTATGTCATGACTCCTTTGCTTATGACACTTCTGTGGCTACCAATAGAACACAAACTAAACCATTAGACTCCTTCCTGAGTCTCACTCTTCTGGCCCCAGAAGATAGACCACCCTTCAGGCTCTCTGGAATTTAGCTGCCAAGTCCCAGTTACTCAAAGTGGTTCTGCTGGTTTCTTTCATTCATCTTGTACTCCAAACAAATGTACCTCTCACTTGTCTGTTTTCATCTGCAAAGTGGAGCTTACCCAGCTGTACTCCTGGCTCAGCCTTTGCTTCTTACCCAGCCTGTCCCTTCATCCTTTCCTTACTTGTGTTCTCCATGCTCAGGATAGTCCACTGCTTTTGTAGATGGGCCAGGTGCCAGTCCCATTCTTCTGCCTGTGCCCCCTGTGAGGGTTGTGCTCCAGTACACATTGCTCACTCTCCCCTGACTTGGTTGTTGACCATCTCAAAGTTCACAGCTGGGAAGGCGCACACTTGCCTCCATCCCAATGACAACACCCTGGTGGAAAGGTTCCTTGTCTTGGTTTCCTCTTATATGCCAAAGTGTTTAAAACAAGAGAAAGAAAGATGTGAAGAAAGGATATTTACCAAATAGTTCCTCTGAATAAAGTGTTTTCTTAAGCATGACCCCATTTAATATTTACAACAAGCCTGCCAAGAGACATGAAAAACATCCCCTGACAAATTCCCCAAATTCAAATTCAGATCTGTCTCAGTACAGGCCACAGTGCTTCCTAAATTGATTGCCTGCCCAGCTGCCCAGCAGGCCTTTACATGCCTGGGGTAGCCGAGATGGCCAGCTCCTACTATGAATTATTAATGCCTATACAGACAATGTCTCTGGACTCTCAAAGTATTTATTCTGAGTGTTTTTATTGTCTTTCAAATATTTAGAAAACTTTTTTATTTTGAAATAATTTCAAACTTATAGGAAAGTTGCCAAAATAGTATAGTTTCAATATTCCCTTTACCAAGCTTCCTTTAATCATAAAACCTTTCATCAATATACTATAACATGATTATTAACCATGATTCTTCATACCAAAGATACTAACATTGGCACAGTACCATTTACTAAACTACAGTAATGCCTTTTCTGCTCCAGATTCCAGCCCTGGTGGATCCAGTGCACTTAGCCTCCTATTTTTCCTTTACTTTTCACTCACTAATTTTAGCATTTTTTAGTGGAATATGCCTTCAACAGATACAACTGTTTTTTTTTTAATAGTGATTTCCTCTTTCTTTTATTCCTTCCATATTTATTAATTAGAATTCTTCTGTAAGGAAGTGTTGTATCTTCTCTTCCATCTATTATTAATTAATTAGTTAATTAATTCAATCATTTCATCTCACTTTGATTTTTATTTTATTTTATTTATAAGATCAGGGATGTTTATTTTATAATGTAATACTGTTGCTTTTTATTTTTTTTCTCAAATAATTCCAGCTTTAGCCACAGAGAGCTCATTCCAGTTAGTCAGTGTGCCTTTTAATATACCCTTTTCTTCTCCTCCTTCTTCAATCTCCTTTTATCACTCTTTACTTTCGGCCACTGTGTGATGGTCCAAGTTCATGCTGTATTTTGCTGCTCCAGTCCTGGAGTCAATGCTACTGAGATGCACTAGTTACTTATTGGAGCATGGTACCAGGAACCAAGGCAGCAAAGGTCATGTACTCAGAGCTTCTCAGGAGACAGGCTGAGCAGGGACATGTCTGTATTTATATATTTCTTTATGTATCTATATGTATTTATCTAGATGTTTATATGCCAAAATTAACCATGATTTTTGATACCAAAGCCTAAGACATTATAAGAAAAGAACAATTGACAATGTGGAATAAAGGTAGAGAGTTTCAGTTAGGGGTAATGGAAAAATATTAGAGATGGATGGTAGTGGTGGTTGTACAATGATGTGAATGTTCTTAATGCCACTGAACCATACACTTAAAAAAGGTTTAAATGCTAATATTTAATGTCATGTATATTTCACCATACACACATGAAAACAACCATAAGTTCATAATGTTTTCACTCATTCCTTTCAAGCATCATGGGAGGAATTTATTCTAGTCTTGCTGTTGCCTTGTTTGTAATGTCTTCTTTCTGTAGCAGTAAGAAACTATAGTCTCATGATCTGCTAGGTTTATACATACATATAAAGTAGTTTCAGAATTATTAATGCAACAATCCTGAGAGAAACAAATTTATCAGAGTAGAGTGTTTATATACTTTTCTATCTTTAACCTTCTAACAGCCAGTCAAGACACTGTTCTCCAAAGTTACTTAGCTCAGTTCCTTCCTTCCTCACCCTTTTCAATGTGGTTATGTCATTCATTTGTAATATACTTGGATTTCTTTGCCACAGTGCCCACTTACCTGACAATAAGATAATGCATGAGAAGTGCCTAGTGCACTGCCTGGTATGGAACAGGGTCTTAAGAAATATAAGTGGAACCTGAATTTGTGGCAATGATCAATGTTATCCATCATCTTCATTATTCTGGCCCTATGACATGTCAAAAGAGTTTTGATCAAGTTTCAAGTGCCATTTTTATCTGTGAACTAAGGTAACTAGCCCACAAAATCACATCAGAAGTGCTGCCCTTATTAGCATTATGCTCTAGACAGCTGAGTTACTTCTCACAGGACAAACAATCTTTAGGTTTAAATGTTGAGTAGCCCTGAAAGCTAGGGACAGATTATTTCAGGGGTGTAAAACTAGGCAGAAACCCAGATAAATTGGAGCCTCTTCTCTCATCTTGTCTTTTGAAACAGTCCCATTTTACCCACCCATTTCTCTTTCATATCAGTCAGTCATCTCTTAATCCCTGTGGTGGATTCTTATGCTGAGGTTCACCAATATCAAGTGATGCCTCTCCTTGGCCAACTGAAGATTTAGTTAGGATTTTTTTATTTGTAGGCCATAGAAAACATCCATAATTGACTTAAGCAGAAAAAGAATGTGATGGAGGATAGGAGGCAGCTCACAGAATTGAACAGGAAGTCAATATGCACTGTTTCAGAACAGTGGGGATTGTAGAAGCTCTGAGAGACTTGGTAGCAGGGACTGATTGATACTGTGTCCAGGCTATGGCCACTAGGATGAATCAATTTCAGAATACTCTCCTCTCAAGACTCAGTTACACAATGGAATTTTATGGAGCTGAAAAAAAGAAGAATCTCTTACCCTTTGAAATAGCATGGAGAGACTGTGCAGTATTATGCTAAATGAAATAAGGCAGTCAGAGAAAGACAAATATCACATGATTTCAGTTATCTGTGAAATATAATGAACAAACTAAACTGATGAACAACATAGATCCAAAGATATTGAAGCATGGAACAAAATGATGAATCTCAAAGGAAAGTGGAAGGGAATAGATTAACCAAAGAACTTGTATGCATATATGTATACCCATGGACACAGATAATAGTGAGATGAATGCCTGGGGAAGGGTCAGGGGTGGGGTGGAGGATGGCAATGGGGGGAAAAGGCGACAACTATAATACTTTCAATAATAAAGATATATTTTTTAAAAAGAGACTTAGTTTCTTGGAGTATTCCATTGGCATAGTCTGGGTCACACAGCCACCCCTGGGTGTGGGAATGCATAGTACCTTTAAAAGAAACCCACTAATGGAGAAAGGATGTTAAATTGCAACCAGCAGATATTCACTATTTTTTGTGATGGATTCATCTTCCTTCCATCTTCTGTGAGTTCTTTATTAATTTATCAATAAAAAATAAAACAATAGACGTTCTTTCCCCAAATTCCCTACATGTTTTCACTTTAAATCCTAACTAGTTATCCATTCACTGCCAGGGCAGGTGTGAGTTAGATGGTGACACATGGCTGACCACTGTGGTCTAGCACTGAGGGCTGTGTCCAGACAGTGTGCAGTGCAGACCAGCGCAGGCCACTTTGATGTCCTATGCAGCTTCTTTGAATAGCCATTTACTGTGGGGCTTGGGTGTTGGTTTAAAGCCGTGGGATTTTTTCAATTTTATATTCTATGAAGTCCTCAAATAAAACCAAATTGAAATTAGGTTAGGTATTAAAGTCAATTTAATACAATACCAACCTTAAGAGCCTGGAAGTTTGAAATATTAGAGTTCACATCTGATTTGGCTGGCCTCTCACCAGCTGTTTTTTGAGGCTATTTAGTTTTTCAAGGGCTCAGTTTTCTCATAGTTAAAATGTGGGGAAAGAAGATGTAAAATGGCTGCAGAGTAAGTGCATGCTGCATGGACACACTTCCAGGAACAAACTGGAATTACAACTGAAATATAGAAAAATTCCTGAGTAATCAATGAAAGACTCACAGGAGAGAACTCTGTAACCTGAGCCCTGAAAGTGGAGACCGCATAGACTGATAGGAGGGACAGAGGTGCAAAAGGGCTGTCAGGGTTCCCACAGACAGCAAATTTCCAAAAAAATTATCTCAGCTGAGGGGGATGGCCACTGAGAACTCTTGAAACTAATACCTAAGCTGGGCCCCCCAGCAGAAAACATCAGAACCGAGAAGGATATCCCCATAAACATCTGGCTTTTAAAAGCAGCAGGTTGCTGTCTTCCAGGGAGAGATTGCTGCAAATTCAGGTACCCTCTTAAAGGGCAACACACAAAATTTCCTGTCAAGCCACCCACCTTGTGCACTGTCAGAGGGAGGGCAGAGTGGACTGGAGCTGTGTGAGCAGAGCCAAGAATGGGGGCTCAAGGGTTAAAGTTCAGAAGGCAGACGACCCCAATTTCTTGTGTGGAGTAATTTCCTCATGCAGTACAAGTCATCTCTCTCATGCATACATTTGCCTTGCTGGGGGAAGACAGTAGACTTACCCTATTGGAAAACACCTTGCTCTGAGGCCACTTAAGGAGCTAAAAGTAACAATTAGCCTCTAGGCAGAAGCTGCCACCCCACCCTGTTGAAGAAACTCTCTTCACACCTGAGGATTATTTTCTGGGAGCAATTCAAGTCAGAATCCTATTAGCCTGTCAGAGGTGGTCTCTGGAGGCTTTGAGTGTTTGCCTGAACTAATTAGTCAGAAACAGTGTTTGACACTATCCTGGACTAGAGATTGAGAGGTGCAGAGAATCTACCTAATCCATAGTGGCAAATCCAAACAGACAGACAAAATGAGGAGACAAAGAAACAGCCCCTAAATATCTTCTTCTCTAGAAGAGAAAATGAAGCAGAGATAAGAAATTTATCTTAAAGAGTTCAGAGTAATAATGATAAATATGTTCTACAGCATGAAAAGCATACAGTACTTATGAAAAAAGGTTAGTCAGAAATAAAGAATGACATAACACAAAAAACACATTGGAAGGAATATATAGTAGATTAGGGGGAGCTAGAGATTGAATCAGAGAATTATAAGACAGGGTTGAAAAAATCAATCAGAGAACCAAAAAGAAAAATGAAAACTATTAAAAAACATGAGGAGAGCTTAATGGACAACATGAAACATAACAATATTAGAATAGCAGATGTGTGAGAAGAGTCAGAAAGAGAGAAATGGATAGAGAATGTGTTTGAAGAAATAATGGCAGAAAATTTCCCTAACCTGATAAAGGAAAAAGACAAGTTCAGGAGGCACAGAGAACTCTAAGCAAGAAGAACCCATGACCAGACACATCATAATTAAAATGCCAAAAATAAAAGAAAAAGATTCTTAAAGGCAGAAAGAGAAAAGCAAACTGTTACCTAGAAATGAGCTCCCATAAGGTAGACACCTGATTTCTCATCAGAAACTATACAGGCTAGAAGGGAATGGCATGAAGTACCAAATGTAATGGAAAGCAAGAATCTGAGACCAAGATTACTCTATCCAGCAAAGTTATCATTCAAAATAGATGGTCAAATGAAGAACTTTCCAGATACACACACACACACACACACACACACACACACACTACAAGAATAGATCATCAGCATTACAAGAAATGCAGTCCTATCCAGTTTTGCTCAGTGAATAGAGCATCAGTCTACAGACTGAAGGGTCCCAGGTTCCATTCCAGTTAATGGCACATGTCTGGGTTGTGGGCTCGCTCTCTAGTGTCTTTCTATCGTCGTCATTGGTGTTTCTATCTCTTTCTCCCTCCCTACCTCTCTGAAATCAATAAAAATGAAAAAGGGACTATTGTAATTAGAATAAGAAACACAGAGAGAAACCTAGGCACACAGAATTAAAATAGCAATAAATAACTACCTATTAATAATAACCCTAAATATAAATGAAATAAATGCTCCAATAAAAAGGCATAGGGTCGCTGAATGGATGTAAAAATATGACCCAACTATATGCTATCTACCAGAAACAAATTTCAGAACAGAAGACACACACAGGATGAGAGCGAAGGGATGAAAAAATATTTTTCATGTAAATGGAAAAGAAAAAAAGCTGGAGTATCAATACTCGTATCTGACAAAATAGACTTTAAAATGAAGGCCATCTCAAGAGACAACAAAAGTCACTACAAGAAGAGTATATAACCTTGGTAAACATGTGCATCAATATAGGAGCACCTAAATATATTTTTAAAAAATTCTAGAGGATTGTAACAGAGAGATTGACAACAATACAGTTATAATAGGGGACTTTAACACTTCACTGACTAGATCTTCCAGAAAAAAAATTTAACAATAAAACAGTCTAAAGGACACACTGGACCAGATGATTTAATTGATATTTATAAGACATTTCACCCCAATGAAGCAGAATATATATTCTCCAGTGCACATGGATCATTCAAAAAGACAGAGCACATGTTAGGAGACAAAAAAAAGTCTCTACAAGTTCAAGAAGATTAAAATCATATCAAACATCTTTTCAGATAACAGTGGAATGAAATTAAAATCAACTCCTGTAAAAACACCCAAAAGCATTCAAACACATGGAAGCTAAATAGCATGCTATTAAACAATGAATGGGTTACCAATAAAATCAAGAAATAAAAAAAAAAAACTTCCTGGAAACAGATGAAAATGAGCACACAACAACCAAAAATAACCTCTGGGACATAGTAAAAGCAGTCCTGAAAGCGAAGTACATAGCACTACAGGCATACCTCAAAAAACAAACAAAACAAAATAAAAAATAAAAAACATAAAAATCAGCAATAAACTATTTACCTCTACAACATAAATAACTAGAAAGAGAAAAACCCAGAGTAAGTAAAAGGAAGGAAATAATAAAGATTAGAGCAGAAGTAAATAACATAAAGACAAAAAAAAAAAAAAAAAAAACAACCCAAAAAATTAATGAAACCAAGAGATGGTTCTTTGAAAGGATTAACAAAATTGATGAAGCCAAACTCATCAAGAAACAAAGAGAGAGGACCCAAATCATTAAAATCAGAAATGAAAGTGGAGAAGTAACCATTGACACCACAGAAATACAAAGGATTGTAAGAAAATACTATGAACAACTACATGCCAACAAGCTAGACAATGTGGATAAAATGGACAAATTCCTGGAAATATACAATCTCCCAAAACTAAATTAGGAAGAATAAGAAAATCTGAATAGACCAATAACAACTGATAAAATAGAAGCAATAATAAAAAAACTTCCAGCAGCCGAAACCGGTTTGGCTCATTGGTAGAGCATCGGTCTGCGGACTGAAGGATCCCAGGTTCGATTCCGGCCAGGGGCATGTATGTTGGTTGTGGGCACATCCCCAGTGGGGGGTGTGCAGGAGGCAGCTGGTCAGTGTTCCTCTCTCATCGACATTTCTATCTCTCTATCTCTCTCCCTTCCTCTCTGTAAAAAAAAATCAATAAAATATATTAAAAAAATAACAACAACAACAAAAAACTTCCAGCAAACAAAAGCCCAAGTCTGGAAGGCTTCACAGGGGAGTATTACCAAACATTCAAAGAACTAACAGCTATACTCCTCAAAATATTCCAAAAAACCTGAGAGGAAGGAACACTTCCAAGCTCTTTTCATGAAATCAGAATTATCCTAATTCCAGAACCAGGAAAAGAAAGAGAATTGCAAACCAATATTCCTGATGAACATAGATGCTAAAATATTCAACAACATTTTAGCAAATCACATCCAGCAATATATTAAAAAGATAATACACTATGAACAAGTGGGATTTATACCAGGTTATGCAAAGCTTGAACTATATTCACAAATCAATAAATGTGATACATCACATAAACAAATTGAAAGCCAAAAATCACATAATCATATCAATAGATGCAGAAAAAGCATTCAACAAAACCCAACACTCATATTTTATAAAAACTCTCAGCAAAGTGGGAATAGAGGGAGCATATCTCAACATGATAAAAGCCATATATGATAAACCTATAGCCAACATCATACTCAGTGGGCAAAACTAAAACCATTTTCCCTAAGAACAGGAAAAAGATTGGGATGTCTGCTTTCACCACTCGTATTCAACATTGTACTGGATGTCCTAGCCACAGTGAGCAGACATAAAGAAGAAATAGCGAGGCATCCAAATTGGAAAGGAGAAAGTAAAACTCTGTATTCACAGATGAAATGATTTTTGTAAAAGAAAAGACCACATTTAACCTGACAAGCTCAGGGAAGGCCTGCATGGCAGTCTTGCAAACTCAGAGACCTAAAATAACCACAAAAGATGGTTTGAAAATTAAATATCTAACTACAGATAGGTTATAGTGGGTAGTCATATCCTAGACCAATATTTCACCTGACAAAGATCAACTTAAATCTTCTTTACTGAGCCCATTTGCCTTCCTGCCTCTAAGATAACATATCTGTGAGATGTCTGGGTAACTTATAACTTCCTTTTTACCCCAGACCTCTCAAGGCACAACAAATGGCCTCGAGACATTCCCTCATTGTTATTGTTATCAAGTTAATTGTAAACTGTTAATTATGTTGAAGTATCCTGTATCCATCTCTGTAAAAGAAGCTCATGTCCATCATTTCACCTTTTACCCTATCGCAGAGGTTTCCACACTTTGCTATGTCCCACCTCCCTAATCTATCACCAATGAATTTCATATAACTCACCTATGTCCCTTTCCTTTGATTGCAATGTATCAATATAGAAATGTAACCCACCATTCTTTGGAGCATTATATCAATCTGTTGAGGTTCCACTTCCTGGCATATATTGACAGTTTGGCTCAAATAAACTCACAAAAATTCTTTACAGGTTTCAATGTTGTTGTTTTTCCCCCGTTAACATATTGTACATAGAAAACTCTAAAGACTCCAGTAAGAAATGACTGGATTTAATAAATGAATTTATCAATGTAACAGGATACAAAATCAAAATCTCCAAAATTGGTGGCTCTTCTATACATCAATAATGAATTCTCAGAAAGAGAATCAATCCTATTTACCATTGCAACAATCAATCCTATTTACCATTGCAACAATAAAAAATTAAGATATTTAGGAAAATACTTAATCAAGGACATAAAAGACATGTTCTCAGAAAACTATAGGACAGAGACCCTGTGGAGGGAGAAAATGGTGGCAGAATAGACAGATGTGTTCTGAGCCTTGTCCTGGAGCAGAAAGAAAGAACAGTTGAGGATCGCACTGAGAGTGTTTGTTAGCAAGCTAAGGGACAGGCAAACTCCAGGAGAAGGTGGAAAACTGCTGGATGGGGTTCCTCTGACAGGGAAGCACCCACAACATCTGGATGTCCCCCCTCCCACCAAGCTAAGGGCTTGGACCGGGAAATCTCGCCATCTAGAAAGGAAATGTGTATCTTCTCAGAGGCCTGAATATCTCAGGACGAGGCGGGTGGCTTCTGCTGATTCGCATGAGGCTGATGTCTTTGGTTTTTCTTCTAAGAAGCTGAAATGTTGATGGGCGCCCTCTTCTTTTTGGTTGTTGTGATTTTGTGTGTTATTTTGTGGACTCACTGTATGGATGTTATGGGACAGACTCAGATTACTCCTTGGAGCATTGTGATTGATCATTTTCAGGAAGTTAAGAAAAGAACTAACAATTCCATCTTTTTTTTTCTTTTTTTTTTCAGCTAATAACTTAAAGCTTTTACAAATTCATGGATGCATCAGGGATTTCTGTACTCATGTAAGGGGAAAAGACCAGTTTAAAAACGAGTGTGCATAGTTTTTGAATTGGGCTTGACTCTTTTCTGTGTGCAGAAAACCCTGGGCATTTTTTTTGGCTTAGGAGATGGCGAACATGAATGGGAAAAGAAATACAAGCTAGTTTTCCAAGGCATTTAAAGCAGCCTTTGAAATTTCCCGCCCTGAGGCAAGTAAGCAGCAGGAAATAGATAACAGATTTACATATTAATGGCTGGGAGTTTGCTTCTTTGCTTCCCCAGCAGGAAAGTTATGACCATTTTGAAAAGAATTTAGAAGTTTACTAAATCAAATGATAAAAATTTAAATCTAAATGTATTGAATTGTTGTAATATTGAAGTGTTGATCTAAGTATGCCTTGCATGAAGTTTAGATAATTGAAGTTAGTCTATTAATTAAATATGCCTTATATTTTAATTGAAATGTATCTTTAAAAATGTAAAAGTATTATTGATTTGGGAAATGCTAAGTATTTGATTTGCTACCTGAAAAATTTAAAATTCTGAAAGTAAAGCTACACCTTTTTTTTATGAAAGAAGGGGTGGACACGCACCCCACTCCCACCCCCAGAACAGGTAATCCAATTCCAGCCAGCAGACATATTTAATGAATGTGTTCAATTGCATTGAAATGACTACACCTTTTGCTAGCCAACCTTCCTAGAAAAGGACAAGTGGCCAAAAGATTTAAAGTTAATTATTATATTTTAAAATTTATTCTTAAAAATATAAAAGTTTATTAATAAAGAACTGCTAAATATTTGACTTGTAAGCTCTGAAAGTTTAGATTCAAATTGAATTGGGAGAAGTTATATAATTGTGGTAACTAAATGCCTAGATTATAGCAATTTGTTTTTGAGAAAATAATATGTGTTTTCTCTTAAATAATTAAAAATTCAAAATACATTAATGTTTGGTCTGATTTAAAAAAAAAAAAAGGAAAGAAAGAAACCTTTAATTTGTTTAAGGCTGAGTGCTCTGACACATAGCACACTGCCCCAAGTGGCCACTGGGATTTCTTTTTTCCCAGGGGTGTTTGCTCTCTGTCAGAGGGGAATCGGCCCACCTAACAAAATTTCTGTCCATGTTTATTAATTTGAAGGTATGGAATTGTAACAATTGTGGTCCAAAAGATTGAAAGCAGGGACCAAATTCTTAAGTTAACTATTTACAAGAAGGAAGCTTAAGCTGGCGAAGTCACCAAGTCTACCCAACAAGCTCAAAAACCTAAATGAATCTTATTTCTGCCGCTATCCAGTCTTGATCAGTGGTGGAGGCAAGGTCTGTTTGTCTCAATTGGCCATTTAAGTTTGATGTGATTAATTATTATAGTACATTGTAAAATCTTTAGAAGGAAAGGAAAATATTTTGTAGGGCACTTGGTCCTTGTGTGTGTGTGTGTGTCAATCTTGAGTTATAGTTTTATATTAATGGAAACACTCAAGCCGAGGAGCTTTAAAAATAAGTAAATAAATAAAAAACATCATGGAAATAAATAACAATGAAAACACAACAATCCAAAATCTATGGGACACAGCAAAAAGCAGTCTTGAGAGAGAAGTTCATAGTTCTACAAGCCTACTGCAAAAAAACAAGAAACAATGGTAATAAATTGCCCAACCCTACAACTCAAAGAGTTAGAAAAAGAGCAACAAGAAAAAAAACCAGTGTAAGCAGAAGGAAAGAAATAATTGAGATCAGAGTAGAGACAAACGACTTAAAGATCAAAGAAACAATACAAAAGATCAACAAAACCAAGAGTTGGTTCTTTGAAAGAATAAACAAGATTGATGAACCTCTAGCCAGGCTCAACAAGAAGCAAAGAGAGAGGACCCAAATAAATAAAATCAGAAATGAAAGAAATGAAATAACTAATGACCCGCCAAAATACAAAGGTCTGTTAAAAAATACTACAAACAACTCTATTCCAATTAACTGGAGAAAATGGACAGATTCCTGGAAAAATATAACCTTCCAAAACTCAATCAGAACGAATCCAAACAACTGAATAGACCAGTAACTATGGAAGAAATTGAAACAGTCATTAAAAAGCTTCCAGCAAACAAAAGCCTGTGACCAGATGGCTTCACAGCAGAGTTTTACCAAACATTCAAGGAAGAACTAAAACCTATCCTCCTCAGACTATTCCAAAAAATTCAAGAGGAAGGAACACTTCCAAGCTCCTTCTATGAAGCCAGCACCACCCCAATACCAAAACCAGATAAAGACAACTCAAAGAAAGAGAATTACAGGCCAATATCCCTTATAAACATAGATGCAAAATCCTCAACAAAATTTTAGCAAATTGGCTTCAGCAGTACATTAGAAAGATCATACACCATGATCAAATAGGATTTATCCCAGGAATGCAAGGATGTACAATATCCACAAATCAATAAATGTGATACATTACATAAACAAACTGAGATATAAAAATCACATAGTCATATCAATTGATGCAGAAAAAGCATTTTCAAAATCCAACACTACTTCTTGATAAAAACTCTCAACAAAGTGGGAATGGAAGGATCATACCTCAATATAATAAAAGCTATATATGAGCAAACATCATACTCAATGGGCAAAAACTAAAACCATTTCTTCTAAGAACAGGAACAAGACAGGGATGCTCACTTTTACCAATCTTGTTTGACATAGTACTGGAAGTATTTGCCATTGCAATTAGATAAGAAGAGTAAATAAAAGGCAACCAAATTGGAAAAAGAAGAAGTAAAACTGTCCTTATTTGCAGATGACATGATATTTCACATAAAAAATCCAAAAGATCCCATAAAAAAACTAATAGACTTAATAATGAATTCGGCAATGTAGCAGAATACAAAAATAATGCCAAGATATCTATGGCCTTTCTTATACACCAATTGTGAACTTTTAGGAAGAAAAAACTGAAAAGCAATCCCATTTACCATCTAATCAAAAAAAATTAACATACACAGCAATAAACTTAACTAAGGAGGTAAAAGACCTATACGTGGGAAACTACAGGACACTTAAAAAGAAACAGAGGAAGATGTAAACAGATGGAAGAAAAGACCATGTTCGTTAATTCGTAGAATCAACATCATTAAAATGTCCATACTACCCAAAGCAATCTATAGATTCAATGCATTCCCCATTAAAATACCAATGGCATATTTCACAGACCTAGAACGAACTCTACAAAAATTCATCCGGAATAAAAAAAATAACACCCTGGATAGCCACAGCAATCTTGAGAAAGAAGAACAAAGTAGGAGGTATTTCACTACCAGATTTCAAGCTGTATTACAAAGCCACTGCTCTCAAAACAGCATGGTACTGGCACAAGAACAGACATACATATCAATGGAATAGAATAGAGAATCCATATATCAACCCAAATCACTATGCTCAATTAATATTTGACAAAGGAGGCATGAATATACAATGGAGTCAAGACAGTCTCTTCAATAAATGGTGTTGGGAAAACTGGACAGATACATGCAAAAGAATGAAACTAGATCACAAACTTACACCATACACAAAGATAAACTCAGAATGGATATATGACTTAAAAATAAGAAGTGAAACCATAAAAATACTAGAGGAATCTATAGGCAGAAAAATCTCTGACATATGCCTAAAGAACTTCTTCACTGATACTGCTCCAACGATAATGGAAGCTAAAGAGAAAATAAACAAATGGGGCTACATCAAAATAAAAAACTTTTTCACAGCAAAGGAAACCATCAATAAAACAAGAAATCCACAGCATGGGAGAACATATTTGCCAATGATATCAATGATACAGGTTTTATCTTAAGTATTTACAGGGAACTCATGCAGCTCAACAAAAAGAAGATAAACAACCCAATTTAAAAAAAATGGGCAGCTGATGTGAATGGACACTTTTCGAAAGAAAACAGAAGGAAAGCCAAGAGACACATAAAAACATGCTCAAAGTCTCTAATCATCAGAGAGATGCAAATCAAAACAACAAAGTGATACCATCTCACACTTGTCAGAATGGCTATTATCCGCAAGTCAAAAAATGACAAGTGCTGTCGAGGATGCAGAGAAAAAGGAACCCTCGTGCACTGCTGGTAGAAATGGAGACTGGTACAACCACTGTGGAGAATAGTATGGAGTTTCCTTAAAAAACTAAAAATGGAACTCCCATTTGACCCATTGATCCCACTTCTAAGAATATATCCCAAGAAACTAGAAACATCAATCAAAAAAGATATATGCACTCCCATGTTCGTAGGAGCACAATTCACCATAGCTAAGATGTGGTAGCAGCCTAAGTGCCCATCAGCAGATGAGTGGATTAAAAAACTGTGGTACATGTTTTTTAATGGAATGCTACACTGTGGTAAAAAGGAAGGAGCTCTTACCATTTGCAACAACATAGATGGAGATGGAGAATATTATGATTAGTGAAATAAGCTAGACAGAGAAAGATAAATATCACATGATCTCACTCATTTGTGGAATATAATGAACATCATAAATTGCTGGGGGGAAAAATATATATCCAGAGACAGAGAAATGTCAATCAGAATGTATAACCTCAGGGAAGAAATTGTGAGGTAATCAGAAATTCAAGAATGCCAGAGAATGCCGTTCTAGCCGTACTAGCAATTGTCAGATGTACAGTAATATTACCTGGGGCAAATGGGGAAGTATTTTGGACTTACATTCCTGACACTTCACAGGTAAGACCCCTTACATGGGCTGATCCCCCACCTAATGTAGTTACCAATAATACCAAACACGTTGGTCATCCAGGAGGACCATGGAAGGGGCAAGAAAGCATAATTACACAGGGGTCTCCATCCAGCTTCCCTTTTGTATGACACAAAATGAAAACACTGCCCCTTTGTGTGCAAAATTAGAGAGGTTTCTTGTTTGTGTGGACACCAAAGAAAGGGTGTCTCTACTGTCATTACTAGCCCCTTGGAGAGAGGTGCAGAAAATGTAACTAAGACTTGGTCCATAGAAAAAGAAATGGACAGTCAGTATGAAATGGAATTGCCATGGCCTAGAACAAAGAATATCCTTACATGATATTATTCTACAATGTCATTAAAATTTCCCCCCAGATTTGTGTTACCCCAGTTACTTATAATAGTACCTCGAACCCTTGGGGATCAATAAAAATAATCTTTTTGGTGCTTGGAGACAAAGGTAACACATCTCTTAATATTCTAAAATTAAAAAAGCATAATATACAATTATCCCAAGCAAACTTACAGACCAATTTTTTGAATGTCTGACAGCAATTTAAAAATGACACGAAAGGATTTAATCCCTTCCATTGTTTTTTTAAAAAAATATATTTTATTGATTTTCCACAGAGAAGAAGGAAGAGGGATAGAGAGCTAGAAACGTCAATGAGAGAGAAACATTGACCAGCTGCCTCCTGCACACCCCTACCGGGGATGTGCCTACAACCAATGTACATGCCCTTGACCGGAATCAAACCTGGGACCTTTCAGTCTGCAGACTGATGCTCTATTCACTGAGCCAAACCGGTTTTGGCTAATCCCTTCCATTGTGTAGAGGGCCTCCTGGGAAGGTATCTGAGCATTCTATATCGGCCCCTCTTGCTCTTTTGGCCAAGAGGGACCCTCTTCTCACAATCCAATTGCCCACAGCTGCTGCCTGAACTTTCTGTTCATGTCGAGGTTGAAGCCTTGTGATGACTGGCACCATGGATCTGTTTCTCACCCAATGGGGTGAGCTGAGCCCTCCCTGGAGAAGAAACCCAAGTTCCCCAAGATATGTGATCAATGCTGGGACCCCACCAGCAGGTGAGGGGATCCTAAGGCAGGAGCTTGACATGGAGGCCATGGGGGCATAGAATACCAAGGAGACAGAACTGAACTTCACATCACCCTGTTTGGCCCCAGATGATGACTGGTTAGCCAGTGATGGGTAAGATTCCTCAGGGAAGGAACAACCTAAAACAGGCACAGTTGAAGAGGGGCCATCAAGAGTGAACTTGGTGGTCAACTGAGATGGGGCACAGACCCTCACCCCCAAAACTTTGCAGGGGCTTGAAACCTCACCCCTGCTAAGGAAGTCTCCTACCCCCATGGCTGCTTAACTTCCTATGCCCAGCTCAAATCAGGACCCGGGTAAAAGACAGAGACTTGGCTGACAGCAGCTGTCCTTGCACTACAACAAGACTTGTTTGAGTTGTCTTGTAAACATGGTGTGGGGAAGTGGGTTTTTGATATCTAAATCCAGCCTATTAAGAATGCTCAAGGCCTACTAAAGAAGGCAAATAATATTTTCCCTTAATATTTACAAGGTAAAATAAAATTATTTTAGAGTAATAAATTTGACAGTAAAATAGTAGATAAGTTTTCAGGCTAATTAAATTGGATAATTGAAATAAGTGAATATCCTAGAAAAATTGCATTTGACAAAAAGCTATTCCTAAAGTGTTAACTAAAATTTTTATTTGTAGTTCATCTCAGGATAAAATCTCACAACAGGAAATGAACCTAAAGCAGTCATATTATAGTGCAAAAAGTTAAAATTTAAAAGCGATAAAGACTAGTATACATGCATATAAGTACATCCAATGGGCATAAAACTCTGGGGAGGGAGGGGATGTGTGGGAGGGAAGGAGGGGGGCAAAAAAAATCATTAAAATATGTAAAAATAAATTAATTAATTAATTTTAAAAAAAGACTACATTATAAAATTTTCAAAAGCCTCCTAATATTTAAATCAAAAAAGGGGGAAAGTAGAAGAATATCATGTAAGGAAAAATATCCTGAAAGAAAATTACATCTAGAAAATTTGCACTTTAGAAAGTGAATTGTAATGCTATCAGTAAAATACCCATGAAAAACACACATGGTTTCAAAATAAGCTAAGGAAAATCATTTGGGCAAAAAAATGAAAAAGGATCCCAAGTCAAATTTATAGAAATTATTCCTTTATTAACTTTTGGTTGAGAATATGTTTGTATATCTTCAGAAATCAACTTTGAGACCATGTAGATTCTGGCAACAGAGAGGAATTGACAGGACTACTCCAACCATAAAGACAGAAGAGAAGCAGTTCAGAGATGGAAGACACTGACGACACCTTGCCATAATAGCAGTCAGCAGCTGTGTATCACTTCAGGTTTCCAAGGACCAACCAGAGAGGGTTGGACCTACATTACCACCATTTGTCCATCATCCAGAACTGAAATATCATTGCTGACATGTATACATTAGAAACTGTTTGACATTGAAATTGGGTCTCAAAAGAACTGGTGGCTCAGAAAGAAACTCTCTACAGACTGATCCATTTGTCTCACAGCATAACCATTATTGCTGTTTTCATTTTTGATTCTTATATTTCCAGTAGGACATGATCTCACTCATCTAGGAAAAATGGTGAACAACATAGACTAATGAACAAGAACAGACCCAGAGATAAGGAGCCATGGGTCAGACTGTTGGAACTCAAAGGGAGGGTGGGGATAAAAGGGAGAGATCAACCAAAGGACTTATGTGCATACCTATGAGCCTAACCAGTTGTCAAGGACAATAGGGTGGTGGGGGCATGAGGGGGGTCAGGTGGGGGATTGGAATGGAGAGTTGAGGACAAATATGTGATAACTTAATCAATAAAGAAATTTAAAAAATTATAGAGGAATCCACTGGCAGCAAAATCTCAGATATATGTCAAAAAAACTTCTTTACTGATACTGCTCCTAGGGCAATGGAAGCTAAAGAGAAAATAAAAAATGGGATACATCAAAATAAAAAGCTTTTTCACAGCAAAAGAAACTATCACTAAAACAACAAGAAATCCCACTGTTTAGGAGAACATATTTGCAAATGTTATCACTGAAAAAGTTTCAATCTCCAACATCTACAGGCAGCTTATACAACTTAATAAAAGGAAGATAAATGATCCAATAAAGAAATGGGAAATGGACCTAAATAGAATCTTTTCAAAAGAAGACAGAAGGAAGGCCAAGAGACACATGAAAACATGTTCAAAGTCACTAATTATCCAAGAGATACAAATCAAAACGACAACGTACCATCTCACACCTGTCAGAATGGCTATCATCAACAAATCAACAAACGACAAGTGTTGGCGAGGATGTGGAGAAAAAGGAACACTGTGCACTGCTGGTGGGAATGTAGACTGGTGCAGGCACTGTGGAGAACAGTATGGAGTTTCCTCAAAAAACTGAAAATGGAACTCCCATTTGACTCAGTAATCCCACTCCTAGGAATATATCCTATGAAATTGGAAACAACAATAAGAAAGAATATATGCATCCCTATGTTCATAGCAGTACAATTTACAATAGCTAAGATTTGGAAACAACCTAGGTGCCCTTCAGCAGATGACTGGATCAGAAAACTATGGTACATCTACACAATGGAATACTATGTTGCCATAAAAAAAGAAGGAATTTTTTTTTTTTTCGGTCAAGAGTTTGTTTTATTTTAAAATAGACCTAGTTTACTGAGAAAGGACACCGTTCAGGGGAGCCTGTTATTACTGCTATTTTATTTTTTATCAGCATCATCCGTCTGGCAAATAGAAGCAGGAAACCCAATTATTTTTATTTTAATTAATTAATTAATTAATTAATTAATTTTTTAACATATTTTATTGATTTTTTTTTGCCCCCCTCCCTCCCTCCCACACATCCCCTCCTTCCCCATGATTTCTGGAAGCATTTCATGAATTGCAAAGAAGCAAATGTGGATGGCGGATGAAACATGTTTGCTTCACACCCTGGTTCAAAATTTTAGCTTTCCTCAGTGGCTCGTGGAATTGGCATTATGGCAGACTTTCCATTCATTGTAAGTTAGACCAGACTAAAAGAAGGAATTCTTACCATTTGCAGTAACCTGGATGGAATTGGAGAACATTATGCTGAGTGAAATAAGCCAGCGAATGAAAGAAAAATACTACATGATTTCACTCATTTTAGAATAATAAAGAAAATTATTAACTGTTGAACAAAAAGATAGATACAGAGACAGTTAATGCATCAAACAGAATGTCAAATTACAGCAGGAAGATTAGGGAGAAGTGGGGGAGATAAGAGATTAACCAAAAGACTTGTGTGTATGCATATAAGCATTACCAATGGACACAAAACTCTGGGGGGTGAAGGCATTTATGGGAGTAGGAGGGCAATGGTAAGATATGTACACATATAATATCTTAATAAAAAAGAAAAAAAAGAATAAAAAAGAATATCTTCTCTAACCAGATGAGACCTTGAAGTGGGAGAAGAGAGGAGAGGAGCATGTCATAGCTCTTTCTGAGGTTGGCTGCTCCAGCCACCACTTCTTCATTACCAAAGACTGCTGGGAGGGCTGTGAAAGTGTTGAACAAAGATTATAAACACCAGTTTTTGCATGGCAAATTATCTCCCAAATGAGGGGATAGAGAATTTAAAGGCAAATATAACTGTCTTTTTTTGCTGCATGCAAAGGTCTGTGCTGTGTGAGAAACTAAATCCTAACTTCCTTTTGACATGTATTCCTTAACAGGCCTCCCAGATATCTGAAACCAATTTTAACCCACTGTGCTCCTCCACTGACCACAACCAGTTTCAAGACTGTTCACCAGTTCTCAGACCTCTGCGGTGAGTAACTGTCTGGAGTGGGACAGGGAAGGTGAAGCCCAGCAACCTTAAGGCTATTCCTTCATAGCTTCAGGAGGAAGCATTGTTAAAATTTACTGCACCAAAAGCTGTTTTTATTGCTGATGTGGGCTCATCTTCTTTGAAAAATGCAAATTGTTATTGTTATCAGTATTTTTAACCATACAATAAATTTAGAAATGTAAAACAAGTAATGTGTGCTCGCAAACTGCTATGTTCAAAGGTTCTGAATGTACGAGCCTGTGCTATATAGCTTATGGGAATGGCACAAAAAATGCTGAGAGACTATCAGAATCATTAACAGCAAATCAGTGTCAGGGATTGCAAAAGAGAAACATTGTGGAATTGGAGGCACCCTTCCAGATTGTCCAGCTGACACTTCATAAACATGAAAACGCATCTTTCACCCACTCAGGGCACTCAGCCCAAGGCAGCTGTTCTCAAAGCCTGGTCCCCAGACTCAAAGCCTCAGTACCACCTCAGGATTTCTGAGAAGTGTGGATTATCAGTTCTTGACTCCAATCCCCTAAATTTGGGGTCCAGAATCTGTGATCTAAGAAGCCCTCCAAGTGGTTCCAGTATAGGCTGAGATTTTCCAATGGCCAGCAGTCACCTGGCGAGGGCTGATTCCACAAGTGATTTTGCATGGCCTTCCCAAAGCCAATGAAAGAAAGGTTGACACCTCAGTTCTTTCCTTCTATGTGAGGAAAACTATACTGGGCAGAGATACTTAGTTTACACCATTGTCCACTACAATGACTTAAAACCATTTTAAGTCTTGTGACACATATCCCAAGAAACATACTATGTGGATACACTTTTAAAATATAGCAGAAACCCAAAATATCCATCAGAAAGAATGTATGCACTCCTATGTTCATAGCAGCACAATTTATAATAGCTAAGATTTAGAAATAGCTCAAGGGCTCATCAGTAGATGAATGGATGAACATTTATGAGGGGGAACTGGGCCTAGGAGGCTATGAACTTGAGCTCGAGCAAGTTCCAGGTCAACCCAGCTGAATTAATGGTTACCAAAAGCACAGATGTGATCACAGCCATGCAGGGCTCACTGGGGAGAACAAACCAAGCTAACATGGTGGCATAGAGGAGAGACTGGAAAATGTACCAAGAGTGCAAATTGAAGAGAATCAAGCCATTGTCATATGTATCCTCTGGTGCCTAAAGAAATGAGAATTTATCATTATTACTCTATATTATACAATGGAATTTAAATTTTGACAGCAGCCATTTTTATCAATGAATTGGGTGGGGTGGGGAAGGTGGAGAAGCTTAGCTTCTCTTGAAATATAGATGTTAATAATAGACTCCAAAAGCTATTAGAGACTGCTTCAGGGAGGAAGAGAATGATATCTTCCTCTTGGAGCTGGGAATTAACATGTTTTTTTTTTAATGTTTTGTTTTTGTTTGTTTGTTTGTTTGTTCATTTTAAAAGGCTAATTCCATCTTCAGTGTTGAGCTTTTTTTATAATATATTTTATTGATTTTATACAGAGAGGAAGAGAGAGGGATAGAGAGTTAGAAATATTGATGGGAGAGAATAATCGATCAGCTGCCTCTTGCACACTCCCTACTGGGGATGTGCCCGCAACCAAGGTACATGCCCTCAACCAGAATCAAACCCGGGACCCTTCAGTCCCCAAGCCAACGCTCTCTCCACTGAGCCAAACCGGTTTTGGCGGAATTAACATGTTTTGCTGACCAGTCATCAGGCCTGAAACATTAACCATTGTGATATCAAGACACTGCCACACATACTGATTTACTTGTTTTCCAAACAATACAATTCAGGGACACAAATTATTTTATACTCAGCAAAATATAGATCTTGTAATTCCAGGTAATTATAGCAAATAGTAAAGCATAAAGTTTTCTAATTTGACTTAATCCTGATAAAATTTTGTCTAAAAGTATGGTTACATTTGGCTAATGTTTATTTGAGGCATTTTCTTTGTATTAATTGGCAGTTCTAAGTCTTGTACATGAAGAAAAGGTGAAACAAGCATGGAAAGGTAACATGAGGATATACAGGAATCCTCTGACCCAGAAAGAGCCCATAGAGGCTGGCCAGCCAAGTCACCTTTCAATGAGGATAAAGCTGAGAGCGGTGCAGGGCAGAGAGAATAGCAGAGTGAGGTGGCGTCCTCCTCTCATGTGGATGGCCAAATATATGAGGAATTTCAAAATTAGGAGGAGAGACTGCAGAGAAAATAAAGGAAGGTCCATGTAAGGGTTCATCTTATCTTTGACCTTATCGCATGAAAAGAAGAAATGAGAGCATGGTGTTTTGTTTCTTTTCATTTGAGTGGAGAAAGATGCACCACGGAAAGAGAAACTCACCCAACAGAAGGTAAACATTAGTGGATCAGAAGGGAGGGAAATATGACAGATCACAGGAATGAGATGATTAGGCTGGGCAGGTAGGCAGCCTCAACCCTGCACCAGCTCCCTAAGAGGACAGAAAAAAAAAAAAAATAGCCTCCTGTTTCACAGGTAAACTCCTTTTCTTGCTTAGAAAAAAAATCTATTTCCAGCCAAACCTCAGGAACTATTGCCAGCAAGGATATTGAGGGCCTGTTTCACCCAGGCCACTTACTGGCACTGAGTCTGAGGAAACTGACCTATCCCATCTGTGGGCCTTTTTGAAGCTTCATGATGTCTCTATCAGGCTCCATTCCTCTGAAACAGTCCAAGACCCAAACAAATCTAGTGTTCCAGTTAGTGACCCATTATACCAGATTTCCCTTCTGCTCCTGCTAATTTACAAGCTTAAGAAATGCTCTGTTCTTTGAAATTCCCAACACCAGGACTGTGAAATTCAAATATTATTTACTACCAGTCTCCAAGGAATAATAAAGTCAAGAGTTTTATTCAAACCACTAATACTTCCACTGATTATTAGAACTTTAACAGGATTCTAATTGACTTACAGTTCTCCCGTAAGCTTCTTACCATATGTATATATATCACACACACACACACACACACACACACACACACACACACACATCACACATCCATTCATGTGCATGTGTTCATACACCCATAGTTTCCCAGTGTCAGGTCCCAATTGAGTTTCTATGTGTTTACTCTGTTCCTCAATGAACACCTGAGCAAGTCTAAAGCCTGGTGGCAAAGGTCATCAGGGTTTTCATTCATAAAGTTTCTAGACACATTTTGGAGAGCAACTTAATATAAAAAAGAAGCTGAGCCCTATCTTGTTTAGCTCAGTGGATAGAGGGTTGGCTTGTGGACTTAAGGGTCCTGGGTTTGATTCCAGTCAAGGGCACATGCTTGCATTGTGGGCTCGATCCCCAGTTGATGTGCAGGAGGCAGCTGATTGATGATTCTCTCTCATCATTGGTATTCCTATCTCTCTCCCTCTTCCTTTCTTTAGGAAATCAATAAAAATATATTTTTTTAAAAGCTGAAAATTTAAATACTATTTGACCCACCAATTTTATGTGCAGACCTTTTTTTTTCTAGATTCTTGAGAATATTATGCATATAAAGAATATTTATTAAAACAATTGAATTGCCATCCTGGTTAAATAAAATGCACAACCATTTTATGGAACAGCATCTGATATGTACTAATATGGAATAATAAATATATTGTTAAATAAAAATAGCAAAATGCAGAACAGAGTGGATGGTGTGTTGCCATTCTATAAGATTAATGAAGAAATTAGCAGTATAATTGCCTCTTAAGAACCCAAAAGACACTTAACTTCTCATTTTGAACCTCTTGTAGATGCATTATTTCTTTATATTAGTATATAAGTAACCCATGGACACAGACAATAGTGTGATTAAGGTCTGGGGGAAGGGGCGCAGGGTGGAGAGAGTCAATGAAGGAAAAAATAGGGACATCTATAATACTATCAACAATAAAAATAACAAGTTAAATAATAATTATAAAATTCCTATGAAAGTAACCCATTGAAGTAATGAGCTACAATAGAAAATAGAGTAAAAACTAGGAAAGTTATTATTTTTTGCCATGATCTTTGAGACCTAGAGATTGCAAAGTGTAGTAACAATAGAATCAAAGGCTTCTGGGTCTATACATTTCCATCACTCAGCCCACATTCATGTGAACTATGTCAAAGGTTTTGACATTCAAAGACAAATATGAATTTTTATCCATCAAATATCTAATAGAAGACAGCCAAAAAAACAATTGGTTCCTTATAAAATACCAAAACAGATGATAAAGTTATAATAACCAAAACAGTGTGGTATTGACCAAAAAATAAACAAAGAGACCAAGAAAGTCTATTACAAAGCATAGAAACAAACTCATGAATATATTTAGAAATTTAGTTCATTAAAAAAAGTCACTTCAATTTGAGCATGAGTATAGATAGATTATTATTCAATAGTCTAGAGGCCCGGTGCACAAAATTCATGCACGGGGTAGGGGGGTGTCCCTCAGCCCAGCCTGAACCCTTTCCAATCTGGGACACCTTGAGGGATGTTAAACTGCCCATTTAAACCTCACCGGGATCAGGTCTAAATGGGCAATCGGACATCCCTCTCACAATCTAGGACTTCTGGCTCCCAACTTCTCGCTTGCCTACCTTCCTGATTATCCCTAACCACTTCTGCCTGCCAGCCTGATCACTCTCTAACCACTCCCATGCCAGTCTGATTGATGTCTAACTGCTCCTCTGCCAGACTGTTTGCCCCCAACTTCCCTCCTCTAACTGCCCTCCCCTGCAGGGTTGATCACCTCCAACTTCCCTCCCTTGCAGTCCTGTTCCCTCTCAACTGCCCTCCCTTGCTGGCCATCTTGTGGTGGCCATCTTGTGTCCACATGGGGGCAAGATCTTTTACCACATGGGGGAAGCCGGCTTGTGTGTTGGAGTGATGGTCAATCTGCATATTACCCTTTTATTAGATAGGATAGAGGCCTGGTATATGGGTGGGGGCCAGCTGGTTTGCCCTGAAGGGTGTCCCAGATCAGGATGGGGGTTCCCTTGGGATGTGGGGGCTGCCTGGGTGAGAGTTTGCAGACTGGCCACAACCCCTGGCAACCCAACAAAAGGTCCTGGTATTTGGAATTTATTTACTTCTACAATTGAAACTTTGTAGCTTGGGGCAAAGCTAATACCCCTGCTCTCTCTGTGGCCATTAGCCATTTCTGTTGGGGTTCATGTATCTTATATAATTGAAACTTTGTATCCCTGAGTGGAGGCCGAGGCTGGCCAGGGTGTGTAGAAAGCTTGGCTTCTGTTGTTGGGGAAACCCAAGCCTCTCTCAACTGCTCCCTGTGGCTGCAGCCGTCTTGGATGGGGTTAATTTACATATTTGCTCTGATGGCTGGTGGGTGTGGTAGAGTGGAGTGATGGTTAATTTTCATATTATTCTTTTATAAGGTAGGATAGTGTGCTTCAATTGACTTTCAATTTGGAAAAGAAAGAAAATTAAGGTAATACCCTCTAACATAAGTAATTCAAACAGCTAAATGTAAATAAAATTATAGGATAACAAAATAGAAAATAACCTTGACATATGGACTGTCTTTCAGAGAAAGACACAAACCACAAGACTAATAAATTTGACTATAGCAATATATATATGTATATATATTGCTTATATATTGCAATATATATATATTGCAGTTATATATGTATATAACCTAAGCAACCATCGCAACCAAATGGACAACTGAACAGAATGCATGGGGAGACTAGGCCAGCACGGGGGGTTAGTGAAGTGTGACCAAATGATCGAGCAGCAGGTTGCGTGGGGCAACCAGGCTTAAAGGTGTGGCATTTGGGGGTGACCAGGCTGGCAGGGGGGCGGGAAGTTGGGGCAATCAGGCAGGCAGGCAGATGAGCAGTTAGGAGCCAGGGGCCCCTGATTGTTGGAGGGATGTCCAATTGCTGGTTTAGGGGATTGGGCCTAAACCAGTAGTCAGACATCCCCTGAGGGGACCTGGATTGGAGATGGTACAATCTGGGCTGAGGGGACCCCCGCCCCCCATGCATGAATTTTGTGCACTTGGCCTCTAATTAAATATATAAAATTTTTATTATAAAAGACAATATGCAAATTTATAATGGGGAATATATATATATATATATATATATTCTTTTATTTGTATGTATTAGAGGCCTGATGCACAAAGATTCATGCAAGAATGAACCTTCCTTCCTCTGGCTGCCTGCAACACCTTCTCTCTGGCCCAAAGCCACCTTTCTGCCTTCCCAAGCTGCTCAGCGGCCCGAAGCTTCTGGGGTTTTGTGGAATGCCTTCATTGTTGCCATGGTGCTGACACAAGTGTCCCACTCCACCCCACTGCTTTGTGCCTGCATATGCAAATTAACCTTCCATCTTCGTAGGGTTAATTTGCATACTCACTCCTGATTGGCATGTGGGTGTCATGAAGGTATGGTCAATTTGCAGCTGTCTGTTTTATTAGTGTAGATGTTGGAGAGTGGGAATTTTTGAGCATGCTTCCAGAGAGGCTGTGGATTATGTCCCAGAGAGATTTGTCAGTGCTGACACCAGGCCAGGTCTTGAGATACAGTCTCATGCCCCTTTCCAGCACGTAGGCCTTCTTTCATAGATCACTGTCAGCTTTCTGAAGAACAGGATGACGCTGTGAACAACATGGTCGTCAATGGCATAATCCTGACGTAGCTTAGGAAAAACTGTTTTGTCTAGGGTTGCTTGCTCTGTAAGAACAGGATGTGGTTAATGTGCTTAAAAGTGGTCCTACACAAAGGGTCACTGATGCTCTCTAGTCTGCCTGTGTGGAGAATGGCAGAGCAGTTGCCCGGCTAGTCGCTCGTCCAGCCGGCTAATATGCCCAGATTTCAAGATCTCCAAGGACCACCAGGGAGCTGAGTCCGATGTACAAAAAAAGAGCCTTTTATTCCATGCTATCATGGGCTCCTGTCTCTAGCTCCTGTCACCAGTGCAATGGAGAGAGAGAAAAAGAGATAGAGAGAGAGAGAGAGAGAGAGAGAGAGAGAGAGAGCCTTGGGAGGAAGGGGCTTTTTTTAGGGGGTCCAAAGCAGTGGGCAGGGGGAACATTCATGACCCTGTTGATTGGTCAGGGGGCAGGATCAGGGATCTGGTCACGCAGGGCACTGTGTAGTTTACCTAATTTGGACTGAGTCCACTTCCCTGCACTCCTATTGGCAGGTTTGTGTAATTGTTACATTCTCGTGGTTTACAGGAAAGGACAGCAGTAGGAGTTGCAGAATGGCAGGTAAAGAACAAAAACATTATAGAAGGAAGTATTATAAAAGTAGCAAAAAGAACTTCATGGAATCAATTTAGTTTAGCTCTATCAGTTAATGTGCTTAAAAGCTGTCCTACACAAAGGGTCACTGCTGCTCTCTAGTCTCCCTGCATGGAGAATGGCAGAGCAGTCGCCCGGCTAGTCGCTCGCCCAGCCAGCTAATAAAGGCTCTTTGCTTTTGCATCAGACTGGGATCCCTGGTGGTCCTTGGGGATCTTGAAATCTGAGCATAACATTTGGGGGCTCGTCTAGGATCCCCAAACTCCACGAGGGACCCCAACCCAGAGAGCTTGACTGGCTGTGGTAGGTGTCTGTGTGTTTGTGTGTTTCTGTCCCTCTTGTGTGAGCTCATCTCTGGTATTCTGGTAGTGCCCAATGTGGTCTAAGTGGACACACTGGAGGACCATTGGCAGGAGGACTCGGAAGACATTCCGATCCTCCTCTCTGGAGGGACGTGGATTCCCCTCAAGGATCTGAGACGAGGCAGGTCGCTCCCCCTGGTCAGTGTGAGGCCATTGTCTAGCTTTCGGTTTTGCTCCCACAGAGTTGGAGGACTGTTCTTTGGGGCCCTTTGTTTGTCTGTGTTTGTGTTTCTAACTGCTTTGTAGACTGCCTTTTTTTTTTTTTTTTTTAAATCAAGTGGTCCTGAGAATTGCAACTTGCCTGACCTTCCCGATAGATTTACAGTGGGTCTTGGGAAGAGGAAGAAAGCAGAAAACTGCTCCAGAGCATGTGTGAGAAAGAATAGAGGCAGTGGAATTCACTCTCAGCCTGCTGAGATACAGAAGCCCTAGGCTTGGGAGCAGGAGGATGGTTGGATATATCAGAAGTGGTAAAGGTTAAGATCTGGGGCCTTGCAGTAAAGAAGGAAAATCTTGGAGGAAGAGCAACTGTTCCTTAAGTGTAAAAAGCTTGGTTATACAGGATCTCAGACTGCTTGCCTTATTTCCCTGCTAAGGACAGGGTAAATGGTTAATTCAGAAAAGGGGGGCTGTAGGCGAGGAGGGCAGGGAAAGATAGATTTTTATTAATTTTGTTGGTTGCAACCCGCTCTGGCATCCTTGGTTTCTTACTTATCTGAACTATGCTGGCAAAACACAGCATAGTTTTCTTCCCTTTAACCTTTCCAATACACATAAAGACTGAGCCTGGCTGAAACCGGTTTGGCTCAGTGGATAGAGCGTTGGCCTGAGGACTGAAAGGTCCCAGGTTCAGTTCCAGTCAAGGGCACGTACCTGGGTTGTGGGCATGTCCCCAGTAGGGAGTGTGCAAGAGGCAGCTGATCGATGATTCTCTCTCATCGATGTTTCTAACTCTCTATCTCTTTCTCTTTCTCTCTGTAAAATATCAATAAAATATATATTTTTTAAAAAAAGACTGAGCCTGGTAAGGGTGGGGTTACTGAGTACTTCTTGGGTGGTGGTGGAATATTCAGCAACTTTAAGATATAATATTTTTAAGTTTAAGTTTAAGTTTAAGTTTATGTCAATTAGTTTAAGTTTTAAAATCTCTGTTTCTCAAAAGGAAATATTTTTACTTACTCTTAGTTTTATCACAGAAGGTCAAGTTCTTATTTTCTTGAAAAAGTACATTTAAAGTATGGTCATAAGTATAATTCTAAGAAATTCTGGCTGTTTGCTTTTTTGGATTCATTAAAGGATTAAGGTTTCAAAGAATAAGGAATACTGAGTAGAAGGTCTGAGGCATGGTTTGCATTTTTAAAGGACATAGAAAGAAGGCTTAAGTGCTAATTTAGAAGTGTCTATTACAATAGGAGGTTGTGTATATAGAAAGAAGGAGAAGAGACATGTTGTAAAGAAATCAAATAATACAGGCCAGTAAGCCAGGAAGAGTAAATAATTTGCATTTTGCCTTCCTAAACAGAGGGTAAATAGTTATGCCAAAGTACTTAGGGAAGGACTGATAAAAGAAATATGACAGCTATTGTTTGTTCAGAAAATATTACTTTAGAAAGTCCACAAAAAGGACTGGCAAGAAAAAAATTCTATCTGAAAGTAATCCAGTATATTTTTCTTCTTATACAATTCCTCTGAGATTTGGCAATACTTAATAAATCATGGAAATACATTTATTTGCATAAATTCAATAAGACTGGTTTCCAATAGTGGCTTTATTGATCAGAAACATATACTGGAGTATCATGTTTTAAAGAGCTCTGCCTAAACTCTGAAAACTTGAAGCCAATATGAGTACCACCGTGAAATCCTGGTATCCTGCTTGGTAGCCCTGAAAATAGCCGGTGGTGGAGCATCAGGCCCATACCCTATCATCACTGGCAGTTGGTCAGAGTAGAAAATTAAATACAATTGATAAATTGGTTTTAATTTGGCTCTTTTAATTTGGGGGTAATTTTAAGGAGAAAAATTCTATTTCAATAGAAGTTATTAAAACTTAAAGATTTTCTTTCCCTTGCACCAGACCATTTGTTACAGTTTGTCTCCACCAGGTCACAAGCCCACCTCCTTCTGTGCCCAGGCCTCATTGTCCCTCTGACAGAGAGTAAGGATCTCTTCGCTCTGAAAGTAACTTCTGACCCATCTCACCAGGAAGTAGCTGGAAGAGCCCACCGATGTCTATTTTCCCTAAAAGAATTCAGAGCCAGGATCCTTGATGTAATATATTTGTCAGTTAGACAGATATGAGCAGAGCAAGGACAATGGGCCAACTAGCATTACCACATATAATTCTTTCCATCTCTACCTATGTGAGACCAGGGAACTCCCCAGAGGCAAGGAGGATTGAGGCTGCAGATAAAACAGCCCAGGAGCTGCCCTAAAACCAGTGGTGTCTCCACAGATTTTAGTGACTCTTCCAACCCTTGACCTACCAACCTCACTAGCTTACTTAGAAACCCAATCTAGAAAAGCTGAAATCCATAAGCAATCTTTACTCAAGTTTTTACAGGCTTTACAGTCTACCCAGAAAGCAGTCCAGAAGCATGTCTAATCTGGTCCATCCTTCTACCCTGGTAACTCTGTTTGGGTTAAAGAAATTTGCCACAAAAGGACTGACTCCTACCTGGAAAGGACCACCCCCACACAGTCAAGGTTGACGGGATCCTGACATGGCTTTATCATACCTGGCTTAAGACAGCCCAGGCAAAATAGAGAGTTCAGGACTCTTTGGACCCTCTAAAGATTAGTCCTGGCCCTCATTCTAGGACCTCATCTTATAAACAGGCCCACTGACTTTATTCAGCAGAGAAACTTATAGTCCTCATGGGTCAATATAACTCCCTCGCCAACAATGACCCAAAAGAGTCAATGATTTGACTCATGTACATAAAACCAGTTGGGAATGTTGGAGAGTGGGAATTTTTGAGAATGCTTCCAGAGAGGCCGTGCACTATGCCCCAGATAGAGTTGTCAGTGCTGACACCAGGCCAGGCCTTAAGATACAGTCTCATGGCCCCTTTCCAGCACATAGGCGTTTTTCATAGAACAATGTCAGCTTTCTGAAGAACAGGATGACCCTGTGAATAACATGGTCGTCAATGGCATGATACTGACTATTTTGATCTAGGGTTGCTTAGGAAAAACTATTTTGTCTAGGGTTGCTTGCTCTGTAAGAACAGGATGTGGTTAATGTGCTTAAAAGCGGTTTTACACAAAGGGTTGCTACTGCTCTCAAGTCTCCCTGTGTGGAGAATAGTAGAGCAGTTGCCCTGTTAGTCGCTCGCCCAGCCAGCTGATAAAGGCTCTTTGCTTTTGCATCAGATCTGGCTCCCTGGTGGTCCTTGGGGATCTTGAAATTTGGGCATAACAATGTGTGTATCAAACTAAGAACAATTCTTCAAAATACATAAAGAACTCTTACCAACATATGAGAAAAAAATAAAACCTACCAAATATAAAAATATGTAGAAACATATATATATATATATATATATATATATATATAAAACTTTTATCCAGATGTCTATATTTATGCATTTATATAGGAATAAAATATTGATATTTATGCATAAGGAGGCATATACAATTATATTAATTGTAGGACTGTTATTGCAAAATATTGGAGGAAAAATACCTATCAAAAGCAGAAGAGTAATCTACAGGGCAGGCCTATCTCTATATTCTGTGTAGAAATGGGTCTACATGGAAATATTTCCAAAATAAACTGTTAGTGAGAAAATACTCTTGAATGATCCAAGCAGACTGGTAACAAAAGGGGAGTGATATTAGGAGGACTGGATCAAGAGAGCCTTTGGTTTATTCTAATTAATTTTAATTTTTACAATGCTTCTATATTCTTGTATGGTCAATTCTGAGAGTTGTTTTGTGGGAGGCAGAGTATACACTGTCAAGGAAGACTTCAGGAATAAGTTATGTATATTTGAAAGACCTCAGGTGAAGAAAAACTGGTGTTTATCAAATGACTATGAAGCACACGCTTGATGTAAGCACTTGTGAGATTAGCAAAGAAGCATTCAGTTGCATTTGTTATTCAGAGCAGGGCACTTTTTAGACTGAGGGGGAGGTTTCAAGGAATAAGAAGCTTACCTATGGTAGGTTCTATATATCTCCCAAATATTGCCTATCAATTTGTCATTCACTCAGTTTGACAAACATTTATTAAACCCTCACAAAGTCCATAAAGCATATTAATTTGGAGGTGTCTTGGCCCATCTCATCACTTCATCACACAGATTGATTAGTTTTGGGAATGAGTGGGGAGAAGAGAATTCCAGCAAGCCATCCTGTAGATCTTGCTGACCACTGAGATCTAGACCATCTAAACTTTAGTGCATAGCAAATCAGGCAAGCTCAAGGTGCTATATGGTGGGTCTGACCAGCTTAATGAACTGAAGGTAACCACACAAGATGATCTAATCATAAATTCCTAACTGGGAAAGTTAGTATAGTCACATACCAGGCCATAGCTCCCTTACTAATGGTTAATCTTTACCTTACATAAGCCTGTCCATTGTTCTTATGCATCTAGATAACATACCTTTGAAATGTCATAGTAATTTTCTTTTTTCAGACCCCTTAAGGGCATAACCAGAGGTATCAGAGTACCAGACCATAAAACTCCTAATTTTTATCTTTTTGCCTGCATATCATCCCTATTTATTATACATGTGAAGATTCTAATATTATAAATTTGTGACCAAATATCTAGACCCTTCTGTAGTTTGAATTCTGACCCTGTTCAAGTGACTAGGCCATTTTGCAGCTTAAACTCTGACTCTGTGTTCCTGACAAACTGCATTCCCTGCATTGTACATTTCACCACAAAACTAGTTTTACTAGTTTATTCTGCAGTCTCCAAAGAAAACTGAGACATTGGCCCCTCTCTTGTGACACCCCTTGTATATGGATCATGTCTGATGATTCCAATATTGGCTGTATCCCATGATTCCTCCTGCTGACCACGAGTCACTAAAACTAATCATTGTTCTTATCTCCCAACCCCACTCGCTGACCACTGAGTCAGTTGCCCCCACCAATCAGAAGGTGCATGATGTAATATTATGGTTTTGTTTTCCTAGCAGCCCATCCCTTTGATCTGATCAGCTCCTTGTTCATGCCTAAGGCTACATTCTCTGATTTGCAAATATCAGAATAAAACTCTCTTTTAAATTCTCTTAAGAGGCCTCTGGAACTTTTGTCCACAAATGTTAAATGTTTACTATCCTATACCCACCAATGTAAAGGAAATGTCTATTCATTTTTCTTTTTTATCCAGTCCTATGGATTATCCCACTTTGCTTTCTCCTATCTCTTTAATCTAACACCAATGGATTTATGTAGCCTTCCTTATATTTTCTCCTTTGAGTCTGTCATTTCCTTCAGGGCTGGCAGCAGTTTGGTAGCTGTAAATGGAGTTTAGCCCACATTTCTGTCTGGCCATATTTTGGAGTTTCCAACCCGACAGTTATCAAGCTTAATTCTGAAAACATAAAATGTTTAGGTTATTTTAGTAAGATTTTGCCATTAAGAGAATCTTTGTGACTATTATAATGATATGAGAGCTCTCTAAAGATAATTTTTTTTCTTTTCAATTTCAAAATTTTTCCAAATAAAAAAGAACCATTGTCTGGCCTTTGTAATTGGACAATCAAGGGGTCTTGGCTGTCTGTCACTACTTCAGACAATTAAGCAGAGAAAATATTAAATCATATATAAGCATTTATTCTATATATATAAGCATTTATTCCAATAATCCTAGCATTATGGGAAAGTATCAGGTCATTCACAAAAATCTGCTCTCCTCCCCAACCAACCCACCATAAACCAGTTGCTTATATTGAGTAGAAGGACAAAGATTTCCTGGGAAAGTAGGAATTGTAGGTATTGGAAAGTGGGCAGGGAATAATCATTGTAGGTTACAAGTAATGCATGCTGGGGCAGATTATAGATAATAGGGGCTGGGGATTGTAAAGAGCAGATGCCTCCAAGATTAGATTGTCTCAGTTATGAAGTTGTAAGTCATTCCATAATGATAGTCAGTTCTCAGGACAGGAGGATGGACTGCATTCTGATGTTAGCTCCCATGTTTCAGGGTGTACAATTCCCAGTGAAGTGAAAATGTACTCTCTAATCAGAATCATCATAGTCAACAGAGCATGATCAATTATATTTCTTATAATTATAAGTAATTAGTTTCCAATATTATATTTCTGCCCCTCACACCTTAACCAGTATAATTTATAGGGACTTGTACCAATACTTTGGAGGCAAGAGATATCCTCACAGGAAAAAGTCACTCCCAGAATTAGCCTAAGAAAGATAGGGAGTCTTGTCTTTAAACAGCTATTCCAAAATGCAGGAAACCATGTGCTTTCCCCCTTGAACAGAATAAGATTTAAGATTCCCTAACCTTGAATGCACAGCCTATTGAACTGCCGGCCAGGTGCATATGGTAGAGATAAGAGACCATCTCTTTGCAGGAATAAGATAGACACACACACACAAAAAAAAAAACAACAACCCTGAAAGCTGGTTATGGCAGGAGAGATAAGAATAGCTCTTAGGACATAGAACAAGATAACAGGAAAGAATCCAGACAGAGACAGAGAAACACAAAGCCCATGAATAATTATACCAAGTAACCAAGAGTTATTGGGTTAATCCAATAACCATGGAGAAGCATCAGAACCACTTAAATCACAGCTCATGTAGTGAAGAAAATCCAAGTCCTCTGAGTTTCCCCTTCACATGATGACTTGTATAGCCAGTATAATATTGTGGAGATAATCTATACTAATAAAATGTAAATTAACCATCACTCCACAACAAAGATGGTGGTACCCATATCACAAAGATGGCAATGCTGGCTGGAGCCACAAGTCAGCCAGAGCCGGTGGGAGGCTTGGCTTCCTTCATTGCTCAGTGATGCAGGAGACCAAGCTTCCCACACACCCCAGCAGGCTACTGAGAGAGGACCTCTGGGTGGCGGCCATTATATATTTCACCTCTCTGTGGGGGACACATTCAATCCAATTTTAAATGCAGGAAAATTAACTCTACAGTTTTTTGTGGATTCACATTAAAAATGGAGGCTAATTTGAAAAATTTCATTAAAGCAAACCAATCTAAGTTTAGAGTTGAAAAATACAATGGTTTGATGGATTATTTCAAATCTAGATCTGAAAATGACAATATGCTGATTGATAAAATTATAATACTTCCATCATCTTTCGAGAGTAGTCCCAGAAATACACAGCAGTGATATCAGGATGCTATGGCAATTGTAATGAAGTACGGCAAGCAGCCACATGATTAAGATTTATTCATAACCATGACATACAACCCCAAATGGGCAGACATTACAAACAATTTACAGTGCTGGCAAAAAGTTGAAAACAGACCTGACTTGATACCAGAGTTTTTAATATTTAGCTAAGTGCTCATTTAAATGATATATGTAAATTCCATTTACTTGGCAAAGTAATAGCTAAAATTCATGTCATTGAATTTCAGAAACACAGACTTTCTCACACAGATTATTGATATTAGATAATGAATCCAAATTATGAACAGAAGATGACACTGACTGTATAGTTAAGACAGAAATTCCAGATGAAGATCAGTGTCCTCAACTTTTTCAAATTGTAAAATCAAATATGGTACATGGACCATGTGGAATACAAAATTCAAATAGGACATGTATGGAAAATGGAAAATGTTTGAAGGGATGTCCAAAAAAATTTCAAAATGCAACCATTGGAAATATTGATGGATATCCCAAATACAAAGGAAGTTCTGGTAGTACTATTTTTATTGGAAATAAAGTTGTCAATAACACTCGGATTGTCCCTTATAACCATATTTGTACCTCAAATATAACTCTCATATAAATCTTGAAGTTTGTGGATCGATTAAAAGTGTCAAATATCTATTTAAATACATCTATAAAGGGCACAATTGTGCAAATATTCAAATTTCTGAAAAAAAATATTATCAATCATGATGAAGTACAGTACTTCATTGACTCCAGGTATGTGAGCACTCCTGAGGCTGTTTGGAAACTTTTTGCAATGCGAATGCATGACCAATTAATAAATTTGTATTTTTATGCTGATGATTTTGCTGATGTTTTAGATAGGGGTAGAAGACATAACTCAATGTTGATGGCTTGGTTTTTATTGAATAAAGAAGATTCAGATGCACATAATTATTATTATAGGGAGATTTCACAGCATTGTCTTATACTAGAGGCTCAATGCATGAGGATTCATGCTAGAATGGGCCTTCCTCCAGTCCCTGTCCAAGGAGCAGCATCTGTATAAGTAGCCCAATCCGCCATCCAAGAAGCAGCAAAGATACAGGCAGCCCGCCTCATCTGAGGAGCAGCAGTCTCAAGAGCAGCCTGCTCACATTTGAGAAGTAGCTGCCCCACGCAGCCCACCCCCATACGAGGAGCAGCAGCTGAGCACACTCCACACTCTGTACCTTTATAAGGGGCAGCAGCTGTGTGAGCAACCTGCCCTGTCCAAGGAGAAGCAGCCACATGAGCAGCCTGCCCCCATCCAAGGAGCAGCAGCTGTGTGAGCAGCCTGCCCCCATACAAAGAACAGCAGTGTCACAAGCAGCCCACATCCAATAGAGGAGCAGCAGGCACCCAAGTAGCCTGCCCCAGACCAAGGAGCAGCAGCCGCACAAGCTGACTGCCCACATCCAAGGAGCAGCAGCCCTGCATAGCCAGCACTGGTCCAAGGAGCAACAGCCACACGCAGCCTGCACTGGTCTGATGAGCAGCAGCTGGGTGAGTGGCCAACTGCCAGCAGAGGAACAGCAGCTGCATGTGCAACTCACTTCTGCTAGAGGAGCTGCAGCCCCGCAAGCAGCCCAACCTCATACAAGGAACAGCAGTGCCACAAGCACCCGCCCCCATTTGAGGAGCAGCAGCCCACCTCAGACCAAGGAGCAGAAGCCACACGAACAGACCACCCACATCCTAAGAGCTCTCACTGGTCCAAGGAGCAGCAGTCCTGCATAGTTCTCACTGGTCCAAGGAGCAGCAGTCACACGCAGCCTTCACCTAATAGATGAGCAGCAGGTGGGTGAATGGCCCACCCCTGTATGAGGATTAGCAGCCACATAAGCAGACTTCCCATGACTGAGGAGCAGCAGTCCTGCATAGCCTGCACTGGTCCGAAGAGCACCAGCCACACACAACCTGAACCTGTCAGAGCAGCAGCTGAGTGAATGGCCTTCCTCTGTCTGAGGAGCAGCAGCCAAGCAATCAGCCTGTCCCCTGTCTGAGGAGCAGCAGCTGTGTGAGGAGCCTGCACTCATACGAGGAGCACAAGCCTGGCAAGCAACTTGCTCCTATCCAAGAAGTGGCAGCCTCAAGATAAGCCCACCCCATCTGAGGAATAGCATGAGCATGCAGCCAGCCCTGATACAAGGAGCAACAGCCGTGTGAGCAGCCCTGCCCCATCCAAGGAACAGCAGCTGTGGGAGCAGCCTTCCCCACCAGCCAGAGGAGATACCACTGTTGCAAACAGTTCCCACAAGAGGAGCCAGTGCAAGCTGAAGAACAGCCACTTCTGCATATGAAAACATGCTCAAACTCACTAATCATCTGAGAGATGCAAATCAAAACATTGTGGTACCTTCTCACACTTGTCAGAATGGCTATCATCAGGAAATCAACAAACAAGTGCTGTCAAGGATGAGGAGAAAAAGGAACCCATGTGCACTGCTGGTGGGAATGCAGACTGGTGCAGCCACTGTGAAGAACAGTATAGAGTTTTCTCAAAAAACTGAAAATGGAACTCCCATTTGACCGAATAATCCCACTCCTAGGAATATATCCCAAGAAACTAGAAACATCAATCAGAAAGGATATATGCACCCCTATGTTCATAGCAGCACAATTTACAATAGCTAAGATTTGGAAACAGCCTAAGTGCCCATCAGAAGATGAGTGGATTAAAAAAAACCTCTATGGTACATCTACACAATGGAATACTATGCTGTTATAAAAAAGGAGTTCTTACCATTTGCAGCAGCATGCATGGAACTGGAGAACATTATACTAAGTGAAATAAGCCAGGCAGAGAAAGATAAATCACATGATCTCATTCATTTGTGGAATATAATGAACAACATAAACTGATAAACAAAAATAGATCCAAAGACAGAGAAACACCAACCAGACCATTAAACCTCAGAGGGAACAGAGAATGGTGGGAGTAAAGGGGAGAGATCAACTAAAGATGCATATAAGCCTAACAAATGGACACAGACAACAGGGGGATGAGGGCATGACGGTGTGGGGAGGGTATAGGGGGTGTGGGGGAATAAGGACACATGTAACACTATAATCAATAAAGAAATTTAAAAAATTAAGAATGGGCCTTCCTTCCCTTGGTTGCTGGCCCTGCCATTGCTCCCTGCTGAAGCCACCTTTTTGCTCCAGCCCAGAGCCACCTTTCCTCCTTCCCATGCTTCCCAGAGGCCAGAAGTGGCTGGGGTGGTGTTAAACGCCTGTGTCATTGACAAGCAAGCATCACAGCCCACCCCTGGCTGCCAGGCACCTGTGTATGCAAATTAACCCACCATTTTTGTTGGTTTAAGTTATATCCTCACTCTTGATTGGCGGTCGATGTCATGAAGGTGCCATCAATTTGCATATTGCTTTTATTTGTATAGATAATAAAGAGGTAATATGCAAATTGACCATCACTCCAACGTACAAAATGGCCACCCTCATGTGGTCAAAGATGGCTGCCCCCATGTGGACACAGGATGGCCGCCACAAGATGGCCGGCAGGAGAGAGCAGTTGTTGGCAACCAGGCCAGCAAGGGAAGGCTGTTGGGATGACCATGCCTAAAAGGGAAGGCAGTAAGAGGTGACCTTGCCAGCAGACGAGGGCAGTTGGAGTAGACCCAGCCTGCAGAGGATGACAGTTGGGGGGAACTAGGCCTGCAGGGAGGGCAGATGGAAGCAATTAGGAATGCAGAAGAGGGCAGTTGGAGGGACAAGCCTGAGGGGATGGCAGTTTGGGGGAACCAGGCCTGCAAGAGAGGGCAGATAGGAGTGACTAAGCCAACAGGGGAAGGCAGTCAGGGGAGGGCAGTTGGGGAGACCAAGTCTGCATGGGATGGCACTTAGGGGTGACCAGGCTGGCATGAGAGGGCAGCTAGGGGTGACCAGGCCAGCAGGGGAGCAGTTAGGTGTCTTACAGGCTGGCAGGGGAGTGGTTAGGGGGTGATCAGGCTGGCAGGCAGAAGCAGTTAAGGGCAATAAGGAAGGCAGGCAGGCGAGGGGTTGAGAGCTAGTAGTCCTTGATTGTGAGAGGGATATCCGACTTCCCTTTTAGGCCTGATCCTAGTGGATCAAGCCTAAATAGGCTTTTGGACATTTCTCGAGGGGTCCCACATTGGTGAGAGTGAAGGCTGGGCTGAGGGACACATGCTCTTCCTTGTGCATGAATTTTGTGCACTGGGCCACTGGTGTGTTTAATAATTCTTTATGAACAAAATGCCAAAAGGGTGGGATTAAAGTATTAGGTAGACTGTTCACTGTGAACTTTTGAGAACCAGAACAATATTACCTTAGGTCTTTTCTCCTTCATGTGAAAGGTGCAATAAGTTTTGATGATCTTCGAACTGTAGGAGGTATAATTTATCATACATTTCATGAAGCTGCTAAACACCAAGTATTATTACTTAATGACATTATATGGAAAGATACGATTGACAATGCAATCATCCTTAATATGTCCAAACAACTATGGCAACTTTTTGCATACATATGTGTGTTTGGATGTCCTTCTGCTGCAGACAATTTTTGGAATGAAAATAAATCTCATTTTATTGAAGATTTCTGTTGGAAATTACACCAACGAGAAGGTGCTTGTGTAACTTGTGAATTGTATGCCCTTAATGAAATTCAAGAGGTATTCACATTGCATGGAATGAAATGTTCACATTTAAAACTCCTGGACTATCCTTTATTAATAAATGCAAATAAATGTGATGAATTGTACAAGCAACAACAGGCAGAGGTTTTGATAAATTCTATGAATAATGAAAAGTTGGCAGCCTTTCAGACTATTACTTCAGCCATCAAAGATCAAACTGTACATCCCAAATGCTTTTTCCTTGGATGGTCCAGGTGGTAGTGGGAAACCTATCTGTATAAAGTTTTAATACATTATATTAGAAGTCATGGTGGTATTGTTTTACCCTCAGCATCTACAGGAATTGCTGCAAATTTACTTTTTGGTGGAAGAATTTTCATTCCCAATATAAATTACCAATTCCATTAAATGAAACTTCAATTTCTAGACTCAATATAAAGAATAAAGTTGCTAAAACCATTAAAAAGGCCCAGCTTCTTATTATTGATGAATGCACCATGGCATGCAGACATGCTTTAAACACCATAGACAGATTACTAAGAGAAATTAGAAATTTGAATGTTGCATTTGGTAGGAAAGTACTCCTTCTTGGAGGGAACTTTCAACAATGTCTGTGTTGTGCCACATAATATGCTATCAGCTATAGTACAAACAAGTTTAAAGTACTGTAGTGTTTGAGAATGTTTCAAAAGTTGTCTCTTAAAATAAATATGAGATAAGGGGATTCTGCTTATAATGAACTAGAGACCTGGTGCACAAAATTTGTACACTGGGGGTGGGGTGGAGAGATGTCCCTCAGCCCAACCTACACCCTCTCCAATCTTGGACCCCTCAGGAGATGTCTGACTGCCTGATTAGGGATCGGGCTTACACAGGCAGTGGGACATCTCTTTCATAATTTGGGACTACTGGCTCCCAACTGCTTGCCTGATTGCCCCTAACCATTCCCCTGCCAGTCTGATCGTCCCCAAATGCCCTTCCCTGCATATTCCCTCTTTATTAGATAGTGTTTTTTCTTTGACATATTGGACAGTGTACCTGCCATGGTCTTGACAAACCAGTAAAAATGTAAACCCAAACTAAAAGTGTCATAAAGTAAACTCCATAAACAGGAATTTCATGAGACCTTGGAAAGGTGATATCATGTGGTTGTTTCTTCATTCTCTTTCTTTTTCTTGATGTTTCATATTTTGACATTTCTTTATTTTCTTCTTTTATTCCTTTACTGTATTATCTTTCTCTTAATTTTTCCATTGGTAGAATCATCAATACTTGAATCTGTCTCGATTCCACAAGACAAAGAAGAGGGAAACACACAGTCATCTGAAGAAAAAGATGATCTATGTTGGGATTGGTGGTGTTTCTGGTTTTGCTCTTTTCTGGGTTTGTCATTTCTGCCATACTGGCATCTTCAGGACTTGTGTGTGGGCACTTCTTATTCATGTTTACAAAACCTCCCTGCCTTGGTGAAAACTGTAAGGGAAAAGGCCTTCCTGGGTGGGCTCAAGCCCTGCCTAAGGTGCGGAGCACCCGCCCTGCCTTTGTAGAACCAACCTCCAGATCTCTGGGTATTTTCCAGTAATGTAACTGCAGTGTCCCCATTTGCCTTCACAAATTAGTTGTAAGTTACTTCTGATGTGAAACCATGCCTCATACATTTCCTTTGTGGGTTTCTAAAGATTTTAAACAAAACCCATTTATCTCCCTAACCTGGTCAGAAGTTTCTACCCAATGGGAGAGGTTTGCTGGGCAGCATCACCCAGATATCCCCCTCCACACCCCAATCTCCAATCACTTGGGTGGGGACAAGAGAAGTTCTGAGGCTATAGGTGTGTGTGTGGGGGATCACTTCATGGGAGCACAGGCCCTTTGGAGGCTGTTACCCCAAGCTGCTGCTGGGAGGGGATCATTCTGGGGGATGCGGCTGCCTCCCAAGCATACACACTGGCTGCAGCTAGGAGCTGATCAATAGGGGAGAGGGGATGAGGCGCAGATGCCTCCCAGATCCACAGCCCTGGATGGGCCTGGCCAAGAGGTGCACGGATCCTCAGCCCTGGCAGCAGCTGAAAGCAGAGCATGCAGAGAGGGGCAGAGATGAATCCCAGCCTACAGGCCTATGGCCCGGGCCACAGCTGGGAACAGATCTCACAGAGAGGGGCGCAGGCTGAAAGCAAACCGTGCCAATAAGGGCATGGGCACCTCCTAGCTGACAGGCCTATAGCCCTGGCCACAGCTGGGATTGAGTTGAGAGGGGCCCAGGCGCTTCCCATTTCACAGGCCTTGGCCCTGGTGGCGGCTAAAAGTGGAGCAAGTGGAGAGGTGCACAGCTGCCTCCGAGGCCCACAGCCATGGCCACTGCTGAAAGCAGAACATGCTGAGAGGGGAGCAGGCATCTCCTAGCCAACAGGCCTACAGCCCAAGTCACAGTTGGGAGCAGGTCACAGCTGGGAGCAGATTGCGCCTGGAGCTTGGCCGCCTCCCAGGTCTACAGCCTGGGCCATGCTGCCAGCTCTCATCAGCAGCCCTCCCTGGAACTGCGGTTCTTTGGCCAGCCTGAGAGGACTGGGTGCTGCCATCTTGTGTCTATGGGTGCCACCATTTTGTCACAGGGTGACGGTTACTTTGCATGTTACTCTATTATTAGACAGGATGGTTAGTAAAACTTGGAGACTGCAAACTTGTTAGCAGTTTTCATTTAGGAATGGATATTATTGAAATTCCTCATGAAATAATTTGTAACCAATCTGTTATTGAAGCTACCTTTGGAAATAGTATATTTATAGATAATATTAAAAATATATATAAATGTGTGATTCCTTGTCCAAAAATGAGCACGTTCAAAAATTAAATGAAGACATTTTGGATATACTTGGAGATTTTCACATCTATTTGAGAGATGATTCCATTGACTCAACAGATGATGCTAAAAGGAAAATTTTCCCATAGAACTTCTTAATAGTATTACTCCATTGGGAATGCCATGCCATAAATTAAAATTGAAAGTCAGTGCAATCATCATGGTATTGAGAAATATTAATAGTAAATGGGGTCTTTGTAATGGTACTAGATTTATTATCAAAAGATTATGACCTAAGGTAAACACTTGTACTGGCTGCCTCCCACAACCATATCAGTGCTGCAATGGGGGATCTTACCTGAGACCTGAAAGGATCACAACTGTGGGGCCCCGACCGGCGCGGACACGCAGATTCCACAGAAAGGTTGGATTTTGCCGGGGATAACGGGGTGTCTGTGTCCCAACAGCGAAAGCGAAAGCGGCAGCTGCGGTGACTGTGTGGCCGCTGGGGTGGCAGGAACAAAAGTGCCCACTGGGACCCCGGAAATCTGTGTCCACAAAAGCCCCCCCACCGTTGGGTCTGGTGTGATTCGAAAGAGTGGATGGGGGTCCCCAAGGTTGCTACTAGTGGGGTTCCTCTAGGGAGCAACCCATCCTGATCCGACACGGTGGGAGAATATAGGAGTTGGAAAGCGTCTATTTGTAAGTGTGCGCAGACTCGCCTAGCGCGCACCTAGGCTGGTTCCCCTGCAACACTTTGCTTCTGATTACAAAGGAGAGATCACCCAGATTGGCTGACTCTAAGAGACACCAGGGAGAAACTGCTTTTCTGGAATCTGAGAAGCAGAGCAGGGAGAAATCATCCAGGATTCAGCTCCGAGGCAAAATAAATAAACAAACAAACAAACAAAAAAAGAACTGGTATTGAGTGCCACAGAAAAAGAAGGCTAGAGCAGCCAAAAACATGGGACATCAATCCACATACACTGCCACCTAGGGTTTGGAGTACAAACAGACTGTGTTTATTATTAGTTTTATTTGATCAAAAACCAAGAAGAAAGGAATCCCCACTGAGTTAGAGGCAAGCAACCTACCAGAGCAAGAATTCAGAGTAACAATCATAATATGGCTAAAAAGAATGGAAGACAAATTTGACAATATGAGTAAGACCCAAGAGGAAATGAAGAAGAACCAAGAGGAAATGAAGATGACTCTCAAGAATAAATGAAAAATGACATCGCTACTATGAAGAACTCAATAGAAAGTATCAAGAGCAGACTAGAAGAAGCAGAGGACCGCATCAGTGAGCTAGAAGACAATATGGAAAAAAATACCCAATTAGAGCAGCTTCTAGAAAAAAAAATTAAAAAGCAGGAAGAGAGCCTACGGGAGCTTTGGGACAGTGCAAAACAAAACAATATCCGAATAATAGGGGTTCCGGAAGGAAAGGGAACTGAGGTAGACATGGAAAACGTATTTCAAGAAATGATGACAGAAAACTTTCCCGAAATAAAGAGGAAAAAACCCACACAAATCCAAGATGCTCACAGAGTCCCAAGCAAAATGAACCCCAGAAGACCGATGCCAAGGCACATTATAATTAAATTGGCAAACACCAACAACAAAGTAAGAATCTTAAAAGCAGCCAGAGAGAGACAGAAAGTTACATATAAAGGAACCCCCATCAGACAAACAACTGCTTTCTCAACAGAAACTTATCAGGCCAGAAGGGAATGGGATGAAATATACAAAGTCATGCAAAGGAAGGGTCTGAATCCAAGAATACCGTATCCAGCAAGGCTATCAATCAAAATTGAAGGTGAAATCAGGAGCTTCACAGACAAAAAAAGACTAAAGGAATTTATCTCCATCAAACCAGCAATGCAAGAAATGTTAAAGGGTCTACTGTAAAAATAAAGAAATAGGAAGTGAAGAAGGAACACAGGGGTATAGAATAAAAATACTCAAATGAGTACCTATCATTAATAACTTTAAATGTAAATGGTTTAAATGCTCTAATCAAAAGACATAGAGTAACTGATTGGATAAGAAAACAAGACCCATACATCTATTGTCTACAAGAAACACAATTCAGAAAAAAAGATGCCCACAGACTGAGGGTGAAGGGATGGAAAAAAGTTTTCCAGGCAAATGGAAATGAAAAAAAAAAAGCTGGGGTAGCAATACTTATATCTGACAAATTTGATCTCAGAGTGAAGGACATAACAAGAAATAATGAAGGCCACTTCATAATACTAAAGGGAACAATCCAACAAGAAAAAATAACCCTGGTACATATAAATGTACCCAATACAGGAGCATCCAAATACATAAAAAAAAAAAAAAACTGCTGGAGGACATTAGGGGGAGAGATTAATAGCAATACAATCATAGTAGGAGATTTTAATACCCCACTGTCACCCTTCGACAAATCATCTAAATAAAAAATCAGCAAAGAAATATCAATCCTAATTGACTCACTAGACCAAATGGAATTAATCGACATCTTCAGAACATTCCACCCCAAAGCCACAGAATATACATTCCTCTCAAGTGCACATGGGACATTCTCAAAGATTGACCACATTTTGGGACATAGGCAAAGTCTCTTCAAATTCAAGAAGATAGAATCATATCAAGCATCTTCTCAGATCATAATGGCATAAAACTGGAAATTAACTACAATAAAAATAATCCAAAGAAATCAAACGCATGGAGACTAAACAGCATGCTATTAAACAAGGACTGGGTTACCAGAGAAATCAAGGAAGAAATTAAAAACATCCTGGAAACAAATGACAATGAAAACACAACTATCCAAAATCTATGGGACACAGCAAAATCAGTTTTGAGAGGGAAGTTCATAACCTTATAAGCCTATTGCAAAAAACTAGAAAGAATAGTAACAAATGATCTAACTCTACAACTCAAAGAGTTAGAAAAAGAGCAACTAGAAAAGCCCAGTGTAAGCAGAAGGAAGGAAATAACAAAAATTAGAGCAGAGATAAACTACATAGAGACCAAAGAAACAATACATAAGATCAACAAAACCAAGAGCTGGTTCTTTGAATGGATAAATAAGATAGATGAACCTCTAGCCAGGCTTACCAAAAAACAAAGAGAGAGGACCCAAATAAACAAAATCAGAAACGAAAGAGGTGAAATAACAAGCCAGTCAATGAAACAGACACCATATGACCTCACTTATTTATGGATGATAAAGAACATTATAAACTGAAGAACCTAAAGACAGATATAGAAACAGTAAAGCAACAAGCAGACTGTCAAATTACAGCGGGGAGGTGGGGGAGATCTGGGGGAGATAAGATATCAACCGAAGGACTTGTATACATGCATATAAGTACAACCAATGGACACAAAACTCTGGGGAGGGAGGGTATGTATGGGAGCAGGGGCAAGGGTATATGTCCAAAAATAATAATTTAATTAAAAATATATTAAAAAAAAGATTATGACCTAACATAATTGAAGCTGAAGTATTAGCAGGACCTGTAGAGGAAGAGGTTGTTATGATTTCAAGAATTGATTTGTCCCATCTGACACTGACCTTCCATTTAAATTAATTCAATTCCCAAGATGCCAGAATTTGTGATGACTATTAATAAATCACAAGGACAAACTCTAGAAAGAGTAGGAATATTCTGACCTGAACCAGTTTTTGCACATGGTCAATTATATGTTTCTTTCTCTTAGTTCAAAGAGCATGTGACTTTAAAGTTAAAGTTGTAAATACTTCATCCCAAGGCAAATTAGTCAAGCATTCTGAAAGTGTTATCACTCTTAATGTGGTTTACAGGGAGATATTTGAATAAGTTTAATCACTTTATCAGTTATTGTTTGCATCAATGTTGTTTTCTATCATGTTCTTGCTATTTTTATATCATGTGTTTGTTTTTATATCATTTTGTCATTGTTTATACTATCTAATAAAGAAGGAATATGCGAATTGACAATCAATCCATCATATAGATGGCTGCACCCATAATGGAAGCAACGTTCTCAAAAGGAGCCTTAAGGGGTAATCAGCAGGGACCTGAGGCTATGCCGTCCCCCACCCCTGTAGGCCTTGACAGGGGACCTCAGGCCACACCCCCCACCCTGGCATCAGGCTGGGGAACCTCAGGCCATGCCCCTCACATTGGCACCAGGCCAAGGGACCTGAGGCCATGCTTGATGGGGAACTTCAAGTTGCGCTTCCTATCCAGGTGCTGGGCTAGGGGACCTCAGGCTGCCCTCCCCACCCCAGTGCCAGCCTGGGGGACCTCAGGCCATGCCCCCCACCTGGCGGGGCTTGACCTCAAGGTGCACCCCCAATGCTGGATCAGGGGATCTCAGGCCATGCCCCCCACCCCAGAACCAGGCTGGGGGACTTCAGACTGAAACCCCTGCCCAGCAGGGCCTGATAGGGGACCTCAGGCTGTGCCCCTGCCCCAGCACTGGGCCAGGGATCTGAGGCTGCACCCCCCTGCCTGACAGGGCTTGACAGGAGACCTCAGGCTGTGCTCCCTACCCAGCGGGGCTTGACGGGGAACCTCAAAGTGCACCTCCAGTGCTGTGTTGGGGGAACTCAGGCCATGCCCCCTGCCTAACGGGGCTTGATGGGGGACCTGAGGCTTTGCCCCTCTCCTGGTGCCAGGCTGGGTGACATTAGGCTGAGCCCCCCCCCCACCTGGTGGGGATTAAAGGGGGACCTCAGGCCATGTCTCCCACCCAGTATGGCTTGACAGGGTATCTCAGGCTATTTCCCTACCTGGCAGTGCTTGACGGGGGACCTCAAGGCTTGCCCACTTCTCCAGTCTAGACTGTGGGACCTCAGGCAACACACCCCGTCCTGACACCAAGCCAGGGGACCTGAGGCTATGCCCCCTGTCTGGGAGGGCTTGACAAAGGTGGGACTGGTCAGGTCTGGGTCTAGCCCAAAGGGAGGAACCGGCCGGGTCTGGATCTCATGCGATTTTGAGGTGCATGTGGGTGAGCAGAGACTTGACTCTGGGTCCTGTGGTGCACCCCAGGAGCAAGGTTTTCATATACATTTTACTAATTTTCTTTTATCTCTGACACTTCTATTATAGAGAAATAGCAAATAGCAATATTAAAGTATTTCCTCTAATTAATTCCCTTTTACTGTGTATGAATTTTGTGCACCAGGCCACTAGTCCTATATAATAACGATATAATATGCAAATGACTGTTACACCATGAAGCATAATGACCGACTGCATAATGACTGGGTCACGGATCAGCAGGAGGGTGGGGCAGCGAGCTACAAACAGGTGGCAGAGAGCTACAGGAGGGGGTCGAGCAGCAAGCTATGAGGGGGGAGGGAGCTAGAGGAGGTTGGGGCAGCAGTCAGAGAGTGGAAGTGAGCTACTGGCTACAAGCAAGCGTCGGAGAGCTACAAGAGTAGTCAAGATAGCAAGCTATGGGGGGGGGCTGAGGGGAGGGAGCAGGAGGGTGGGGCATTGGGCAGAGAGCTACTGTAGGGTGGCAGTGAGCTACTGGCACACGGATTCTTGTACAGGGCTACTAGTAGTACATGATTATAAAAAACATTTCAAATTATGCCTTTCTCTCTTGGATCCTCACTCTGGTGGGAAATCATTTGCCCTGTCCTAAAGACACTCAAGCAGTCATGTGGAGGTTATGTGACAAATAATTGAGGCTTCTTTCCAAAAGCCAGTAGCAACTTTTGCCATGGGAGTGAGGCCTTTGGCCACCATAGTTTCAGTTTAAAGCTTGACTGCAGCTTAATGATGGATAGGGACATGCAATGAAGCCACTCTAAAATTCCTGATCCACAAAAATCAGGGGAATTAAATTACATCATGTGTTTCATCTCAAATTTTGCAATAATTTTTTATATAGCAATAGATAATTCAAACTAAAACTTTCTGAACAGACAAAAAGAAGTTTGTAGCCATCTATAACCCTTAAGCACACTTTTTTTCTACCAGAGTAGAATCCTTGCTTAATGATAATGGCTCTAGAATATCCGAGTTTTGCTGTCCTGGTCTCAGAACATATACCGTATTTTCCGGCGTATAAGACGACCCCCTAATTTTACAGTTAAAACATAGGTTTAGGCCTATATTCGCTGGCTAAGACTACCCCCCACTTCTGAGGCAACACCAGTTCTTTTTTTAATAGACCGCCTCTCTGACTCTGGCCAATCTGAGCAGGCTTTTTTTCGTTTCAAGAGGCCCGGTGCACTAAATTCAAGCATGGGTAAAGTCCCCAGGCCTGGCCGGTGATCAGGAATTATTGGGGCCTTCTGGCTGCCAGCCAGAGCCTTCCTTCCAGCTGCTGGCTGCTGGCAGGGACCTTCCTTCCCCCAGCTGCCAGCTCTGGACTAGGGCCTTCCTTCATTCCATACCGCCCCTGGTGATCAGCTCACATCATAGTGAGCGATCAAACTCTGGTCTCCTGCTAGAACTCCTGAGGGGACATTATATATATATATATATATATATATATATATATATATATATATATATATAGTGTCCTCTCAGCAGTTCTATATATATATATATATATATATATATATATATATATAGCTTCCTAGGCCCTAATACCTGAATCCAGAGATGGATGTGATGGTGGCAACAAGAGCAGCAGTACCTACAAATTCTCTACTCTGAGTCAGTGGTCACCTAAGGGCCCCAAAACAGGATCAATGATGGAGGGCAAAATAATGTTGGGATTCACTGAGCTATCTGCTAGATGCTATCAAAGATACAGAAATAAGAAAACTTTCTTGACTTGAGATCTTCCAATCAGAGCATATAGGTGAAGTGAAAATAGTGGTCTCTTGTGTAATCCATTCCAGAGTCAGGCTTAAGTAGACCCTAACAGGAATAAGATTATGGTACTGGTTATCCATCCTGGTTGAACATTGTATAGACCTGAGCAAATTTACAAACTACTGCTGCCTGTGTCTCATCCCCAGCAACTCTTACTGAATTGGTCAGGGCTGTGACCTGAATGTCAGCATTTCTTACAGTTTTCCAGACGATTCTGATGTGCAGCAAAGATTGGGAATCACTAAGGCGCTTTCTGGAAAAGAGAGATGTTATCCAGTCACAGACAATCATCAAAGGCTTCCCAGAGGAACTGGTGTTTTGTATAGAATGTTGGGAAAACACTTGAGGGACAAGGAAAAGCAGAAACAGGCTGTGGTGTTTATGGGAAGTGGAACCTTAGGGCCTGAGGGTGGTATTAGGTTTGCTGGGGCCATAAGGAACACATGGGATAAAAAGTAATTAGAAGGTGACAGAAATGGTTCTGTCATTTGTGATCTAATTCTCATCCCCCAGCTATAGTTATATGATTTGCAGATACCACTGTCCAGCTAGAAAAGCACTAACTTGAAAAACCTTTGAATCATTAAATTGTAAATCCCCATCAAATGCAGCACATTTGGGAGCCACAGCTGCCTGAACAAAAGGAGAAAAAAAAATAACTGCTCCCTTATAGCCTCTGTGGCCTCGAACATCATTCACCAAAGCACTCCAATTGTACCCTTTTCATAACACTAATACTGAAAGTAACTATCAGAATTTGGCCCAACTCTGGCTGGTCAACCTTGGCTACAGGCCTCCAAGCACACCTCTTTTTTTGGTAAAACCTTCCACCAAACCTACCCCTGTTTCCAACTCTCTGCACCAGATGTAAAAGAAGAGATGGCTATTGCTGCAGTCAGGGATTACCAACTCAGTCAGTGCAGGTGGCCGCCCTGGATGACCTGCAGACCTTCTGTTCTATTCTCTATTTAAAAAGGACACCCTCCTGACAGCCATCTTAGTCACAAAACAGATGTCCAGAGAATTCCTTCTCAAACTTCACTGGACATTTGAATGTGCTGAGGGTCTCTTTAAAATGCAGATGCAGATTCTGAAGGTCTGTGGTGGGACCTGAGGTCCTTCATTTCTAGCCAACTCCACGGGTCTGTTGGCAACTTCAGAGATAAAGTAGCAAAACCATTTGATTTTGTCATGTAATATTCACTGTGGTTTTTACAAAAATCCTTATATGTAATGTTTCCCCGAAAATAAGACATCCTCTGAAAATAAGACCTAGCACATGGAAAGATAAGACATCCCCTGAAAATAAGACCTAGCGCAACTTTGGGAGAAAAAATTAATATAAGACACTGTCTTATTTTTGGGGAAACAGGATATATATATATATATATATATATATATATATATAGTTTCTTACAATTGTGACATCACACTTCATAAAATTGGTCGATAAATGAAAAGTTGTTCATTGGAACAAAAAAGATAGAGAGGGAAATAGTACTGCAAATACTGTAATTTTAAGTAATGCACTTTTAGGCAGAAAACCAGGTTCTGATGAGAACATGGGGTATAGTTCTGATAGCCAGGCAGGTGAGTCCACAGGGATGACAATCACAGGAAGGGAAAGTATCTGAAATTCCGCCATCACCAGTACACCCCTCTCAGGACATCATCTGTTAGAAAATGTGTCAGAGGAGTGCATCACACTTTACCTTAATCTCCAGAGTGAGGAGGGGATCTTCTTTTACCTTTTGTGATAAGACATTTGATTTTTTTTTTCTAGAATAGTACAAAATAACACTTTTCAGTACAAAATTGTCAAATTCAGCCCAAAATTGGAAAGGAGTCATAAGCCACAGAAACATCATTCAGAGTTGCATCTTTAATAGCAAAAATGGGCCAAATTCTACCGTTGATAAAGCTTTGTTAAATCAATTTAATTATAAATGTCATGTCTAGAGGGGAAACAAGAGTGAGCTTCAGGACATGGTTCTCACAGTAGAAGCCTTTGTTAGTCACATGTTTGCTGGTTGGCATTTAATGTTTTAGTTGCACAACGAATAGAGTGCAAGTTGGTTTTTGGCTTGTGTGAGATAAAGTAAAACACCCTGTAACATTTTTTTTTAATGTTTGCATATTTTTTAAATTTTAATTTCTATATGTTTTTATTTATTTATTTATTCTTTATTAAGGTATTATATGTGTACATATCTTACCATTGCCACCACCCTCCCACTCCCATACATGCCCTCCCTCCCCAGAGTTTTTTGTCCATTGGTTTTGCTTATATGCATGCATACAAGTCCTTCAGTTGATCTCTTATCTCCCCCATTTCTCCCTACCCTCTATAAGGTTCTCCCTCCTCCCAACTGGTGGGTGGAGTTATGACATTACTGGCATCTGTCACAGAGGCATCTCCAAGACATCGATCCATCAATCAGCGCGTGCCAAAGTGTCCTGGAGCCCACCCCTTCCTGTTCTGCCCTGGGTCCAACTCTCTCCTGTTCCTCCCCTTAAAAAGACCCCCAGACCAGCCACGTTCTGCTGATCCTCCATGTTCAGGTGGCAGCCCGGCTGGGTCCATCCCCCCTCCCAACTCCTTCAATTCTGATTTCTCTACCTCCGTAATGAGTCCCGCTCATTACTGGGGAATAAACTTTACTTTAAAACTCCTTGGTGGTCAGTTTCCTGTGCCTCAAACCTTACACCCTCCTCGCTGTAATTTGACAGTCTGTTTGTTGCTTTACTGTCTCTGTATCTATCTGTTTGTACATCAGTTTATAATATTCTTTATAAACATTATAAAAATAATGGAGACTTTATTATCCATAAATGAGTGAGATAATGTGGTGTTTTTCTTTCATTGACTGGCTTATTTCACTCAGCATAATGTTCTCCAATTCCATCCAGGTTGTTGCAAATGATAAGAATTCCTTCTTTTTTATGGTAGCATAGTATTCCATTGTGTAGATGTACCATAGTTTTTTGATCCAATCATCTGCTGACAGGCACCTAGGCTGTTTCCAAATCCTAGCTATTGTAAATTGTGCTGCTATGAACATAGGGGTGGATATTTCCTTTCTGATTGGTGTTTCTGGTTTCTTAGGATATATTCCTAGGAGTGGAATTACTGGGTCAAATGGGAGTTCGATTTTCAGTTTTTTGAGGAAACTCTATACTGTTCTCCACAGTGGTTGCACCAGTGTGCATTCCTACCAGCAGTGCATGAGGGTTCCTTTTTCTCTGCAACCTGGCCAACACTTGTCGTTTGTTGATTTGTTGATGTTAGCCATTCGGACAGGTGTGAGATGGTACTGCATTGTTGTTAAGTTTTGATTTGCATCTCTCAGATAATTAGTGACTTTGAGCATGTTTTCATGTGCCTCTTGGCTTCCTTCTGTCTTCTTTTGAGAAGATTCTATTTAGATCCATTGCCCATTTTTTAATTGGATCATTCATCTTCCTTTTATTCCAGTTATATAAGCTGTCTGTAGATGTTGGAGATTAAACCTTTATCAGTGATAACATTTGCAAATATGTTCTCTCATAGAGTGGGCTTTCTTTTTGTTTTGTTTATGGTTGTTTTTTGTTGTTGTTGTGTTGTAAAAAAAGCTTTTTATTTTGATGTAGTCCCATTTGTTTATTTTCTCTTTAGCTTTTATTGCTCTAGGGGCAGTATCAGTGAAGAAGTTCTTTTGGCATATGTCAGATAATTTGCTACCTGTGGATGCCTCTAGTATTTTTATGGTTTCCCATCTTATGTTTAAGTCCTGTAACCATTTTCAGTTTATTTTTGTGTATCGTGTAAGTTGGTGATCTAGTTTCATTTTTTTTTGCAACTATCTGTCCAATTTTCCCAACACCACTTATTGATGAGACTGTCTTGACTCCATTGTATGTTCATACCAAGTTTGTCAAATATTAATTGAGTATAGAGGTTTTGGTCGATATCCGGATTCTCTATTCTATTCCATTTATCTATATGTCTGTTCTTGTGCCAGTAGCAGGTTGTTTTGAGAACAGTGGCTTCGTAATACAGCTTTAAATCTGGTATTGAGATCCCTCCTACTTGATTCTTCTTTCTGAGAATTGCTGTGGCTATTCGGGGTCTTTTTTGTTGTTGTTGTTCCAGATGAATTTTTGGAGACTTCTTTCTAGGTCAGTGAAATATGCCTTTGGTATTTTAATAGTGAGTTCATTGAACCTATAAATTGCTTTGGGAAGTATGGACATTTTGATGATGTTGATTCTACCAATCCATGAACATGGTATGTTATCCATTCATTTACATCTTCCTCTATCTCTTTTTAAGTGTTTTGTAGTTTTCCGAGTATAGGTCTTTTACTTCCTTAGTTAAGTTTATTCCCAGGTATCTTAGTTTTTTTTTTGGTGCAATGGTAAATGGGGTTGCTTTTTAAGTCTCTGTTTCTGTAGGTTCACTGTTGGTGTATAGAAATGCCATGGATTTCTTGGTGTTAATTTAGTATCCTGCTACATTGCCGAATTCATTTATTAAGTCTATCAGGTTTTTGATGGAGTCTTTTGGGCTTTTTATGTACAGTATCATATCATCTGCAAATAAGGACAACTTTATGCCTTCTTTTCCAATTTGGATGCCTTTTCTTTTTTCTTCTTGTCTAATTGAAATGGCTAGTACTTCCAGTACTATGTCAAACAGGAGTGGCAAGAGTGGGCATCCCTGTCTGTTTCCTCTTCTTAGAGGAAATGGTTTTAGTTTTTGCCCATTGAGTATGATGTTAGCTGTGGGTTTATCATATATAGGTTTTATTATGTTGAGGTATGACCCTTCTATTCCACCTTGTTGAGAATTTTATATCAGGAAAGGGTGTTGGATTTTATCAAATGCTTTTTTTGCATCCATTGATATGACTATGTGATTTTTATCTCTCAGTTTATGTGATGTATCACGTTTATTGATTTGTGAATATTCTACCATCCTTGCCTTCCTGGAATAAATCCTACTTGGTCATGGTGTATGATCTTTGTGATGTTCTGCTGGAGCCGATTTGCTAGAATTTTGTTGAGGATTTTGGCTTCTATGTTCATGAGGGATATTAGCCTGTGATTCTCTTTCATTGTGTTGTCTTGATCTGGTTTTGGGATTAGGGTGATGCTGGCTTCATAGAAGGAGCTTGGAAGTGTTCCTTCTTCTTGGATTTTTTGAAATAGTCTGAAAAGGATAGGTTTTAGTTCTGCCTTGAATGTTTGGTAAAATTCTGCTGTGAAGCCATCTTGCCCCAGGCTTTTGTTTGCTGGAAGCTTTTTGATGACTGCTTCAATTTTTTCCCAAGTTACTGGCCTATTGAGATGTTTAGATTCTTCTTGATTGAGTTTTGGAAGGTTATATATTTTTAGGAATATGTCCATTTCCTCAAGATTGTCCAGTTTGTTGGAGTAGAGTTGTTTAAAGTATTTTGTAACAATCCTTTGTATTTCAGTGGGGTCTGTGGTTATTTTACCTCTTTCATTTCTGATTTTGTTCATTTGGGTCCTCTCTCGTTGTTTCTTGGTTAGCCTGGCTAGAGGTTCATCAATCTTGTTTATCCTTTCAAAGAATCAGCTCTTGGTTTTGTTGATCTTTTGTATTGTTTCTTTGGTCTCTATGTCGTTTATCTCTGCTCTGACTTTTATTATTTCCTTCCTTCTCATTACACTGGGCTTTTCTTGTTGCTCTTTTTCTAACTCTTTGAGTTGTAGAGATAGATAAATTATTACCATTTTTTCTTTTTTTTTCTCAGTATGCTTGAAGAGCTATGAACGTCCCTCTCAAAACTGCTTTTGTTGTGTCCCATAAATTTTGTATTGTTTTGTTTTTATTGTATTTGTTTCCAGGATGTTTTTAATTTCTTCATTGATTTCTCTGGTAGCCCATTCCTTGCTTAATAGCATGCTGTTTAGCCTTCATGTGTTTGATTTCTTTGGATTATTTTTATTGTAGTTGATTTCCAGTTTTATGACACTATGATCTGAGAAGATGCTTGATATGACTTCTATCTTCTTGAATTTGAAGAGACTTTGCCTGTGTCCAAACATGTGGTCTATCTTTGATAATGACCCATGTGCATTTGAGAAGAATGTATATTCTGTGGCTGTGGGTGAAATATTCTGAAGATATCAGTTAATTCCATCTGATCTAGTGAGTCAATTAGGATTGATTTTTTTTTTTGCTGATTTTTTGTTTAGGTGATTTTTTAAAGATGATAGTGTGGTATTAAAATCTCCTACTATGATTGTATTGCTATTAATCACTCCCTTAATGTCCACCCAGAGTTTTTTTTTTTTAAATGTATTTGGATGTTCCTGTATTGGGTGCATATATGTTTACCAGGGTTATTTCTTCTTGTTGGATTGCTCCCTTTAGTATTATGAAGTGGCCTGCATTATCTCTTGTTACGTTCTTCACTTTGAGATCTAATTTGTCAGATATAAGTATTGCTACTGCAGCTTTTTTTTTCATTTTCATTCACCTGAAAAACTTTTTTCCATCCCTCCACCCTCAGTCTGTGTGCATCTTTTTTTCTGAAATGGGTTTCTTGTAGACAGCAGAAATGTGGGTCTTATTTTCTTATCCAATCTGTTACCGTAGTCTTTTGATTGGGGCATTTAATCCATTTACATTTAAAGTTATTATTGGTAGGTACTTATTTGATGCCATTTTTATTCTATACCCCTGTGTTCCTTCTTTGTTTCCTATTTATTTTTACAGTAGACCCCTTAGCATTTCTTGCATTGCTGGTTTGGTGGTGATAAATTCTCTTAGTTCTTTTTTGTTTGTGAAACTCCTGATTTCACCTTCAATTTTGATTGATAGCCTTGTTGAGTACAGTATTCTTAGATTCAGATCCTTCCTTTGCATGACTTTGTATATTTCATCCCATTTTCTTCTGGCCTGATGAGTTTCTGTTGAGAAATCAGTTGCTAGTATGATTGGGGTTTCTTTGTATGTAACTTGCTTTCTCTCTTTGGCTACTTTTAAGATTCTTACTTTGTCATTTGTGTTTGCCAATTTAATTATAAATTGGCATCGGTCTTTTGGGATTCATTTTGCTTGGGACTCTGTGGGATTCTTGGATTTGTATGTGTTTTTTCTTCCCTATATCAGGAAAGTTTTCTGTCATTATTTCTTGAAACAGGTTTTCTATGCCTTCCTTAGTTTCCTTTCCTTATAGAACCCCTATTACTCTAATTTTGTTTTGTTTTGTATTGTCCCAAATTTCCCTTAGGCTCTCCTCCTGCTTTTTAATTATTTTTTTTCTAGAAGCTGCTCTAATTGGGTATTTTTTTTTCATCTTGTCTTCTAGCTTACTGATTCAGTCCTCTGCTTCTTTTAGTCTACTTTTGATGATTTCTACTGAGTTCTTTACAATAGTGACGTCATTTTTCATTTCTCCTTGGTTCATCTTCATTTCCTCTTGGTTCTTCTTCATTTCCTCTTGGTTCTTACTCATATTGTCAAATTTGTCTTCCATTCTTTTTAGCCATCTGTGATCATTACTCTGAATTCTTGCTCTGGTAGATTCCTTGCCTCTAACTCATTTACTTCCTTTTCTGGTGATGCCTGCTTTTCTTTCATGTGCAGGCTATTTCTTTGCCTCCCCATAGTTTCTCTCTCTCTCTCTCTCTCTCTCTCTCTCTCTCTCTCTCTCTCTCTCTCTTTCTCTTTTTTAATGTAGTTCTCTTTCTCCTTTCTGTGGGTGATTGAAGAATTCCCTTGACTCCACGTGTTTGTGCTGACTGGGTGTCACAGCTGTTCTGTGGTCTCCACTGTTGTGGGTTTTTTAGGACTCAGATAAGATCCTCTTCTCTTTGTAAGATGGAGTTTTCCCTCTGAGCCCGTAGCTCCGGAAGAGGTCTGACCCTGTAACTTTTTGTTACCTCTGCTACTGAAAGACCTTGTTAGAGAAGAGATTTTCAATTTTGAAAATAATTTTGTGCCTGGTGAGGTAGGACAGAAAAGGCTTGTTATGAACGTTCTGAAAAAATACTGTCACGGTGGTCAGACAGGCCTCTTCAGGCAACGAAAAGTGTCATCCACATCGTGTTATTCAAGAGAACTACGGTGGTCACCTTGACCTTTATTTGTTCAACAAATATCTAACAAGTATTTACAGTATGGCAGGAATTGTTCCAGATGCTTAGAATATATGAGTGAACAAAACAAAGCTTCCTGCCCTTACAGCTTACATTCTATTCTAGAAATGGCAGACATTAGTGAGATATATTACCAAATGAGCACCATATTAGAGAAAATTAGAGCAGTGTGGGGAGATTGAGAACATAGGATGGTAACTAGAGTGCAGGCTGGAATATAAATAGATGATTAGAGTAGGCCTTTCTGAGATGATGACATTTAATCATAAACTTGAGCAAGGTAGAGATATCTGCAGAGGGAAAGTTCCAGCCTCATCTGGAATGTTTGCAGACAGTAAGGAAAGGCATGTGGATAGTGCAGAGCAAGCTAGGAATTGAGTGGGTAGTAGATCATGTTGGGTTTTCACAAAGGTTTTGGGTTTAGTCTTAGTGAAAGGAGAATTATTTGCAGCCAGTTGCAGGGGCAACAGATAACTGACAAAATGTGACCTCTAAAAGACTTCCCTAGATGCCATGTGGCAAGTTGACTTGAGGGAGGTAATGCTGGGAGTGAAGTTTTATAAGCTATTACTTGATAACAAACAACTACAAAATCTCAGGACACAAACAATAAGCATTTATTTAACTTATGTGTCTGTAAATCAGATGGAGGTCTGGGGATCCAGGCTTGGTCCTGTTGGGGCAAAACCACCAGGGTTAGCCCACTGCACCTCCCATCTTTGCCTGGAACTAGTAGGCTAGAACTATAATTTTTAGTATATAAGAATCATATACATGGGGCATTTTAAGCCATCATTTTGATTTAACATTAAAAAGTTGCATATCAAATCAAATTGTGGTCACCAGTATAGTTTTTTAGAGCTCTATGTGAAGAAGGGACAGTGAGTCTTTAGTGCTTTAATTCACAGAAATTCTCTAAATGTCATAGGGAAAGAAGCTGAACCGTGGTTGAAGTGGCTGATAAGATATATATATATATATATATATATATATATATATATATATCTTATTTTTAATATGTATATATATTATTCTTTTTTCTTTTTTTTTTTTCTTCGTGACTCTGGATACCACTAGAGACTATTTCCAACTGTGTTGCTCGTCATCACAGTTGCACAGTCAATGTCGTAAACAACCCAAATCTACCACTTCAAAGCTGAAATAACATATTTTTAATGTTGTAAATAAGACATCAGGATTTTTAAAGAAACAAACTGTGATGTAGGCAGCTCAATTTCTGGAAATGACTACTTTCCAAAATAATTTTCTTTTCTTCTGAAAGGGAGAAATACATGGTCTATTAATGGGCATATTTGAACATTACAAAAAATATGTAATATTCTAAACATTAAAAAAGAATAAAAAGAAACCTTATGAAGGCAAGATCCAAGATGGCTGCCGATTGGATGGCAGGCTGCAAGATAGTGTGTGAGTGAGAGAACCAAAGGAGGGTTCGTGGATGTGCAGGGAGTATCTATATTTGTGAGTAAGGGACTATTGGAGACTGGCAGACTGGCCCCCTTGACCAGGCATCCTCTACTGCAGCTGAAATATCTCCCAGAGCAGTTGGCTCTGCCACAGAGACCACACCATCTTGAAGGGGAGACTAGCTGTGATTGGGAGACAAGATGGGATCAGAAGCCCAGCCTTACCTTCAACCAGGGAGACATCAGATACCTCCCAGGCCCTACAACTACAACTTCCAGGGATCAGCTGCCTCAACTGTGAAGCCAAAAACTGTCAAACAACAGGACTCCAGCCTCCCTGACCACAGGCACCTAAATAATCTGTCCAGGTGGAGACAAAGCAGCAGGAATATGCAGATGTGGACAAACCCTGCACCTTCTCACAGAGCAGTTAGAAGGAAGAGCTGAATTGATCAACACCTACCTGTAATTGGCAAATTAAACAGAGCTGGTGAAGCAATCCATGGATAGAAAGGTCAGATATTGCCTTGAGGAAGGTGAGGTATGGGATCCAGGCTGGAGGGAGAAACACACGCAGCAGGATTTAGAATCTCAGAGGAAGACTGCACCCCACAAAATCCGTGGTTGTTGGGGTCAGTGTAGTCTGTGAATATTGAAGGGGGTTCACAGGGCTGCTGGCAGAAGGGAGCTCTAGAAATCAACCCACAGCTGGGCTAGGCCCAGAAAGACAGCCTGAAGTTCTACCAGTGTAGGAGCCCCTTTCACGTCCCATGTGGTTCAGGGTTTGGGTCCTGGAGAAGACAGCACACAATGAAAATAGACTAGAAAAGTATAAATTTGGCAATATTGGGGCCAGGTGGGGGCCCACCTCAAGTGGGAGGACTGCACATCTGGCCTTGCTATCCCTTTTATTAAGGCTGTGAAAAACACTCATAACCCTTAGGCAGGAAATAATAGAAATTTACATAAGACAAACAGAGGTGGAGGCTGCTTCAGCTAACAATGTCTCAACTAAACAGTGAGTGGTTAGAGCAATTAAGGTTGTTAACCAGCCTTCCGGGCTTCCTGTCCACATCTATTAGTGAAACAGTGATTGGTTTCTGGAATACCAGTATACCAGCTGCACAGTGCCAGGGGAAAAGGACATGTGCAGAGCAGCAGAGACATGTGCAACAGGGGTGCAGGGGCGGGGGGGGGAGGGGGAGGTTGTGAGTCCACGTGCTTACTCTGACTTTTTTTTTTTTTTTTTTTAAATCCTTGTTTTTGATTACTAAGCCCAGTACATAGGAACTTCCAATTAAAACATTCACAGAGCTGAAACCGGTTTGGCTCGGTGGATAGAGCGTTGGCCTGCAGACTCAAGGGTCTCAGGTTTGATTTTGGTCAAGGGCATGTACCTTGGTTGCGGGTACAACCCCAGTTGTGGGGGGAGGTCCTTCACAAGGCAGCTGATAGATGTTTCTCTCTCATTGATATTTCTAACGCTCTATCCCTCTCTCTTCCTCTATGTAAAAAATCAATAAAATATATATTAAAAAATAATAAAAACATTCTCAGAGACTGCAGAGGAAAGTTGTTTTTGTAGAGATCATAGTGGGAGAGATGAACAGAAAACCATCTCTGAGGATGCCCATTCCCCCAACCCAGTATTAAGTGCAGCAGGGAAAGCAAATTCTAAATACTGAGTAGAGAGGCCTTCTGGATGTCAATACAGAAACTGCCACCCAGGTTGAAACACAAATTGACTGTTATGTAAATACAACTAAATGCAGACTGAGAAACAAAGACATTCTGCCTGCTTTAAAAAAGGTTGTGGCTTATGACACAGAGGAGCTGTGGCTCACAGGAAACTTCAATATGTCCTGACTGCCTGACAGGAAACAGATGTGCCAAAGAGAAAAGTAGAGGAAGCGAATGACCTTCACTGCTGCACATTTTTATTTTTTATCTTTTACTTAAGAAAATAATTTGTTTTTTTTCTCACTTGATTTTACCTTTTTTATTATTTTTAATTATTATTAATACTATTATTTTACCTTTTAAAGTTTTGTTTTATTTTTTTCTTTATTTTATTTTTTTGGGGGATTAGTGTTCTACATTCTATTTTCATTTTTCCATTAGCATCACTTTACTCTATCTTAATTTTTTCTTTATGCCAACACTCTCTTCCTCACATTCCCCCTTTTTTGTCCTGTTTCTCTTACCCTGTTCCTGCTTTAATTTTTCTCTATCCTTTATTTTTAACCCCTGTTAAAAATTGATCTTATTTATATATCTAATTCCCGCTTATGTGCTCCAAATTCATATACACTTCTCTCTTCAGTATCCAAATTTTTTTCTTTCTTTTTTTCTTTTTGTTTTTTGTCTTTTGTTTTGCCTTTTTTTCCATCTTGTTGTTTTTGTTTGTTTGATTATTAATTAGTTTGGGTTTTTGTTTTTTGCTTGTTTTGCCCTTTTTTTTGGCTTCTGTTTTTCCTCTCCTCACTTGTGTCTTCTTATACTAATAGCTTAACTAATTCCAGTCACCAACTCAGGACTATCTACTTTCTATTCTCCTATTCCAATAGTTAACGAATACATAAATAGATAGATAGATTAAAGAAGGGGAAATTTATATGCACATACACACACACACACACACACACACACACATACACACTAGGAGCCAAGTGCACAAAATTGGTGCACTGGGGAGGGGGTCCCTCAGCCCAGCCTGCCCCCTCTCAAATACTGGGTGCCTTCAGGAGATGTCCTACTGATGGCTAAGTTACAGTTTGGCCTCCCTTTGTGGGAGGTGACCAGGGGAGGTGATCAGGGGAAGGCACCAGCCCCATCACCCAGCTGCTGCAGCCACTGCCAGTCACTGCAGCCACCAAGGTGTTTTCATTAACATGGACTCTAGTCCCTTTACCATGAAAAAAATGACAACTTTCTTTAGGCATTTTCAAGATGTGTCTTTCATAGGATATGACATTTCTTTTCTTTTTCTTTTTTTTCTTTTTTTTTTTTTAAATATATTTTATTGATTTTGTACAGAGAGGAAGGGAGAGAGATAGAGAGTTAGAAACATCGATGAGAGAGAGTCATCGATCAGCTGCCTCTTGCACACCCCCTATTGGGGATCTGCCTGCAACCAAGGTACATGCCCTTGACCGGAATCGAACCCGGGACCCTTCAGTCCCCAAGCCGACGCTCTATCCATTGAGCCAAACCGGTCCAGGCATGACATTTCTTTCTTTCTATTTTTTTTTTTAATCCTCACCTATAGATATGCTTCCATTGATTTTTAGAGAGTGTGGAAGAGAAAGGGAAAGACAGAGAGATTGGTTTGATTGGTTATTTCCAAGGAGCCTGCAACCTAGGTACATACCCTAGATGAGAATCAAACCTAGACCCTGTGGTTGGCAGGCTGAGGCATTATCCACTGAACCAACCAGTGAGGGCAGGATATGATATTTCCTAGCCCTCCAGCAATGGACCGTCACTTTTTCTCTTGGAGTGTGGTAGAAAAACCCTTTATCACCTTTTTGGATTCTTATTACCCAAGTTACTAAGAATATTACCAATGGCATACAGGGAGCTTAGCTGAGCAGTCAGAAAAGGTGTTTCCTCTGTAGTTCTCACTGATTGCCAGTTCAGCATCTACCCAAGCCTAAAGCCTCGGGGCCAGGATAGGTGTCCTTTAGCTTCCTCCAATGGCCAGCTCTGCCCCCAACTCCCTTCAATCAGTGGCTCTGCCCCTACCCAGGCCTAAAACCTTGGGGCCTGGGCAGAGGGCCCCAGCTCCTTCTGATAGCCAGCTTCTCCCCTGCCCAGGCCTAAGGCCTCTAGTCAAGGCTTTAGGCCTGGGCAGGGGCCCCCAAGCTCTCTCTGATCACTACCTCTGTCCTCCCAGGCCTGAAATCTCAGGGTCTGAGCAAGGGCCTCCCAGTTCCCTCCAATCACTGGCTCAGCCCCTGCCCCATCCTATCACCAGCTCCACCCCTGTCCAGTCCTAAAGCCTCAGGACATGAGAAGGTGCCCCCCCCCTCGCCCCCCCCGCAGCTTCCTCCAATCACCAGCTCTACCCCTTCCCAGGTCTAAAGCATCTAGCCGAGGCTTTAGGCCTGGGCAGGAGCCCCCAGGTCCCTCTGATCACCAGCTCTACCTTGTTCAGTTCTAAAGCCTCAAGGCCTGGGCAGGGGCCCCCTAGCTCCCTCCAATCACTGGCTTGACCCCTGACCCCTCCGATCACTGGCTGTGCCACCATCTTTGTTTGGTTAATTTGCATATTATTCTGATTGGCTATGGGTGTATCAGAGGTATGGTCAATTTACATATTTGTCTATTATTAGGTAATATACATATATATTTTTTCCTTTTTTTGTATTTTGTTTTTCACTTTTCTTCTTATATACTCATTCTCTTTCTACCTCCTCTATACTGAATTGTGGCTATCTCCCCATTCATTCAATTAATTGACCTTACCTTTTGGAAATAAACTTTGCCTCCTCAGATTCATCTGGGTGTTTGTTGTTTGGGTATTTGTTTTTGCATTTTTTTGATTAGTTGTTGTTTGTAGTTTGCATTTATCTCTGCGTGTTTGTTGCTTGCAATTTTTGGATTAGTTGATGTTTTATTGGAGTTTTCTCCTCCAATACATATATGTTTCCCCCTTCTCTTACTTTTCTCTTACATTTTTCCTTTTGTTCATATAATTTTTGTACCCTTTTTATTATCTCCTAATTCTCTTTTCTCTGGGGGTCACCTTATTTGTAGTTTTTAGTATCATGAATACATTTGTGTTTGGTGTCTTATGCATTGTGTAGTGTTGTGTTGCATTTTGTGCCTTTAAGTCAATGTAGGAGATAGAGTGCTACATAACCTGGCCCCCATACAAGAGTGATCATGGGAGACAAAGAATCAGGCCACATACCAAAGAAAAGGAGGCATCACCAGAAAAGGAAGTAAATGAAATAGAAGCAAGCAAGATGTCAGAGAAAAAAAATTCAGAGAAATGGTCATTAGATTGCTGAAAATGATGGAAGAAAAATTAGACAATATGTGTAAGAACTAAGAGGAAATGAAGAACCAAAAAAAAAAGTGAAAAATGACATCACTGCAATAATGAACTCAATAGAAAGGATCAAGAATAGACTAGAAGAAGCAGTGAGCTAGAAGACAAGGTAGAAAAAATACCCAAGGAGAACATCATCTAGAAAAAATACTTAAAAAAGGAGGAGAGCCTAAGTGAACTTTGAGACAACATGAAATAAAACAACATATGCATAATAGCGGAACCAGAAGAAGAGGAAACTTAGCAAGGAATATAAAACTCGTTTGAAGAAATAATGACAGAAAACTTCCCTGATATAGCAAAGAAAAAACTCATATAAGTCCAAGAAGCTCACAGAGTGCCAAACAAGATGAATCCCAAAAGAACAAAACTAAGTTACATTATAATGAAACTGGCAAACACCAATGACAAAGTAATAATCTTAAAGACTGCCAGAGAGAGACAGAAATTTACCTACAAAGGATTCCCCATCAGACTATCGTCAGATTTCTCAAGAGAAATACATCAGGCCAGAAGGGAATGGAATGAAATATGCAAAGTCATGCAAAGCAAGGGTATGAATCCAAAAATATTGTACCCAGCAAGGCTATCAATCAAAATTGAGGGTGAAATCAGGAGCTTCACAGATAAAAAAGGAGTAAGGGAGTTTATTACCACAAAACCAGCAATGCAAGAAATGCTAAAGGGTAAAATAAAAGAAGAAATTAGAAGGGAAGAAGGGACACCAGTATAAAGAATAAAAACAGTGACAAACAAGTCAACCAATCAAACCAATCTCTCTGTCCTTCCCTTTCTCTTCCACATTCTCAGAACAAAGTACTCACACAGACTGATGCTTAAAGGATTGAAAAAGGTTTTCCAGATGAATGGAAATGAAAAAATAAAAGCTGGGGTAGCAATACTTATATCTGACAAAATAAATCTTAAAGTAAAGACCATAACAAGAGATAAGAAAGGCCACTTCATAATACTAAAGGGAGCAACTCAACAAGAAGATATAACTGTGGTAAACATATACACACCCAAAACAAGAGCACCCAACTACATAAAAACACTTCTGGAGAATATCAAAGGGGAGATTGAAAGCAATACAGTCATAGTAAGGAACTTTAATACCCCACTAACACCACTGGACAAATCATCTAAACAAAAAATCAGCAAAGAAATAGCAATTCTAAATGATTATCTAGAACAAATAAAATTAATTGACATCTTCAGAACATTTCACCCCAAATCCACAGTATATACTTTCTTCTCAAGTACACATGGATCATTTTTAAAGACATACCACATATTGGGACACAGGCAAAGTCTCTTCAAATTCAAGAAAATAGAATCCATATCAAGCATCTTCTCAGATAACAATAGCATAAAACTAGAAATCAACTACAATAAAAACAATTTTAAAAATCAAACACCTGGAGGCTAAATACCATGCTGTTAAACAATTATTGGGTTACCAAAGAGATCAAAGAAGAAATAAAAAGCAACATGGCAACAAATGACAATGAAAACACAGCAATCCAAAATCTATGGGACACAGTGAAAACAGTCTTGAGAGGGAAGTTGATACCTCTGCAAGCTACCTCAAAAAATGAGAAACAATGGTAATAAACTATCTAACCCTACAACTCAAAGAGTTAGAATGAGTTAGTAAGAAAAGCCCAGTGTGAGCAGAAGGAAGGAAATAATAAAGATCAGAGCGGAGATAAAGACCAAAAAGCAAAGCAAAACAAAACAAAACAAAATACAAAATATCAGCAAAACCAAGACATGGTTCCTTGAAAGGATAAACAAAATTGATGACCAGGCTCACCAAGAAGCAAAGAGAGAGGACCCAAATAAACAAAATCAGAAATGAAAGAGGTGAAGTAATGACTGATCCCACAGAAATACACACGATGATGAAAAAATACTATGAACAATGCTATTCCAACAAAATAGACAATCTAGAGGAAATGGTCATATTCTTATAAAAATACAAGCTCCCAAAACTCAATCAAGAACAATAAAAAATAACTAAATAGGCTGATAACTACCAAAGAAATTGAGACAGCAATCAAAAATCTTCCAGCAAACAAAAGCACTGGTCTGGATAGCTTTACAAGGGAGTTCTACCAATCATTCAAAGAAAAACTAAAACCTATCCTCCTCAGACTATTCCAAAAAATTCAAGAGGAAGCAACACTTCCAAGTTCTTTCTATGAAGCCAGCAATGCCCTAATCCCAAAACTAAATAAAGACACCACAAAAAAGAGAACTACAGGCAATATTATTGGTGAACTCAGATGCTAAAATCCTCAACAAAATTCTAGCAAATCAGATTCAGCAATACATTAGAAAGATCATACATCCAAGTGGGATTTATTCTGGGGATACAATGATGGTACAATATCCACAAATCAATAAATGTGATATATCACATAAACAAAATGAGAGACAAGAATCACATAATCATATCAGTCGATACAGAAAAAAAACATTTGAAAAAAATCCAATACCCTTTCTTGATAAAAACTTTCAGCAAAATGGGAATATTGGGATCATACCTCTACATAATAAAAGCCCTATATGACAAATCTATAGCCAGCATCGTACATAATGGGCAAAAACCAAACTCATTTTCCCTAAGAACAGGAACAAGACAGGAATGCCCACTTTCACTACTCCTGTTTGATATAGTACTGGAAGTGCTAACCATAATAATCAAACAACAAGAAGAAAAAAAGGCACCAAAATTGGAAAAGAAGAAGTAAATCTGTGCTTATTTGCAGATAACATGATACTGTACATAGAAAACCCTAAAGACTCCATAAAAAAAACTAATAAATAAATTTAGCAATAAAGCAGGATACAAAATTGACACCCAGAAATCTATGGCCTTTTTTCTACACTAACTAGGCCTGGTTGGTGTGAGGCCCGGTACACAAAATTCAAGCAAGGGGTGATCCCGTCAGCCTAGCTTGCACCCTCTCCAATCCAGGACCCCTCAGGGGATGTCTGACTGCCCATTTATACCTGATCCTGGGGATCGAGCCTAAACCAGCAGTCGGAAATTCTCTCACAATCCGGGATCGCTGATTCCTCACTGCTGACCTGCCTGCCTGCCTCATTGTTCCTAACTGCCCCCCTGCCAGTCTGATCACCCCTAACCACTTCTGCCTGTTGGCCTGATCACACCTAACTGCCTCCCCGCAGGCCTGTTTACCCCTGAATTCACCCATTCCAGACTCATTGTCCCCAATTGCCCCCCTCTTCCATCCTGGTCACCCCTAAATGACCCCCTGCTGTCCTGGTCACCCCCAACAGTACCCCCCAGTGGTATTTTCTCCCCCAAATTCCCCCACACTTGCTTGCCTGCTTGCACTATGCAGCCTTCTGTTCAGTCATTTGGTTATCCCTCACTAACCACTGCTCCAGCCTGCTCACTCCATGCATCCTGCTCTTCAGTTGATTGGTCATCCCTCACTAATTCCCTGCCAGCCTTGTGGTCCCATGCATCCTATGTTCAGTCATCCGTCCAGTTGTTTCATTGTGATGGCCCCTGGTTTTTTATATATTGGACAATGAACTCACAGAAAGAGAAATGAAAAAAAAAAAAGAAATCCCATTTACATTACAGCAAAAACAATTAAGATACCTATGGATAAACTTAACTAAGGACATAAAAGATCTGTACTTGGAAAATTATAAAACATTGAAAAAAAGAGATCAAGGAAGACATAAATAAATAGAAGAACATACCATGTTCATGGATTGGTAGAAAGAACATCATTAAAATGTCCATACTACCCAAAGCAATCTATCTACAGATTCAATGCAATCACTATTGAAATACCAACAGCATATTTCTAAGATTTAGAACAAACTCTTCAAAAATTCATATGAAATTTAAAAAGACCTCAAATAGCCACAGCAATCCTGAGAAAGAAGAACAAAGTTGGAGGGATCATAATTACCAGATATCAAGCTGTATTACCAAACCACAGTTCTCAAAACTGCTTGGTACTGGCATAAGAACAGACATATAGACCAATGGAACAGAACAGAGAACCCGGAAATTGACCCAAGCCATTATGCTCAATTAATATTTGACAATTGAGGCAAGAGCATACAATGGAGTCAAAACAATTTCTTTAATAAATGGTGCTGGTAAATTTGATCAGATACATGCAAAACAATGGAACCAGATCACCAACTTACACCATATACATAAACAAACTCAAAATGGATAAAGGACTTGAGTGTAAGACATGAAACCATAAAAATCCTACAAGACTCCATAGGCAGCAAAATAGCAGATATTTGTCATAGCAATATATTTACAGACAGAACTCCTAGAGCAATGGACACTAAGGAGAAAACAAATGGGACTACATAAAGATAAAAAGCTTCTGCACAGCAAAAGAAACCATCAACGAAACAAGAAGAAAGACCACTGCATGGGAGAATATATTTGCCAATATTTCCAATAAGGGTTAAATCTCCAAAATTTACACTTGATCTTAGCCAAAAGGCCGAGAAGTGATAAAATCTCCAAAATTTACAGAGAACTCATGCAACTTAACAAAAGGAAGATAAACAATCCAATAAAAAATTGGCAAAGGATCTAAATTGACACTTATCAAAAGAGGACATACAGAAGGTCAAGAAACATAAAAACATGCTCAAAATACTAATCATCTGAGATATATGAATCAAAAGAACAATAAGATACCATCTCACACATCTCAGAATTGCTATCATCAACAAATCAATAAATGACAAGTGCTGGTGAGAATGTGGAGAAAAAAGAACCCTCCCTCATTGCTGGTGGGAATTCAGACTGGTGCAGCCACTGTGGAAGACAATATGGAGTTTTCTCAAAAAGTTAAACTGGAGCTCCCATTTGACCCAGTAATCCCACTTTTAGGACTATATCACAAGAAATCAGAAACACCAATCAGAAAGGATATATGCACCCCTATATTCATAGCAGCACAATTAGCAATAGTTAAGATTTGGAAACAGCCTAAGTGCCCATTAGCAGATGAGTGGATTTACAAACTGTGGTACATCTATACAAGAATACTATGCCACTATAAAAAAAAAAAAAAAAAAAAAAAAAAAAAAAGAACTTTTGCCATTTGAAACAGCATGGATGAAACTGGAGAGCATTATGCTAAGTGAAATAAGCTGGTAGGAGAAAGATAAATATCACATGATCTCACTCACATGTGGGATATAATCATATATAATAAAAAGGTAATATGAAAATTAACCATCACTCCAACACACAAGATTGCTGCCCCAGGCGATCAAAGTTGGCCGCCCCTATGTGGATACAAGATGGTCACCACAAGATGGCCAGTAGTTGTGTGTGTGTGGGGGTGTTTGAGGGGGGCGACCAGGCCTGCAGGAGAGGGCAGTTAGGGGAACCAGTCCTGCAGGGGAGGGCAGTTGGGGGGAGACCAGGCCTGCAGGGGAGGGAAGTTAGGGGCAACCAGGCCTGCAGAGGAGGGCAGTTTGGGGGAATCAAGCCTGTAGGGGAGAGTAGTTGGGGCCCACCAGGCTGGCAGGGGAGGGCAGTTAGGGGTGACCAAGCTGGCAGGGGAGGGCAGTGAGGGGTGACCAGGTCCGCAAAAATGGGCAGTTGAGGGTGACCAGGACAGCAGGGGAGGGCAACTGGGTTGGGGGGCAGGCCAGAAGGGGAGGGCAGTTAGGGACAATGAAGATGGCAAGGGAGGGCAGTTAAGGGTAACTGAGCTAGCAGGGGAGGACAGTTGTAGTGGGAACAGGCCTGCAGGAGAGGGCAGTTAGGGGCAAACAGGCTGGCAGAGGAGGGCTGTTAGGGTTCACTAGGCCATCAGGGGAGGGAACTTATGGGCAATTGGGTTGGCAGGGGAGCAGTTAGGCTTCAATCAGGCTGGAAGGGGAGTGGTTAGGGGGTGATCAGGCTGGCAGGCAGAGCAGCTAGGGCCAATGAGGCAGGAAGGCATGAGAGTGGTTGGGAGCCAGAAGTCCTGGATTGTGAGAGGGTTGTTCTAGATTGGAGAAGGTGTGGGTGGGCTGAAGGAACCTTCCCCCACCCCTGTGCATGAATGTCATGCACTGGGCATCTAGTCTATGTAATAAAAATTCAGTGGTCATAATGCCATAATGACCAAAGGCTGGTCATGTGGAGGTACCTTGACAGTGTGTCCCACGGCGCCGGTGTGACTTGACTCTGAGTCTCGAAGCACCAGCAGGACTTGACTCTGGATCCTGCAGTGTGCCAAATCTGGGTCTCACATGCTGGGCCCCTAAGTGATTAACATGATTTGATAAGAAAGAATAGATCAAGAGAAAAATGGTAGAGGAGGGGGTGTTAGAGAGCAACCAAAGGACTTGTATGCATGCATATTATCATAACCAATGGACAGAGACACTGGGAGGTGAGGGCTTGCCCAGAGTGGGAATATCTGGATTGGAGGTCAATTGGAGAAAAAGGAGACATATTTAAAACTTTAGACAATAAAAAACAAACAACTTATCAATACAACTAAAGACTAAATAAGAAATTCATGTGCCATTTGCCATCATCTTTCTTGCTGAAACATCCATATTGTCATTACAGGACGTGCTAATTGGTAGAAGGCGATGGGGACTAAGATAAATACCAAGAACATAACCTGTAATTTAGGTTCATGTTCCAGACAGATATCCAGACCTATATGATAATCATCCTACATGTCATAAATATAAAATTATGATTTAGGATTTTTAAATTTAGGAGGAAAACAAACTGCAGAGCAACTGATTGAATAGGGAAGCTCATCCTGTGTGCAAACCCCACAGATTCAGCACAAAGAGCTGCATTCAGGCATGGGAACAGGAGCAAAGAATGACAAGCCATATCATGTCTCTCACTAAGACAAAACTATTGTTTTTAATTTTTAATGTAATTGTAATGCTACTTTTCTAAACATTGTGTTGCAGCTTTTTCTATTAAAATGGTATTTTATGTGCTACCTTCTAGGTATTTTTATGTGCTACCTTCTAGGTATTTTTATGTGCAAACATTTGAGAACATATGCCAAAGAGCTGCAAGCAAATTCAGTGCAGTCACTCACCTGCACAGGTCAGGTAACAGCTGAGGAAAGTAGGAAAGGCTTTCCATTGGAAGAAAAAATTAATCCTAATAAGTTTCAGTCTACAACACCCAGCTGTGCAACAAGCCCAGCCAGTTCTAAGAAAGATGAAACAGGTACACCCATAATAGCATTGACCAATCCACATTAAAAAGAAAAAATACATACACAAGTTCATTCAGCAGCTGTTAAGATGACCTCTAGCCTTCACACTTGTTACAATGACAGGTCCTCTTTCTAACATCCACTAGACTTGACTTTCTCAGGTGACCTGAAAATGACAGGGAAATTATTAGCTATATCCCTCCAGCCATCAACATTTCACAAGCACTTGTGTAGACTTTAACCTCAAAAATAGTTGCTAACCCTAGCCCTAACACTAACCCTAGCCCTAACCCTAACCCTAACCCTAGCCCTAACACTAACCCTAGCCCTAACCCTAACCCTAAGCCTCCATCTGAAATAGCAGTTGATTGAAGGATAGTAAGAAATATAGGTTCTAAGCCAAGCAGAGCTGTTAGCATGCTCCTACTGACCACAGAACTGTTGGGACTGAAATGTTGTCATCAGCTGAGTTGCATCTGAGTATTCAAATTGTGGTTGTTTTCTGTTCCAGATTGGTCAAAACACAGGCACTTTGTAGTGTTGCAGAATAGAGATGCAGGACTTGAGTTTCTCAATTATAAAGATGAGTTTATAGCTTATTGAAACTTCAACACTTACAGCCCCCTCCTTGTTCAGGAATTTGGGGGAAATTGGTACTGTGAGCTCCATGCCCCTCACAGGCACAGTTGCTCTGCTAATGGATCTGTTTCCATGATGAGAGTGTGCAGCCTCACTCAAAGGTGAAGCTATCATCACATACATGGATAAAATATGGGGTAACCATAATGCCCTGCAAACCTTCAGGAATGAATTTGCCCTCTAAAACACCACCTGTAAAATTCATACATAATCATGAGTTCAGCCATCTGTGGAAATAAACCAAACGATTGCAAATATGTGGCTGACAACATTGGGAATATTCAAAACTCAATCAAGGGGACTAGGGTGTAATTTCAGAGAAACAAAACCAAACTGTAATTTAGAGAAATAAATCCTAATTAATTTTATTGAACCTAGTTTAAAAACAGATGCTGGAGCACAAGGCTGGAGCAGAAACAGAGACTCGGAGACCCACCTTCAACAGCGTTGATTCAGTTTATGGGTCTTTTTGTTTCACTCTTAGACACTTTATTTTTTTCCCATTTTTTTTTATTAAGGTATTATATGTGTACATAGCTTTACCATTGCCACAACCCCACCCACTCCCATACATGCCATCACCCTCCAGTGTTTTGTGTCCATTGGTTATGCTTATATGCATGCATACAAGTCTTTCACTTGATCTCCTATATCCCATAGCTCTCCCTAAACTTCCTGCTGTAATTTGATAGTCTGATTGATGCTTCCCTGTCTCTGATCTATCTTTGTTCATCAGTTTATAATGTTTGTTATCCACAAATGAGTGAGATGATGTGGTATTTTTCTTTCATTGACTGACTTATTTTAGTTAGCCTAATGCTCCCCAGTTCCATTCAGGTTGCTGAAAATGGTAAGAATTCCTTCTTTTTTATAGCATCATAGTTTTCCATTGTGTAGATGTACCATGCTGATGGGCACCTAGGCTGTTTCCAAATCTTAGCTATTGTAAATTGTGCTGCTATGAACATAGGGGTGCATGTATCCTTTCTTATTGGTGTTTCTAGTTTCGTAGGATACATTTATAGAAATGGGATAACTGGGTCAAATGGGAGTTTTGTTTTTAGTTTTTTGAGGAAACTCCAAACTGTTCTCCACAGTGGCTACTCCAGTTTGCATTCCCACCAGCAGTGCAAGAGGGTTCCTTTTTCTCCACATCCTCACCAACACTTGCCATTTGTTGATTTGTTGATGATAGCCATTCTGACAGGTGTGAGATGGTACCACATTGTCGTTTTTATTTGCATCTCTCAAATAATTAGTGACTTTGAGCATGTTTTCATGTGTCTCTTGGCCTTCCTTCTGTCTTCTTTTGAAAAGATTCTATTTAGATCTGTTGCTCATTTTTTTTTATTACTGGATCATTATTCTTTCTTTTATTGAATTGTATAAATTGCCTGTAGATGTTGGAGATTAAGCATTTATCAGTGATAACATTTGAAAATATGTTCTCTCATACAGTGGATTTTCTTATTGTTTTATTGATAGTTTCTTTTAAAAAATACATTTTATTGATTTTTTTACAGAGAGGAAGGAGAGAGGGATAGAGAGTTAGAAACATCGATGAGAGAGAGAGACATTGATCAGCTGCCTCTTGCAAACCGCCTACTGGGGATGTGCCCACAACCAACGTACATGCCCTTGACCAGAATTAAACCTGGGACCATTCAGTTCGCAGGCCAACACTCTATCCACTGAGCCAAACCGGTTTCAGCTTGACAGTTTCTTTTTTTTGTGAAAAAGCTTTTTAAAAAAATTTCTTTATTGATTAATGTATCACATAATTGTCCTCATCCCCCAATTTCCATCCCAAACCCCTCCCCATGCATCCTCCCATCCCCCTGTTGTTTGTGACCACTGGTTAGACTCATATGCATGCACACAAGTCCTTTGGTTGATCTCTCCCCCTTTTCCCCACCCTCCTCTGATCTATGCTTCCTTGACTCTGGGTCTGTTCTGGTTCATCACTCTATGTTGTTCATTATTTCCCCTAGATGAGTGAGATCATGTGCCACTAGAAATAAACTTATAAAAACCGAAAATAAGACTAGCAATAATGGTTATGCTGAGAGGCAAATGAATCAGTCTGTAGTGAGTTTCTTTCTGGGACAACAGTTCTTTTGAATCCCAATTTCAATGTCAAACAGTTCCTTATGTGTACATGTCAGCAATGATATTTCAGTTCTGGATTGTGGATATATGGTCTGACCCACTCTGCAGTTATGCACAGCTGCTGACTGCTAGCATGGCAAGGAATCTTCAACGTCTTTTATCTCTGGACTGTTTCTTCTCTGTTACTTCATGGCTGGAGTAGACCTGTCAATTTCTCTCTGTTGCAGGAATCCACATGGTCTCAGAGTTGTTTTCTGAAATTATACAAATATATTCAAAGGAATACAAAGAATTCCTTTCTATAAATTTGACTTGCAATCCTTTTTCATTTTTTTGCCCAAACAATTTTCCTTTGGCTTGTTTTGACACCATGAATGTTTTACGTGTGATATCTTGTTGTTAGCATTAAAAATGAAAGTTAATTTTCTAAAGTAAAAAAATTTTAGATGTAATTTACTTACAAAATATTTTTGCTTACATGATATTCTTCTACTATTCCTCTTTTTAATTTAAATATTAGGAGACTTTTAGAAATTTTATAATGTAGTCTTGATAGCTTTTAAATTTTAATTTTTGATGTAATCCCATTTGTTTATTTATTTCTTTTTAAATTCCATTGCCCTTGGAGCAGTATCAGTGAAGAAGTTCTTTTGGCATGTCTGAGATTTTGCTGTCTATGGATTCCTCTAGTATTTTTATGGTTTCCCATTTAAGTTTAAGTCCTATATCCATTTTTAGTTTATTTGTGTGTATGGTGTAAGTTGGTGGTCTAATTTCAGTTTTTTGCATGTATCTGTCCAATTTTCCCAACACCATTTGTCCAAGAGACTGTCTTGACTCCATTGTATGTTCATGCCACCTCTGTCAAATATTAATTGAGCATAGTAATTTGGGTCAATGTCTGTATTCTCTATTCTATTCCATTGATTTATATGTCTGTTCTTGTGCCAGTACCAGGCTGTTTTGAGGACAGTGGCTTTGTAATATAGTTTGAAATTTGGTAGTGAGATCCCACTTACTTTGTTCTTCTTTCTGAGGATTGCTGTGGCTATTCAGGGTCTTTTTTTTTTATTCCAGACGAATTTTTGGAGTGTTCTTTCTAAGTCTGTGAAATATGCCATTGGTATTTTAATGGGGAGTTCATTGAATCTATAAATTGATTTGGATCCAATTTGCTAGAATTTTGTTGAGGATTTTGGCATCTATGTTCATGAGGGATATTGGCCTGTGATTCTCTTTCATTGTGTTGTCTTGATCTGGTTTTGGGATTAGGGTGATGCTGGCTTCATAGAAGGAGCTTGGAAGTATTCCTTCCTCTTGAATTTTTTGGAATAGTCTGAGGAGGATAGGTTTTAGTTCTTCCTTGAATGTTTGGTAAAACTCTGCTGTGAAGCCATCTTGCCCCGGGCTTTTGTTTGCGGGAAAGTTTTGATGGCTGCTTCAATATCTTTCATAGTTATTGGCCTATTGAGATGTTTAGATTCTTCCTGATTGAGTTTGGGAAGGTTGTATTTTTCTAGGAAAATGTCCATTTTCTCAAGGTTGTTCAGTTGGTTGGAATAGAGTTGTTCATAGTAGTTTTTAACAATCCTTTGTATTTTGGTAGTGTCTGTTGTTATTTCTCCTCTTTCATTTCTAATTTTGTTTGTTTGGGTCCTCTCTCTTTGCTTCTTTCAGAGCCTGGCTAGAAGTTCATCAATCTTTTTTTATCCTTTCTAAGAACCAGCTCTTGGTTTTGTTGATCTTTTGCATTGTTTCTTTGGTCTCTATGTTGTTTATTTCTGCTCTGATCTTTATTATTTTCTTCCTTTTGTTTACATTGGGCTTTTCTTGTTGCTCTTTCTCTAACTCCTTGAATTATAGAGTTAGGTAATTTATTACCATTTTTTCTTGTTTGTTTTTTTTTTCAGTATGCTTGTAGAGGTATGAACTTCCCTCTCAAGACTGCTTTCCATGTGACCCATAGATTTTGGATTGTCATATTAAATTGTCATTTGTTTCCAAGATGTTTTTGTTTCTTCTTTGATCACTCTGGTAACCCAGTCATTGTTTAATAGCACACTGTTTAGACTCCATGTGTTTGATTTTTTTGGATTGTTTTTATTGTAGTTGATTTCCAGTTTTATGCCATTGTGATCTGACAAGATGCTTGAAATGAGTTCTATCTTCTTGAATTTGAAAACATGTTGCCTATGACCCAAAATATAGTCTGTCTTTAAAAATGACCCATGTGCATTAGAAAATAATGTTTGTTCTGTGGGTTTATGGTGAAATGTTCTGAAGATGTCAATTAATTCCATCTGATCTATTGAGTCATTTAGGATTGATGTTTCTTTGCTGATTTTTTGTTTAGAGGATTTGTCCAAGGTGATAGTGGGATATTAAAGTCTCCTACTATGATTGCTGTCAATCTTTTCCTTGACATCTTCCAGGAGTTTTTTTTTTTTAAATGTATTTAGATGCTCCTATATTGGGCGCATATATATTTACCAGAGTTATTTCTTCTTGTTGGATTGCTCTCTTTAGTGTTATGAATTGGCCTTCCTTATCTCTTGTTATAGTCTTCACTTTGAGATCTAATTTGTCAGATATAAGTATTGTTACCCCAGCTCTTTTTTTTTCATTTCCAATTGCCTGAACAACCTTTTCCAATCCTTTCACCCTCAGTATGTGCATGTCTTTTTTTTCTGAGGTGGGTTTCTTGTAGACAGAAGATATATGGGTCTTATTTTTTTATCCAATCCATTACCCTATGTCTTTTGACTATGGAATTTAATCCATTTTCATTGAAAGTTATTATTCATAGATACTTATTTGTCACCATTTTTTATTCTTTATTCCTGTGTTCCTTCTTCACTTCCTATTTCTTCTTTTTTTCGTTTTTGTTTGTTTATTTGTTTTTGTTTTTTTACAGCAGACCCTTTACCATTTCTTGCATTGCTGGATTGGTGGTGATAAATTCCTTTAGTCCTTTTTTTGTCTGTGAAGCTCCTGATTTCACCTTCAATTTTGATTGATAACCTTGGTGGATAAGTATTCTTAGATTCAGACCCTTCCTTTGCATGAATTTGTATATTTAATCCCATTCCCTTCTGGCCTGATGAGTTTCTGTTGAGAAATAAGTTGATAGTCTGATGGGGGTTCTTTTGTAGGTAACTTTTTGTATCTCTCTGGCTGATTTTAAGATTCTTACTTTTTCATTTGTGTTTGCCAATTTAAATATAATGTGCCTTGGTATTGGTCTTTTGGCATTCATTTTGCTTGGGACTTTGTGAGCTTATTGGATTTGTGTGTGTTTTTTCTTCCCTATATCAGGAAAGTTTTCTGTCATTATTTCTTCAAACAGGTTTTCTATTCCTTTCTCAGTTTCCTCTCCTTCTGGTACCCTTATTATATGGATGTTGTTTTGTTTCATGTTGTCCAAAATTTTCCTTAAGCTCTCCTGCTTTTTAATTTTTTTTTCTAGAGGTTGCTTTAATTGGGTATTTTTTCCCCCATCTTGTCTTCTAGCTCACTGATGCAGTCTTCTGCTTCTTCAAGTCTACTCTTGATGCTTTCTATTGAGTTCTTTACAGTAGTGATGTCATTTTTCATTTCTTCTTGGTTCTTCTTCATTTCCTCTTGGTTCTTACTCATATTGTCAAATTTGTCTTCCATTCTTTTCAGCCATATTATGACCATTTCTCTGAATTCTTTCTCTGATAGATTGCTTTCCTCCATTTTGTTTACTTTATTTTCTGGTGACACCTGCTTTTCTTTCATATATGGGCTGTTTCTTTGTCTCCCAGTGGTCTCTGCTCTCCATATGTCTGATTATGTTTTTCTTTCTCTCCTGCACTGATTTAAAGGCATGAAATGCAACACAACTAGGTACAACACACAAAACACTGAATAGAAATATATTCATGATATTAATAACCTCCAATAAAGTTGACCACCAGAGAAAGGCAAATTAGGGGATAGGAGAGAAAGAAGAAGTGGTCAAAAAAAAGAAAAAAAGGAGTGTCAAAATGAAATTGGGAAAAGGGGGAAAAAAGTAATAGAGACAAGAAAGAGACTAAGAGAGAAAAGGGGAACAAACTATATATATATATATATATATATATATATATATATATATATACAGAAAACTCCAATAAAACAAGAACTAATCCTAGTAAATGCCAGTAAAACATACCTGGGATTAATGAAAACTAGAACACCAACTAATATCAAGCATGGCAAGGGAAATCAGAAGCATAAAAACAAAGAAAAAGAATAAGCAAGACAATCTCACACAGAAAGCATAAAAATTAAATATAGTATACTTTCAAGCAAACAACAACAAAAGGATAGAGAGGAAAACAATTTTTGATTAGTTAAGACTGGGAAGAGAGAGATGTGTATGAACTTGGAGCAACGGATTGGAAATTCGATATATAAGTAGAGTGAAATTTTTACAGGGTGTAAACAGAAAGAACAGGGAAAATATAAAGCAGTAAAGGGGTAAGTTAAACAGGACACCAAAGGGGGAAAGATTATGAAGAGAGTGATAGCATCAACATAGAGTTGGGATAGAATAAAATGATGGTAAGGAAAGATGAAAATAGAATGTAGAACACTAATCCCGAAGTAAAATAAAGACAAAATAAAATGACACTTAAAAAAAGATAAAATAGTAGTAGTAATAATACTGATTGAAATTTTTTAAAAAAATGTAATAATTAAAAAGGTAAAATCAATTGAGGAAAAAATTAAAAAATATAGTTTCTTAAGTAAAAGATGCAATAAATGAAAATAAAAAATAAAGGAAAATGTTCAGTAGTGAAAAGTCATTTACTTCCTCTATTGTTCTGTTAGGCACACATGTTTCTCAGTCTAGACAGTATTGCATTTCCCTGTGTTCCACTGCTCCTCGGTATTGTAAGCCAGTTCTGAATTTTAAGCTAGCAGTGTCTTAATTTCTCATATTACTTTATTTTTTATTACACAATAGTCAATTTGTGATGCAGCCCCTAGGTGACAGTGTTTCTGCATTGATTGCATTTGTGATGCAGCCCCTAGGTGACAGTGTTTCTGCACTGATGTCCAGAGGCAAATATTTGGCCTCTGTAGCTTGTATTTAGATCTTTCTTTCTCTGAAGCACTCAATACCAGTTTGTGGAAGTGGGCTGCCTCAGAGCTGGCTCTCCGATGGTCACTTCCCACTCTGATCCCCAGGTTCTGGAAAAACAACTTTCCCCTGTAGTCTCCCAGTGTGTCCCCAACTGGGTAATCCTATGTATTGGGCTTAGTAATCAGAAGCAAGGATTTGAACAGGAAAAAGCCCAAGTGTGTGAACAATGGGTCTGCACACAAGTCTAAGCAGCTGGCACAACTTTGAAATGCTGTTACTTCGTGCCAGATCAAAATGGGTTACTTTTTAGAGATCCCTTCTGTTAGCAGGGTCCTGTAAATGTGTGACCCCCTTCCACATTTACAGGTCACTCCAGCTCCACCTGCCACAGATTTTTCTCAGCACAGACTTCTCTGGTCCTCCAGCTCCTGAAAAACTCGAGTTTCTCTCTCCCTCTGGGACTAGAGACTTCACCTTATCCCAGACAAAGTCTGACCTTTCTGTGGTGGAGTGAAGAGCTTATTTGAATCCGTGTGTTTGCACCAATTTGGGACAGGTATTTTGGGGCTCACAGCTGTTCAGTAGTCACCACATTTGTGGATTTTCAGGCTTCCAATAAGATCCACTTTCCCCTTCAAGATGGTGCAGTCTCCACGTCCGAGCTGGTGTCTCTGGGAAGGGAAACCAGCCGCAGAGGGGGTTGCCCAGTCAGGGAAACCCCATCCAGCAGTCTCTCCCCTTCTCCTGGAGTATAGCTGTCCATTAACTTACCAACAAACACTACCTGTTCAACACTTAGGTGTTCTTTCTTTCTGCTCCGGAACAAGGCTCATGACATGTCTATCTATTTCACTGCCATTTTTTTGGTCCCAGGTCATGGATCTTGAGAGAGGGGCAAGGCTGAAATCAATGGGGAGGCTCATTCTTCCATTGCTCAGGGCTGAAACAACAAGCCTGTGCCAGTTACGGCCATGCTGGGTCTCCAAATGTCTTCAGGTCCACCACAGGGGAGGAAGAGGAATCCCTCCCCTGAGGCATTGGGAATATCTCTTCCTCATACTATATTCCACCAAATATTTATTTTATTTTTTAAAAAATGCCCCTTTAAAAACAGCTGTTCTGAATTAAGTATCCCTAAAACTCTCATATATTAATACTTCCCTTTGCTCGGACTTCATGGCTACCAAGCAAGTTTTTTTTTTTTTTTTTTTTTTTTTTTAATAATAATTCTTCTCCCTACTAAAGTGAAGAAGGTTCCTAAATGGCAAGTATCAATACCAGTCACCAGCATTAAATATGCCTAATTATGAAGCTATAAAATCCAGTTTAATTATCATTCTCTTATGAGTTTAATGGGCTCCAATAATAACAAAGTCATAGTCCAGGTGAAGTCACTCTCCTGTCCAGCTGAGGCTCCATCCTTGGATGAATCCCCCTCCTCTGGTGCCTCAGTGACATGCCCCTACCCTCTAATCTCTCTCCCTCTCATCACCTATTACTCCCCCACTCCCCATGAAAGCTGCCTGCCCTGCTCTCTTCAAACTACTGCACAAGTGTGAATCAGAGTGTTAACTTTGTACTGGTCGACTGACAAGAATTGTTCTATCACAGTAAAATCCAGTGAAAAAGCAACTGGGCAGATTTTACCAATACTTGCTGTGGCATTGGAGTGAAGGTGGAGTGGAAGTGAAGTGGGGATGGAATGGGGAAGGGTTAAGGAGGATGAGGGAAGATAGGAAAGGTGGGGGAGAGTGAGATGGAGTGGGGGATGGAGTGGGGTGGAGTCGGGGGTAGGTGACTGCTGGTGGGACATAGGAAGCAAGTGGATAATACAGGCATTTTTGAGGATGCACACAGACAAAAGATATTCTTTCCTCTCTTAAAGCTAGAGGAACTGTGAAACCCATATGGGTGGGTCAGGGAAAGTCATCTGTGCATCCACACAAACACTACATGGAAACACTGAGAGGTAAATGTTTGCAGAAGGCACTTATAAGAGGAGAAAAAATCCCTCCAGCATTTAAACTTTGGTGTGGAAGACTGTTGCTGCAATAAGTTACCACAAGTTTAGTTGCTTAGATAACACAGCCTAAGGGGCTAAAGGTCAAAAGGCCAAAGTTAGTCACACCAGGGACATAAAGTCAAGGTATCAGCTCAGTTGGTTCCTTCTTGAGGATCAGGGTCAGAATCTGTTTCTTTTGCCCTTTCCTGCTTCTGGCAGCTGCTGATATCCTTGGTTCCTCACCCTTCCTGCATAGCTCCAACCTCTCACCTCCAACATAGCTCCTTCTGATTCATCTTCGAGACCCTCCTCTTACAAGGACCTTGTGGTGCTCACCTAGATAAGTCAGGATACTCTCCCCAACTCAGAGTCCTTAACATCTGTAAAAGGCACAGGGTGGAGGTGATGAGAAAAAAAGGAAGATAAATCTCAAGGACACAGATAACTGGTGATTGGGAGGTAGAGGAGGAAAAGGAGAGATAAATAGTGATGGAAGGAGACTTGACTTGAAGTAGTAAACACAGTTATAGATGATGTGTGTGGAATTGTGCACCTGAAACTTATATAATCTTGCTAACCAGTGTCACCCAATAAGTTTAATTAAATCACATGAACCTGGAGAGCATTATGTTAAGTGAAATAAGCCAGGCAATAAAAGAAAAATACCACATGATCTCACTTATTTATGAAAAATAAAGAATATTATAACATAATTTTTAAAAAAAGATAGATACAGAGACAGTAAAGCACCAATTAGACTGTCAAATTACAGTGGGAAAACAGGGGAGTGCTGGGGAGGTGTGGAAAAAGATCAACCAAAGTACTTGTATGCATGCATATAAGCACAACAAATGGACACAAGGCACTGGGGGTGGGTGGGTGGGATGAAGGCACGTGACAGAGGATAGGAGAGACTGGGGGAAGGTCAGGGGGGGGAGGAGATATATGTACTACTACATGTAATAATTTAAACAATAAAAATATTTTAAAAATTAAAAAAATATTTAAAATGTTCTATCCTATTAAAAAATGGGCAATGGACCTAAATAGAATATTTTCAAAAGAAGACAGAAGGAAGGCCAAAAGGCACATGAAAACATGCTCAAAGTCACTAATTATCCGAGAGATGCAAATCAAAACAACAATGCAGTACCATCTCACACCTGTCAGAATGGCCACCATCAACAAATCAACAAACGACAAGTGTTGGCGAGGTTGTGGAGAAAAAGGAACCCTCGTGCACTGCTGGTGGGAATGCAGACTGGTGCAACCACTGTGGAAAAACAGTGTGGAGTTTCCTCAAAAAACTGAAAATGGAACTCCCATTTGACCCAATAATCCCGCTCCTAGGAATATATCCCAAGAAACTAGAAACACTAATCAGAAAGGATATATGCACCTCTATGTTCATAGCAGCACAATCTACAATAGCTAGAATCTGGAAACAGCCTAGGTGCCCGTCAGCAGATGATTGGATCAAAAAACTATGGTACATCTACACAATGGAATACTATGCTGCCATAAAAAAGGCATTCTCATCATTTGCAGCAACCTGGACAGAACTAGAGAACATCATGCTGAGTGAAATAAGCCAGTCAATGAAAGAGAAATACCACATGGCCTCACTCATTTATGGATATTAAAGAACATTATAAACTGACAAACCAAAAGTCAGATATAAAGACAGTAAAGCAACAAGCAGACTGTAAAATTACAGCGGTGAGAGTAGGGAGATCTGGGGGAAATAAGAGATCAACTGAAGGACTTGTATACATGCATATAAGTACAACCAATGGACACAAAACTCTGTGGAGGGAGGGTATGTATGGGGGGGCAATGTTAAAATATATACACAGATAATAATTTAATAATAAAAAAATCTAATGTAAAAAAAATAAAAAATAAATAAAAATAAATAAAAGGTTTCCAACATCATAAAAATAGATAAATACTGATGCATAATGATGATTGCTATAAAAGTTAAAATAGACTCATTTTTAAATATCTAAAAAAATGTTCTATCCTATATAATAAAAGCTTGATATGCTTTTTAAAAAATAGGGGGGGGGGGCGGGACCGGTTTGGCTCAGTGGATAGAGCATCGGCCTGCGGACTGAAAGGTCCCGTGTTTGATTCTGGGCAAGGGCATGTACTTTGGTTGTGGGCACATCCCCAGTAGGGGGTATGCAAGAGGCAGCTGATTGATGATTCTCTCTCATTGATGTTTCTAACTCTCTATCCCTCTCTCTTCCTCTCTGTGAAAAATCAATAAAATATATATATATATATTTTTTAAAAAGGTGGGGGGATCACATCTGTACAGCATCATTTGCCATAGGAGGTAACAGTCACAGGATTTAGGATTCGGAATTCAGGATGTGGTTTTGTGAGAGCTGTTTTCAGCCTAACTCAAGCATCATAGCCATGGGTGCTGTTCAAAGATAGACTGAGGGGTACTAAATATTTTATTTTTTTATTTCTTGCATTTTAATTTCTTTATTGATTAAGGTACTACATATTTGTCCTCATCCCCCCATTACCTTCCTAACGCCACCTCAACTCATGCCCTCACCCCCTGTTGTCTGTGTCCACTGATTAGGGTTATATGCATGCATACAAGTCCTTTGGTTGATCTCTCCCCCTTACCCCCACCCTCCCCTACCTTCCCTCTGAGGTTTGATGGTCTTATCTATACTTCCCTGTCTCTGGATCTGTTTTTATTCATCAGTTAATGTTGTTCATTATTTCCCATAGATGATGAGAGCATGTGATATTTATCTTTCTCTGACTTATTTCACTTAGCATAATGTTCTCCAGTTCCATCCATGTTGTTGCAAATGGTAAGAATTCCTTCTTTTTTTTTTTTTTTTAGCAAAGCATAGTATTCCATTGTGTAGATGTACCACAGTTTTTCAATCCACTCATCTGCTGATGGGCTTTTAGGCTGTTTCCAAATCTTAGCTATGGTAAATTGTGCTGCTATGAATATAGGGGTTCATATACTCTTTATGATTGAGAGTTCTTTGGAATAAAAACTAATTCTAATTAGGCAACTCCAAACTGAAAGTGGTTGTGAAGGTTCTGCTGACATGAGCTTGGGGAAAGACTTGGGTGCAGAAGCTAAGAAGAAAATATTTGGGTGGTATAGTTTAAAGCCTAGTTGCTGTTTGTGAATGGTTGTCCTTAGCATTTTGACTTACAACCTTAAGGCATTTACAGGCTTAGATTTTGCTCTGCTTATGAAAGGCACCTTATCATCAGAGCCACCTCAGCATATGGTCTCCTTGCTCAGTCAATTTAACAGTTGGAGGAGGAGCAAATGGAAAAACTGAAATACAGGTCACCAGTTTCCAAGACTGAGCTTCAAGTAGCTGTTCCTAAGAAACAGAAGACATCTTATAACTGGACACTGACTCTGGCTTAGAGAGAAATTTACACATCTGAAGTAGACTGGCATGGTAAACATGGGACACAGGATGCTAGCACAGATCACCAAAATCTGAGACTGGCACAACATATGGAGATAATACTAACAGGGCATACAAACACCATTTAATCCAATCCAGCTTCACATATTAGCAACTAGAAATTAATACCAGATGCTCAAGTATAGGAGCATCCTGTTTAGGACCTGTATGGTTTATTTCACAATCTGTAAGCTGGACGAAACCTGTGTCCTATATTGTGTTCCTAGTTATTCCCTCTTGTGTCTTGATGTAGTCCTAGGTTGAGAACTCCTAGACCTTTTTAAGCAAGTACCATAACCAGAGCTCTCAACTATAGCTGATGGTCACTATGCCAGGGCCTGAAGTGGTAGCTCTGGATCAATACCATACACCATCTATTTCTGTGGACTATGTCTCCCTTTCAGTGTCAGACATGCTGAGAGGCCTTCTTTGGCCCAAAATATCTCCCCAGGCAGGTCCATCACAAGCCTGTAAATGAAGATGTTTCATGTTAGCTTGATTTACAAACTGGGTCTAAGTACAGATTTGTCTTCTTTTTAGCAGTGTGATATGAATTTAACCTTTTAACCTTTGGACATTTTAACATTTTTGAAACTTGGTTTCATCATTTATAAAATATGGATTACAATCTCCAACTTGCAGATTATTATGATTGTAATGGATAAAGAAGAATTACAGCTAGCATTGGAACACAGCATTCAATACAGAGTAGTTATTGCCCTGCCAGCATGGCTCAGTGGTTGAGCATCTACCTATGAACCATGAGGTCACAGTTCAATTCCCAGTCAGGGCACAAGCCCAGGTTTTGGGATCAATTCCCAGTAGATGTGCAAGAATTGACTGATCAAGGATTCTCTCTCATCATTGATGTTTTTATTCATCTCTTACTCTCCCTTCCTCACTGAAATCAATAAAAATATATTTTTTAAAAAATACATAGAAGTTATTATTGTTACTGATTTTATTTCAAGATCCGTGAGACAAATGCAATAATCTACACAAGACTGGATAAGAATTAAGTGATGTACAGAAACCAAGATGGTGGCGTAAGTATACACCTGAACTGCTGCCAAGCAAAACAATATCAAAACTACAACTAAAAGACAAAACGTCCATCACCCAGAACTCAGAAGGGCTGGCTGAGTGGAGGTTCCACAACTAGAAGAAAAGAAGAAAGAGCATTGAGACGTGCACAGCACTGAAAAGCTGAGGTACAGAGGTGCGATCCGGCTGGCGGCAGACATTGTTTTTTTTCTGTTTTTTTTTTTTTTTTCAACCCAAAGGGAGACAGGCTCCCAATTGCTCTGAAATCCATTTTCTGGAGAGATGCAGGGGACCAGGCTCCTGCAGGGAGGAGCTGGACTGTCTGCCATCAGGTCAGAAAGTGAGGGTGGTTTGCTTGCAGGAATAATAGTTTACTTTTGTGTGCAGGAATAATAGTTTACTGCGCTGGGATGTGGGGTGGCGGAAAGGGATGAGGTCTGAATTGCAGAGATGGCTGATGGGAAACCATCGCTGTTTGCCACTCCCTAACCTAGTGATGCCCTGAGACTCTTCCCCACACAACCTACAAACCCACCCACACTCAGCTCAGCAGCTTTTGCATATGAATGGTCCGCCCTATCACAGTGTAACCAAATAAACTGAAGCTCCGGGGAGACAGCTCCCAAACCTCCAAACTTCAAGCAAAGAAGAGAAAACTGTAGTTCTTGCTGTAGCTCCTGCTAGGTGGCCTCAGAGAGTAGCTGACCTGCACCTCATTGGAAATCCAGAAGCCAGGGTACATAGTAGTCAGTGTGAGATACCAGATTTCAACTCCTCACATCCATAAGTGACACATAAGTGACACATTCAAGAGGCAGACTCAGTGAGCACCAAAGTCCCACTGAAACAAGTCCTGCACCATAAGCGTGTCTCCAGTGAAGCAGTTCTTCCATTATAGACACATCGGGTCCTGGGAACAATTATAGACACAATTGGCCTGGAGGTCAATTCCTCCCAGTGTACCAATAGCAATCAAGGCTTAACTACACCAAGACCTTGCACTCATCCCACAAAGGGGTGTAGTAAGAGCATTCACCTCAGGTGATTGGGGAGGCTGAGCTACTGGCCCCTATAGGTCACCTACCACACAAAACCACTTCATCAACACAGGGAAGCAGCCAAAATGCAGAGACAAAGAAATGTCACAAATGAAAGAAATGGATGAAAGCAAACTACTGGACAACATAGAGTTCAAAACCACATTTATAAGGTTACTCAAGAATCTTCTAAAATCCGCTGAGAAACTTGATGAGACCTTCAAGGACCTTAATGAGAATGCAAAAAATAAAAAAAATAAAAAAAAGGAAAGGGAGCAGTCAAAAATTAAGCATACACTGTCTGAAATAAAGAATATACAGAAACTCAACTGTAGATCAACGTACCCCAAGAATCAAACCAAAGACCTGAAATATGAGGAAACAAAAAAACACCCAGCCAGAAAAACAAAAACAAAAAGAAAAAAGAATCTAAAAACATGAAGCTAGTGTAAGGAGCCTCTGGAACGACTTTAGCATACCAACATCTGAATTTTGGGGGTGCCAGAAGAGGAGAGAGAGTAAAATATTGAAAACCTATTAGAAGAAATACTGGCAGAAAACTTTCCCTACCTGGTGAAAGAAATAGACTTACAAGTTTAGAAAACACACAGAACCCCAAACAAGAGGAAACCAAAGAGAACAACACCAAGACACATCATAATTAAAATGCCAAGGGCAAAAGACAAAGAGAGAATCTTGAAAGCAGCAAGAGGAAAAACAATTAATTACCTACAAGTAAGTACTCATATGACTGTCAACTGATTTCTCAACAGAAACTATTCAGGCCAGAAGGGAGTGGCAAGAAATATTCAAAGTGATGAATAGCAAGAACCTACAACCAAGATTACTCTGTCCAGCAAAGCTATCATTTAGAATAGAAGGTCAGATAAAGAGCTTCACAGACAAGAAAAAGCTAAAGGAGTTCATCACCACTAAACCAGGATTATGTGAAATGCTGAAGGGTATTTTTCAAGAAGAGGAAGAATAAGAAAGGGGTAAAGATGAAATATATGAACAACTAAATGATACCAAATACATACCTACCAACAAGTGAATCTAAAAATCAAGTGAATAAATAATCTGATAAACAGAATGGACTGATGAATGTAATAGAATCAGGGACATAGAAAGGGAGTGGGCTGACAATTCACAGGGGGAAAGGGGTGTGAGGGGTGTGGGAAGAGATTGGACAAAAATCTTACACCTATGGATAAAAACAGTGGTGGGGGGGGAGGGATAAGGGCATAGGGTGGGGTGGGGAATCAGGTGGAGGGGAGCTATGGGGGGAAAAAAGAGGAATACCTGTAATAATCTGAACAATAAATATTTATTTAAAAAATAAAAAAGGAATTAAGTGAGGTAACATATGTTAAGCACCTGACAATATTGACATGTAGAAGGTGCTCAGGAATAATCATTTCCAGACCCTCCTTCCTGTGTTCCTCACATTCACTCTGTGGAGAATCATGGAATGTAGAAAATTTCTGTTCAATGTCACTGAGTCCACTTCCCATTAGGTAGTCAGCACAGACCCATGTGTTAGAGGGGCCTACTGTGCACCACTGCCAAGAACTTGTCCCTAAGGAAACAGAACAGACTGGTGTCAGTGGAATAGACACTAGGAGATGTAGGATAGTTTTCGCTAGGGCCCATATGAATGATCCTGTGAGTGACAAAGGACAGTTTTGACAAGGTTAAGGCTTTTACAGGCTTAGAGACCCCTTAGAAAACTTAAGGAAAGAAATGTGGAGCAAGGAGTTTGCTGGTTAATGTAGCAAGAAAGTCCAGAGAGCCTATATGATAAAAAGGACTAGAGACACTACTCAGAGTGCTCTCATGAAGCATGTCGCATGTCTTTTCCTGCTCTTCTGTCTTCCTTCTTTCCCTTTCTCAAGAAGCACCTTTTTACGGAAGCCTCTGCTCAGCAGCTTAGCATACTCAGTACACAGAGGGAGTCTTTTTTTCAGTAGTTCCAGTGAATCCCTGGGCCACAATTTATTGGACCACCTGGAGCAGGTGACCAGCCCTATACCAGTCATGAAGCCAAAGAGATGGAATTGCTAATTGGCCAGGCTTCAGGAACATGTCTACCCTTGGAGCTAAGATATATGCGGTTGTAACAAGAAAGAGGGAATAGTTACAGCTCCACCTGAACTCCATGTACTGAATGGGTGATGAGTAGTTTGCTAAAGAAAAATAAGCAGTACTAAGTGTGCTGTGCCAGCACAGCCAAGGGTTTGGTGAGCCTAAGGCAGGGCAGCGAAGGATGTAGAAAAGACAACCCAGAATAAGCTGGGTCTAAGTGGATCTTTCTTTGCCTGGCTGAGGCCACAGAGAAAAGATCCAGACTGCAAGCTGAGCTTTTATTTTATAGTCAGAGGTAAACAAGGTAATTTATAATGTTCTTATAAGTTTCACTTGTTTTGGCAGCAATTGTTGCACCTCCCACAGTCCATTAGCTACCCAGGAAAGATCTAGGGAGCCAAGATCAAGCTTAATTATGCTAAGAGGGCTGTGCCCTCTAAGCAGGGACTTGTTTTTGTGGTCAGTCCGAGGCTTAACCCTATAACTGCTCCCTACACTAAGATTAAAAGAAGCAAGAATAGATGCTAGAGAAACAGAACCTTCCAGAGGACCTAAGATACAAGCCAGGGTTAAATGGGCCACATGGCATCTCTGGCCAAGTAGGAGGCCTTGGAGATGATAGGAGAGCCAGGTAATTTCTAGGTATATGACTACTTACAGCTCTTCTCCTGTCTGTCCACTAGTAAATGGGTCAATACCTACCCACCAGCCTTTTCATATAGCCTCTAAAACACCCATAATTTATTGGCTTCATGACACTTCAGAAGAGCTTACATTTTTAGGGTGAGACTCCAGCTCTAAGTTAAAGCCACTCACCCTGCTATTGTCCTGCACAAGCTTATGTGGACAGGGACAAGGGCAGAGCGCTGGTCATTAACACCTTCACTTGAAGAGCCTTATTTCTCAAAAGGTGCTCTGAATTGAGTACTAAAGACTTCTCAGAATCAGTTTGTTGTTTAGACCCCTGTGCAAGATCTTATTGAAACTTGACACACTGAAAAACAGCCATTTGTGAATCTCTTAACAGGTCCCTGATCTCTGGCAGATCTGCAGAAACCCTCCTCAGTACTGAGTTTCTTCTTATAAACAACTTTATTAAAGGCTTCTGGAAAGACTAAGTAAGTTGCTTTATCCACCACTTTATTTCAAGGACTTCCTTTTTTTTATTTAAATGTGAAAGTCAATCATTTTCCCCATTGATTCTTACAAAGTTCTACACAATAAATTAATAGTTCTGTAATACTAATAATTACAACTAATATTGTATAGACCAAGATGTAGAAATTAGAGGCTGAGATACAGTTGAATTACACCTATGCTTATTATTCACTGGGTAATTAATAGTGGGGACTTTGGAGACATGACCAAAATAACAGGCTTACATTTAATGGGTAGGTATTTAGCATAAATGCCTGTGAAACTAAACTGAAGTTGTACAAACATGCTCATTGATTAGAGACCCTTCCACTTAAATCAATAATGTAGTAATTCTATCAAGGACTTCTGACAGCACAATTTTGCTCACTTTAAGGCAGCCCCACTTATTTTATGGGATCCAAGCCGCGATCGGGGACCTAGGCAGGCTGCATGGGGTGCGCTTGACATCACCCAAGGGATCCAGGCACAATCAGGAATCTGGGTAGGTGGGGGTGGCCTGGGTCTCTAGGAACCCTGTCTGCCCCTGGGCCACCTGTGGACACCATTGGAGCAGGCCCATGTTGAACATTTTAATGAGAATAGGATGCCTGTATCCCACCCTACCACAACCCGTCCCTGGCATAGAGGGAAGTGGGCAATTAGGAGGCACAGGGGCTTGGAAAAGGCTGGGAGCAACCTGCAGACGTGCTACCAGGAAAAGGTGCTAAACCATGAAGATACAGAAGGCTGGCTAATGGAGGCATAGAAAGGTGCAGATGAAGCAACTCTTGCTGGCACTGTGCTTGAAAAGTGCATCAACAGCCTGATGGTTGAAATTGCCTTTCTGATGAAGGTGCATGAAGAGGAAATCACGAGCTGCAGGTGCAGATCCAGTATCTCAGATCTCCATGGAGATGGACATGTTCTCCAAGTCCAACCTATTCACCCTCTCAAGGACATCCACACCCAGTAGGAGAAGCTGGCTGCCAAGAACATGCAGAATGCTGAAGAATAGTACAAGAGCCGCTTCACCTTGCTGACCAAGGGCACTGCCAAGAATATCTATGCAGTAGGCACTGCCAAGGACAAGGTGTCTGAGAGCTGCCTGCTCAAGACCAAGACCCTGGAGATTAAAGAAAGCAAGAGCATGAATAAAGCACTAGGAATGCTGCTGCGAGAGCTGTTGGACAAGTGCTAGGCAGGAAGGACACAATCAACAAATTAGAGAATGAGTTAAGAACTACAAGGAGTGAAATGACATGATATTTAAAAGGTACCAGGACCTCCTCAATGTGAATATGGCTTTGGACATTGACATTGCAACTTACCGAAAACTCGTCGAAGGTGAGGAGACCCAGTTCAATTTCACCAGCACGGGAATCATAGCCAGCGGCTATTCCCTGAGTTCCCAGGTCTTTGGTTGATCTTCCTAAGGTGGTTTATAGAGTAGCTCCTACTTGATCCACTTGCTCCTTCCCTTCTTAATACACCAGCCAAGTCCAGGAGGATCAGATCCAGGTGAAGGAAACCATTGAGGCTGCAAAAGCCAAGGAAGCTAAGGATCAACCCACCTCTGAAGGAGAAGCTGAAGAGGAAGAGAAGGAGAAGTAAGGGGCTAAGGAAGAGGAAGGAGAGGAAGAGGATTTGAGGACACAAAGGAGAAAGAAGGAGATGAAGGTGGAGAAGATGCCCAAGAAGCTGAGGACTAGAAGAAAGATGAAGGTGCTGGGGAGGAGCAAGCAACCAAGAAGAAAGATTGAGCCCTTAATTATTTCCTTAATTATTTCAGAAATAATCCTCCTGAAATCAACCCTGTCACCAACCAAGCAGTTGAATTCCCAATATCATATGAATTAAGTCAATATATGTAATATTTTGATGTGACTTCTGTTGGACATTAAATGTTGTGCTATGACTTTTCTCCTTATTCAGAGTATCTTCCTGGTTTGCTGCCAGCCTGTGCATGATCCACGCTTATGAATTCAGGATCTATGACAATGTGAATAATTCAGATGTTTATAATAATAACACATAAATACATGACTTCACTAATGTTAATATTAAACTTCATGGAAAAAATAGTCTTTTGAATCTTTTGTGGTTAGAAATTAGAGACCTCAAATCATGTGCAGTAAACAGTAAATAAAGTTACACTGAATGGCATATATATATATATATATATATATATATATATATATTTAGAGAGAGAGAGAGAGAGAGAGAGAGAGAGAGAGGGCAAGAGAGCCGGGAAACGTTCAAAGAACTGGGGAAACATTCCCAGATCAGGAAGGGAAGTCACAGGGTGTATATTATTGCTAAGGATACAGTATTTCCTATTACTTACAACATATACAATGTAATATATTAGATGCTTTCATATCGCATGAAGTACTTATTCTCATAGAATAATACTGGTAGATACATTATAGTTATGGGAGTATGTCATAGCCTACCTATATTAATAAAAGGGTAATATGCTAATTAGACCATGAGACCTTCCAAATGTCCTTCCAGACAAAGCCATGGTGCTGGGGCCAAGGCAGAGGCAGTGCGGGTGATCAGACCAGAAGGGGAGGGAAGTTGGGGGTAATCAGGCTGGCGTGGGGGGGGGGGACAGTCGGGGGTGAGCAGGCTAGCAGAGGGATCAGTTGAGGGTGAGCAGGCTGGCAGAGGGGAGCAGTTGGGGGCAAGCAGGCCAGTAGACAGAGTGGTTAGGAGCAATCAAGTAAGCGGTTAGGAACCAGCAGTCCCGGATTGTGAGGAGGTTGTCTGACTGCTGGTTTAGGCCTGATCCCACAGGAATCCCAGATTGGAGAGGATACAGGCCATGCTGAGGGATACCCCCTCCCCCATGCACAAATTTTGTGCACCAGGCCACTAGTTTCTAATAAGCCCCTAGACGATACAGATGTTACTCATTCTCAGACCATAGTATGAAATAGCAAGATTAATAAGGTATTTGGATAATCAGGGCTCTGATATTTCCTCTCCATTCCCTTCACCTCATTCCATTATCCACTCCCTGGATAGAGATAAGACCAGAGGCGGCAGCCAGGATGAGGAAGAGAGACACTGAAGGGATTTTAAGTACCGCGCGCTAACCGATTGCGCCACTGGAGCTCCGCTGAAGGGATTTTAAGATAGGAGCACCATCACCAGAAGGCCACTGTAGATAGCTGTGGGACTTGGGAATAAAGATGGTGTGTTAGTTAATGCAAAGATTTCATCCACGTCCATCACTGGATGTGGTTATTTCAGGGGGTGAGGTAAGGGGGTGGAAGAGGGCATAGCAGGGTAAATGATGAGGGGGGGAAATAAAATAATAAATAAATAAATAAATAAATAAATAAAGCTAATGCTGGCAGCAGAAAAGCTGTGGAGGGAGACACACGGAGTCCGGGAGAGGCCATCACTGCACGACGGGAGCCATCATGCCCCTGACCAACTAGAGGATTCGGTTACTTGTAAAAGGAAGCTTTCTAGATTGAGAGAGAAATAAACGCAGGAGAGAGACATCCTGAAAAAGAGAAACCCTGGGGAGACAAAAAAACAACCCACAAATAAAAGAAAAGCAGGCATCACCAGAAAAGGAAGTAAACGAGTTAGAGGCAAGCAACCTACCAGAGCAAGAATTCAGAGTAACCATCAAAGATGGCTAAAAAGATTGGAAGACAAATTTGACAATAGGTGTAAGAACCAACAGGAAATGAAGAAAAACCAAGAGGAAATGAAGATGACCCAAGGAGAAATGAAAAATGACATCACTAATATGAAGAACTCAATAGAAAGCATCAACAGCAGACTAGAAGAAGCAGAGGACCGCATCAGTGAGCTAGAAAACAAGATGGGAAAAAAAAAAACCACTTAGAGCAGCTTCTAGAAAAAAAAAATTAAAAGGCAGAAAGAGAGCCTACGGGAGCTTTGGGACAATGCAAAAGAAAACAATATTCGAATAATGGGGGTTCCAGAAGGAAAGGAAACTGAGGTAGACATGGAAAACGTATTTCAAGAAATAATGACAGAAAACTTTCCCAAAATAGAGAAGAAAAAAATCCACACAAATCCAAGTTCCTCGCAGAGTCAGAAACAAAATGAATCCCAGAAGAATGACGCCAAGGCACATTATAATTAAATTGGCAAACACCAACGACAAAGTAAGAATCTTAAAAGCAGCCAGAGAGAGACAGGAAGTTACATATAAAGGAACCCCCATCAGACTAACAACTCATTTCTTAACAGAAACTTATCAGGCCAGAAGGGAATGGGATGAAATATACAAAGTCATGCAAAGGAAGGGTCTGAATTCAAGAATACTGTACCCAGCAAGGCTATCAATCAAAATTGAAGGTGAAATCAGGAGCTTCACAGACAAAAAAGACTAAAGGAATTTATCTCCATCAAACCAGCAATGCAAGAAATGCTAAAGGGTCTACTGTAAAAATAAAGAAATAGGAAGTGAAGAAGGAACACAGGGGTATAGAATAAAAATGGCGTCAAATGAGTACCTATCATTAATAACTTTAAATGTAAATGGTTTAAATGCTCCAATCAAAAGACATAGAGTAACTGATTGGATAAGAAAACAAGACCCATACATCTTTTGTCTACAAGATACCCACCTCTGAAAAAAAGATGCCCACAGACTGAGGGTGAAGGGATGGAAAACGGTTTTCCAGGCAAATGGAAATGAAAAAAAAAGGCTGGGGTAGCAATACCTATATCTGACAAATTAGATCTCAGAGTGAAGAGCATAACAAGAGATAATGAAGGCCACTTCATAATACTAAAGGGAGCAATCCAACAAGAAGAAATAACCCTGGTAAATATACATGCACCCAATAAGGGAGCACCCAAATACATTAAAAAACTGCTGGTAGGCATTAAGGGAGAAATTAATAGCAATACAATCATAGTAGGAGATTTTAATACCCCACTGTCACCCTTCGACAAATCATCTAAACAAAAAATCAGCAATGAAATATCAATCCTAATTGACTCACTAGACCAGATGGAATTAATCAACATCTTCAGAACATTCCACCCCAAAGCCACAGAATATACATTCATCTCAAGTGCACACGGGACATTCTCAAAGATAGAGCACATGTTGGGACATAGGCAAAGGCTCTTCAAATTCATGAAGATAGAAATCATATTAAGCATCTTCTCAGATCATAATGTCATAAAACTGGAAATTAACTATAATAAAAATAATCCAAAGAAATCAAACACATGGAGACTAAACAGCATGCTATTAAACAAGGACTAGGTTACCAAAGAAATCAAGGAAGAAATTAAAAACATCCTGGAAACAAATGACAATGAAAACACAACAATCCAAAATTTATGGGACACAGCAAAAGCAGTTTTGAGAGGGAAGTTTATATCCCTACAAGCCTATTGCAAAAAAACTCGAAAAAATGGTAACAAATGATCTAACTCTACAACTCAAAGAGTTAGAAAAGGAGCAACAAGAAAAGTCCAGTGTAAGCAGAAGGAAGGCAATAACAAAAATTAGAGCAGAGATAAACGACATAGAGACCAAAGAAACAATACATAAGATCAACAAAACCAAGAGCTGGTTCTTTGAAAGGATAAACAAGATAGGTGAACCTCTAGCCAGACTAACCAAAAAACAAAGAGAGAGGACCCAAATAAACAAAATCAGAAACGAAAGAGGTGAAATAACAACAGACCCCGCCAAAATACAAAGGATTGCTACAAAATACTACAAACCACTCTATTCCTACATACTGAACAACCTGGAGGAATTGGACATATTCCTAGAGAAATATAACCTTCCAAAACTCAATCAGAAAGAATCTATAAATCTCAATAGAACAGTATCTTGGGAAGAAATTGAAACAGTCATCAAAAAGCTTCCAGCAAACAAAAGCCCAGGGCCAGATGGCTTCACAGCAGAGTTTTACCAAACATTCAAGGAAGAACTAAAACCTATCCTTTTCAGACTATTTCAAAAAATCCAAGAGGAAGGAACACTTCCAAATTCCTTCTATGAAGCCAGCATCACCCCAATACCAAAACCAGATAAAGACAACTCAACAAAAGAGAATTACAGGCCAATATCCCTTATGAAAATAGATGCCAAAATCCTCAACAAAATTATAGCAAATAGGCTCCAGCAGAGCATCACAAAGATCATACACCACGACCAAGTAGGATTTATTCCAGGAATGCAAGGATGGTACAATATCTGCAAATCAATAAATGTGATACATCACATAAACAAATTGAAAGATAAAAATCATATAGTCATATCAATTGATGCAAAAAAAGCATTTGATAAAATCCAACACCCTTTCCTGATAAAAACTCAACAAGGTAGGATTACAAGGATTATACCTCAACGTAATAAAAGCTATATATGATAAACCCACAGTCAACATCATACTCAATGGGAAAAAACTAAAACCATTCCCTCTAAGAACAGGAACAAGACAGGGTTGCCCACTCTCACCACTCCTGTTTGACATAGTACTGGAAGTACTCGCCATTGCAATTAGACAAGAAGAAGATATAAAAGGCATCCAAATTGGAAAAGAAGAAGTAAAGTTATCCTTATTTGCAGATGACATGATATTGTACATGAAACACCCAAAAGACTCCATTAAAAAACTAATTGATTTAATAAATGAATTTGGAAATGTAGCAGGATACAAAATTAACACCAAGAAATCCATGGCATTTCTATACACCAATACTGAACTTGCAGAAACAGAGACTAAAAAGGCAATCCCATTTACGATCGCACCAAAAAAATTAAGATACCTTGGAATAAACTTAACTAAGGAGGTAAAAGACCTATATGCAGAAAACTACACAACACTGAAAAAAGAGATAGAGGAAGATGTGAACAGATGGAAGAACATACCATGTTCATGGATTGGTAGAATCAACATCATCAAAATGTCCATACTTCCCAAAGCAATCTATAGGTTCAATGCACTCCCGATTAAAATACCAATGGCATATTTCACTGACCTAGAAAAAACTCTTCAAAACTTCATTTGGAACAAAAAAACACCCCGAATAGCCTCAGCAATCCTGAGAAAGAAGAGTAAAGTAGGAGGGACCTCAATACCAGATTTCAAGCTGTATTACAAAGCCACTGTTCTCAAAACAGCCTGGTACTGGTACAAGAACAGACATATAGATCAATGGAATAGAATTGAGAACCCAGATATCAACCCAAATCACTATGCTCAGTTAATATTTGACAAAGGAGGATAGAGCATACATTGGAGTCAAGACAGTGTTGGGAATAAACGGTGTTCAATAAACGGTGTTGGGAAAATTGGACAGATACATGCAAAAGAATGAAACTGGATCACCAACTTTCACTATACACAAAAATAAACTCAAAATGGATACAGGATTTAAACATCAGACGGGAAACCATAAAAATACTAGGGGCATTCACAGGCAGCAAAATATCAGACATATGCCTAAAGAACTTCTTCACTGATACTTCCCCGAGTGCAATGGAAGCTAAAGAGAAAATAAACATTTGGGAGTACATCAAAATAAAAAGCTTTTTTTTACAGCAAAGGAAACCATCAACAAAACAACAAGAAAGCCCTCTGTGTGGGAGAACATATTTGCAAATGTTATCACTGACAAAGGTTTAATCTCCAACATCTACAGACAGCTATACAACTTAATAAAAGGAAGATAAATAACCCAATTAAAAAATGGGCAATGGACCTAAATAGAATATTTTACAAAGAAGACTGAAGGAAGGCCAAGAGGCACATGAAAACATGCTCAAGGTCACTAATTATCTGAGAAATGCAAATCAAAACAACAATGCTGTACCATCTCACACCTTTCAGAATGGCCAACATCAACAAATCAACAAATAGCAAGTGTTGGCGAGGTTGCGGAGAAAAAGGAACCCTCGTGCATTACTGGTGGGAATGCAGACTGGTGCAACCACTGTGGAGAACAGTTTGGAGTTTCCTCAAAAAACTGAAAATGGAACTCCCATTTGACCCAGTAATCCCACTCCTAGGAATATATCCCAAGAAGCTAGAAACATCAATCAGAAAGTATATATGCACCCCTATATTCATAGCAGCAAAATTTACAATAGCTAAGATTTGGAAACAGCCTAGGTGCCCATCAGCAGATGATTGGATCCAAAAACCATGGTACATTTACACAATGGAATATTATGCTACCATAAAAAAGAAAAAATTCTCATCGTTTGCAGCAACCTACATGGAATTGGAGAACATCATGCTGAGTGAAACAAGTCAGTCAATGAAACAGAGACACCACATTACCTCACTTATTTATGGATGATAAAGAACATGATAAACTGAAGAACCAAAAGATAGATATAGAGACAGTAAAGCAACAAGCAGACTGTCAAATTACAGCAGGGATGTGGAGATCTGGGGGAGATAAGAGATCAACCGAAGGACTTGTATACATGCATATAAGTACAACCAATGGACACAAAACTCTGGGTAGGGAGGGAATGTACGTGAGGGGGGGCATTGGTATATGTGCAAAAATAATAATTTAATAAAAATATATATTAAAAATATAAATAAATAAAGCTAATTTTTTAACTGCTTTAATAAAAAATTAGTTGGGGTAACATTGGTCAACATGAACATATAGGTTTCAGGTATGGGTTTCTATGTTACAATATTTGCATATTGTACCTTGTGCCCACCACCCAAAGTAAAATATTATCCTGCTACCTTGTATTAGGAACCTTTCTCCCCTAACCCTACTCCCCCATCCCTCTGGCAATTACCATACTGCTGTTTGATTTCCCAAGGTTCAGTTTTATATCCCACATATGAGTGAAATCATATAGTTCTTAGCTTTTTTTGTCTAACTTATTTCATTTAGGGTAATATCCTCAAAGTCCATCCATGTTGTTGCAAATGGCCTTATTTTATCCTTTCCTATGGCACAGTAGTATTCCAAATCTTCCTTATCCAGTCCTCTATTGTGGGATACTTTGGTTATTTCCATGTTTTGGCCACTGTGAAAAAGATTGCAATGATCATAGGGGTGCATATCTTTGTGAATACATGATTTTGGGTTTTTCAGGAGATGGGTTGTTGGGTTGTATGGTAGTTCTATTAATTTTTTAAGGAATTTTCAGAGTGCTTTTCATAGTGGTTGTACCAGTGTATATTCCCATCAGCAGTGAATGAAGGTTCCCTTTTCCCCAAAACCTTTTCAACGCTTGTTATTGCTTATCTTGTTGATAATGGCCTCTCTAACAGGTGTGAGATGGTTTCTCGTTGTAGTTTTGATTTACATTTCCCTAATTTACAGTGAGGTTGAACATTTTTTCTTATATCTTTTGGCTGTTTGTTTTCTTGGAAGAGGTGTATTTTCAGGTACTCTGCCTACTTTTTGATTGGGTTGTTTGTTTGGTGTTGAGTTTTATAAGTTCTTTGTATATTTAAGAAATTTAACCTTTGTTGGAGCTACTGTTTTCAAATATCATCTCCCATGTGGTTGGCTCCCTCTTTGTTTTGTTGTCAGTTTCTTTTGCTGTGCAGAAGCTTTTTAGTTTGATATAGTCCCATTCATTTTCTTTTCTTTCTTTTTTTTTTTTTGCCTTTATCTCCCTTGCCTTTGGAGTCAAGTTCATAAAACATTCTCTATGACTGAAGTCCATAAGTTTGTATCTATATTTTTCTTCTATGTAACTTATTGTTTCAGGTCTTATATTTAGGTCTTTGATCCAATTAATTTTTGTACAGGGGGACAAACTGTAATCAAGTTTTATTCATTTGCATGTGGCTTTCCAATTTTCCCAATACCATTTATTGAAGAGATTACTTTACTCTATTGTGTGTTTCTAGCTTCTTTGTCAAAAATTATCTGTCCATATAAATGCGGTTTTATATCTGGGCTCCCTATTCTGTTCCATTAATATGTGTGTCTGGCCGAAACCGGTTTGGCTCAATGGATAGAGCGTCGGCTTGGGGACTGAGAGGTCCCTTTCCGGTCAAGGGCATGTACCTTGGTTGCAGGCATATCCCCAGTAGGGGGGGGGTGCAAGAGGCAGCTGATCGATGACTCTCATCGATGTTTCTAGTTCTCTATCTCTCTCCCTTCCTTTCTGTACAAAATCAATAAAAAATATTTTAAAAAAATATGTGTGTCTGTTTATCTGCCAATACCAAGCTGTCTTAATGATCTCAGCGATGTACTATAATTTGAAGTCAGGTGGTGTGATACCTCCAGCTTTGTTCTTTTTATTCATTATTGTTTTGGCTATTCGAGGTATTTTGTAGTTCCATATATTTTTTATGACTTTTTATTCTATGTCTTTAAAAATGACTTTGGAATTGTTGTGGGGATTGCATTAAATCTGTATATTGCTTTGGATTACGTGGCCTTTAACTATGTTGCTTCTTCCAACCCATGAACACAAAGTATTTTTCCTTTTTGTTGTGTCTTTTTCAACCTATTTTAATAATGCTTTGTAGTTTTCAGTACATAGGACTTTATGGTCTTTGTTAAATTTATTCCTAGGTTTTTTATTCTTTAGATTGCTATTGCAAAATAATTTTTTCCCATTTCTTTTTCTGAAGGGTTGTTGTTAGTATAAAGGAAGGCAATGGATTTTTTGCACATTGATTTTGTATCTTGCAACATGACTGTTAGTTGTTTCTAATAATTTTTGGTGGTGTCTTTAGGGTTTTTATATACAGAATTATGTCATCCACAAAAGGTGAGTTTGAATCTTCCTTCCTTATTTGGTTGCCTTTTATTTCTTATCTTATTGCTCTGGCTAGGACTTCCAGCATTATGTTGAATAAGAATGGTGAGAGTGGATATCCTGGTTTTTTCCTGATTTAGAGGAAATGTTTTCAGTTTTTCACCATTGAGTAAAATAATAGCTGAGGGTTAATCATAGAAGGCCTTTATTATGTTGAGGTACCTTCTTTCTATTCCTATTTTATTGAATGTTTAATAATAAATGGATTTTGTATCTTATCAAATGCTTTTTTGCATCTATTGATAAGATCGTATTATTTTTATTATTTTATTTGTTAATGTGGTGTATTACATTGATTGATTTGCATATGCTGAACCATCCTTGTGCCCCTGGAATGAACCCAACTTGGGTTTGATGTATTGGTTTTTGGATGTACAGTTGCATTTGATTAGCTAATATTTTCTTTAGGATATTAGCTAGTATTTTGTTTAGGATTTCTGGATATTGGTCTTTAGTTTTCTTTCTTTGTGTTATCTTTGTCAGGTTTTGGTGTCAAAGATATATTGGCCTCATAAAATGTGCTAGGTTGTATTGGCTTCTTCCTTAATGTTTTGGAGGAATTTGAGAAGGTTTTTAGTCTTTTTTAAAAATTTGGTAGAATTCACTGGTGACGTCATCTGGTCATGGACTTTTGTTTTGGGGAGGATTTTGGTGGTTGTTTCAATTTCCTCATTGCTGATTATATGGGTCGTTTTCCTTTTTTCCTTAGTAATTCTAGCCAGGGATTTGTCAATTTTATTAATATTTCTAAGAACCAGCTATGTAGTTTATTGATTTTTTGTACAGTATTTTTATTCTCTATTTCTTTTAATGCTGCTCTGGTTTTTATTATTTCATTTTTTTCTGCTGACTTTGGGTTGCTTTTGTTCTTTTTTTTTTCTAGTTCTTTAAGATGTGATGTTAGACTGTTTACTTGGGATTTCTCTTATTTCTTTAGATAGGCCTGTAATGATATACATTTTCCTCTTGTTATTGCTTTCATTGCATCCCAGAGGTTTTATTTTATTTTTTAAAATTTATTTATTGATTAAGGTATCACATAATTGCTTTCATCCCCCCATTCCCAACCCAAACCCATCCCCATGCATTATCCCATCCCCTGTTGTCCGTGACCACTGGTTAGACTCATATGCATGCACACAAGTCCTTTGGTTGATCTCTTCCCCTTATATTCACCCTTCTATGAGGTCCAACAGTCTGATATATGTTTCCTTGACTCTGGGTCTGTTCTTGTTCATCAGTCTATGTTGTTCATCATTTCCCCTAGATGAGTGAGATCATGTGCTACTAGAAATAAGAACTAAAAATGAGATCAGCAATAATGGTTATGCTGAGAGACAAATGAATCAGTCTGTAGTGAATTTCTTTCTGGGCCAAAAGTTCTTTTGAGTCCCAATTTCAATGTCATACAGTTCCTTATATATACATGTCAGCAATGATATTTCAGTTCTGGGTGGTGGACAGGTGGTGGTATTGCAGGTCCAACCCTCTCTGGTTTGGTCCTGGAGAACCTGCAGTGACTCACAGCTGCTGACTGCTAATATGGCAAGGCATTGTCAGCGTTTTCCATCTCTGGATTGTTTCTCTTCTGTCTTCATGACTGGAGTAGTCCTATCAATTCCTTTCTGTTGCAGGAATCCACATGGTCACAGAGTTGTTTTCTGAAAATATACAAACATATTCTTGACTGAAAGTTAATAAAGAAATATTTTCTATGAATTTGACTTGGGATCCTTTTTCATTTTTTGCCCAAACAATTTTCCTATGGCTTGTTTTGACACCATATATGTTTTACATGGGTGCCTTGCTATTAGCATTACAAATGAAAGTTAATTTTCTAAAGTAAAAATTTTCTAGATTTAATTTATTTACAGGATATTTTTCCTTACATGATCTTCTTCTACTATCCCCCCATTTTTTATTTAAATATTAGGAGGCTTTTGGAAATTTTGTGATATAGTCTTGATAGCTTTTAAATTTTAATTTTTGCATTAAAATATGACTGCTTTAGGTTCATTACATGTTACCCAATTTTACAAATGATATGAACTACCAAAAAAATTTTTAGTTAACACTTTAGAAACAGCTTTTTGTCTAGTAGAATTATTTTTCTAAAATATTTGCTTACTTCAATTAGCCAATTCAAATTAGCCTGAAAACTTGACTACTATTTTACTGTCAAATTTAATACTCTAACAACAATATTATTTTACCTTGTAAATATTACTAGAAAGGATTATTTGCCTTTTTGAGTAAGCCCTCAGCTTTCCTGGTGCTAGGCTGGGTTTAGATGTCAAAAGCCCACTTTCCCACACCATGGGTACAAGATAACTCAAACAAGTCTTGTTGCAGTGAGAGGCCAAGTATCTGTCTGTTTCCTGGATCCTAGTTTGAGCTGGGCATGGGAATCTAAGCAGCCATGGGGACAGGAGACTTCCCTCAGAAGGGGTGAGGGTTCAAGCCCCTACAAAGTTGGGTGGGATTGAGGAATCTGTGCCCCACCTCAGTTGACGCCCAAGTTCTATCCTGATGGCCCCTCAGCAACTGTGCCTGTTTTAGGTTCTTCTTTCCCTGAGGAATCTTATCCGTCTCTGGCTAATCAGCCATCCTCCGGGGCTAAACAGGGTGATGCGAGGTTCAGTTATGTTTCCTTAGTAGCCTATGCCCCCGTGGCCTCCATGCCCAGCAGCTGCCTTGGGATCCCCTTGCCTGCTGGCGGGGCCCCAGCACTGATCACATATCTTGGGGAACTTGGGTTTCTTCTCCGGGGAGGGCGCAGCTCACTCCACTGGGCAACAGAAAGATCCATGGTACCAACCATCACAAGGCTTCAGCCTCAGCATGAATAGAAAGTGCAGGCAATTGGATTGTGAGAAGAGGGGCCAATATAAAATGCTCAGGTGCCTTCCCAGGTGGCCCTCTACACAATGGAAGGGTTTAAATTCTTTCATGTCTTTTTTAAATTGCTAACTGACATTCAAAGAATTAGTTTTTAAGTTTGTTTGGGATAATTGTATATTATGGTGTTGTAATTCTAAAATATCTAGAGATGTGTTACCTTTGTCTCCAAGCACCAACAAGATGATTTTTTTATTGATAGCCAAGGGTGCGAGGTACTATTATAGGTAATGGAGATAACACAAATCTGGGAAAAATTTTAATGACATTGTAGAATAATATCATGTAAGGATATTATTTACTGTAGGCCATGGCAATTCCATTTTTAAATGGCTGTCAATGTTTTTTTTTGTATAGACAAGGTCTTAGTTAGATTTTTGCACCTCTCTCAGGAGCAAGTAGTGATAGTCCCTTCCCTTTGGTGTCCACTCAAGCCAGAAACCGCTCTTTAATTTTACACACAAAGAAACAGTGGTTTGATTTTGTGTCATACAATAGGGAAGCTGGATGGAGACCCCTGTGTAATTATACTTTCTTGCTCCATGCATTGTCCTCCTGGATGACCAAGGTGTTAGGTATTATTGGTCACTACATTAGGCAGGGGATTAGTCCATATAAAGGGTCAGGAACATAAATCCAAAATACTTCCCCATTTGCCCCAGGTAATATTACAGCACAGCTGAGGACTGCTAGCATGGCAAGAAAGATGTTCTCATGGTTTCTGGTTACCTCACGATTTCTTATTTATTTATTTTTATTTTTAAATTATTATTATTATTAATATTATTTTACATATGTGTCCTTATTCCACATTACCCCTATCCCTCATTCATGCCCCAGCTCCCTGTTGTCTTTGTTCATTGATTAGGCACATATGTATGCATATAAGTCCTTTGGTTGATTTCTCCCCCTTACCCCAACTGTCCCCTACATTACCTGAGGTTTGACTTTCTGATTGATGTTTCTCTGTCTCTGGGTCTATTTTTTCCCTAAAAATTAGTGAGATCATGTGATATTTATACACCTCTGCCTGGCTTATTTCACTTAGCATAATATTTTCCATCTCCACCCATGTTGTTATAAATGGTAAGAACTCTTTTTTTAACGCAGCGTATTATTCCATTGTTTAGATGTACCATTGTTTTTAATCCACTATTCTGATGATGGGCACTTAGGCTGTTTCCAAATCTTAGCTATAGTGAATTGTGCTCCTATGAACGTAGAGGTGCATATATCCTTTCTGATTGATGTTTCTAGTTTCTTGGGATATATTCCTAGAAGTAGGATCACTGGGTGAAATGGGAGTTCCATTTTTAGTTTTTTGAGGCAACTACATACTGTTCTTCACAGTGGCTGTACCAGTCTGCATTCCCACCAGCAGTGCACCAGGGTTCCTTTTTCTCCTCATCCTCGCTAGCACTTGTCATTTGTTGACTTGTTAATAATAGCCATTCTGACAGGTGTGAGATGATACCACATTGTTGTTTTTATTTGCATCTCTCTGATGATTAGTGACTTTGAGCATTTTTCATGTGTCTCTTGGCCTTCCTTCTGTCTTTTTTTGAAAAGTGTCTATTTAGATCAGTTGCGCATTTTTTTATTGGATTGTTTATCTTCTTTTTGTTAAGCTGCATGAGTTCCCTGTAAATGTTGGAGAATAAACCCTTATTGTTGATATCATTGGCAAATATGTTCTCCTATGCAGAGGGCTTTCTTGTTGTTTTATTGATAGTTTCCTTTGCTGTGCAAAAGCTTTTTATTTCCATGCAGTCCCATTTGTTTATTTTCTCTTTAGTTTTCATTTCTTTAGGAGCAGTATCAGTGAAGAAATTGTTTGGCATATGTCAGAGGTTTTTTTTTTTTGCCTTTACTATTTTTATGGTTTCCCATTGTATGTTTAAATCCTTGATCCATTTGGAGTTTATTTTTGTGTATGGTGTAATTTGGTAGTCTAGTTTCATATTTCTGCATGTATCTGTCCAATTTTCCCAACACCATTTTTTGAAGAGACTATTTTGACTCCATTCTCTATGTCATTAATTTCTGCTCTGATCTTTATTATTTTCTTTCTTCTGTTCACTGTGGGCTTTCCTTGTTGCTCCCTTTCTAATCTTTGAGTTGTTGAGTTAGATGATTTATTACCATTTTTTTTTTCTTGTTTTTTTGAGGTAGGCCGGAAGAGATATAAACTTCCCTCTCAGGACTGCTTTCAATGTCCCATAGGATTCACACTGTTTCATTTTTATTGTAATTAATCTCCAGGCTGTTTTTAATTTCTTCTTTGATATCCTTGATAACCCAATCATTGTTTATCTTCCAAGAGTTTGAATTTTTGGAGTGATTTTATTGTAGTTTATTTCTAATATTATGCCATTGTGATATGAGAAAATGCTAGATATGATTTCAATCTTTTTGAATTTGGGGAGACTTTGCTTGTGACCCAATATGTAGGTCATGAACATACCCTGTTTCCCTGAAAATAAGACACTGTCTTATATTAATTTTTGCTCCCAAAGATGCGCTAGGTCTTATTTTCAGGGGATGTCTTATTTTTCCATGAAGAAGAATATGGTACACATTTATTGTTAAATGAAAATAAAGGAAATTTATTACCTGTATACGGTAGGGTAGTATGGTAGTTGTCAACACAAACCAGACAAACTGTGAATCCAAACCAGACAAACTGTGAATCCTAAAAGAATTTACTCATTTATTCAATGACAATCATGTCACCATCTTCTGGAACATCATCATAACAATCCAATTCCTGAATTTTCTGGTGAATTTCTTGTGACTCCATTTTTTTTCAGAATCAGTGGACCAAATCTCTCATGTTTAGCCTGGGGGGCCTTATTTTCGGGGGATGCCTTATATTTCACTCAGAAGGAAACCTGTAAGTAGGTTTTATTTTTGGAGGATGTCTTATTTTCGGGGAAACACGGTATATGCCAAAATCCTCAACAAAATTCTAGCAAGTTACAGCACCATTTGCTGAAAAGCCTACCATGAGATAGTTGATACCTCAGTCATTACCATGTTATTATATTTTATCTGCTACACCTGTGATATATTTTCTGTATTTTACAGATAAGGAAAATGAAGCTCAGAAATATGAATGACTCATGTAATGTCACAGCTTCTGAAACAGGTCTGCCTGTCTATCCAGCAATGCTTTTTACACATCACCAGGAACAGTCTTCTTCCTCAAAAGACCCAATAAAAGCCCATGTCCTTCAGAAAGACTCCACAATTATAACCTGCTGTTCTCTCAATTTTATAAACTCAATTGCACTTAAAATATCAATTTAGTGGTGGTTGTTATACAGATGTGCATTGCTTTCTAACTATTACCTATATCAATTCCCAAAACCTGTTCTCTGTCCTACTTCTCTGCTTGGAAGTTAGCAGAAGCTAGGTTTTAAATTTTATTATGCCTTCTATATCACCAAGCACAATTCTAGGTATACAGAAAGTACTCAATACATACTTTTGTCTGAGTAAAAAAATATTCAGTTGGACAGTGGAGCCAGTGCTGCTAATACCCTGTTTAAGGCACTTTAATTTTTATGTTAGGTGCTAAATCTTGCCTCACACCCCCCACTCCCACCCAGAACGAACAAGAATTTTAGTGGTAGAATCCTCCTGTGTATAACTTGAAATTAAGGAATTGAAAAATGAAATTAAGGAACTTAAATAAAGAGATAGTTTGAAGGTAATAGTTAAATCCCCTTAAAAATACTTAAGTCCCTAGAAAACTATAGCTTTGTCATAAATGTGGAATGTATATGTGCTAACAGAGGAGTTACCAGAGCTGAAGATTGAAACATGGAGCACTGTCAGAGAGGCTCTGAGGTAACCAAAGAAGTCATTTGAAGAATTGAAAAGGCCAATTCCATTAGAACATCTAATGTTACTGAGTTGAGCTGCAAACCACAGAAGACCACACCAGAAATATAAAGGCACCAAGAGATGAAAATACGAAGTAGCTGGTGTGTCCTTTGTTAAATATTAATTGAGCGTAACAGCTTGGGTCGAATTCTGGGTTCTCTGTTCTGTTCCATTGGTCAATAAGTCTGATCTTGTGCCAGTACCAGGAAGTTTTGAGAACACTGGCATTGTAATATAGCTTGATATCTAGTATTGTGATCCCTCCAATTTTGTTCTTTCTCAAGATTGGTGTGCAACTAAAATCCTTTTTTAATTTCATATAAATTTTTGGAGTATTTGTTCTAGTCTATGAAATATACTGTGGGTATTTTAATAGTGATTGCATTGGGATAGATTGTCTTGGGTAATATGGACATTTTAATAAAGTTAATTCTACCAACCCATGGGCACAATGTATTCTTCCTCTATATATTTTTTTATGTCCTATAGTTTTCTCTCTTTTTTTGTTTTTTTTCTTTTCATTTTTATTAAGGTATTATATGTGTACATATCTTACCATTGCCCCTCCAACCCACCCTCATACATGCCCTCACCTCCAGAGTTTTGTGTCCATTGGTTATGTTTATATGCATGCACACAAGTCTTCTGGTTGATCTCTTATCTCCTCCACCTCTCTCTACCCTTCCAGCTGTAATTGGACATTGTGTTTGATACTTTACTGTCTCTGTATCTATCTTTCTCTTCAACAGTTTAAAATTTTCTTTATTACCCATAAATGAGTGAGATCATGTGGTATTTTTCTTTCATTGACTGGCTTATTTCACTTGCATGATGTTCCCCAATTCCATCCAGGTTGCTGCAAATGGTGAGAATTCCTTTTTTAATGGCAGCGTAGTATTCCATTGTGTAGATGTACCATAGTTTTCTGATTCAGTCATCTGCTGATGGGCACCTAGGCTGTTTCCAAATCTTGGCTATTGTAAATTGTGCTGCTATGAACACATAGGGGGTGCATATATCCTTTCTGATTGATGTTTCTAGCTTCTTGGGCTATATTCCTAGGAGCGGGATTACTGGGTCAAATGGGAGTTCCATTTTCAGTTTTTTGAGGAAACTTCACTGTTCTCCACAGTGGTTGCCCCAGTCTACATTCCAACCAGCAGTGCACAAGTGTTTCTTTTTCTCCACATCATCGCCAACACTTATTCATTTATTTGTTGATGATAGCCATTCTGGCTGGTGTGAGATGGTAACACATTGTTGTTTTGATTTGCATCTCTCAGAGTATTAGTGACTTTGAGCATGTTTTTATGTGTCTCTTGGCATTCCGTCTGTCTTCTTTTGAAAATATTCTATTTAGGTCTGTTACCCATTTTTTTATTGGATCATTTATCTTCCTTTTATTAAGTTGTATAAGCTACTGTAGATGTTGGAGATTAAACCTTTATCAGTGATAACATTTGCAAATATGTTCTCCCATATAGTGGGCTTTCTTGTTTTATTGATGGTTTCTTTTGCTGTAAAAAAGCTTTTTATTTTGATGTAGTCCCATTTGTTTATTTTCTCTTTAGCTTACATTGCTCTAGGGACAGTATCAGTGAAGAAGTTCTTTCAGCATATGTCTGAGATTTTTCTGCCTTTTGATTCCTCTAGTATTTTTATGGTTTCCCATCTTATGTTTAAGTCCTGTATCTATTTTGAGTTTATTTTTGTGCATGGTGTAAGTTGGTGATCTAGTTTCATTCTTTTGCATGTATCTGTCCAATTTTCCCATCACCATTTATTGAAGAGACTGTCTTGACTCCATTCTATGTTCATACCTCCTTTGTCAAATATTAATTGAGTATAGAGGTTTGGGTTGATATCCGGATTCTCTATTCTATTCTATTGATCTATATGTCTGTTCTTGTGTCAGTAACAGGCTGTTTTGAGAACAGCTGCTTTGTAACAAAGCTTGAAATCTGGTATAGAGATCCCTTCAACTTTGTTCTTCTTTCTCAGGATTGTTATGCCTATTTGGTGTCTTTATTTATTCCAGATAAATTTTTGGAGTCTTCTTTCTAGGTCTGTGAAGTATGCCTTTGGTATTTTAATGGGGAGTGCATTGAATCTATAGACTGCTTTGGGTAGTACGGACATTTTGATGAATTTGTTTCTACCAATCCATGAACATGGTATGTTCTTTCATCTATCCTGTTTCCCCGAAAATAAGACAGTGTCTTATATTAACTTTTGCTCCCAAAGTTGCGTTTGGTCTTATTTTCAGGGGATGTCTTATTTTTCCATGAAGAAGAATACAGTACACATTTCTTGTTAAATGAAAATAAAGGAAATTTATTACCTGTATACAGTACAGCAGTACAGTAGTTGTCAACACAAACCAGACAAACTGTGAATCCTACAGTATCAAGAATTTACTCATTTATTCAATGACCATCATGTCATCATCTTTTGGAACATCATCATAACAATCCAATTCCTGAATTTCCTGGTGAATTTCTTGTAACTCCATTTCTTTCAGAATCAGTGGACCAAATCTCTCATGTTTAGCAATAGCACTGTCTTTAAATGAGTACTTCTTGTCAAGGTAGCCTGGTCGCAGTGCATTTGCAATGCAACTGTCAGTGATTTTCTCCCATAAATTCTTGACCTAAGTCACAACTTCTTGCAGTTTAGATTTCACAAAGTTTCCATGCTAATTTTTCTCCATTCTATTTTCAATGTAGTCATTAATTTCCATGGGCAAATTTTCTTTGGCTTGTTTGTTGCCATTAAGACTGTGGAGATAGGCTGTCATTCCTGCGGGAATCGTTATCTGATCTATTTTTCTTTGGTGAAGAAATGTCTTCATGTCTTTAGTGTGGTGAGTGCTGGCTGCATCCCAGACTAGCAGACCTCTTTGGCTCCCTCGCATAACAAGTGGCAGCATTAAATCGACACACTTCCATATAACTGCTTGTGTGGACCAGGCTTTTTCAGTTTCAACAATAAAAACGCACAAAATACGTTCAATCTTTTCCTTTTTGTCCTTAGAAATGATTAAAGGTGGGATTTTAGTGCCATCCAGACGAATTGCCAAAATACAGGAAATACTTGCACTTTTGTAAGCAGTGGAGGGAATGTACACTAACGAGGCACCCTGCTGTTCAATTGTTGTTTGAGATGATTGGCCCATAAACACTGCAGTTTCATCCATAGCAATCATGTTGGAAAGATTGTATTTAGAGAAGTCAGCATCATCAATAAAGGACTTGAATGCAAGTGCTCACTTAATAACTTGAGTATCTTCCAACCTAAACAATGTTGTAGATTTCTTAGTTCATTTTGCTGAAGGAAATTATCCAGCCAGTGTTGTGATGCTTTGAAGTCTTTGGGGTCTATGTCAAACTGTGGAGCCATTGCAAGGGCAAATTCTTGAATCTGAGCCCTATTCACAACCAAAGCCTTTGCTCTCCTGTCAACAACCCATTCACAGATCAGGTCTTCTAGCTTGGAAAATAATGGTTGCCGACCTGATCCACACTTGTGCTTTTTAGCATTTCCCTTGTTCACTTGTCCAATGAGGTTACCGTACTCTGCTGGCCATTTTCGGACCAATCGGATACTCAACATCTTCTCTTTGCAGAAAGCAGTAATATTTTGGCCCCAAGAGTCTTCCACGATTCCTTTCTTGTACTCCACAGAGTAGCTTTTTTTTTTTTTGCACTCATTTCTAGGGGTAAAAAAAAGGAATTGGGGTATCAAGGTGGGAGGGAGGGGGATCACTTAAAATGACATAGGGGGATCAGGAATCAAAATGGCACTGGAGAATCAGAGGGGGGATTACCATTTTAGTAACCCCTTTTGATTCTCCTGTGTCATTTTGATTGCCCCTCTGATCCTTCTGTCTCATTTTAAGTAATCCTCCTACCCCCACCCCTGTGCCACTGAACACCTCACCTGACATACCCCCTACCCCTTTATCAGACATTTACCCCCTGGGGCCTGTCTGGGGACTGTCACTGGGCTTGCTGGGGCCTGGATCTGGGCTGGAGCAGGGTCTGCCACTGACCGAGAACCTTCAGTTATCATGAGGGGGGCTGCAAGCATCAGGTAGTATCACCAGAGACAGACCAGCACTCATCACCTTCCCCGAGTTCTGTCTGCTCTAATCCTCCTGTTCTTCTACAGGCACCTGTGAAAGTCTCCTCCTCCCTCCTGCTCCGCACTCACCACTCACTCTGTCTCCACACAGCAGAGATGTCAGGACTTTAAGTAATGTCATTGGTTGCTAAATACCGGTCGGGGCGGTCCTAGTGACCAGTTTATGGTAAGTTAATTTTCATTCTGAGACAGAGCCTAGGAGGGGCCTTATTTTCTGGGGGCTGCCTTATATTTCACTCAGAAGGAAACCTGTAAGTAGGTCTTATTTTCGGAAGATGTTTTATTTTTGGGCAAACACAGTATTTACATCTTCCTCTATTTCTTTTTAAGTGTCCTGTAGTTTTCCAGATATAGGATTTTACCTCCTTAGTTAATTTTATTCCTAGGTATCTTAATTATTTTGTTGTAATGGTAAATGGGATTGCTTTTTTAGTCTCTTTTTCTGTAAGTTCACAATTGGTGTATAGAAATGCCATAGATTTCTTGGCGTTAATTTTGTATTCTGATACATTGCTGAATTCATTTATTAAGTCTATTCATTTTTTGATGGAGTCTTTTGGGTTATTTATGTACAATATCATGTTATCTGCAAATAAGGACAGCTTTTTTTCTTCTTTTCCAATTTGGATTCTTTTATTTCTTCTTGTTGTCTAATTGCAATGGCTAATACTTCCAGTACTATGTCAAACAGGAGTGGTGAGAATGGGCATCCCTGTCTTGTTCCTGTTCTTATGGGGAATGGTTTTAATTTTTGCCCATGGAGTATGATGTTTTCTGTGGGTTTATCATATATAGCTTTTATTAGGTTGAAGTATGATCCTTCTATTCCCACCTTGTTGAGAGTTTTTATCAAGAAAGGGAGTTGGATTTTGTCAAATGCTTTTTCTGCATCAGTTTTTATGACTATGTGATTTTTATCTCTCAGTTTGTTTATGTAATGTATCACGTTTATTTATTTATGGATATTGTACCATCCTTGCTTCCTGGGGTAAATCCTACTTGGTCGTGGTGTATGATCTTTCTGATGTTCTGCTGGAACTGATTTGCTAGAATTTTGGTGAGGATTTTGGCATATATGTTCATGAAGGATATTGGCCTGTAATTCTCTTTCATTGTCTTGTCTTTATCTGGTTTTGGTATTAAGGTGATGCTGGCTTCATAAAAGGAGCTTGGAAGTGTTCCTTCCTCATGAATTTTTTGGAATAGTTTGAGGAGGATAGGTTTTAGTTCTTCCTTGAATGTTTGGTAAAACTCTCTTGTGAAGCCATCTGGCCCTGTGCTTTTGTTTGCCGGAAGCTTTTTGATGACTGCTTCAATTTATTTCATAGTTACTGACCTATTGAGCTGTTTGGAGTATTCATGATTGAGTTTTAGAAGGTTGTATTTTTTCCAGTAGTCTGTCCATTTCTTCCAGGTTGTCCAGATTGTTGGAATAGAATTGTTCTTAGTATTTTGTAACAATCCTTCATATTTTGGCAGGGTCTGTTGTTATTTCTCCTCTTTAATTTCTGATTTTGTTTATTTGGGTCCTCTTTCTTGGCCTCTTGATGAGTCTGGATAGAGGTTCATCAATCTTGTTTATCCTTTCAAAGAACCAGTTCTTGGATTTTTTGATATTTTGTATTGTTTCTTTCGTCTTTATGTTGTTTATCTCTGTTGTGATCTTAATTATTTCTTTCCTTTTGCTTGGACTTTTCTTGTTGCTCTCTTTCTCACTTTTTGAGTTATAAGGTTAGGTAATTTATTATCATTTTTTCTTGTTTGTTTTTTTTCAGTAGGCTTCTAGAGATATGAACTTCCCTCTCAAGACTGCTTTTGCTGTGTCACTTACATATTTTAAATCCCACTTGTTCATAGTGTATGATCTTTTTAATATATTGCTGGGTGTGATTTGCTAATATGTTGTTGAATATTTTAGCATCTATGTTCATCAGAGATATTGGCTTGCAATTCTCTTTCTTTTCCTGGTCCTGGAATTAGGATAATTCTGGCTTCATAAAAGGAGCTTGGAAGTGTTCCTTCCTCTCAGACTTTTTTGGAATATTTTGAGGAGTATAGCTGTTAGTTCTTTGAATGTTTGGTAATACTCTCCTGTAAAGCTTTCCAGAGTTGGGCTTTTGTTTGCTGGAAGTTTTTATTTTTTTTATTTTTTTATTTTTTATTATTGCTTCTATTTCATCAGTTGTCATTGGTCTATTCAGGCTTTCTTATTCTTCCTGATTTAGTTTTGGATCTTTCTGTGGTGGAGTGAAGAGCTCCTTTGAGTCCAAGCGTTCATGCCACCTGGGACCGGTGTTCTGGGGATCACAGCTGCTTGGTGGTTGCCGCAGCTATAGATATTCTGGCATTTGACAAGATATACTTTTCCTTTCAAGATGGCGAGATTTCCCCGTCCAAGTCTGTTGCTCTAGGAGGGGACCCAGCCACCATGGGTGCTTCCCTGTCATGGGAACCCCGGCCAGCAGTCCCCCACCTTCTCCTGGAGTTTAGCTGTCCCTTAGCTTTCTAACAAACACTCCCAGTGTGACCCTCAGCTGTTCTTTCTTTCTGCTCTGGGACAAGGCTCAGAACCCATCTATCTATTCTGTCACCATTTTCTCCCCTGAGAAGGCATTCTTAAGAATTATCTTAAACAACAGCATAGAAAAATTGTGTTTTCTTAAATTTCACACACAGCTTAAACCACCAGTAACTTTCAAAAAGAAGCATATTTCATAAAATATTCAGTCCTTTTAGAGCCGGGTAGTGAACATAGTTTTCCAAAATACTTTATTTTTAACCTGAGGCCTGGTGCACAAAATTAGTGCATCGGTGTGTGTAACTCTCAGTGCAGACTGCACCATCTCCAATCTGGGACCCCTTGAGGGATGTCCAACTGCCCATTTAGGTCTTATCCCACTGGGCAGTCGGACATTCCTCTCACAATTCAGGACTGCTGGCTCCCAACCGCTCACCTGCCTGCCTGCCTGATTGCCCCTAACCACTTCTGTCTGCCAGCCTGATCACCCTGTAAACACTTCCTTGTCAGCCTGATCAACACCTAACTGCTCTCCAGCTGGCCTGATTGCCCCTAACTGACCTCCCCTGTTGGTTTGGTCACCCCTAACTGCCCTCCCCTGCTGGCCTGTTTGCCCCTTACTGTCTTCCCTTTCAGGCCTGATTGCCCCCAACCGCCCTCCCCTGCAGGCTTGGTCCCCCATAACTGCCCTCCCCTGTCAGCCTGGTTGCCCCTACCTGCCCTCCTGTGCAGGCTTCTCCCCCTTAACTGCCCTCACTTGCAGGCCTGGGTATCCCCCAACTTTTCACCCCTGTAGGCCTGATCATCCCCCAACTGCCCTCACTTGCCAGCCTGGTCCCTCCCAACTCCCCTCTCCTATTGGCCTGATGGCCCATCTTGTGGTGGCCATCTTGTGTCCATATGGGGCAGCCATCTTTGACCACACGGGGTGGCCATCTTTTGTGTTGGAGTGATAGTCAATTTGCTTATTATCCTTTTATTAGATAGGATGTTCAACATATGAACACATACAGATAGTCATTGTATGCTGCATGCTTCAATTTTTCTGTATAGAAAATTACATTAAAAACCAGGTGACAGGTTTATTCTATTTTCTAGCACCCATCTTTCTCACCTTTCACTTCAACTCCAAGGATTCAAAAAAACATCTTCATGTAAAACCTCTGTGCTTTCCTCCCATTCAGCAATAGTGGAACCTTCAGGGGCTAGCGCAGGTTACCATATTATAGGTTTTGTTAAAAAAAAAAAAAAAAAAAAAAAAGTAGCCAAATCATTTCACCATTCCATCAGAAACATCTTTTAAGCTTTATATTATTTCCTCTTCTGGAAAAGACCTCATCAACTTCCTGCAATGCTTTAATAACCAGGAGAATGGGGAAACATGGAAAGCAGCTCACATTAGTTGGCTGGTGAAGATCCATTCACCAGGCATTTGTGACACAGCAGACTCTGGAGATCGCTCCATTGGCATCCACACCTGCCATTCTATGATCCCCAAGCATGCTCGGATGAGGGGACATGCAACCCACAGAGAATAGGAGTCCGGTTGCCTCTGGCTTCAAATAATTCACCAGCGAAGTGATGACAATACAGGGATGCTCATGAACACAGCCTAGTTTTGATGCAAGGAGAGTAACTGGAAAGACAATTGAAAGGCTTTGTATTTCTGACTGCAAATGCAAGCTTGATGACTCCTTTCACACTGGCTGCTTCCCTCAGTTAAGGACTAAGGGATATATTAAAGTTCAGAGACTGACATTCACTATAACATATTAAACATATATCTACAACTCTGGAAACCCCTTGATGATTTTCCATTAATTTTTTATTAGTGTTATTTCTCCTTTATTTTGTGGATATACAAATGATTTTAAATAATACAAAGGCTCCCTTTGCTATTCGGGTTTACCCCATCATCCCTGGTAGAAGGTAATTTTTCAGGGCAGAGTCAGCAGAAAAGCTTAAACACCTGGTCCCTGATGGTGAGCTCAGACCCTCTTACCAGGTGTGTGTGAGGATACCTGATCTCATTAGTGTCTGTGGTGTGCATAGGTCAGTGAAACATGCTCTTGCAAGGAGAACCGATAGCAAGGAAGCAATATTTCTAGAGAGGTCATGTAAAAACGAAATCAAACTGAAACCAAAGAGGTTTGTCAAGGCTCCCAGAGAGGACTGGGCAACTTGCCCTGTTTGAAACTCTCAGTACACTGCAAAAGCAAAATGCCAAAATAATTTTACAAAAGTAAAATGCAAGCTTAGAATTGTGTAATGAACATTTTCTTCTTTCAATCCTGATGGGGCATTTCTCTCTCTCTCTCTCTCTCTCTCTCTCTCTCTCTCTCTCTCTCTCTCTCTCTCTTTCTCTCTCTTTCTCTCTCTTCCCCCTCCCCTCTCTCTCCCACTTCCCCATCTCTCAATTTATTCCTAACTCTAAAGGCAATTATATATTTATGCTCACCTTCAGGCTTATGTCAATGTATTTTATGTAAATGTGTTTTTTTGCTTTTTTTTGTTAATTTAATTGTCTAAACCTTGCTCTTCAGTAGATTCCTCATGAAGGAATCATGGGAACATTCTCTGAGTTCTTGAATATTAATAACAGTTTGTGACATTTATTGTTTGAAAGTGTCACTATCCCCCCTTCCCCTGGAAATAAAATTGTTGATTTACACTGTCTGTATTTGGCTATCTTAAATATGTTGCTACTTTCTTTGACATAAAAAGTTTCTTCTGAAAAATCTAATGAAAATATAACTTTATTATATTAAAAAATACCTGAGACAAATGAAAATGAAATGTAATATACCAACATTTGTGAGATGTAGCAAAAGCATTTCTAAGAGAGAAGTTTATATGGATAATGCCTACTTCAAGAAACAAAAAAGTCTCAAATAAGCAACCTAACTCTATTCTTTAAGGGACTAAAAATGAAGAACAATATGGTAATGCTAAAAGTTAGTAGAATAAATGAAATAATGAAAATTAGAGAAAAAAATTAATAAATCAGAGACTAAATAAAGAAAATGAATTAAACCAAGATAAACAAAATTGACAAGCTTTTAACTACACTTACCAAGAAAAAAAGAGAGAAGACTCAAATAGATAAAATCAGAAATGAAAGAGAAGATATTACAACTGATACCACACAAATGCAAAGGATCATCAAAGACTACTATGAATATTTATATGCCAACAAATTAGACAACCTAGAATAAATGAATAAATTCCTATAAATATACAACCTACCAACACTGAAACAATCATATGATAGAAAATCTAAACAAACCAATCACTAGTAAGGATAGTGAATCAATAATTAAAAACCTCCCAATAAACAAAAGTTCAGAATCAGTCAGCTTCACTGTTGAATTCTTCTAAACAGGCAAAGAATTACTACTAATTATGGTCAAACTTTTCCAAGAAATAGAAGAGTAGATAACTTCCAAACTCATTTTCTGAGGCCAGAATCATCCTGATGCCAAACCAGACAAGGATGCTACAAGAAAAAAAAATGCTATAGGTCAATACCCTTGATAAACATAGCTGCAACATTTTCAATAAAGTATTAGCAAACAGATTTAAAAATTACATTAAAAGGATCATAGACGATGATCAACTGGAATTTATTCCAGGATGAAAGAATGGCTCAACATCTGCAGTCAATGTAATCTACCACCTTAAAAAATGAAGGATAAACATCGTATGATCTTCTCAAAAGATGCAGAGAAAGCAGCTGACAAAATTTAGTATTCATTTATGATAAAAACTCTCAGTAAAAGGACACAGAGGAAACTTACTTCAATATAAAAAAGGCCATATATGATAAGTCCACAGCTAACATAATATTCAATGGTGAAAAGCTAAAAGCATTTCCTCTAAGGTCAGGAAAAAGACAAGGATACCCACTGTCACCACTTTTATTCAACTTGGAATTGGAAGTTCTAGCCAGAGCAATTAGGGAAGGAAAAGAAATAAGGACATTCAAATGGAAAAGAAGTAAAAATGTCACTATTTTCATATATTTGCAGACATGATATTACATATAGAAAATCATAAAGACTCCATAAAAAAACTGTTAGAATTAATAAATGAATTTAGTAAGGTTGCAGGACAAAATAATTACACAACAATCTATTTTGTTTCTAGACACCAAAAATAAACTGACAACAGTGTGGTGATGGCCAGAGGGAGGAGGAGTCAGGGCTGGGTGGAGGTTGGTAAAGAGGGGGGCCAAATGGGGAACATTGTAATAGTGTCAACAATAAAAAATTTTAAAAAGTGGGAATCTTAAAAAAGAAAGAAGGAAAGAAAGACAGACAGAAAAAAATAAAAAAATATCCATGAATGAATTTAAAGGAGGTGTAAGACCAGTATATAAAAAATCATAAGACATTAATGAAAGAAACTGAAGAAGACACAAATACGTGAAAAGCTATTCTGTGCTCATGGATTAGAAGAATCATTATTGTTAAAATGTCCATATTACTTAAAGCAATTTGCATATTTATTGCAATTCCTATCAATATCCCAATGGAAGTTTTCAAATAAATAGAACAAATAATCCTAACATGAAACAACAAAAACACTCTGAATAGCTAGAGCAATCTTGAGAAAAAAGAACAAAGCTGGAGACATAATATTCCTTGATTACAAAATATATTACAAAGCTATAGTAATTAAAACAGTGTGATATTGGCATTAAAAGCAGTCAATGGAACAGAATAGAGCCCAGAAATAAATTCGTGCATATATGGTAAATTAATTTATGTCAAAGGAACCAAGAATATACAATATAGAAAGAACAGTCTTTTCAAAAAATAGTGTTGGGCAAAATGGACAGCCTCATGCAAAAGAATAAAACTTGGCCACTATCTTACATTATACACTAAAATTACTCAAAATGGATTAAAAACTTGAATGTAAGATCTGAAGCCATAGAACTCCTAGAAGAAAACATAGACATAAAGAATGGACATAGGTCTTGTGATGATTTTTAAAAATCTGACACCAAAAGCAAAAATAAATAAGTTGGATTATATTGTACTAGAGGCCCCATGCACGGTATTTGTGTACTGGACGGGGGTACCTCAGCTCAGTCTATGCCCTTTCAGAGAGCTCTCAGGGGATGTCCAACAAACTATGTCTTAGGCCTGATCCTGTTGGACATCTTTAACCCCGATTCAGAGATTCCCCTGTTGGGAGTGCACTAACCACCAGGGGGTAGCTCCTGCGTTGAGCATCTGGCCCTTGGTGGTCAGTGCATGTCATAGCAACCAGTCATTCTACTATTCAGTCAATTTGCATATTACCCTTTTATTATATATGTATATATATAGAAGGAATAAGAAGCTTCTTCACAGTGAAGAATGCCATCAACAAAATAGAAAGGCAACTTATTGAATGGGATAAAGTATTTGCAAATCACATATCTAACAAGGAACTAATATCCAAAATATATAAAGAGCTCATGCAATTCAATAACAACAAAACCATTTATGACAACATGGATGGACCAGAGATTTTTGTGTTAAGTGGAATAAGTTGTACAGAGAAAGACAAATACTATATGATTTTACATATATAAGGAATCTAAAACACACAGTCCAAAACAAATGAACAACTAAAACAGAAACAAACTCATAGAACAAACTGATGGTTTCCAGAGGTGACGGAGATGAAGGAAACATAAAGTACATAAATGTTTTAAATCTGAAGCTAAAATAATATTATATGTCAACTACAATTAAAATAAATTTTAAAATATTTAACAAAGACTGCTATTGATGCCATTGGCATCTTCCCCACTGAAGGTATAAATGGTTTTAATTACCACAGAAAGTTCCTTTATACAGGAGGAACTTCCAGCCAGCACCCCACCCTCACCAGATGAATCACTATTTATAATAGGAAGAAGAGGAAAGGCAATTTCTTAGAGTATGTATATTTGAGAAATTGTGTGATATGTAAGGAACCTCCCTTCCTCTGACCATTGTGTACCTGGGGCTGATGCTGTTTGGTCTCTGTTGGATAGAAGTTTGAGAGATGAGGCTAGGAGCCAGCCACAGAGGGATGGAAAGTCATCATCATCATCATCATCATCATCATCATCATAATAATGATGTTTTCTAGATGACTAAAGGACTTTTTCTTTAAAGTTCATTAATTTCACTAAATTTTTTCTGATGTTTGTCATTTTAGGCTGATACTGTCAAATACACAGTGTCTCTTTCAATGTATAGTTCCAAATGTGTTAAGTGTGTTGTATTTCAGGAAGACTCTCTTGAATTAATATTTGTTCTGCTTCCTTGCTTTGCTCTTTTTCTTTAGGACTCCTATTTCTGGACGTTCAATGTTTTGCTTTTCTTCAAAATATTTAACTTTCTCTGCAATCTTTATCATTTTCTTTATTTCCTTTTACCTGATGCCGGAAACAAATCAGTTTCACTAAAAGAGAGATGTTGACAGGAAGCCAGGAAGGCTGGTCAACAACCTTAATTGCTCTAAACACTCACCCTTTAGTTGAGACATTGTTAGCTGAAGCAGCCTCCACCTTGTTTGTCCCCTGTAAGTTTCTGTTATTTCCTGCCTAAGGGCTACGTGTAAATTTCTGTTTATCTTGCCTAAGATGTTTTCCCCAAAGTCTCAATAAAAAGAATGGCAGGGTCAGAGCAGTGAGTAGTTCTCCCACTAGAGTTGGACTACTGCCTGGCCCCCCATAGTGCCAAATTGAGTTTCTTCAAGTCTCTTCTCAAGGCCTTCTCCAGAACCCAAACCCCTTTCCACCTGGGATGTGAAAGAGATTCCTACAACCTGATGTTTATCTTAAAGTAGTATACATCTTTTTTTCCCCTTTTTTTTGCTTTTGTATCCGTTTAACATATTATTCATTTCTGAAATATTTTTCTTTATTTTTAAGTATTTCCAGACTTCTTGTTTTCTTATTTTGATTTGTGTTCTTTCATGTCTTGTATAATTTTCTTAATGTCTTTTAACTTGTTTTAATACAGTATGTTATAATTTTGATGTATTTGTGGGCATATCTTTTTGGTATGCTTTTATTTTCCTCCTTTTTCTTAAAATACCTTATTTTTTTTCCTTACAATAACTCTCAATGGGAATTTACTTCTTTTTTTTGTTATTTTTTAAAAATATATTTTATTGATTTTGTATAGAGAGGAAGGGAGAGAGAGATAGAGAGTTAGAAACATTGATAAGAGAGAGAGTGATCGATCAGCTGCCTCTTGCACACCCCCTACTGGGGATATGCCCGCAACCAATGTACATGCCCTTGACCGGAATTGAACCCGGGACCCTTCAGTCCCCAAGCCGACACTCTATCCATTGAGCCAAACAGGTCTCGGCTGTTGTTGTTATTTTTTAATGTGAAATTAATTTTCCTGAATTTATAGAATGAGGCAGGGTTTAGGAAAGCTTTTTAACTTGACAGGGTTCCCTTTTTTATTTTTATATAATGTAAGCATTGGGCTTGCATTTTGAATTTTCCTGCCCTGTTTCCTTCCCCAACTTACCTGGACCTCATCTTTCCTTCAACACTATTGTCTCAAACAAACTTAGTTTGGATTCTACACCAGGCAGTTTCTCTGGAGTGTAGGTCCTTAGCCTGGAATGGAACCCTAGGAGATCCATTAAGAGAGCTCTCAGGAGTCTTGACTACTTTAGTCCCTTCAGTCCTTCTAGCTGGGACCTTTTAATTACTCTTGTTAGAGAAGGTAACAACCTCTATTCCCTGCCCCAACTTCTTATTAAGGTGGCCCAACTACACTTTCTAGGAAATAATATTGACTATTTAGGATTTCCAGTTTTAAATCCTGTTGCTTCCTTTTTTCTTCTGCACTAATACTTGCTGTCTCTGCTCACTTGTAACTTGGAGTTTGTGAAAAAACTTGCCCCTAGTTTTATATGAACATGTCTGTGTGTTTTGGCTCTGTAATCTCAATGTTCTGTCTATCTTTATGTTGGGATTTGCAAACATGGAAAGACTGCTATTAATGCCACTGCCATCTACCATCTTCCTAAAATCCTACAAGAACTGTATTTTATTTGGTCATCTATCTTTGGTAATTAGTGTCTAGCACATTACTAATGAATGGAGATGTAGTCTACAAAATTTTTAAATTTAACTCTGTATGAACTACCTAATCTAACTGGGAACTGTCCATGATCTAAGCAATGGAGCTTAGATTTATCAAAATGCACTTTCTATGCCAGGTGAGTCAGATGGTTCCTGAAGCCATGGTCTTTTACTTTTCCTGGCCTTGTACTAGCATCTCTCATGCCTGTAAGTTTACAGTTTCATGTGACATTACAAAGAGTTCCCAGGTGTCTTGAAACCCATCTATATTTCCCTTGAGGTCTTGATCTGGGAGACTCTGGTTAGGAGTGATTAAATATTAAGGATGAGGGCAGACTAAAGGGTGATAAGTGGTATTCTAGCTATCCTATTTGTATTGGGAGTTGGTCTTATCAGTGATATGTATACTAGTAGGATCTACCTATCAAATGTTAAGATAATTCAGTTGGGCTCTTCATTCCAGGCAGACAATCCATGAACAAAGATAGGACAGAAGGGTTTGTTGGAAAAGTCAAAGGAAAGAAGACGTTAGTAGGACACCAAAGCAACCAGTGTAAGTAGGGCAAGTGAATTCAATATAAACACAAGATAAGAGGGGGAAATATCGGAATCCTGAAGCTGGAGGAAAACTGAGAGTTCATATGATCCACAACTCCAGATCTTAATATGGAAGAAAGTCTACACTTGGATTTCAACAATATGGTCATCTGACCATCTGCCTCGGAATCTCTGATCCTCTTGGGTGGAGACATAGTAATCTGCATTTTAACATTCACCTGAAAACCACTGGTTAAAATATTTCAGAACAGAATGGCATCTGGTTTCTCCAAGGACTAGATGTCAAGGTACCACACCTATGAGCTGCACAGTGCAGTAATAATAACAATGGCACAAATCACTTTTAGTACTCTTGCTTCATCTCCTTAAATTTCTCTTCAGACACAGAACGGGATCAACAGAGTTTCAGGAATTTGTGCTGCCTATCAGACATAATTGAAATTCTTTGTACTAATGAAATATTACATTTGACTCAAGTGTTTTGAAAGAAAACAGTTCTGGAGAAACATGCTTTTGCTACTAACATAGGGTCTTAGCTTTTGGTGGCCTCTGCTTAGAGGAAATGTTGTCCAGCTCCAGGCTGCCTCTGTCAGTTCACAGTGATCTTCAGCAAGCCTTTCTGGGCCATATCCCCAGTGATGTGTAGGGGAACTAGGCTATGAGAAGTGACTTATCCATTATTCTAAGTCTCTGCTCCCATTTAGAGGAAAATATGCCCTTAATGCCTCTTTCCATCATCAATTGGATATAGTCTTGTGAGTGTTGGAGGTTCAGCTGGCTACCCCAGAATTCATATTTGAGATGGATTCAGTTAACTCTGCCCAAACCCTCTGACTCACCCAGTACCCATGGGGCTGGGCTATTCCACTCAACTCCCAGAACAGAGTATGTGTCTGATGGGCACTGTCCCCATGTGGGCACTGGCAGGGATTCCCATGGGGATACATAATTGTGCTCACTTTCTACCTCTGCAGAAATAGAATCAGTCACGTCTGCACTGTCAACTGCAGTGTAAACCCTATTGTACAGGATTCTCAAAGCATAGAGTTAAAGAGGAAACTGCCTTCAATGCTTTCATGAGGAGGGAGACAGCACACACCAAACATGGGTGGCTGAGGTTCTGGCTGCTGTGAGTGCTTTTTAATTTGAGCAAAAGTCTCCACTACTTTGTGCCTCAATTTTCTTGTTGCTAAGGAGACACATGATGCTTGTGTTAGATCTGGTTAATCACTCCTACCTTCTTACAAGCAAGTAGTCATATTGGATTAGAAACCACCCTACTTTAGTATGAACTCATCTTAGCTAACTGTGTCTGTAATAAGTCTGTTTCTCTATGAGGCCACATTTGAGGTCCTGGAGCTAGGACTTCAATATCTTTTTTGGGGGGAAACAATTTGGCTCATAACTTCCTGCTATTTATGAATGATACCATATTTCCTAGAGGTTGTTAAATACTTTTTATAGAGGATGGATCTGCTGCTTATTATCTAAGAGGGGGCAAATTTCCCAAGCTCTTTGTGCCTCATTTTCCTCTTCCATTAAATGGAAATAGCTTACAATAGAGACCCCATAGGGGAGATGATTAAGTGAGATGAAAATATATACAATTTTACCACAGTTCTAAGCACATAGTAAGCACTCAATAAGTGTTAGTTAACATTCCTTTTTTTTTTTTTTTTTTTTTTTTTTTTACTGCCGCTTGAAGAGCTGTGTGTTAGAAATATATTTCAATCACCACACAACAGCAAACTCTGGAAGCACCAACCACATGCCCTTCAGAGTTCATAATATTTCTTCTAAGCTTGAGCCCTCAGAAAGATAGTGCAAATTCTCTCAGCAGACACTCCTCAGCCCCCCATAGGGTCCCAGGAAGGGACTATTCAGGTTTATATCAGCAGGTGAAATGCAGCACTTACATCATGAGGGCCTGTCAAGAGCAAGGGCTGACTCAGTAACTTAGTGCTTTCAGATTGGGCATCAGGTTTTGTTTGTTTGTTTTTTTTAATAGAATTTTATTGATTTCAGAAAGGAAGGGAGAGGGAGAGATAGAAACATCAGTGATGAGACAGAATCATTGATTGGTTACCTCTTGCATGCCCCTCAATCATTGATTGGCTACCTCCACAACCCATGACCAGGAATCAAATTGTGATTTCCTGTTTATAAGTTGGCCCTCAACCACTGAGCAACACTGGCCAGGCAAGGACATCCACTTCTTTATTTTATTTTATTTTATTTTATTTTATTTTATTTTATTTTATTTATTTATTTATTTATTTTTTTTTTTATTGAATTATTATCTGTGTACATATTTTAACTCCCCCCCTCCCATACATACCCACCCTCCCCAGAGTTTTGTGTCCATTGGTTGTACTTATATGCATGTATACAAGTCTTTCGGTTGATCTCTTATCTCCCCCAGATCTCCCTACTGTCCCTGCTGTAATTTTACAGTCTGCTTGTTGCTTTACTGTCTTTATATCTGACTTTTGGCTTGTCAGTTTATAATGTTCTTTAATACCCATAAATGAGTGAGGCCATGTGGTATTTCTCTTTCATTGACTGGCTTATTTCATTCAGCATGATGTTCTCTAGTTCTATCCAGGTTGCTGCAAATGATGAGAATTCCTTTTTTTTTATGGCAGCATAGTATTCCATTGTGTAGATGTACCATAGTTTTTTGATCCAATCATCTGCTGACGGGCACCTGGGCTGTTTCCAGATTCTAGCTATTGTAGATTGTGCTGCTATGAACATAGGGGTGCATATATCCTTTCTGATTGGTGTTTTTAGCTTCTTGGGATATATTCCTAGGAGTGGGATTGCTGGGTCAAATGGGAGTTCCATTTTCAGGTTTTTTTGAGGAAACTCCACACTGTTCTCCACAGTGGTTGCACCAGTCTGCATTCCCACCAGCAATGCACGAGTGTTCCTTTTTCTCCACAACCTCGCCAACACTTGTCGTTTGTTGATTTGTTGATGTTGGCCATTCTGACAGGTGTGAGATGGTACCGCATTGTTGTTTTGATTTGCATCTCTCGGATAATTAGAGACTTTGAGCATGTTTTCATGTGTCTTTTGGCCTTCCTTCTGTCTTCTTTTGAAAATATTCTATTTAGGTCCATTGCCCATTTTTTAATTGGATCATTCATCTTCTTTTTATTTAGATGTATAAGCTGTTTGTAGATGATGGAGATTAAACCTTTATCAGTGGTAACATTTGCAAATATGTTCTCCCACACAGTGGGCTTTCTTGTTGTTTTGTTGATGGTTTCTTTTGCTGTAAAAAAGCTTTTTATTTTGATGTAGTCCCATTTGTTTATTTTCTCTTTAGCTTCCATTGCCCTAGGGGCAGTATCAGTGAAGAAGTTCTTTTGGCATATGTCTGAGATTTTGTTGCCTGTGGATGCTTCTAGTATTTTTATGGTTTCCCGTCTGATGTTTAAGTCCTGTATCCATTTTGAGTTTATTTTTGTGTATGGTGTAAGTTGGTGATCTACTTTCATTCTTTTGCATGTATCTGTCCAATTTTCCCAACACCATTTATTGAAGAGACTGTCTTGACTCCATTGTATATTCATTCCTCCTTTGTCAAATATTAATTGAGCATAGTGATTTGGGTTGATAACTGGGTTCTCGATTCGATTCCATTGATCTATATGTCTGTTCTTGTGCCAGTACCAGGCTGTTTTGAGAACAGTGGCTTTGTAATACAGTTTGAAGTCTGGTATTGAGATCCCTCCTACTTTACTCTTCTTTCTCAGAATTGCTGTGGCTATTCGGGGTCTTTTATTGTTCCAAATGAACTTTTGGAGAGTTCTTTCTAGGTCAGTGAAATATGCTGTTGGTATTTTAATGGGGAGTGCGTTGAACCTATAGATTGCTTTAGGAAGTATGGACATTTTGATGATGTTGATTCTACCAATCCATGAACATGGTATGTTCTTCCATCTCCTTACATCTTCCTCTATCTCTTTTTTCAGTGTCGTGTAGTTTTCCGCATATAGGTCCTTTATTTCCTTAGTTAAGTTTATTCCTAGGTATCTTAATTTTTTTGGTGCGATGGTAAATGGAATTGCTTTTTTAGTCTCAGTTTCTATAAGTTCGCTGTTGGTGTATAGAAATGCCATAGATTTCTTGGCGTTAATTTTGTATCCTGCTATATTGCCAAATTCATTTATTAAGTCAATTAGTTTTTTAATGGAGTCTTTTGGGTTTTTTATATACAATATCATGTCGTCTGCAAATAAAGATAACTTTACTTCTTCTTTTCCAATTTGGATGCCTTTTATTTCCTCCTCTTGTCTAATTGCAATGGCTAGTACTTCCAGTACTATGTCAAAGAGGAGTGGTGATAGTGGGCATCCCTGTCTTGTTCCTGTTCTTAGAGGGAATGGTTTTAGTTTCTGCCCATTGAGTATGATGTTGGCTGTGGGTTTATGGTATATAGCTTTTATTATGTTGAGGTAGGACATCCACTTCTTAAGGTCACCTAGGAGCAGTGCTTTTCCATCCTCATGTTTGTGTCTCTGGGCTCTGCTTGTCCTTGACACCACTCTAACTTTTCTCTATGTACCTTCCCTTCCTGCCCATTTAACAACCTCCTGAGTAGATAGAATACATATCCTGAGGCTCTTAGAGAAATACTAAACTCTCTATCTCTCCTTCTCTGCCTCCCTCTTCCTTTTCTCCCTTCATTCTCCTTCTCCTTCTCCTTCTCCTCCTCCTCCTCCTCCTCCTCCTCCTCCTCCTCCTCCTCCTCCTCCTCCTTTTTCTTCTTCTTCTTCTTTTTCTTCTTCTTCTTCTTCTTCTTCTTCTTCTTCTTCTTCTTCTCTCTCTCTCTCTCTCTCTCTCTCTCTCTCTCTCTCTCTCTCTCACACACACACACACACACACACACACACACACACACAGCAATGCTGATCCTGTAACTCACTGATTTTTTTTTTTTTTTTGGAATTTGGGTAAGTAACATAGAGGGATTTTTGAGTTATGGAATGAAGCCTGCTCAGGAAACATTAAACTCTCTTTGCTTTAACTGAGCAGACACAAGAGGAGTGCCCCTTGTTGTTATGGGGTCACATGTAATAAATACTCTCATTCTCCTCTCCAGGGCACATTTTTTCTTCTTCTATCAGATGCAGTCATTTTCACCTCTAACACAACTCCTGCCTGCAAGTACATTTCATGATTTGTACTCAATATATACCCCTATATCTGCTCAATTATACACATGTAAAACTAAAAACACTTCTGTGCATGGACTTGGATCTAATCCTATCCCCTACCCTACCCTACCCCCCTATACTGTCCTACCCTACCCTACCCTACCCTATCCTATTCTATCATCCTATCCTATCCTATCCTATCCTATCCTATCCTATCCTATCCATCATTTCCATTTCATCTGTCTTCTATTATGCATACAGCAGACACTGCTTGTGTGCACCACTATCTAGCTCTCTTTCAGGTACCTGAAGTAGGGACATCAGTATTTTCAATGTAGGTGGGGCTATATGACTAATTCTGGCCAATGTGCTGTGGTCAGTGTCACTTCTACCCCGGAAAGTCAGAGTATAACCCTCTTGCTGACTCTTTCCTTGCTACAGGGACCCAAGGAGGACTCATGTTGAGATAATGGAATCAGACCCAAGCTGACTAGATCACTGAGTTGCCACATGGAGGACAATTGTTCTATAAGATCACCCATATCTTTAGCAGTCTTTACATGAAAGAGAAATAAACCTGCTTGATGGACCACTGAAAATTGGGAAATGTATAGCCTACCCTATTCTGACTACCACAGTATTCTCTTCTATTTTATTAATTTTTTTTTATAAATGTTGGTTTTGAGTTATTGAAATAATTTCATGACCTATTATGGGTAGCCTCCTATAGTTTGCAAATTATTTTCCAAAAAATTGTGCCACATTAATAGCCCCTAAGTATAGATAAAGAGAGAGCTCCATAGAGGAGGGATAGTGTATACCTGTTCACTCCCTCCTCAGGGTCTGAACTTGCTGTGATCAGTTGACTTAAGGACTTAGTGGCTGTGTGACCAGGGACCTAGAGAGTTAGGTTGCAGTTGGTTTAGTGGGAGGCACTGGGGATCGTTCCTTAGCAGACTGAAGAGTGGATTTACCCTTTTTATGGGATTTTTCCTTTTAGATATACATGGATCTAGAGTCAGACCTCATATATTGTGTGGTATCAATAGGCCTGTATACATTAAGAACTCAGAGTACAAGTGTATCCTGCTTATTATTAAAGAAAGTTGGAATACAAAGACACAATGCTGCTACTGTACTGTTAAGTGGTGAGGTCAGAGGCCTCCATTCATGGATATGTCTTTGGCTATATATTTGAACCAAATTGCCCTCCATTAATCCCACCCCACTTATCTTTCCAACTTTATTCCAAAAACACTTTCACAAGCTTTAGTTTCTGATAAATGAGATTAAGCTCCAATTCCTGTTTATATATTATTGTCTCTCTGGCTCTTTGCATATGTTGTTCCCTCCATTTGAATAGTCTTCTTTTCACCTTGGCCCCTGGAAATCCCAAATTCATTCATACAGAGCTCAACTGTTACTGCCTCTGAAATCCCAGTGATCTTTTATCTACTACTAGAGGCCCAGTGCACAAAACTTGTGCACTGAGGGGGGGGTGTCCCTCAACCCAGCCTGCACCTTCTCTAATCTGTAATCCCTTGGGAGCCATCCCTCTCACAACTGGGGATTGCTGGCTCCCAACCCTTGCTTGCCTGCCTGCCTGATTGCCCTAACTGCTTCTGCCTGCCAGCCTGATCACCCCCTAAACACTCCCTTGCTGGCCTGATCAATGCCTAACTGCTTCACTGCTGACCTGATTACCTCCAACTGCTCTTCTCTGCTGGCCCAGTAGCTCCCAACTCCCCTTCCCTACAGGCCTGGTCGCCCCCAACTACCCTCCCTTGCTGGCCAGATTTCCCACAACTACCTTCCCCTGCCAGCCATCTTGTGGTGGCCATCTTTGACCACATGGGGGCAGACATCTTGTGTGAAGACATGAGGGTCAATTTTCATTTCTTTATTATATAGGATTCCCCTATGACTTATCAGTCTCTACCTTATAATTATTAAAGTTCTCCAATTCCACCTAGAACCAGAAGTGCTTCTCTTTTAGCTTTTTACCTTAAAGTTCCACATAAAATTCCATCCAAACAAAAGGGTTCCCATGAACAACAAAAACCACAACATATACTCCAAAGTCAGAAAATCCACTGACTTAAAAAAAAAAATGTTGATTTGCCCAGAGGGTGTGGCTCAGAAGTTGAGCATTGACCAGGAACCAAGAGGTTGCTAGTTTGATTCCATGGCAGGGCACATGCCCAGCTGTGGCTCAATCAGGGGCATGCAAGAGACAGCCAATTGATGTTGTTCTTCTCTCATTGGTGTTTTTACCAATCTCTTTCCCTTCCTCTCTCTCTCTAAAAAAAATCAGTAAAAAATATATTAAAAGTAAATAAATAAAAAGGTGATTTATTAAGTTTGACATGGAAGATATTTCCAGGCTACTCATAGTTTCCCTATTCACCAAATACTCTATAGACTTTTATATTTACATGTTCTGTTTCTGTTACCAGGAATGTTGTTCCTCATTTTGTCTTTTGGGGAAGACTATTTATTTAAAGCCTGTGGAATACATTGCTATTTAACAACACAATATCCAGTCTTTCTTTTTTCCTTATAATAGAAGGAAGATCTAGTTTCTCAGAAAACTGGGTGACCAATTAAATGAAATAAGTTTGTTGGGCCCGGTCAGTGTGGCTCAGTGGTTGAGCATTGACTTATGAACCAAGAGATTTACCTGTTTGGTTCCTGGTTGAGATACATGACTGGATTGTGGGTTGGGTCCCCAATGTGGTGTACAGAAGGCATCCAAGCAATGATTCTCTGTCATTGATGTTTCTAACTCTCTATCCCTCTCCCTTTCCCTCTCTCTCTAAAATAAATGAAAAGATTATGAATAAAAGAAATAAGTTTGTTGGGTAAAATTTATAGAGAAGTTCCTTAATGAGAACATCAATTTTGCCTTTTCTACCTTGCCTCCTGGAACTTGAATGAGGTGTTTTGTGCTCCAGCAGCCACGAGTTAAACTTGAGGATAAAAGATGTATACTAAGGAGGATAGATGAGAAATATAGGATAGTATAAATATTGATTACATTGTGGAACTCTATTACCAGCTGCAGACTGTCTAATGCTGGACTTCTTTTACATGAAATTAACACCTCTATTTAGATTAAACCATTGTTATTTGGACTTTTCTGCTATATGCAAACACACATAATTCAAATGGATACACAGATTAATTTAATTAGAACCTCTTCTTTTTCACTATCCCTGTATCCCAACTAGAGAATTTCTTTTTTTTTAAATATATTTTATTGATTTTATACAGAGAGGAAAGGAGAGAGATAAAGAGTTAGAAACATCGATGAGAGAGAGTCATCGATCAGCTGCCTCTTGCACACCCCCTACCGGGGATATGCCCGCAGCCAAGGTACATGCCCTTGACCAGAATCGAACCCGGGACCCCTCAGTCCCCAAGCTGACGCTCTATCCATTGAGCCAAACCAGTCCCGGCCAACTAGAGAATTTCTTTACTGGGTCTCCCACAGGTCTTCACTCAGACCTCTCTGATAACATTTATATAATATATCAGAGATATTTGACAATATAACTCCATTCCTGCTAGACTGTGACTGCTCTGAAGGAGGAACATTGTCTTAATCCTCTTTTAAAAAAAAAAAAATATATATATATATATATTTTATTGACTTTTCACAGAGAGGAAGAGAGGAGGGATAGAGAGTTAGAAACATCGATGAGAGAGAAACATTGATCAGCTGCCTCTTGCACACCTCCCACTTGGGAGGTGCCCGCAACCAAGGTACATGCCCCTGACCAGAATTGAACCCGGGACCTTTCAGTCCGCAGGCCAATGCTCTATCCACTGAGCCAAACCAGTTTCGGCTTATTCCTCTTTTTATCTGCAGTGCTTAATTCCCAGTAGTCAGAAATTAGTCCTTTTAGTTGATATTTGTTTAATTAAATTGAGACTTGAGAAGGACTTAGGGTTTGCTATTAACATGCAAATTCTTTGGGGGAGGTTATTATCTGAAACCCGAGCTTTACCTGGGGTTTAGTTGTCAAGAAATAAAGTCATGGAAATGACACTGGATGGGGGCCTTGGGGACTGGGGTGTGAGAGATAGGTAAGGCTGAAAGGAAAGGTGGGAAAACTGCAGTCATAGATTTCAGCCTGTCTGGAGCTCCCCAGGGTGGCTCTTGTTTGCAGGTATGCTTTCCTGTACACAAAACCTTACTCCCCTGGAAAGCCCCAAGAAAAGACTGCCTGTGTTAGGAATGCTTTCCATTGCTCCTGCTGCCTCTCTGAGAGGAAAAGTTTCTCTCCTGAGAGTGGGTATCACAGACAACTGGCTCCGTGGTCATTCCTGCAAGTCCCACCTGTGTGCCCCAGTGGTGTTCCCTTGATCCTCCCAAATCATTTTGGAATGGTCTGTCATTCTTGAGTTGCAAGATTAAATGAATAAGTGTTTGGATAAGATGCTTTCAGGCCCTAGATCAAAGTTTTCATTGCTCAGGGTCTAGACCCCTTTCAGAATGAATATAAAGCCTGCTCTCCCTTTAGAATGAATAACAGTGCAAAGGAGAAAAGTTCTACGCATATCCATCCTATCAACACATCTTCTCAGGGGTAGAGCATAGGCCTGTACTAAGAAACCAGTGTGAGGAGAGAATGAAAAGATGCTTTTTTTTTTTTTTTTTTTTTTAATCAAAACCACTCAAAAATGTTATAGGCATGGATAAATATGATTATATGGCTAAAGAAAACCACTGGAGAGCAAATTAAACTATGTCTTATGGCATAATTTTTTTTTCTCCTTATAAAAACAATAAAAATGTTTGGTACATTTGCTGTGTGTTTGGGTGTCCACTTTAATGAACAGTATCAGAGCCTTTTTTTGAAAGTCACCGAACTGGGCTTAAGCCAACAAGTGATAGTAGCTGTCCTGTGTGCTATGAAAAAAAGAAGAAAGCAGAGTCATTATACAATTTCCCTTCCCTAATCAAACCTACCATTTGCCATGATTATTTACCATGGGTTTGTAATTGTGAGCAGAGGGGTGAGGGGAGCTGGGAGCCTATTCATTTATTAAAGTGGTATTAAGTGGCACTGGGGTCCCAAAAGATAATTGTTCTTTTCTCCTTGTTAATATCCAACTGTTTCTAGGAGTTCTGTGAAAGGTTCATTTAAGGCCAGCTCTAGAAATTTCTGTGGACTCTTGCTCATGACTTCATTTTGAAACCGCTCTCAGGAGTTGAAAAGGCTGCATTGATGTGATCTCCCATCAGAATTTCTGTGTAACTGTGTTAGCAGGATGGCACTTGTTCTCACTGACGTCCCTCTACCACCTAGTGGAGCTTATGAGTGGGAAGTACCGGCAGTTTCTCAGAATACGATTACTTTGAGGACATTTCCAGCTCAGCCTGAATCTTAGGAAACGGAATTTGGAAAGGAATCAAGATCTTATATGATTTCCACTCAACCTAATGGACAAAAGCTTGAAGTCTTTGGGACCCGCCCTGCAGCCACGCTCTTGCCTCTTGACCCTGTACTAAGGGTTGCAATATTAATGATGCTTAGCACTTATTAAAGGCTAAATATATTGGAAGCTCTATGTTAAGCATGTTACATGATTAATCCCCTTGTTCCTGGAAGGTAATTTTATCATTATCCTCATTATATGTGTAATATAGCTAGGAAGTAGTGAAGCCAGGATGTGAACTCAGGCTGCCACACTGAGTTTTCAAAAATAACTCTCTCTTACTATGATTCTAAAGCTTAGAGTGGTATGATCACATCCCTGGCCTCAGAAGAGTCACATTTCTGCATTTTCTGAAGCTTCTAATACCTGAGGCCATCAACCTAGTAGATGACTGTTGCCTAGGAACTTTGTGGCATGATTCATGGTCTTGGGTTGAGAGCAGAATTACCCACAATTTCTTATGAAAAGATTTCTCATGGGAATCTGTACTGGAGACTTCCATTTGTACTGGCTTTAATATTTTGTCCCATGCATCCCTGGTTCCTTGAGGGAAGGAAAAAGAAGGAGAGAAAAATAGGGACATGATGGAAGAGGAACTGGATCTCTCCCCCTTTCTCTCTACCATAGTTTTGAGCATTTTAGGAATTAAATACATAGTTGAGGGAGTATGAGATATACTTTATAAACCAGAACTAGATTGAAGGCTGAGTGTAGAGGTCAGTAATACACCCTAAACTGAGATATTCTCTTCTTTTTTAATCAACAAAGGGAAGTCAGGGACAGATATTCAGAAGTTGGGGGATTTTCATGGTCAACATGCCACCAGCTGAGTGAATGCTCATGGTAATAATATTCTAATTGAGCTTCTCTTTGTTATTGGTGATTTCAGGAGTGTTTGCAAAGAAAGGTGTATGTTTTCTGGAGGCAGGAGTGGTAGAGAAGTGGTGGGAGTACCAGCAAACCTTCCTTGGACCTGTCTGAGAGTTTTGGCAAAACCCAGGCCTGTGTACTCAGTGCCTCTGGACACAGAGGCTCTGGGACCTGCTTGATGATTTGGAAGAGGCCAAGCCAAGCATTCAAGGACTCCTTCTGTTAGTGTTCACAGGGCCACAGGACCCCTGATGTCATTCAGAGCCTTTGGAATAAAACTAACATTTGAAAGAAGGCCAAAGTGTTAGGCATTTGCCCACGGTTTTGCTGCTGATCACTGAGGTTTATTGTCTTGTGACATCCCTTCCAGATCCCAAATTCCTTTCAGCTGCAGCCTTATAAAGTATTTTTGCTCAGGATAAACCTACATTATTTTTTTGTTTTGTTTTGTTTTGTTTTGTTTTGGGGGGGTATTCTTTTTCTCCATTGATTCTTTCTAGTTTAGGGATGCAACTCTGGACATAAGTGGAGCTGGAAAGAATCCCACCAGATTTCATTGATTGCAGATAACCATCAGAATGGTATCATCTTCCAGAGTTTATCCCAGAAATAAGTGACTCATATTAACTCCAAACTCTTTAGAATAAAACTTCATAGTGTCTGACAGTTTGTATTTAGTCCCAAGGAAGGTCACCTTTAATCATTATAGTTTGCATCATTCAAAGTTTTAAAGCAAAATGTGGTTCCTCTATTTCTGGATCTCATGAACTGTGAGTCAGCAGAATTCTTCATCTCTTGGCTCCTCTGTTCTGTAGCTGGGCTAGTGTGGGTGAAGGAAAGGCAACTGATAGTGAGTAGGGGAGGCTCAGGAATGTCCAGCAAGGCAGCCTGAATGGGCAATTGACATTGACCAGAGGTAGCAAAGCTTGTAACATTTCCTATTGTGTGCTTGACCTTTGTCTTGGCGGACCCATACTCTGGGCAAATGTATTTTCTTTTCCAAGTTAGAAGATTGCTAATAAAGTAAACTATGATTTATTTGATGACTAAAAAAAATAGCCTATAGGGGGCAGACATCAAAGATGCTATGAACCAGAAGGAAAAACCTTTTTAGTTCTTCTTTACCTTGTGGGAGCTTCTTTGCCTGTGCTTACCATTGCTAGCTTCTCTTGTGATTTTGTATCTTTTTTTCTATGAATCACAGGTTCCTGAAGTTGGAAAAAGAACCCAGAGTAGATCCTCATCGTTTTGAATTCTCTTTGCAAATTCTCTCTTTGCCTGAACCAGGAAGGAGCTGACTATTCCTTCAGGGTCTGGAATATTTCCCACTCCTGCTTCATGTGAGCAGGAGTTCTGTGCTCAGAGTGGGTGGGATGGATGCTTGCAGGGCCCTTCTCTACACTTGCTCTGTTGTTGGGCTAAACAGAGGAACTTTGTTTTGGAGGCTCAATTTACTGTCTCCCAAACAATAGCAGCCAGTGCCAGTCGTGCTAGCAACGTCATGCTAGTAACAATGCTACTCCAGTACACTTTGACTTGACTTTGGTTCATTCAATTTCAAGAATGTCTCTGAATTACTTGTTTTGAAATGTCCTTTTGTCTTTATCTTTTCAGCCCTGAAGCTCTGAGAAAAGCCAAGACTCAGGAAGGACACTTCACATTTGTCCTGACTAAAATTTATCTCCTTGTCTCCTTCTCCCCAGACCTTTTCCCACTCTGTGCTCCCTGTCTTACTGAAGCCTTCATCATCCACTTTCATGCTCAAGCATGGGCCTGACCTTCAACTCTTTCTCCTCCCTTTCCCACCACAGCCAATTAGTACATCAATGAATCAATCACCAAGTTCTATTTCACCTGCCAAATACCTCCACATCCACTCATTCATCTACCCATCCATCATCCATCCATCCATCCATCTATCCATCCATCCATCCACTTCTCTCCAGCCTGCTGCTGCTGTCCTCACATGGACTGCCACCCTCTCTCCCCTGGGTGGCTGAGGCAGTCTCTGCACTGGTTCAGGGTCCTGCTGACCAGACCCAGCCACTATCCCACTCTATTCCCATGCATGGCCACTGTGGTTCTTTTGCAATGTTGACTACATTATGGTACTTCTCTGCCAAAGTGTACTTCTCATGTCAAAGGCTTCCTGTGGCCCTAAGGAGTTTAAACCCTAAAGAACATGGTGCAATTAGACCCTTTGAGACCTGTCTCCTGCTGTTTTTAATGTAGCTGCATGTGTTGAGTCCTGTCTTCTTCTCATCCCATGGCATTTGCTATTTTCTCCATCTAAGTACTGACTCCTCCACTGGCTACTTTCTTTTCAGTTACTCAGGACTCAAATTTTAACTGTCAGGACCTCCAGCGAGCTTTTCCTGACTCTACCTTCTCTGTACTTCCATAGCCTGTACATAATGGGGCTATGGGATCTATTGTCAAAACTAGGGCACCCATTGGAGTGAAAGGGGGCACCTCTACATATTATGCATGGACAATCAGTGTAAACTAGAGCTGACCCAGGCAAACCTTAATTATAGCACTTATCACATTTTTAAATTGCTTATTAATTGGGTAGGACTCCCCCTACCCTACCTGGCAGACAGCAATTTCATTGATGACAGAGAATGACAAGTTTTAATGTAGTTGCTGCCACAGCAGGTACTCAATACATTCATATACTTGCCTATATATTTAAAAGCCTAAGCGACCATTAAGACTGGTCAACCGAATGTCTCGTTGACTGGTTGTTATGATGCACACTGACCACCACAGGGAAGATACTCAACATAGGAGCTGCCCCATAGTGGTCAGTGTGCTCCCACAACCAACATCCCACGGTCCCTACCCCTGGCCATCCATGATTGGTCCCATCAAGACTGGGCAAGACAGCCCTGATGGGACCCAATCACCAGCCAGGCTGAGAGATCCCACCCATGCACAAATAAGTGCATCAGGCCTCTAGCACGCGTGTATATTCTATATAATAAAAGGCTAATATGCAAACCAACTAAATGGCAGAATGACCAGTCACTATGAGATACACTGACCACCAGGGGGCAGATGCTCAACACAGGAGCTGCCCCCTGGTGGTCAGTGCACTCCTACAGGGGGAGCACTGCTCAGCCAGAAGCCAGGTTCACAGTTGGCAAGTCAGTGGCGGTGGCAGGAGCCTCTCCCACCTCCGCAGCAGCATTAAGGATGTCTGAATGATGGCTTAGGCCCAGTACCTGCAGGGATATCCTCTGAGGGCGAGGCCACACCCCCCTTCCCCTGAGTGCATGAATTTTGTGCACTGGGCCTCTAGTGTGTGTGTGTGTGTGTGTGTGTGTGTGTGTGTAGACATATATACATTCTAGGGGCCTGGTGCATGAAATTCGTGCACTGGGGAGAAGTCCCTCAGCCCAGCCTGCCCACTCTCACATAGTGGGTGCCTTCAGGGGATGTCCTACTGATGGCTTAAGCCACTCCCCATTAGGAGCAGATCTAAGCTGCAGTTTAGCATCCCTTTGTGGAAGCAACCAGGCTGATCAGGGGAAGGCGCCAGCCCCACCACCCCACTACTGCAGCCACTGCCAATCACCGCAGCTGCCAAGGTATTTTCATCAACATGGGCTCCAGTCCCTTCACCATGAAAAAAATGACAACTTTCTTTTTTATTTTTACTTATTTTTATTTTTTATTTTTATTTCTTTATTGATTAAGGTATCACATATTTTTCCTCATCCCCCGATTCCAATCCCCCACACCTCCCCACTCATGCTCCCACCCCCCTATTGTCCTCGACCACTGGTTAGACTTATATGTATGCACATAAGTCTTTTGGTTGATGTCTTCCTTTTATCCCACCCTCCCTTTGAGGTCCAACAGTCTGACGCATGGCTCCTTATTTCTGGGTCTATTCTTGTTCATCAGTCTAAGACATTTCCCCTAGATGAGTGATATCATGTCCTATTGGAAATATACTTATAAGAATCAAAAATGAGACAAGCAATAATCATTATGCTGAAAGGTATATGAATCAATCTGTAGTGAGTTTCTTTCTGGACCAACAGTTCTTTTGAGACCCAATTTCAATGTCAAACAGTTCCTTATGTGTACATGTCAGCAATGCTATTTCAGTTCTGGATGGTGGGCAAATGGTGGTTTGGTCCTGGGCAGCCTGCAGTGGTACACAGCTGTTGACTGCTATTATGGCAAGGCGTCCTCAGTGTCTTCCATCACTGGACTGCTTCTTTTCTGACTTCATGGTTGGAGTACTCCTATCAAATCCTCTCTGTTGCCAGAATCTACATGGTCTCCAAGTTGTTTTCTGAAAATTTACAAACATATTCTCAACTGAAAGTTAATAAAGGAATATTTTCTATAAATTTGACTTGGGACCCTTTTCCATTTTTTGCCCAAATGATTTTCCTCTGGCTTATTTTGACATCATGTGTGTTTTTCTTGGGGTGTCTTGCTGATAGCATTACAATTAATATTCTAAAGTATAAATTTTCTAGATGTAATTTACTTTCAGGGTATTTTTCCTTACATGATATTCTTCTACCTTCCTGCTTTTTTGATTTAAATATTAGGAGGCTTTTGAAAATTTTATAATATAGTACTGATAGTTTTTAAATATTAATTTTTTTGCACTATAATATGACTGCTTTAGGTTCATTTCCTGTTGTGAGATTTTTATCCTGAGATGAACTACCAATAAAAATTTTAGTTAAAACTTTAGGAACAGCTTTTTGTCCAGTACAATTAGTTTTTCTAGAATATTCGCTTATTTCAACTAGCCAATTTAAATTAGCCTGAAAACTTGTCTACTATTTTACTGTCAAATTTATTACTCTAAAACAATCTTATTTTACCATGTAAATATTAATGGGAAGGATTATTTGTCTTCTTGAGTAGGCCCTGAGCATTCCTGGTGCTAAGCTGGAATTAGATATCAAAAACCCACTTCCCCACACCATGTTTACAAGACAACTCAAACAGGTCTTGTTGTAGTGCGAGGGCAGCTGCTGTCAGCCAAGTCTCTGTCTTTTACCCAGGTGCCGATTTGATCTGGGCATGGGAAGTTAAGCAGCCATGGGGGCAGGAGACTTCCTTAACAGGGGTGAAGTTTCAGCAAAGTTTCAATCCCTGCAAAGTTTTGAGATGAGGGTCTGTGCCCCACCTCAGTTGGCCTACAAGTTCTCTCCTGATGACCCCTCTTCGACTGTGCCTGTCTTAGGTTGCTCTTTCCCTGAGGAATCTTACTTGTCTCTGGCTAACCAGTCATCCTCTGGAGCTACAGGGTGATGTAAGGTTCGGTTCTATATCCTTGGTATCTTATGCCCCCATGGCCTCCATGTTCAGCTCCTGCCTTAGGATCCCCTCACCTGCTGGCGGGGCCCCAGCACTAATCACATATCTTGGGGAACCTGGGATTCTTCTCCAGGGAGGGCCCAGCTCGCCCCACTGGGTGAGAGATCCATGGTACCAGTCATCACAAGGCTTCAACCTCAACATGAACAGACAGCTCAGGCAGCAGCTGTGGGCAATTGGATTGTGAGAAGAGAGTCCCTCTGGGCCAAAAGAGCAAGAGGGGCCAATATAGAATGCCCAGGTGCCTTCCCAGAAGGCTCTCTACACAATGGAAAGGGTTAAATCCTCCCATACTCTTTTTAAATTGCTGCCAGACATTCAAAGAGTTAATTTGATTGGGATAATTGTATATTATGCTGTTGTAATTTTAGAATATTAAGAGATGTGTTACCTTTGTCTCCAAGCACCAAAAAGATGATTTTTTTTTTATTGATTCCCAAGGGTTTGAGGTACTATTATAAGTAATTGGGGTAACACAAATCTGGGAAAATTTTTAATGACATTGTAGAATAATATCATGTAAGGATATTCTTTGTTCTAGGCCATAGCAATTCCATTTCATACTGACTGTCCATTTCTTTTTCTATGGACCAAGTCTTAGTTACATTTTCTGCACCTTTCCCAGGGGCTAGTAGTGATAGTAGTGACACCCTTTCTTTGTTGCCCACACAAGCAAGAAACTTCTCTTTAATTTTACACCAAAGAAACAGTGGTTTGATTTTGTGTCATACAAAAAGGGAAGCTGGGTGGAGACCCCTGTGTAATTACACTTTCTTGCCACTCCAATGGTCCTCCTGGATGACCAAGGTGTTAGGACCAAGGTGTTAGGTCACGACATTAGGCAGGGGATTAGTACATATAAGGACTCTTACCCATGAAGGGTCCAGAACATAAATCCAAAATATTTCCTCATTTGTCCCAGGTAATGTTACAGCACAGCTGATGACTGCTAGCATGGCAAGAAAGATGTTCTCATGGTTTCTGGTTACCTCAGAATTTCTTTTTTATTTTTATTTTATTTTTATTTTTAAATTATTATTATTATTAATATTATTTTACATATGTGTCTTTATTCCACATTACCCCCATCCCCCACTCATGCCCCAGCCCCCTGTTGTTTTTGTCCATTGACTAGGCTCATATGCATGCATATAAGTCCTTTGGTTGATTTCTCCCCTTTACCCCCACTGTTCCCTACATTACCTGAGGTTTGACTTTCTGATTGATGTTTCTCTGTCTTTGGGTCTATTTTTTCCCTACAAATTAGTGAGATCATGTGATATTTATATACCTCTGCCTGGCTTATTTCACTAAGCATAATGTTCTACATATCCATCCATGTTGTTGCAAATGGTAAGAGCTCCTTTTTCCCCCCAGCGTAGTATTCCATTGTGTAGATGTACCACAGTTTTTTAATCCACTCATCTGCTGATGGGCACTTAGGTTGTTTCCAAATCTTAGCAATAGTGAATTGTGCTGCTATGAACATAGGAGTGCATATATCCTTTTTGATTGATGTTTCTAATTTCTTGGGATATATTCCTAGAAGTGGGATCACTGGGTCAAATGGGAGTTCCATTATTAGTTGTTTTTTGTTGTTGTTGTTGTTGTTGTTGTTTAAAAAAATATATTTTATTGATTTTTTACAGAGAAGAAGGGAGAGAGATAGAGAGCTAGAAATGTCGATGAGAGAGAAACATTGACCAGCTGCCTCCTGCACACCTTCTACTGGGGATGTGCCCGCAACCAATGTACATGCCCTTGGCTGGAATCAAACCTGGGACCCTTCAGTCCACAGACCGACGCTCTACCACTGAGCCAAACCGGCTTCGGCCATTTTTAGTTTTTTAAGGAAACTCCATACTATTCTCCTCAGTGGTTGAACCAGTCTGCATTCCCACCAGCAGAGGATGAGGGTTCCTTCTTCTCCACATCCTCGACAGCACTTGTCATTTGTTGACTTATGGATATTAGCCATTCTGACAGGTATGAGATGGTAGCGCATTATTGTTTTGATTTGCATTTCTCTGATGATTAGTGACTTTGAGCAGGTTTTCAAATGTATCTTGGCCTTCCTTCTCTCTTCTTTCGAAAAGATTCTCTTTAGATCAGTTGCCCATTTTTTGATTGGGATGTTTATTTTCTTTTTGTTGAACTGCATGAGTTCCATGTAAATGTTGGAGATTAAACCCTTATCATTGATATCATTGGCAAATATGTTCTCCTATGTTGTGGGCTTTCTTGTCGTTTTCTTGATGGTTTCCTTTGCTGTGCTAAAGCTTTTTATTTTGATGTAGTCCTATTTGTTAATTTTCTCTTTGGCTTCCATTGCCCTAGGAGTAGTATCAGTAAAAAAGTTCTTTCAGCATATGTCAAAGGTTTTTCTGCTTATAGATTCCTCTAGTATTTTTACGGTTTCCCTTCTTATGTTTAAGTCCTTGATCCATTTTGAGTTTATTTTTGTGTAAGGGGTAAGTTGGTGGTGCAGTTTCATTTTTTTTTTTTTTGCATGCATCTGTCCAATTTTCTCAACACCTTTTATTGGAGAGACTTTCTTGACTCCATTGTATGTTCATGCCTCCTTTGTCAAATATGATTGATCATAGCAATTTGGATAAATTTCTGGATTCTCTATTCTATTCCATTGATCTATATGTCTGTTCATGTGCCAATACCAGGCAGTTTTGAGAACAGTGGATTTGTAATATAGCTTGATATCTGGTATCGAGATCTCTCCTACTTTGTTTTTCTTTCTCAGGATTGCTGTAGCTATTCGGAGTCTTCTTTTTATTCCAGATGAATTTTTGGAAAGTTTTTTCTATGTGTGTAAAATATGCTATTGGTATTTTAGTGAGAAGTGCATTGAATTTATAGATTGCTTTGGGTACTATGTACATTTTGATTATGTTGATTCTACCAATCCATGAACATGGTATTTTCTTCCATCTGTTTATGTCTTTCTCTATCTATTTTTTCAGTGTTGTGTAGTTTTCTGCATATAGGTCTTTTATTTCTTTAGTTATTTTTATTCCTAGGTATCTTAATTTTTTTGTGTGTGATGGTAAATGAGATTGCTTTTTTAGTCTCTCTTTATGTAAGTTAAATATTGGTGTATAGAAATACCATAGATTTCTTGGCATTTATTTTGTACCCTGCTGCACTGCAAAATTCATTTATTAAGTCTAGTAATTTTTTATGGAGTCTTTAAGGTTTTTCTATGTACAGTATCATGTCATCTGCAAATAAGGACAGATTTACTTCTTCTTTTCCAATTTGGATGCATTTTATTTCTTCTTCTTGTCTGATTGCTATGGCTAGTACTTCCAGCACTATGCTCAAGTGGGCATCCCTGTCTTGTTCTGTTCTCAGGAGAAATGGTTTTAGTTTTTGCCCATTGAGTATGATGTTGGCTGTGGGTTTGTCATATATGACTTTTATTATGTTAAGGTATGACCCTTTTATTCCCACCATGCTGAGAGTTTTTATCAAGAAGGGGTGTTGGATTTTGTCAAATGCTTTTTCTGCATCAAGAGATATGACTATGTGATTTTTATCTCTCAATTTGTTTATGTGATGTATCACGATTATTGATTTGCGAATATTGTACCATCTTTTCATCCCAGGGATAAATCCTACTTGGTTATGGTGTATAATCTTTCTGATGTACTGCCGGATCCAGTTTTCTAGAATATTGTTGAGAATTTTGGCAACTATGTTCATGAGGGATATTGGCCTGTAATTCTCTTTCATTGTGTTATCTTTATTTACTTTTGGTATAGTGATGCTGGTTTCATACAAGGAACTTGGAAGCATTCATTTCTCTTATATTTTCTGGAATAGTCTGAGGAGGACAGGTTTTAGTTCTTCCTTGAATGTTTCGTAAAACTCCCCTGTGAAGCCATCTGGCCCTGGGCTTTTGTTTGCTGGAAGCTTTTTAATGACTGCTTCAATTTCTCCTGTAGTTATCAGCCTGTTGAGATTTTTAGGCTCTTTCTGGGTAACTTTTGGAAGGTTGTATTTTTCTAGGGTGCTCCTGCATTGAGTGCATATATGTTTATCAGGGTTATATTCTCTTATTATATCAATCCCTTTATTATTATGAAATGGGCTTATTTATCTTTTGTTATGGCCTTTACTTTGAGGTCTATTTTGTCAGAAATAAGTACTGCTACCCCAGCTTTTTTTTCCATTTCCATTTCCCTGAAAGATGTTTTTCCATCCCTTCACTTTCAATTTGTATGAGTCTTTTTTTCTGAGTTGGGTCTGTTGTAGATAGAATATATATGGGTCATGTTTTTGTTTGTTTGTTTGTTTTTTGTTTGTTTTATCCATTCAGCCACTCGATGTCTTTTGATTGGAGCACTTAGTCCATTTCCATTTAAGGTTATTATTGAAAGGTACTTTTTTGTAGCCATTTTTATTTTTTGAGTCCATGTTCCTCCTTACCTTTTATTTTTACACCAGTCTCTTTAGCATTTTTTCATTTCTGGCTTGGTAGTGATAACCTCCCTTAGCATTTTTTTTTTTGTCTTGTCTATGAAGCTCCTTATTTGCCCTTCAATTTTGAATGATAACCTTGCTGGATGGAGTATTGTTGGATTCAGTCCCTTGGTTTGCATCATTTTTTAGATTTCCTTACTTCCTGTTTTTTTGTTTTGTTTTGTTTTGTTTTTGCCTCGTGTTTCTGTTGAGCAATCATTTGATAATCTAATGAGGGTTCCCTTGTATGTAACTTTCTATCTCTCTCTTGAAGCCTTTAAGATTCTCTCTTTGTCTTCAATATTTGCCATAGTAATTAAGATGTGTCTGAGTGTGTGTCTTTTTGGGTTCATCCTGTTTGGGACTCTGAGCTTGTGTGACTTTTTTCTTTACTACATCAGGGAAGTTTTCTGACATTATTTCTGCAAATATTTCTTCTAACTCTTGTTCTTCTTCCTGTTGTTCTGGCACCCCTATTATTCTTATGTTGCTTCATTTCATGTTGTCCATAGCTCCCTTAGGCTCTCCTCCTGTCTTTTCATTTTTTTTCTCCAATTGCAATTCAGTTTGACTCTGTTTTGCTTCTCTATCTTCTGGTTTACTAATTTGGTCCTTTGCTTCTCCTTGTCTACTGTTGAAGCTTTCCATGGTGTTTTTTATTGCAGCTATATCACTCTTCATTTCTTCTTGATTCTTACATAAGTTGTTGACTTTTTCATCTATTTCTTCTTGACTCTTGCATAAGGTGTTAATTTTTTCTTCCATCTGATTTATGAATTCTATGACCCTTATTCTGAATTCTTTTTCTGACACATTGCATGCCTCTGTTTAACTTAGCTGCTTTTCTGGCATTTCGTCCTTTCCTTTGGTGGCATATTTGTTTACCCATTTTTGGTCTCACCAGCTGATCTAGATGTTGAGCTGTGCAGGGGCTACTTCTTGGGTGGCAGTAGCTTCTCTGGCTGCAGTTGCTCTATGATAGCAGCTGCTTCTCAGTTGGCAGCAGTTCCTCTGGTGGGTGCTGTTCGCAGCAGTGGTGCCTCCTCTGGCTGGTGGGGGAGGCTGCTCATATAGCTTCTGTTCTTTGGACGGGGTTGGGCTGATTATGAGGTTGCTACAGAACTGGCTGCTCCCTCAGCTGCTGCTCCTTGGACAGGGGCATGCCATGTGAAGCTGCTGTTCTTAGGCCTGTGGCAAGTTGCTCGCAGGTCTGCTATTCCTTGGACAGAAGCAGGCTGCTCACATGTCTGCTGTTCACATGGTTGTAGAGCCCTGGGCTAAAGTGTTGGGCTGGTCAGAAGGGAACCTGCTTCTGAACTCACAGGAGCCTGTGCTTTGGGCAGCTGGAGCCTCATTGACTGTGGGATCACAGCCTAGGTAGTGTGTGCCCCTGGCAGGGTTGGCTGTAGAGTCCCAGGTGTTATCTGAGGGCACTCTGGTTGGAGTTGATGTTGGGAACCCAGTTACAGCAGTTTTCCCCTTAAAAAATGCTAGGCCCCTTAGGACAAGCTGGCCTTCAGTGCTGTTTGTGATGGTAGCAGAAGCTGCCTAGTTAGGCGAGCCTAATTAGCCTGCCCCTGAAGGTCCTGTGGGATCTAACTTACACACATACACCCCACCTGACCACACGCTCTTCTTTTACTCACTCACTCACTCATGCTCTTTCTCTCACTACCGTGTTCTTCTTGTCCCTGTAGTTGGTTCTGGGCTGTTGTTGACCCTTTCATGGATAAAGTTTCCTCTCCAGGTGTCTGGTTATGTGGCTTGCTCTCAAGCCCCTTGGCCTGACCAGATAAAATTCACCTCAACAAGACTTAACACAGAGGGAACTAAGGACAGATGTACTCATGACACCAAAACCCCAGGATAAGTGACCCACTGAGTAAAGAGATATAGGGCAGAGAAAAGAGAGCACAAATGCTATGGAAGAGAGAGAGAAAAAGATATGAGATAAAAGACAAAGGAATAAGAGGATTGGAGCAGAATCTGTAGAGGCTAAGCTTATATAGAGAAAATAAGATTGAGAGTTGGATGACTATGGGGAGGACCTCAATTTAGTTTTGAGGAAGTAGAAAGGGGATAAGTGGATGAAAGGAAAGAGAATGAGAAGAAAAAGTAATAAATTTACAAAAATAAATTGATTTTATGAATGGTATAAAAAATTAAAAATAGCAAATAAAAAATAGTGATGAAAAATAATGGGAATAGAAATACAAAAAAAAAAAAAAAGCAACAAACCAGAACAGGAAAATAAGAAGAAAAGAAGAAAGAAAGAAAGAAAGAAAAAAAGAAAGAAAGAACGACCAAAGGAAGGAAGGAAGGAAGGAAGGGAGGAAAAGGGAAAAATAAAAATAAAAGTGAAAAAAAGTAGAGTGTCTTCCTTTGGCTGGCTTATGATTCCATTTGTCTGTACTGTTCAGTTTGTCAGTTCCAGGTTGCTGAGACTAAAGATTAGTCTTTAGGCCCTTCCTATATCCTCAGGGGGTATTCAGATTCCTTGTTTTACTCAGGGTGTGATCTGGGTGTGGCTATACTGGTTGCCTAGAGACTTGGAGACTGGTCTATCTCTCAGGAGAAAATGGCAACTTGGCTTAGATGACTCAGCAATAGACCCACCAACACCTTCCCTAGATCACCACCCATTTTCCCCAGATTCCACAAGCCCACACCTTCTCCTGCACCTCAGCCATGGGTGTTTGTATCCAAAAGGTCCCACAAATCAGGTTCAATGGGAGGAGGCACAGGCCCCAGTGTGAGGAGGGACTGTGTCCCCAAGAGCTTCTTTTTTGCTGGCATTGCACAATACAGCTAGCCTTTTAGAGTTGCTGTTCAGAGTTTGCTCAGATCTAAAATCCAGACTCCAAGGTCCAAAATCCCCTACTCTCACAGTCCCTTGCCACCCACCCCCCTTTTATTTTATCATAGACTGATGCTTAGACTGTCCTCAGGGATACGGCCTGGCACCATGTAGATTCCCCCTGCCTCTTTGGACACAGAGGATCAGCAGATTCTCCCTCTTAGATCCTTGATTTTACCTTAGTTCTGGGGACTTCTGCCCTTCCTGGGTGCAAACTATCTCACCAGCTGAGTCTCCTTGCCAAATTTAGGCTGAATTCCACTCGTTTCAGCTGCTCCCTCCACCCACTCCAGGACAAGGTTCAGGACACATCCATCTATTCTGCCATTATCTTCCCTCCCCTGACAACTTTCTTTAGGCATTTTCAAGATGTGTCTTTCATAGGATATGACATTTCTTTATTTTTCTTTTTATCTTCACCTGAGGATATGTTTCCATTGATTGTTTTTCCTCCTTCCCTCCAATCCCAGGCTTGGCCCCTTCCTTAGCCTAAAGCCTCTGCCCCAGGCTTTAAGCTTGGGAAGAATATCCCTCCCCCGCCCTGCCCCACCCTTCTAATGACCCACTGGGAATGATTGGGTGCCAAGGAGGTTCCTGAGACCCAGGTATGTATGCAAATTAACCTCCATCTTTGTTGGGTTAATTTCCATACTTACTCTGATTGGCTGTGGGCATAGCAGAGGTATGGTCAATTTACATGTTTCTCTATTATTAGGTTATATATGTAGATAGATAGATATAGATAGATATAAATAGATATAGACATATAGATATATATAATGGCCTTGGTTTCTAATGGTACTAGGTCTTCTCTGCTTTCCTTCTGAAGCAGCCTCAGCCTTCACAAAAAGCATAGAAAAGGGGTAGATAAAGGACCTCGTCAACACCTGGCTGAAATAAAACAGATGTGTTTGGTCCCAAAGTGGGTTTCATGGCAGACAAGCACCATGGAATGTTAAGACATATTACATAAAAAATAGGTTCTGGACCCACAGAAATAATGGAAATTAAGCATATCCCTTTCATGCTAAGATCCTTTAAACATTGTAAAGTAAGCAGTGTTTATCAAATTTAATAGACACAGAATCCCTCCCCCTTGCCTCTGCCATATCCTAGATTTCATGTTCTGTCAACCCTACTATGAGAACCACTAAATCATGTCCTTAGGAAATCTGTACTTCATTTATTCCCATTGCCAAGACCATAACTTGACACACAGTAGATGCTAAAAAACTTGTTTGTTGCATGTGGTCTGGTATGCCATGTTTTCAGCTGAGGATAGAAGAATTTGGGGTGAAAGTGCCATGTAAGCTGTCATACTAGCACTGCGGGTGACTTGGGAATAGGAAAGATTCTGACATGTCTGAAAATGACACTAGAAATGATGAGGTTGGTAAAACTTCACTTTCATACCCTGTTACCTTCCCTCTTAGCAGTGTCTTCTTTGGTTTCACCCTCTTCTGAACCTACCTCCTGAGTGGAGTCCACTCCCATAGCATTTTCTGTCAGTGTCTCCACCCAAGTGCTGAGCTGTTGAGGGTTAGTTTCATGCAGTGCTGCTGAGGCCTAGTCTTACCTAGTGCTGTTTGCTTAGTCTCACAGTGCTGTTTGCTTAGTACTGCTGAAGCCTAGTCTCACCCTTTGCTTTTTGCTTAGTCTCACCCAGTGCTGTTGAGCCTGTCTTATCAAGTGCTGTTTGCTTAGTCACCCAATGCTGCTGAGGCCTGGTCTCACTCAGTGTTCTTGCTTAGCTTCTAACTGTTGACTAGTACCCTCTTTCCCAAAGCAGAGCAGCTGGAGTGGCAGAGGCCACATGGTTGGGCTTATTTAAGCAGGATCCTGCCTCACCGCCACCTCATCATATTTCTCACTCTACCCACTTGTGAGGCTGGTCCTATCATGTACTAAAGTTGTATGTTCTCTATGTCACCTACAGGGAACTTCAGGGGTCAGCAGTCAGAAAAGAAGAGGATGTGGCTATTGGCATCAAACATCAAGAAAGAAAACTTAAATCTTTCCAATAATGAAGGAAATTAAATCTGGCTAATCAAGCAGGTTCAAAAAGTTTGTCTTGAGAAATTGTATTCAGTGTAACTGATTTATTTTGTTTCTTAGATACTATTCCTTCTTTCAAATAAACTATTATAGAATGACAAAGTTCTATGGAGCTACAAGCTGACTATCTTCCTTTTCCACTGCCCCATTTTCATCTGAAGGAGGGGAGTCAGGAAGTGCCATAGTGAAATTATGCAGTTGAGTCAAGGTGAACTGTAAGTGGGTCCAGCTGGAGGGATTGTCCCCTACACTGCTGCTCCATGCCAGTGGAAGGCCCATGGGGATTCTCACGTGTGGGCCTTAGCTCCTGTTAAGAAGAGCCATCCTCCAGGATCTTTCGTGGCCTAACCTGTTCCTGCAATGGGAAAACATGCATGAGCCAGGAGCTTAGAAACAGCAGGAGCTTCACCCCTGAGCACATGGAATGAGGACACAGAGCCAGTGGCCTTCCATTGGCTTAGAAACCTCTGCACTGAACTTTGGCTGCCAGGGGATAAATAAGGACAGCAGTGGCCTCACTACTCAGGTCAGGCACCATACTGGGAAGTTCACCTGGGCAGATTTTGCCACCAGGTCAACTAGTGAATGATTCTGGTTTTTAGGCAGTTTAAGTTTCAAATCTACCAATGACAGAACACCTTGTAAGTAATATCCATTGTTCAAGTGAGTAAACTGAGGATCAGAAAGTTTACGGAATTTGGCTCAATTCATACTTTTGTGATTCAAATCCAACTCGACCTAGTTCCAGAGCTCATGTCCTTTCTGTTGTATCCTGCCTCTTCCTGAGCATAGGATGATCATCTGCATTTACTTGTGTCTGCAGAGCAGCCCTGTAGCCTGGAAATGTGGTGGATGGATTAGATAATCTTGAAGGTCTCTTTCTGGTCTTGCATTCTGGTGTTGCATTCTGGTCTGCTTGGAGACAATACAGGAGACACTACTCTACTAGGGCCAGAGCTGTCCTTAGAGGTCTGATTTCATTTCTCTTTTATTGGTCGAGGTGGAGGTGGAGGAGTGCGAGTTGGGGAAGAGGCCCTTTACATTGGAGAAAATGTCGGTATTAATCTCTCTTTTCATCTATTTTTATTTTGGAGTGTGTTTAAGGATACATATTATATGCATTCTTCTCCCCGTCCATCTTTATACTTACATCAACTCACAAATAAAATATACAACTGTTTGGCTCAAATGTATCAATGTCTGTAAGATCCCTCCTGCAGGTAATGTCTCTGCCAGGAAAGCTGCTGACTCATAGACTTTCCTGGGCACTGATGCAGGAAGTATTTAACAAGCAGTCTGGCAGATATGCACATCACATTATTTTAGAGATAGTTGGCTTCACTCTGTCAAAAATAAATAGTATGTGCATAAAGTTAATTTTGCTATCTCATATGTAGGTAGAAAACCTATCATAAACAGATACTTTTGGAAATGGCTGGTGGAGGGAAACTAATTCATGTTGCTTGTCAATCTGTTATTGGCACAATTGGCATTTCCCTGATAGTTGCCGTTAGTATCCTCAGTGCTTATGGGGCAGAGAGAATCTTCAAAATGGGATCCATCTTAGGACTGGGCATCACTATGCCTGTTTACTTTCTGTTTTTGATTGTGACTTAAGACTGATGTTGGCTGCTGTGAATTTTAGTATGCTGCTGTCAATCATGGGGTTTATGTGAGTCCTACTTGGCCTGGGATTGGAATTTCAAAATAATGTGACACTCCAGCATTGGGTAGTCTCAGAATTGCAAGTTGGTTTAATCTTCATTATTAGGTTTTAAAATATGATTCCTGCAGTATTATTCTGCTAATCCTGAAGAGTTCTGTCTTTGAGCAGACAATAGTGTTCTGGACCTTGCAGAAGTATTCACTATAAAATCCAGCCTCCAGTTAGGGACCAGAGGGAAAAAGAAGAAAACATATTATAAACCTCTCTTTTTATACACATTTGTGAAAAACTAAAACTAATAAGATGAGATAATAAAACAATAACTAATACAAAATATTGTGGAATATGCTCAACTAATATGAACACTTGGTTCACTGAGAATTATGTTTCTTGTAAACTAAATTACAAAAAATTGGACAAAAAAATCAATGGATTATTATTTATGTTCTATCTAATTTAGGTGTTTTAATAATGTCTATCTGGCCAAATACAGTATTGCTTTTTCAGTACTGTGAGATTCATTTAACTTAAAATAAAACTAAAAAAGTCCTACTTGACCCCATGATTGACAGCAGCATACTAAAATTCACAGCAGCCAACATCAGTCTTAAGTCACAATCAAAAACAGAAAGTAAACAGGCATAGTGATGCCCATTCCTAAGATGGATCCCATTTTGAAGATTCTCTCTGCCCCATAAGCACTGAGGATACTAACGGCAACTATCAGGGAAATGCCAATTGTGCCAATAACAGATTGACAAGCAACATGAATTAGTTTCCCTCCACCAAGGACAGAACTTCTGTGCTTGGGACCCTCCCAGACTTCACTCTACATATCTCTTTACTGGCTGCTCATCTGTATCCCTTAATACACTGGTAAAAAAAAAAAATAAAAATAAATGTTTGCCTGAGTTCTGTGAACTGCTCGGGAAAATTAGCTTTACCTGAGAAAAGGTCTGTGAAAGATGCATCATAAGCACAGGTGATAATCTGAGTTTGCCAGTGGTGTCTGAAGGGCTGGGATGGTTCTATGGGAATGAGTCTTTGACCTGTGGAATCTGTCTCTGTGTCTAGCAGACAGTGTCAGAACTGAGTTCAATTGTAGGGCACCCACTCCATGTGGGGATAACCTGCACATTTGAAACCAGAGTGTCAGAGCAGAGTGTGCTGTGTGAGGAGGCAAGGAGGCTCAGAGGAAGAGCTGGGCTTTTCCCTCCCAAGGAAGAAAACTCTGGATCTTTTCTTTATAGTAGGGTAAAGCTCAAATCCTACTGGCATTTTCAAATCTTCACAAGCCACACAGGTGTCTAGAGATTGAGTGCAGGAGCTGCACTCTTCATAAACCTTTGAGAAAACTAGCTAGATTCTAAATTGGTTGTCCAAATACTGAGAGAAACAAAATTCATAGACAAGGGAAGATGGAGGGGTAAAGGGGGGGCAGTGGCAATCTCTTGGGCCTTGCCCAAGTTTCTTCTGACAGGCTTTGTGTACTAAATTTCTAATTGCCTTAATTCCACTTTGTAATTCTCTCCTCGGTGAAGAAACAGTGCTCAGAGAGACCAACATAGTTGCTTAAGGTCACACAGTTCCTCCACAGCAAGACCGGGATTCCAATCTTGGTTGAACATGTTCTTTTTACACATGGCTCATGTAGGAAATATAATTATGTATAAAATAACATTATCATTAAGATTAATATTTATAATTTCAATTAGTGTTTATGACTTACTGTAAAAGTTTTGTCTGTAAGATTAAGAAGCCAATCAGATCATTGAGGTCCTGTCTATGATAAGATTAAATGATTTTATATTACTAGTTTAGAAAAGGCTGAAGTTGCCTCTGGTAGTCCATGAGTTGAATTTGGTATGCAAATATATTTTGTTTTGTCTGTTCATGGAAGAGGCAAGCATCTGATGCTTAAGATTTTTTTTTGAGCTAATATTAAAACAAACAAGAAAGCTTATATAAAATCAGACTTCCAGTTTCTCCTGAATAATCAGCAGTTTTGGCAATTGATTCAGCACTCTGGAAAGGTAATAATCACTGGGCTCTGAGTATCAGCTGCTCCTGTTAGATATTGTCAGCAGTTCTCCACTTTGCCAAAGTTTCCACCAATTCTAAATATCTCCCTATCACTAAACCATTGCTTTTACTTCTCCACAACCCTCAAATCTGGCAGCTTTCCTTGTTTCCCTGCCTACCCTTTCCCTTCAGGCACTTTTTGGTGGTCTTTATGATACAAAGAGCAGTAAAAGCCAGAAGAAGAGAGGCTTTTATTTGAGAACCTACCAGGACACAAATCAGTTATGTGATCTTGGCTAATCTATTAACCACTCTAACCTCAGACTCATCATCTGTTACATAGGAATGAGGAATTATTTGGGGAAGATTGAATAAAATAGTCCATGAGATTATGCTCAGTGCATGTTAACTGACTCTAAGACATTCTTTGAAAATATTTCTTAAATAAATTTTGCTCCCCTCATTGACAGAGGATGCTGTAACTGACAATGAACCCATAACCTGCTATATTCATTCTCACAGCTAATGTTTCTAATCACTTGCACCCTTTTCTATAATTTTCCCTTCTTTCATTCCTTCTTTAGCCAAGTGACTGTTAAGTAATGCTTTCAACTATTTCAAGTTAACTGTGATTACATAGCAATGTCTTCCATAATATGAAATGGAACAACTGAATAAAATGTGCAAAAGCTTTTTTTCTTGACTTTAAGAATCAGCCATGATGGCTATATATATATATATATATTTTTTTTTTTTTTTTTCATAGTACCTGAAAAGGGCTATGGGAAATGGAACTTGGAGTCCCAAGAGTGACAAATTAATGTTAACTCCTGAGCTGGATGTAAGTTTCCAGGCCTGGCAACTTCAAACACAAGGGAAATGGCCTGAGTCCCTTGTGGCAAAAGCATCTAATTCAAATAAAGTTACTTTGGAGTAGGGAATGGTTTTCTCACTGAATGAAAGAGAAGCTTGAGATACATTTTTTGTTTTTCCTGTTGAGTTCTCTACAAGGTTTATCTATTTGGGCCAAGTGTTGAAAGGGCTTTCTTCATCTTGGGGTTCAGATGAACCACTATGTGTCCTGTGAATGAACATGTTGACAGGAAGTGGGTGTTTTAGAGGCCATGTTAGGAAGGCACTGGGATGAACAAACTAAAAGAAATCAGTATGGCTCCAATTCTGAATCAGTTACTCAATGGCCTTTGTGTCTACTTGTCAGAGCCCAGCTCTGAGCCATGTTACATTTAAAGGCATGAACATGAGCTCTTACTGGGGAGCTGGAGAGGAATGTGGCTAATTAGTACTCTATTCATGTATTCCTTTCTCTTGGGAGTTCATTTCCCATCTTCTAAATGTGACAAAGAGGTCCCCTGGTCTTCTGAAGAGCAGAACTCAAGGCTGCTTAGCATACCTTAGAGCAGGTGCCCCTAGTTGAGAATAGATTTCTTGTTTGCAGATGCTGGAGCACTGATGCAGGCACAGATCCTTTACCTTCTGCATGTTGATCTGTTCTTACATTTGAGAACAGCTTCCCCAGTGCAGTCAGAACACAGGACACAGGACAGGGTTATGAAGTTACATGTCCTGCGGATAAGCAGATCTGTTCTGGGAGGTTGTTATGAGATATCTGAAATCTGGTCATTCCAGATATTGAGTGTTTCCTAAGCTCGAGGGCCAGGAACCTGGGAGTTCAGTTTGTGGGACAAAACCTGAGGCCACCATTTCCATTTTGTAATCTTAGGCAAGTCTCTTTATCTCCCTCAATTTCCCTATTTATCAGACAGAGAAATGACTGTATTAAATTATATGTTTGGAGAGTAAAGTATGTATTCTCATACATACTTGATGTCTGGTCTACAGTAGGTGCTTAAGAAACTACGGTTCTCTTTTCCCTTTATGATGCCCACACATTTGCTGCCTTAGCAGAACATGTTTTGAAGTCATGGAAAAGATGTTTAATATTTTATCTGCTGTCAATTATTTACTCTTTCTTTTCTAAAGTGTTACAGCTCTTTTTTTGAGAGGTAAAGAAGGCTCTCAGAAGATTCAGTCAGCATGTAAATTTCAGCTTAGTTCTAAGCTAAGCCCCTTAAGAAACATTTATTTGCAAAGAAGCTGCAACCTATATCAGGAGTTCAAGCACAGAAGGGTCATGAGCAAACCCATGGCAAGGGTAATGGAGGCTGCTTGTCTCACTGCCGTTTCAAACTGCCATACACCTTAGAATCATCTGCAGGGCAGCTTGTTGGGGAACCTGAACATTTGCATATCTTACAATTCCCAGGTGTTCCTGTTGTCCCTGGTTTGGGGACCACACTTAGAGAACCAGCGCTTACTGTGAGGAGGCAGTGGGAACTTCTAGGCTTTGAGTTCATCGTTTTTAAGGAGCTGTATGATTAGGCAGGTCACTTAAATCCTGGGAGACAGAGCTTTCCCCTTGTCCAACAATGAGGAAAGTATAGTTTAGAGCAAAGCTTCTTAATCTTTGTTCTGTAGTGGGTGGCCTCTCAGCCCCTGTTAGGTAATGGAGCGCTGCGGAGAATCAGTATCCTGGCACATCTGAATCCAATCATGGCACACAGGTTGAGAAAGTCTGACCAAGGGGTTAAGATCATGTGCTTTCAAGTCCTGGAAATCTCAGGGCCAGTCCTCACTCTGCCTCTTTATGTGCTCTTGTGGCTGCTCACCTAGGTCTGAGTCTCAATTTTGTCAGCTGTGCAATGGTCATAGTACTTATACTTATGTCATAGATTTGTGGTGAGTCATAGATTTGTGGTGAGTATCAAATGAGGTAATGCATGTAGAGTGTTGATATATGGCAGTTTGCACATAGTGAATGCAAATGTATATTATTTCTTCTTATTTGTAACTGTTATGTCCATTTCTAAAATCCTGAGATTCACTTTTATGCCTATCTTACACTCTCAGTAGAAGAGGGGGAAAGTTCTCTAAAGAATGTTTTTCAAACTTTATTATGATCCTGGGGGTCTTATTAAAGTGCTGACTGTGATCCAGTAGGTCTGGTGTGGGGCCTAAGAGTGCATGTCAACAGCTTTCTGTGATGCCCACACTCCTGGTCCAGAAGCCATGCTCTGAGCAGCAAGGCCCTTCAGCAATCACTCTTAAACTTGGGTGCACATTGTAATCAGTGGGGGATCTTTAAACAACTCCAGGCCACATGCTAAACCAATTAAATTCAGATCTCTGGAGTTGGAATACAAACATAGGACTGGCATGTGGTCAGATCTGGTTTCAAAATCACTGAAGTTCAAAGGCACCCCAAAAATTCAGATTTCCTGACTTTTGTGCAGAATGCATACTTTGTGAGTCTTGAAAATCTGTATTTTAAACTATAGTTTCTCTCTCTCTCTCTCTCTTAATGATACCAATTACTTCTTGTTCTCTTCACACAAAGTTTAGGCTTAAGATACTCCAGAGATTCAGAGAAATCAGCAAGAAGATGGAAATGATGTTTTTTAAAGCTGTAACAGGAAGACTGGCCTTATGAGGTTAATCTTTTTTTCTTAATCCCTCCGTGGAACAGTCCTGCACTTTTCCATTTGGTACACTTGGTCCCCCAGCCCAGACTCCTGGATGGTAGCCTAGACTTTAGCTTTATGAAATGAGCACATATATCTTTGTTTCTCTAGCACTTAGCTCACTGCCTAGAATATAGAAGTAAACAACTGAATGAATGGCAGAAAGATGTAAAATCAGGTAGCACAAGAAGAGCCAAAGAACTCCAGAAACAGAAAGAAAATGATAGGTGAAATTAAGTTGTTGATATTAATAACTATTAAAGGAATGATGTTAAAAGAGATCCAGGAAAGGTCAAGAGTCCTGGGTGAGGTTTCTGTGGAGTGGGGAAGACGAGTGGTCCCTTAAATAGACAAAGAAAAAGTGAAAAATGACAGGAGAAAAAGAAATAGGGTGGTGACTGAGGAGAGCAGAGAGAAGGTGGAGATAGAAGAGAAGAGTGAAGAAGACAAGATAGGGGGCAGGTGTCCTAAAGGAACCTCCCACCGGGCAGGAGATGGGTCTTTCTCCTTCCTGAAGGCAGACAGGAGTACCTCAAGTTGAATATAGGCAGGACTGGGGTAAAGCCTTACCTGGACAGGCACAGTGGGTCAGTCAAACTTAGTGGAATACAATCATTTAAATATATATATAAAACCCTAATATGCAAATAGACTGAAAGACAAAACAACTGAATAACCAAACAACTGAACAACTGGTCGCTATGATGTGTGCTGACCACCAGGGGGTGCACGTGGAACATGGCAAGTGTCAGCCCAAATCACTCCGTGCTGTCAGCAGGTGTGAGTGGACCTGGCACCGTCAGCATGTGGGAGCAGTGGCTGGAGTGGGGTTGACAGCAGACAGGGACTGGAGCCTGTGGTGGGAGGAGCAAGGTGGGGTTGCGGAGGATGGGCTGAGACCTGCCCCTGTGCCCACTGCAACCTTGTGGCCTCTGGTGGTTACTGAAAATTCTTTGCTCCCATGTGCTGTTGCTCTGCCCAATGCTTGCACCTGCTGCAGGAGCCTGAAGCCGGCCCAATTGCTTGGCACTGGCACTGTCAGTGGGTGTGAGTGGCAGCTGCTGCCTCAATTTCCCCTCAGGAGCAGGGGGAGATGGGGAAGCCCTCAGGGGTGATTGGGGCCAACAACCACTGCTAGCACCCGCTGACAGTGCCAGCTTAGCTCACACCCACTGCTGGCACTGGCCCTAATCATTTTGCACTGTCAGTGGGTGTAAGCAGGGCTAGTGTCATCAGTGTGTGGGAGCAGCAGTGCTGGCAGACAGTTGACCAGGAGCAACCATGGGAAGGGATGAGTGGAGGTGCTGAGGATGGGCTGAGACCTGCCCCTGTGTCCACCATAGCCTCATGGCCCATTTTCCTTTCAAGGTGCATGAATTTGCCTCTAGTGCTTTATCATACAATTGTATAGCACTTAACCATTAATGAGAACATATCAGCTCATGTGTTCCAAACTGTTTTATGAGGTACATGTTTCCATTTTATAGGTAAAATATTAAAATAATAGGAAATAATGACTTGCTCAAGTGCATATAACTAAGTGGCAGATGTGATATTGACCTTATTCCAATTCAAAATTATTTTTTCTCAGATCAAAATTTAACTTTTTCAGGTTATGATAAATTCTTCTCTGGGACCCACATAAAAATCAGACTTTACCTCCTGAAAGGTTAGTTGCTTCTATCATCAACAACAACACATTTTACTTTGCAGAACTAAATAAGAGTAATGGGAAGAATGAGGACCAAATAAAGTTGTATTAGAAGCAGGTGATATATGTCTTGTTACATACAAAATAAAAATATTGGGGGAGGTGTCTCTTCTAATTGTGTTAACAATGTTGGGGAGAGGAACTCTGTACTGGATGCTCTTCTGTCTCTACCTATTGCTCTGAATGACTCTGCTCCCCTCTGCACTGAATACCAACCCAAAACATTATGAGACTGAAGAGTGAGGATTGTGAACCCATATTTTAGTTTCTCTGAGATCTTCCTAAAATCAGCATAAAAAGTATTTTGAAAATACATCATGTTTTCTTACCTAGTAGGGAAAAAATTAACTGAGACCTTCATAGGGAAGAGACACATTCTATACACCAGAAGCTGAGACAAAGCACTTAACTTCAATCTTCAAGGAGAAACAAAGTCTACATGCTGACAATTTGATCTGTTAAGCCTTTTTAAAGTTAAAGTTGCCTGAAACTAATTCCAGCAGGTCATAAATGCAAGAAGTTTCATCAAAATGTTGGAACTTTGAGGACTGCCTGCTGGAATGGCTAAGGGCATTTCCCCACACCTAAAGATTTGCATAGATGATTGCTTGCTACCAGACAGCTGAAGGCATTTTAATCTAGATGTTATTGCCCCCTACAGGCTAAACACCTGAACAGTCAAAGACAGTTCCTCCATAATGATAATGGATTTTGTATACTAAACCTTGGCCTTTGATATGCATATCTACCTTGCTTTAGGATAGGTTGTGTTAATAAAAAGCAAAGGGTCCAGAGAGAAAGGAGAACTTGGTTTCTTTAGCTAAGTCTTCTCTGGCTCACCAAAATGCCTTCCAAAATTATGTTTCATCTCTGGACTCTTAATCAGTTTACAGCAGCCCCTTTTCCAGATTCCTGAACCATTCAAGATGCTGGATTAAGACCCCCAACGTACAGTGAAGCAAAACACTCCAGGGAAAGTCAATTGCTCTCTTATAATGTCAAAGGATAAGATGTAATCCACTTCTCTCATTTGCTGAACAAGCACTGATGTGTATGTGTGTGTGTGTGTGGGGGTAAATGTGTGGGTGGTGGACATTTGAAAATGTACAGCAGAGAGACTCAATACCATATCAAGTCAAAGAAGCAGGGATTAACTTTAAAGGTAAAACAGAATGGCTCTCAAATGTCAACCCTCAGTTGTAATGTCACAAAACCACCTCTACAAAAGTCCTGGCCTTGCTGTTTTCAGAAGCAATGCATTTGTCTGGAAAGAGGTTACTCTCAGGTATTTGCTCCAGTCTCCATCTGACTATCTGAGTCTATCCCAAATGAGAGAAGTAGGTAAACATGGCCCATCCAAACTAGACATTGGCTTACCAGGTCAGAGATGAGGTGAGACCTAGGGCCTTCTGTTCCATCATCCCAGCCTTCTGGCCAGTAGGTGCAGACCAACCAGTTTGATCAATGTTTCATCTGAGAGTCTATTCTCTTCAGCTCTAAAAACACTCTTTGTGTTTCAAGCATTGACGTGGTGTCCCATGATGTGACAAAAGCAGTAGCCTACTTCTGTCTCTGCAGCTCAACACAGAGGGAGACATGCTGGCCCATGCCATTTAGTTACTTCCCTACCTCAGTTTGTTTAAAACTACATGTTAGGATCATTGTCCAGAAATTATTATAAGACAATAAAGACCTAGTGAATTGCTTGTTCATGGTCAAGGAGACTCAATGACACTTATTGTCTGTACCATTTTTATATTATCTTCTTTAATTTAAGGATTCCCACGTGGGAAGAGTTAAACATAATCCCAGGCGTGGTGATGCTCTGAGCACTGGAAGAGTTAGCATGACCTCATGGCCCTGTGCACCTGAGAGATGGAGTCTGTGGTCTGGGTGGAGAGAAAAATTCTCCAAAATGCAGCCAGAAAATACCTTTAGCTGATGAAAATAACTCAGGGGACAGTGAGGGAAATGGTGACATCTAGTCCCCTTGCCCATAGCTGCAACAAAAGTTCTGTGATTTGTTTCTGAACACACAGGTTGGGTTACACGTAGCTGAAACAGCAGGATTGAGGGAATCTGGGGATGGGGAGTTGGATGGTTTGAAGCCAAGGTATGAAACTGTACAGGTGAACACATTCCCCTCATCTTTAAACATTGAAACCACTCGTCACTCACACAAACACAAATATGACCACATGAGAAAAGGGGTTTGCCAGCTCTATTTCACTTGATGAACTAATCCACTCCAAAATTTACAATGTGCAGTTACTGCATGTCAAGGAGTTTGCTAGCCCCTGGAAATATAACTGTAATTATGACATAGTCCTTGCCCTCAGACTGGCTCCTTTTCTAGTGGGAGAGATAGAAAGCAAGCAGGCAACTTTAATTCCTTATGCTCAGAGGGGCTGGATAGGATTCTTTGGGAATATACAGGACTGTCATTTATTTTCAAACTTTGTGGCAAGAGGACCTCTCCTACCTTGCAGTGCTTCCCAGAAGAGCTAATATGCAATCAGATAATATTTCATGCAGTGAATTGCCTTGCAGCCATGCCTTTAAGACTATACTGGCATGGATACGGCATTAAGAAATACCTGTTTGACTCCATACCAGGCACACAAATATGAAGTAATGCACTCTGGACACCCTGACCAAGGTGATGTGAATCAAAAAAAGGACAATGAGGAACATTGGCCTTCTTGGAGTCAGCGGCATATATGGGCACACCAGAAAAAGAGTAGAGAAGGATGGTATTGACAATATTAATAGCAAGTTTATAGTAAGCTCTAAACATATTTTATAAGTGTTACTGCATCATTTTTTAAAACAATCCTACTAAGAAGGAACAGTCCTTATTTTCATTCTATATATCAGGAAACTGAAGCTCATAGAGTTGACAGCAGCTTGGGTGGGCATAGCGGCACACAAATACCAAGTGATGGGTGCAGAATTCAATCTTAGTTCTTATCCCAGGGTTGCTGTGAGAAATAAATTAATACTTGCAAAGTGCTAGATACAGGGTCTTAAATACAGCTAGCTCTTGATAAGAGTTAACCATTATTACTAATACACATAAATCTCTCTCACAGATCTCTTTCAAGATAAATGATATTGCCTCAAATAACCAACCTAATGCCGAGGCCACAGTGATTAAAGACACTAATTATCTCCCTCCAAAGGAGAAAAGAAATGAGGTAGGAGCCTGCTAGCTCCCTCTGTCCATCCAAGTCTCAGGCTAATGATGAAATGGGAATATGGTGTGCATTGCTAGGCACCCTCCTGGAGAACTCCCAACCATTTACCCTTCACTTTTTCATCTATTTGTATGTCTCAATGGTACAAAAATTAAAAAAAAAAAAAGTTCCTTGGTCAAAATCCTCTTGATTCCCAAACTGGCAGGAGGGTGTATGAACTCTTTATTTTGGGAGGCGGGGTGCGGATGACAGGTGAGATTTGGTGAACCACACTTCCCACTTGTTTTTCCCAAAATATAGATACTCTGGGCACTGGGGAAAGCACGCATCTATATTCTTTCTAACAACAACAACAACAAATAAAGCACTCTCTATAAAATTCATTATCTATTTCTAGAGATTTGAATTGTTGCTTCATTTTCTACCTTGTCTACCTACCCTAATCTGTTTATAGGATTTTGACACCCAGTAAAATTTCTAAAGACTGTTAAAATCATGAGCAGTGGGACTAAATGTTGCTGTATAGTTGTATTTTTATTTTAACTTATTCTCAGATATCTACTTTAAAAATTACACAGAGGCTGTCTCACCATTGGCTAATAAACACTTTTAAGTGTCCCGACCCGCGGGGCATCAACGGGGGCACGCAGGAACCACCTAAAAGAATGAGACAAACAAGGAACGTGAAGAACGGGGGCAAGACAAAGTTCTGATCAAGCCCCAATTTTTATTTGTTGCAGTCACAATATTTATACACGGGTAGTAGGGGGAAGTTGCCGGGGAGACTGCCGGGGAGACATTCCAGGCGGGGAGGGTTGCTTATCAGCAGGATGTGCCTGCAGGGGAGGATACAGCAGACCCTCAGGAGTGGGGGAGTTATCACAACAGGTGTGCCTTGCTAAATGGCCAGCTATGCTAGATTGTTTCTAATTAACTGCCAAACCTCAGCTTGTCACAGAAGTTCTGATAAGTAGTCACTAACTCTTTTTCGGCTCCCGACATTTAAGTGTCTCTCACCCTTAGTTCAACAGATCAAGGTTGGTATATTTCAAAGGGAAGATGAGAAATAAATTAAAACTGTATGAGAAAGAACCAATAATTACTGTGATCTTGAAAGTGAGAATGATAGGCAGGCATTTTGTGTTATTTCTTTGAATAACTCAAAGTAACATTCAATTAACCATGTGAAATTAATATGAGAAAAATGTTATTAGGTATGTTTTTCTCATGAGGAAATAAACATGGAGAAAAGTGACTTGCTGTTGAGACTATACAATATAGGCAAGCAGAACTTGTAACTACATACAGACTTCACAGTTAGTCATTAAATGTGACAAAGATTCAGAAGCATGCATTGAACCAAATAAAATGAAATAACCCATCAGTCACATATGGCTCCCTTTATTGGGCACAAACTCTGGACTTTCCAGAGTCTGTGCCACTTCTTGTTCATATGGGATGGATTCTAGGTTGCTATTCCTGGTCTTTACTTGACCTATAATAGTTAGTTCTATTGTTGCCTAAAGATAAGGTATAAGATATCCTGTCTACACAAATGTAGTTGTTGCTAGGATCCTTGAGGTTAGTTCCATGAAACAGAGGCAGGATAAAGGGAGCTAGAAACCAGTGATGCTAACATGAATTGAAGTCTTCATGGGAGGAAGGGACTTGAGCCTGGTCTTGCTGGAGGGAGATTGGTGAGGTGGAGAAGGAAATGGGGGGTAACAGAGAAGGCAGAGATTGCATTAGGGCTCAGTAAAGTATTTGGTAGAGTAAGGCTTGGCTTGGCTTATCTTTTAACTTCATCCATTACTAGCTCTGGGTCTCTGGGAAGGTCTTTTATCTTATCCTATACAATCAAGAGGTAATATGCAAATTGACCATCACTCCAACACACAAGATGGATGCCCCAATGTGTTCAAAGATGGCAGCACCCATGTGGATACAAGATAGCCACCATAAGATGGCCAGCAGGGGAAGGCAGTTTGGGGGGGGGTGACCATGGTGGGATGATGGAGCAGGTGAGTGGGCAGTGCCAAGCCAAGGCAGATGCAAGCAGGTGGCCATAGTTTCTGGGACCACAGGGTCTGGTCAGACTCCCCATGAGTTTGAGCAGGATCCAGTCTGTGAGGCCAGTTGGCTTCTGTGTGGCACTGCTGGTTGACCCAGAGGCCCATGCTGCACCCTGGTCCATGGCATTCTGCCACACTCATCGCATCTCCACATGAGGACTCAGGCGGAGGGGCAGTGTAGGGGCCTGGGACCCAGATGTTGCTCAGGGCCCAGACATTAACTGGGACCTGCCCTTCCATACCAGACACTTGTGGTTCGATTGCCAGCTAAGCCTAGGGAGTACACCCATGCACAAATTTTGTACACTGAGCCTCTAGTAATAAATGATTTTGATATGTTTAAAAAAACTGTCAAACTAAAGAATATATACTCACTATGTAAAGATAATGAAAATTGCCACAAATTTAGCTTCTTGAGATAATACCTCAGGCCATGAAAGTGCACTCAGAGCAGACCCACTTAGTGATTAAGCATGCTGGGATCCTTGTCCTGGCACTTGAGCTGATGGAGAGAATCTTTTCATAGCATTTTGGGAATGAATGAAGAAGAGAGACTGTGGTCTCCAAGGAGGACCAGACAGCCTGAGTGGAAGCTTCCTCAGTTCTCCCTTGAGTCACACAGTTCCCTTGTTGACCTAGACAAAATTAGTCTGGCCATCACCTCATGTTTTCTATCTATTAATGATACCAACCCACATGGTGTGGGAATATTCATTACTTATGTTTGTCACCTACTTTCAAGGTCAGATCACTTGCTGCTGTCCCTGAGAAGTCAGTTCTCTTAGGAAACAGTCCATCAGGTGCCAGCCCTCCACTTGATGGGACAAAACCTTCCCATGTTCTTATCTCCCAGAAGAGAGGGGCTTGTTTAATTAGCAGGCAGTGTTTTTCTGAAAACAGCTTCTGTAAATCAGCAAAGAGGTTACAAACTCACTCTGTATCATTATTTGTCTTTTCCACCAGATGACTTTTACAGTCTGTTACAAGTCATAAATTCCTGAAAGATAGATGTACTGAGGGGAAAGCTAAGTGGCAGCTGTGACAAGCCACTAACTATTTCTGCTGAAATTTAAAACCTCACAAGAAACAGATGCAAGATTATGAGGGCAAAATGGTAGAGAGAGTGGAGACCTAGAGCAATTATGGACTTTTCCACATTGTGTTTCTATTTTCCTGACTATGACATGGCTGATAGTCCTTAGCTGTCCTTTTGCTTCCCTAGCATATTGTGTGGGCTGATGCTGTCACATATGTCCATTGCTTCAAAATCTTTGCAAGAAACAAACCAGCTGTTTGCTCATAGGAGGCCTACTGAGTTTTCCACTTCCTAGATGATACATTGGAACAGCTGGGATGACAGTTCTTACCGGTCCCTGAAGTGGGTTTTGCTAGTCAATTTGTTTATATTGTCCCTCTCCACAGCACTGTGAGATCCATGGGACAGGCACCTCATCTGTCTTATTCCCTGTGGTACCTTCACTGCGGGGGACTGACCTGGTGCATGTCAGTGGCTTAATAAATGCTTCAAAAAAATTACTGCTATCCTCCCTCTATTACTGCTCCAATTAGCAGAGGATGTCTGAGTCTATGTCTGAAGTGTGGGCAGAATTGTATCCTCCAAAAAGATATATTCAAATTCTAGCCCTGGCACTTGTGAATGTGACCTTATCTGGAAATAAGGCCTCTGGAGATGTAATTGAGTTAGGAAGTTATACTGGATTAGGATGGGCCCTCAATTCAATGACTGGCATCTTTAGAAGAATAAGATTTATTTTATTTACTAGAGGCCCGGTTACACAACATTCATGCACTGGGCGGAATCCCTCAGACCTCTCACAGTCTGGGACCACAGGGGTTCTTAGCACTGCTGCAAAGGTGGCAGAGGCTGCTGTCATCACCGCTGCATTCACCAGCTGTGAGCCTGGCTTCTGGCTCAGCTGTGCTCCCCCTGTTGAAGCATACTGACCATCAGCGGGCAGCTCTTGCATTGAATGTCTGCTCCCTGGTGGTCAGTGTGTGACATAGTGATGGCTTGTTCCACTATTCAGTCTATTTGCATATTAGGGTTTTATTATATAGGATTTTTTATTGTTGATAAATATATATATATATATATATATATATATATATATCCCACTCCCCCCCCCCATCTATTCCCAACCCCTATACAGCCCCTCTCAGATCTTCATTACTTTATTTCCTGTGTCCATGGGGTATGCATGTAAGTATATAAGTTCTTTGGTTTATTTCTTCTCATCCCGCCAACCTGTATCAAGGTATGTCAGTCTGTTCCATGCCTCCATGTTTCGGGTCTTATTTTGTTGGTCAACTCATGTTGTTCATTAGACTTCACAAATAAGTAATATCATGTGATATATGTCTTTCTCAGTTTGGCTTATTTCACTTAGCATAATATTTTCCCAATTCATCCATGCTATTCCAAAGGGTAAGAGATACCACTTTTTTATTTTATATTTTTGAGATACCACTTTTTTAACAGCTGAATAGTATTCATAGTGTAAATGTCCCAGACTTTTTTTATTCACTCATCTACTGATGGAGAATGAGAGGGAGGACCTTTTCATCATGACTTGCAGGCTGTTTCCTAACCCCCCCCCCCCCATTGCAGAACATGGCAATCTGCTTCCACTCATAGCAGATCGCCACAGTGGCAACAGGTGGATGGGAAACGAGGGAGTATGTGGAATGTACTGAGGTTGCCCTTTGTGCTGAGGAGTCCTCTGATCCTTGCTGTCTTCCTTGTCTTTGATTATGGCTACCTGTAGTCTTCCATGTGCTTGGAGACAGTTCCTCCTGTTACATTCACTTGCTATTCACTGCCACTGATATCACCTGATATTCATGTATTGCCTGTCCTTCTTTTCAGAGCTTGGAGTTCTTACTTTGTATAGTCCAGTGAGGCCAAGGAGTCTTGGAACTCCCCCACGACCCAGCAGCTACTCCATCTAAAATCCTGCTGCCCCAACTGCAGACCCGTGGACCCTGGAATATCTACCTTCAAAGGAACCCTGTGGAGCAGCAGTAATTGCAACCTCTTCCTCCCCAGCAGCAAAACTCCAGACAAAATATTCTCGCATTTCCAACATGCTGCAGACATCCATGGCACACCACTCCATAGACAGAACTTGGGAGCCCCCATGGGTGTGATTTTTTACAGACAAGGGCGCACGTCCCAACAAGAAAAATTCTGAACTCCCTCTTAGTGAATAACTGCCCACAAACACCCCAGCTGTGCAACTTCAGTACCAGGACTCCTCATAGTGCGTCAGAGCTCTGCACAAGCAAAGGCAACCTCCATAGATACGCATTTTCAAGGAGCAGGCCCTCTGAACTCATCTATCCACTGGGTGCTCATGGGAGCCACTGTGATCTCTCTCTGGGTATGATTTTGGACAATCAGGGGCGCACTCCCTCCCCCCCCCCCAAGCAGTAGAAATTCTGAATTCATTCATCCTGGATACCTGCCCACAGGTGCCTCAATTATGTGGCTACACTTCTGGGCCTTTCAGAGTGCTTCAGTGTGTCTCGGGTGACCCTGTGATTCCACTTGGAGTGAGCACCTATCTACCACAGGTGCAGCAGTAAAAGCTGAGCCTGCCCACCCCACAACTACAGAAATCTGGATGCCAATCACGCATTTCCAGAGTGCAAGTCTCTGAGCCCCATCACCCCAACAGACGGTTCCTGGGTGCCACTGTGAGTCCCCACTGGGCATGAGTGATTTCAATTAAGGGTGCAAGACAGGAGAAATTGGGACACTCCCCTCTTTGGCTGCTGACTTCTAGACACTGCAGTTGTGCCTCTCAAGCTCCCAGACCTACATCAAGAGAACCCAAATAGCTCAAGTAGGTTGCTACACTATATTACCAAGCTCAGGAGAACTGAGAGATTACACCAGTAGTACCATCCCCAAAAGAACCAGGGTAACAAAGCAATTGGATCTACAATTAAAACATTACAGGAAAACATGGGAAGACAAAAAAAGCAATCCCCAAAGGAAAGTAAAAGAGGAATCACCAGAAAGGGAGTTAAATGAATTCGAGGCTAGCAGTTTATAGAGAAATAATTCAGAGTAATGATTATAAGGATGTTCAAATGGCTGGATGAGAAATACACACAACTCAATGAGAATTATAAGGAGCTGAATGAGAATGTTGCCAACATGAAAAAAAACAACAACACAAAACAACAAAAACAACAACAACAACAAAAAAAAACTAAGAGGAGATTAAGAACAACATAGCTGCAATTAAGAAGACAATGGAAGGTTTAACCAGTAGACTAGAAGAGGCTGAGGACTGCATCAGCGAATTAGAAGACAAGGTAAGAAAAAACACATAAACCCAGCAGCAACTGGAAAGAAGATTTAAAAAGCAAGAAGCAAGCAAAAGGGAGATCTGGGACAACACAAAATGAAAAAAATATTCACATAATAGAGGTACCAGAAAGAGAGGAAGAGAAGCAAAAAGTAGAAAACCTATTTGAAGAAATAATGACAAAATTTCCCTGAATTGAGCAAGAAAAAAACATGCAAGTCCAAGAAGCACATAGAGTCCCAAACTAGATGAACCCTGAAAGATTGTCAACAATTAAATTGGCAAATGCCAATGACAAAGTAAGAATCCTAAAGGCTTCCAGAGAGAGACAGAAAGTTACCTATAAGGGTTCTCCTATTAGAATATCAATGGATTTCTCAACATAAACACTCCATGCCAGAAAGGAATCGAATAAAATTTACAAAGTGATGCAAAGCAAGGGACTGAATCCGAGAATACTATACTCAGCAAGGCTATCATTCAAAATTGAAGGTGGAATCAGGAGCTTCACAGACAAAAATGGGCTAAATAGTTTGTCACTACAAAGCCAACAATGCAAGAAATGGACTGCTGTAAACAGAAAAAAGAGAAAGGCAAGAAGAAACACAAACATTAAGAAAAAATGTGACAAAAAAACATGTACTTGTCAATAATAACATTAAATGTAAATGGATTGAATGCATCAATTAAAAGACATAGGGTAGCTGAATGTATAAGAAAACAGAACCTATATATTTGCAAGAGACCCACCTCAGAACAAAAAATTCACACAGATTGAAAGTGAAAGAATGGAAAAACTTTTTTTAGGCAAATGGAAAAATGAGAAAAAAGCTGGGGTTGGAATACTTATATCTGATAAAATAGACCTCAAAGTAAAGGCCATAAAAAGATATAAGAAAGGCCACTATATAATACTAAAGGGAGTAATTCAACAAGAAGATATAACTCTGGTAAACATATGCAACTAATACACTAGAACTCAAATACATAAAACAACTTCTGGAAGATATCAAGGGAGAGATTTATAGCTATACAATAATAATAGGGCACTTTAATACCCCACTGATACCACTGGATAAATCAACTAAACAAAAAATCAGCAAAGAAACAGCAATCCTAAATGACAAACTAGATCAGATGGATTTAATTGACATCTTTAGAACATTCCACCCCAAAGCTACAGAATATACATTCTTCTCCAGTGCACAGGTAACTTTTTCAAGGATAGACCACATATTAGGATACAGGCAAAGTATCTTCAAATTCAAGAAGATAGAAATCATATCAAGCATCTTCTCAGACCACAATGGCATAAAATTGGAAATCAACTACAATAAAAACAATGAAAAAGAAAACAAACACTTAGAGGCTAAATAAAATGCAATTATACAATGACTAGGTTACCAGAGAGATAAAGAAAGAAATGAAAAAAACATCATGGCAACAAATGACAATGCTCTGGGCTTGGCTGCTGCTGTTCTGGGCTTGGCTGCTCCCCACCCGGCTGCTCTGGGCCTGGCTGCTCTGGGCCTGGCCACTCAGGGCCTGGGTGCTCCGGGCCTGGCCACCATGGGCCTGGCTGCCTCCATCCCAGGCCTGGCTGCCACTGCCCCAGGTCTGGCTGCTCCAAGCGTGGCTGCTGCTGCTCTGGGGCCTGGCTGTTGCTGCTCCGGGCCCGGCTGCCACTGCCCTGTGCTTGGCCACTCTGGGCCTGGCCGCCGCCACTTCAACATTCTGTCCTTTTTTTTTTTTTTTTTTTTAAACTCATTTATGTTGCAATGTTGGCTGCTGAGTTGAGTTCTGTCTTAGTGTTCAATTTTTCAAAATCTTCTTTGTATTCTTTCTTAAGTAATTTTACTATCTTTTGCTATAACTTGATTTCTTCACATTGAAAACTTCTTTGGTTTCTTCCTCCTCATCCTGGAAGCTCAGCAGGCTGGCCTGTGGCGCCCCTTTGTTCTTCGCAGCCTCCTGCACGGCTATAGCCTGTTTCCGGGGTCGGCGCCACCCAGGAAGCAGCCCCCGGGCCTTGGATCCATGGCCCGCGATCAGCGGTTGAGGGCCCAGCAGCTCCTCCCCCCTGGGGGCCCAGTCGCCCAGCTCCTTGCTGGTGCCAGGCTGGCCGGTGTCCAACAGCAGCTTCTGCTCCTCATCGTGTTCCTCCTAGTCTGGAGCTTTTTTCTCCTTCTCACTAAGGGAGTCTAGCATCAGAGTCAACAGACTGTCCTCTGCACGCAATGAGTGTGACTTCGGGGGCTCTGCCCCTCACCACTCCCCTGGGACTCTGCTTCACAGCCCCGTCTCCCTCTGTTTGAGCCTGGGTCCCCAGGGTCTGGCCCAGAACTGGGGCTCAGCACTGTCGGTTCTGGGGTTCAGCCCAGTCCGGGGCTTTTATTTCCTTCCTGCTAGGGAATGCCAGGCAGGCACCCAGCCTTCTCCTCCTCTCCGGCTCCGTCCTCTCCTCTCACATGCGTGTGCAGCATGTCTTCGCACACAACAATTTCAATGGAATACAACGAAAATATAAAATGGACATTGCCCAGAGCTACAGGTAGTCGACTGACTGAAAATTCTACAAGAAGAAAAGAGAAAACCAGAAGGAAAATCAGAGGAGCTAAAAAAGCCTAAAATTTATTCTTAGAAGTGTAAAAATTTATTAATTAAAACAACAACAACAACAACAACAACAAAAAAGGAGATTGAAAAACCTGATGAACAATAATAGCTGTTCATTGTAGTAGAGTCGGAGATATGGGAGGGGAGTGGACTGACAGTTCTCCGGGAAAGGGGGAATGGTGGATGCAGGAAGAGACTGAACATAAAATGTGCACCTATGGATGAGGACAATGGGGGGTGGGGAGGTGGCGGAGGGTGGGGTGGGAACCTGGTGGAGGGGGGATGAAATGAGGAACCTTTGTAATAATATGAACAATAAAGATTGATTTAAAATAAATAAATAAATAAATAAATAAATAATAAAATCCTAAGAGCAAAAGACAAAGAGAGAATATTGAAAGCAGCAAGAGAAAAGCAGGTAGTTATCTATAAAGGAGCACTCATATGATTGTCAGCTGATTTCTCAACAGAAGCCATGCAGGCCAGACGGGAATGACAAGAAATATTCAAGATGATGAATAGCAAGAACCTACAGCCAAAAAATAAAGATACTTAAACCAGTATAAAACTTTTCTTTTGTTGTACCTGATACTTGGTAGTTTTTTATATCTTTGAATAGAGTTGTCCTATGTGTGAATATGAATAACACTAATGTGTACTTCTTTAGGTTGTTATGACAATTAAATGAAACTGTATCTATAAAGCTACTTAACAATTATATTAATGAAACCCATCTTCTCTTATGAAAGATTTGAATCAGCTTACAACACTACATATAATAAAATAGTTGTACAATAGTTTAAAAACAATTTTAAAATTCAGTTAAAATTTTAATAAGAGCAGAAAGGCAAAACCAAAGGAGAAAAAGGAATTATAAGTAGTTGGATCACAAGGTCCTATAGACTTCTGAAGCTGAACTGCATATGGACATGGTATTTTAGAAGTTTCTCATTTACTATAGGGACTGATAAAGAGCCACCTAATGTGAACTAATACTGTAATTTGCATGGTTACTACTGACCTGCTGCCACTTCAAAATAAGGTTGATTTTACGAAGCATCTGAAAATGTTCTGAATAATGATAATGTTTGGCCACATTTCAGAAAGAGGTTTTTGCCATGCCTTAGAATAAATATTGTTTTCAGTATCAAGTATAGGAAACAATGAGTTCAGGATGTAGGAACAACCACAGGATCAACACTGCTGCCATTCAACCTACTCAGTTGCTTTCTTTCTTTCTTTCTTTCCTTCTTTCTTTCTTTCTTTCTTTTTCTTTTTTTTCTTTTTTTTTGAAGGGGGTGTTTGGGGTACTTTCAAAGAACTTCTCTCAGCCCTCATTTTTCCTGACATCTTCTTGCTTATTATCTGCATTTGTTGCTCAGTCTGACAACAGAGTCTAACCCCTAATTTTTAGGAGGCCAGCATGTTTCACTTGGTGTACATTGATTAAACTGGGCTTGCATTAACAAATAGAACATTTGCACTGGTAACCCTTAAAATTTTTTTTTACTCTTACTTACCAAAATCCAAAAATTTCAGAGATTTTTATGGCAATTACTGGTTGTGTACTTGAAAAATCAATAATAAACATATTTTAAAGAAAGTTTATCTGTATCTATGGAAAGTTTTTAAAAAAGCCCATGGGAAATATGAACTTGCAAATGTGACTAACTAGAAATGTCACAATTTTCTTTCTTGCCTTGTAACACCTTTAGAGTGTAAATGGTGCTACACTCTTACTTGTATCTGTAGATTGTGAAAGATGTTGCACTCCTAGTTGTACCTGACTCAGAAGCTTTAGAAAGCATACTCTACGTGCAGCTATTAAACTTTAAAACATACTCTATTTTGTGCTACTTTGAAAAATGGAATGTACTACAATTTTGAATTCTAAGTGTCTTAAGTGAATAAAATCAAACAAACCAAAATTACTCTACCCAGCAAAGCTATCATTTATAATTGAAGAACAGATAAAAAGCTTTTCAGATAAGAAAAACTAAATGAATTCAACAACACCAAATTAGTATTACAAGAAATATTAAAGGGACTTCTTTAGAAAGAAAAAAATAAAAAATATAAATAACAAAATGACAATAACTATATACTTATCATATACAGTAATCTCTTTTAATGTAAATAGATTTATTGATAAAATAAAAAAGCACAAGGTAGTTGAATGGATAAAATGACAAGACCCATACATATGCTGCCTACAAGAGACCTCTTTCAGATAGAAAGACACAAACAGACTGAAAGCAATTTAGGCATTGGATAGCAGACAACAAAGAACTATCCTGGAAAGAAAGAAAACAAGTGAGTGAGCCTACATTCTCTTTGACCTCTGCCTGTAGACCCTTTCCCAATTGCAGTGTGAGGAGTGTAGTGTCTTAGCAGGGAACAGTGCAAGTCAAGAAGCGAGTAGCAGACTCCCTGAGTTGAGGAGCCAGAAATTGGACTTGGCTATTGCTGAAGTGGTTGTAATTTTTTTGCTGTTGTTTTGGAAAAGTTTCTTTAATTCTTTGAATTTTCATTTCATCATTAAAAAATAGGGGTTATAATAGGTATCCTGTGTGGTCAGGGTAAAGATCCATTCTCATTTTATATATTGCACCTAATGGATAAAAGTTGCTCCTGAAATTGCAGGTGCCATCTTCCTCTACCTCTTCCTCATTATTTCTGCTTTCCAGAGCATGTACTTATACAATCTGCAAGGTAAAATAAATATATGGAATTTGGTCCTAATTAGTAAAAAGTTAGTGGGGAAGGGATATATTTTTGGATATGTAAGTTGTAAGTTAAATATAGCCAAACTGAATTTAATGTTGGCTAGGGAGAACCCAATATATTTGCTCTGAAGTATTCATTATATTTTATCAAAATACTATTAGTTATAATAACACTAGAGGCCTGGTGCACATATTCATGCACCACTGGGGTCCTTCAGCCTGGCCTGCATGAAGGTCCAAAACTGGCTCTCCAACATCCCCTGAGGGATCCTGGATTGTGAAAGGGCACTGGCAGGCTAAAGGACCCCACCAGTGCATGTTCGGAGCCAGGGAAGGACTATAGGAGGGCTCCAGGGCATGTCTGGCCCATCTAGCTCAGTCCCAATAAGCAAACCCCTGCAGCAAGTTAACCTACTGGTTGGAGTCAGTGCACATCATAAAGACTGGTCAACATGCATATCATTCAGGCCTCTGATAAAATGCCACTTTCTCAGAGAGGCTTGCTTGGACCAGCCAATAGCCTGTCTTCCATTCTTATCTTATCCTCTTACCTCTATATTATTCTCATTCTCTGAACTTATTGTAGGTAGTAGTTTACCTTTGTATTATCAGTGTCCTCCTCCCTCCCCCATTTGAGTGTAAGCTCTGTGAGGATAAAGACTTTGTTTAAGCCAGTAAATTTTGGGATACTTAGTTATGTAGTAAGAGAGAGCAAATAGAACAATATATTGAAATCATAAGTTATAGATGTGGAGTAGGCATTGAAGCGGAGTTGGGAAGAGATAATAAAATGATGTGGTTATAAACTACTCTTTGTAGTTTATAAAAAATATTCACAAAGTAACATGTATACAGAGAAGTTAAATAAATTGCCAAGGAAAGCAGTGTAATGTGAACTTTGACAATCTGATTCCTTAATTTCTCTCTATATATAATTACTATATATATGTATATATAATTCTATATATATTATAATAAATATATAATTCTACATTATATATATATATATATATATATATATATATATATAATTACTTGTGCCTGTTGATAGATAAAATTCTGTAAGTTCTTACAGAAAAGGGAGGATTCTGAAGATGGTGACCTGAAGGAAGGTGGGGAGGGAGAGAGTAAGAGAGAGTGAGGGAGCAATAGAGGAGTATGTGGACATGTGTAGTGTGTGTGTGTATGTTTGTCTATGAGCTAGAGATAGGTAGATCTTGCAGGTTTTCCAAGGGGCTGTTAAACCAGGCTCTTACACAGCAGAGCCCCACTGCCACCTTGGACACTCTGGGGGGAGGATGAGTCACAGAGCCCATCCCCCTAGCCAACAGTACCATAGGAACTACTAGACCTGCCCCTCACACAGGCCTCAGCACAATTACTGGAATTAGAGCCTAGGAGCTTGCAGACACTGGAAATTTGTTCCCCGCTATACAACCAGGTGACCAAACCCCATTCCCATGTTGGGCAGCAGTGCCACCTGACTTTGATTCTGGGCAAGTTCACACAGAAGTCTGTTTTCTGCAACTGGTGCTACTGTGCAACTGGTCCCTGAAACTGACCAGGACCCTGATTCTCCAGGTGAGAGGCAGCACTGAGCATCAGTGTCTTGACTCTGTTTCTCAACAAGTGCACCGGGATGCCTGATTTCCAGGGCATTCACACTAAGAGTCAGTGACTCCAATTCTTGGTGCATACACACACACAGGGACCATGATTCTTGGTGAGAGGCCACACCAAGCAACAGAGACTCTGACACGCGATTCTTGAAGTGGGCACAAAGGAACTCTGAATCCTGGCATGTGCTAGGGGGCTCTGATTTTTGGCACATGCCAGCGGAGTCCCTGTTTCAGTGTGGTGCATGCAGTGTCCCTGATTCTAGGTGTGTACACAAGGCCACACTGAGCACAGATGACTCTGATCATGTGATCCTGTGTGAGCATGGATCTCCCCAAACCATGACAATTCCATGTCTTGAGGTCAGAGCTGTTCAGTGACACTTGGGTGGTGTGAAGCTCCCACAGCACATGGCTCAAGCCCATTGCAACTCAATGTTTAAACCTTCTTGTGATAGTCAGAAACAGAAGATTGTCGCCCCCAATCCCACATGGGGGCGACCATCTTCTGTTTTGGAATGATGGTCAATTTGCATATTACCTCTTTATTATATAGGATTGAAGCCCAGAATTCTCTTACTATGTAAAATGCAATACACAAAATAAGTAAAACATATTCTCCTTCCCACACTTCCATGTTCATTATCACTCACTAGTTTCTCTAAACTTCACAAGTGTTTTACTTTTTTCTCCTTTTTCTCTTTTTTTTCAATTAAGGTATTATATGTGTACATATCTTACAATTGCCCCCCACCCCACTCCCATACATGCCCTGACCACCCAGAGTTTTGGGTCCATTGGTTATGCTTATATGCATGCATACAAGACCTTCGGTTAATCTCTTCTCTCCCCCATCTCTCCCTAAGCTTACCAATGTAATTTGACATTTTATGCTTTACTGTCCCTGTATCTATCTTTTTTTTTAAAATAAATCTTTATTGTTCATATTACAAATGTTCCTCTTTCTCCCCCCCTCCACTGCTCTCCTCCACCAGGTTCCCACCCCACTCCCTGCCCTTTCCTCACCCCCGATTGTCCTCATTCATAGATGCACAGTTTATGTTCAGTATCTTCCCATACCTCCTTCTCCCTCTTTCCCCAAGAATTGTCAGTTCACTCCCCTTCCATACCTCTGATTCTATTACATTCAGCAGTTAATATTGTTTGTCAGACTTTTCTTTTTTTTAATTTCCTTGGTTTTTAGATTCACTTGTTGATAGTTACGTATTTGTTGTTCATAATTTTTATCTTTATTTAGTTTCTCTTCCGAAAGAGCCCCCTTCAGCCATTAATATAATTCTGGTTTGGTGGTGATGAACTCCTTTAGATTTTTTTTTTATTATTAGTGAAGCTCTTTATCTGGTCTTTGATTCTGAGTGATAGCTTTGCTGGATAGAGTATTTTTGGCTGTAGGTTCTTACTATTCATCACCTTGAATATTTCTTGCCATTCCCGTCTGGCCTGCATGGTTTCTGTTGAGAAATCAGCTGACAATCATATAGGTGCTCCTTTATAGGTAACTACCTGCTTTGCTCTTGCTGCTTTTAATATTCTCTCTTTGTCTTTTGCTCTTGGAATTTTAATTATGATTTGTCTTGGTGTGGTTCTCTTTGGATTCCTTTTGTTTGGAGTTCTGTGCACTTCCTGGACTTGTAAGTCTAATTCTTTCACCAGGTGGGGGAAGTTTTCTGTCACTATTTCTTTCAGTATATTTTTGATATCTTGCTCTCTCTCATCTTCTGGGACCCCCATAATTCTGATGTTGGTTCGCTTGAAATTGTCTCAGAGGTTTCTTACATTATCTTCAACTTTCTGGATTCTCTTGCCTTCTTGTTTCTGCGGAGGAGTGTCTTCTGGCTCTTAATGTTCCAAATCTTTGACTTGATTCTAAAAAACTTGAATCTGTTTTTAGGACTCTGTATAATATTTTTTATTTCAGACAATGTCTTCTTTATTTCTTGTTGATCCTTTATCATTTCTTGTTGATCCCTTATCATTTCTTGTTGATCCCTTATCATTTCTTGTTGGTTCCTTATTAATTCTAGTTGAACTCTTTTCATATCCTCATAGGTCTTATCGATCTTTTCCAGGAAATTCTTGAAAAACCTTATAAGCGTAGATTTGAACTCTATATCCAGTTGCTTTTTGTCCTCCATTTCTTTCGTTTATGATCTTTTTTCCTTGTCTCTGCGTTTTCTCAGCTTCCCTGAGTTGGTAGCCTTAAAAGTCTCTGTGTTCTGCTTGGATGTAGTTTCAGGGTGGAGCCTACAGCCTTGGCTTCCCTCAGCCCTGCCCTATGCAGCTCCTGAGTCTCAGTATTCCTTAGGGTCCTTCAGTACTTGTTGTAACCACCTCTGAGAGAAACGTTCCCTCCATTTTTGCCTGCTACCAAACAATCTAGTCTCTCCCCCAATGAGCCCAGAACTGGGGTTCAATTCAGTTGGAAGTGGAGTTGGAGGTGGCATTCAGAGCAGTCTGGAGCTTTTGTCTCCTTCCTGCCAGGGGAATCCTGCGGCACAGCCAATTGTCCCTTCTCTGGGCACATTTGCGCGCCTCCGGGGACTCTGCCTTTTGCTGCTCCCCTGATATTCCGCCTCACAGCCCAGGCTCCCTCCGATTGAGCCTAGGTCCCCAGGGTCTGGCCTAGAACTGGGGTTCAGTGCTGTCAGGTCTAGGGTTCAGCACAGTCCGGAGCTTTTTTGTTTTTTTTTTCTTTTTAATATATTTTATTGATTTTTCACAGAGAGGAAGAGAGAGGGATAGAAAGTTAGAAATATCAATGAGAGAGAATCATTGATCAGCTGCCTCTTGCACACCCCCTACTGGGGATGTGCCCGCAACCAAGGTACATGCCCTTCCCTGGAATCGAACCCAGGACCTTTCAGGCCGACAGTCTATCCACTGAGCCAAACCGGTCCCAGGAGTCCGGAGCTTTTATCTCCTTCCCGCTAGGGAATGCCAGCCAGGCACACAGCCTCCCCCTCCTCTCCGGCTCAGACCTGTCCGCGTGCAGCATATCTCCGTACCTTAGGCTTTTACAGCTCCTCTGATTTTCCTTCTGGTTTTCTCTTTCCTTTTCGTTGTAGAATTTTCAGTCAGTCAACTTTCCTGTAGTTCTGGGTAATGTCCATTTTATATTTTAGTTATATTTTATTGAAATTGTTGTGCGTGGCTGCTATTAGGTGTTTATCTGTGCAGCCATCTTGGATTCTCCTATCTTTTTGTTTATCAGTTTAAAATGTTCTTTATTATCCACACATGAGTGATATGTGGAATTTTTCTTTCATTGACTGCCTTATTTTACTTAGTATAATGTTCTTTAATTCCATCCAGGTTGCTACAAATAGTAAGAATTCCTTCTTTTTTATGGCAGCATAGTTTTGCATTGTGTAGATGTACCATAGTTTTCTAATCCAGTCATCTGCTGACAAGCACCTAGGTTGTTTCCAAATCTTAGCTCTTGTAAATTGTGCTGCTATAAACATGGGGGTGAATATATCCTTTCTGATTGGTGTTTCTAGTTTCTTAGGATATATTCCTAGGAGTGGGATTACTGGATCAAATGGCAGTTCCATTTTCAGTTTTTTGAGATAACTTTGTACTATTCTCCATAGTGGCTGCATCAGTTTGCATTCCAACAAACAGTGCATGAGGGATCCTTTTTCTTCACATGCTCGCCAACACTTGTCATTTGTTTATTTGTTGATGATAGCCATTCTGACAGGTGTGAGATGGTACCACATTATCATTTTGATTTGCATCTCTAGGGTAATTAGTGACTTTGAACAAGTGTCTTCTTTTGAAAATATTCTATTTAGGTCTGTTGTCTATTTTTTAATTAGATCATTTATCTTTCTTTTATTAAGTTGTATAAACTACGTGTAGCTGTTGGAGATTAAACCTTTATCAGTGATAACATTTGCAAATATATTCCCCCATACAGTGGGCTTTCTTGTTGTTTTGTTAATTTCTTTTGCTGGAAAAAAAACCTTTTTATTTTGATGTAGTCCCATTTGTTTATTTTCTCTTTTGCTTCCATTGCCATAGGGTCAGAATCAATGAAGAAGTCCTTTCAGCATATATCTGAGATTTTGTTCCCTGTGGATTCCTCTAGTATTTTTATGGCTTCCCATCTTATGTTTAAGTCCTGTACCCATTTTGAGTTTTTGTGTATGGTGTAAGTTGGTGATCTAGTTTCATTCTTTTTCATGTATCTATCCAATTTTCCCAACACCATTTATTGAAGAGACTGTTTTGACTCCATTGTACGGTCATACTTCCTTTGTCAAATACTAATTGAGGAAAGTGGTTTAGGTTGATATCTGGATTCTATATTCTATTCCATTGACCTATATGTTTGTTCTTGTTCCAGTACCATGCTGTTTTGAGAACAGTGGATTTGTAATATAGCTTGAAATCTGGAATTGAAATCCCTCCTAATTTGTTCTTTGTTCTCAGGATTGCTGTGGCTATTTGGGGTCTTTTTTATTCTAGATTAATTTTTAGAGAGTTCTTTCTAGGTCTGTGAAGTATGCCATTGATATTTTAACTGGTAGTCCATTGAATCTATAGATTGCTTTGGGTAGTATGGACATTTTGATGATGTTGATTCTAACAATCCATGAGCATGGTATGTTCTTCCATCTGTTTACATCTTTCTATATCTATTTTTTCAATGTTCTGTAGTTTATCACATAAAAGTTTTTTACCTCCTTAGTTAAGTTTATCTCTAGGTATCTTAATTTTTTTGGTGTGATAGTAAATGGGATTGGTTTTTTAGTCTCTCTTTCTGTTCGTGCACTTTTGGTGTACAGAAAGGCCGTAATTTTCTTGGTGTTAATTTTGTATCCTACTACATTGCCAAATTCATTTATTAAGTCTATTAGTTTTTTTATTAGTCTTTTGTTTTGTTTTTTATGTAAAATATCATGTCATCTGAAAATAAGGACAATTTTACTTCTTCTTTTCCGTTTGGATACCTTTTATTTCTTCTACTTGTCTAATTGCAATGGCCAGTACTTCCAGTACTTTGTCAAGCAGTAGTGGTGTGAGTGGGCATCCCTATCTTGTTTCTGTTCTTAGAGGAAATGTTTTTAGTTTTTGCCCATTGCGTATGATGTTAGCTGTGAGTTTATCATAGATAGCTTTTATTATGTTGAGGTATGGTCCTTCTATTTCCACCTTGTTGAGAGTTTTTATCAGGAAAGGATGTTGGATTTTGTCAAATGCTTTTTCTGCATTAATTGATAGGACTATATGATTTTTCTCTCTCAATTTTTTATGTGATGTATCACATTTATTGATTTGTGTATATTGTACTATCCTTGCATTCCTGGAATAAATCCTACTTGGTCATGGTGTATGATCCTTTTGATGTAGTGCTGGGGTCGATTTGCTAGAATTTTGTTGAGGATTTTTGTATCTGTGTTCATGAGGGATATTGGCCTGTAATTCTCTTTCATTGTGTTGTCTTTATCTGGTTTTGTTGTTAGGGTGATGCTGGCTTCACAGAAGGAGCTTGGAAGTGTTCCTTCCTCTTGAATTTTTTGGAATAGTCCGAGGAGGATAGGTTTCAGTTCTTCCTTGATTGTTTGGTATAACTCTACTGTGAGGCCATCTGGCACTGAGCTTTTATTTACTGTAAGCTTTCTGATGACTGATTCAATTTCTTTCATAGTTATTGGTTTATTGAGCTGTTTGGATTCTTCCTGATTGAGTTTTGGAAGCTTTTATATTTTTAGGAATATGTCCATTTTTTCCAGGTTGTCCAGTTTGTTGGAATAGAGTTGTTGGTAGTATTTTTTTAAAACAATCTTTTGTATTTCGGTGGGGTCTGTTGTTATTTCACCTCTTTCATTTCTGATTTTGTTTATTTGGGTCCTCTCTCTATCCTTAGTGAGTCTGTTTAGAGGTTCATCAATCTTGTTTATCCTTTCAAAGAACGAGCTCTTGGTTTTGTTGATCTTTTGTATTGTTTCTTTGGTTTCTATGCAATTTATCTCCACTGTGATCTTTATCATTTCCTTTATTCTGCTTACACTGGGCTTTTCTTGTTGCTCTTTTTCTAACTCTTTGAGTTGTGGGGCTAGGTAATTTATTACAATTGCTTCCTGGTGTTTGTTTTTGCAGTAGGCTTGTAGAGCTATGAACATTGCACTCAAGACTGCTTTTGCTGTATCCCCTAGATTTTGGATTGTTGTGTTTTCATTGTCATTTGTTGTCATGATGTTTTTTATTTCTTTCTTAATCTCTCTGGTGACTCAGTCATTGTTTAGTAGCATGCTGTTTAGTATCCATGTGTTTCTCCATGATTTCTTTGGATTATTTTTATTGTAGTTGATTTTCAGTTTTATGCCACTGTGATCTGAGAAGATGTTTGATATGATTTCTAACTTCTTGAATTTGAATAGACTTTGCCTATGTCCCAACATATGGTCTATCTTTTAAAATGACACATATGCACTTGAGAAGAATGTATATTCTGTGGCTTTGGGGTGAAATGATCTGAAGATGTCAATTAATTCCATCTGGTCTAGTGAGTCATTTAGGATTGATATTTCTTTGCTGATTTTTTGTTTAGAGGATTTATCCAATAGTGATAGTGGTGTATTAAAGTCTCCTACTATTATTGTATTGCTGTAAATCTCCCCTTAATATCCTCCAGGAGTTTTTTTTGTTTGTTTGTTTTGTTTTGTTTTTTTTTTATCTATTTGGGTGCTTCTGTAATGGGTGCGTATATATTTACCAGAGTTATTTCTTCTTGTTGTATAGATCCCTTTAGTATTATGAAGTGGCCTTCCTTATCTCTTATGCCCTTCACTTTGAGATCTAATTTGTCAGATATAAGTATTGTTATCCTAGGTTTTGTGTTTTTTTTGTTTTTTTTTTTTTTCATTTCCATTCACCTGGAAAACCTTTTTCATTCCCTTCACCTTCATTCTGTGTGCGTCTTTTTTTCTGAGGTGGGTTTCTTATAGACAGCAGATATATGGGTCTTCTTTTCTTATTCAATCCATTAACCTATGTCTTTTGATTGGGGCATTTAATCCATTTACATTTGAAGTTATTATTCTTAGGTACTTATTTGTGGCCATTTTTATTTTTATCCCTGTGTTCCTTCTTCACTTCCTGTTTCTTTTCTTTTTTTTCCTTTTTCTTTTTGCAGCAGAACCGTAATCATTTCTTTCATTATTGGTTCGGTGGTGATAAATCCCCTTAGTCCTTTTTTTTTTTTCTGTGAAGCTCCTGATTTCACCTTTAATTTTGATTGATAACCTTGTTGGGTAACGTATTCTTAGTTTCAGACCCTTCCTTTGCATGACTTTGTATATTTTATTCCATTACCTTCTGATCTGATAAATTTCTTTTGATAAATCAGTTGCTAGTCTGATGGGGGTTCTTTTGTATGTAACTTTCTGTCTCTCTCAGGCCAGTTTTAAGATTTTTACATTGTCATTGGTGTTTGCCAATTTAATTATAATGTGCCTTGGTATCAGTCTTTTGGGTTCATTTTGCTTGGGAATCTGTGAGCTTCTTGGATTTGTGTGGTTTTTTTCTTCTCTATATCATGAAATTTTCCTGTTATTATTTCTTCAAACAGGTTTTCTATTCCTTGCTCAGTTTACTTTTTACTGGAACCCTTATTATGTTGTTTTGTTTCATGTTGTCCCAAAATTCCATTAGGCTCTCCTCCTGCTTTTTAATTTTTTTTTAATAAGCTGCTCTTGTTGGGTATTTTTTCACATCTTGTCACTGATGCAGTCCTCCGCTTCTTCTAATCTACTCTTGATGCTTTCTACTGAGGGTTTTTTTTGTTTTGTTTTTTTGTTTTTGTTTTTGTTTTTTTCGGCAGCAATGTAATTTTTCATTTCTCCTTGGTTCTTCTTCATTTTCTCTTGTAACTTACTCATATTGTCGAATTTGTCTTCCATTCTTTTCAGCCACCTTATGACCATTCCTCTTTTTTTTTTAAAAAAAAAAAAATATATATTTTATTGATTTTTTTACAGAGAGGAGAGAGAGGGATAGAGAGTTAGAAACATCAATGAGAGAGAATCATCCATCAGCTGCCTCTTGCACACCTCCCACTGGAATGTGCCCATAACGAAGGTACATGGCCTTGACGAGACTCGAACCTGGGACCTTTCAGTCCTCAGGCCGATGCTCTATCCACTGAGCCAAACTGGTCTGGGCTGACCATTCCTATTAATTCTTTCTCTGATAGGTTGCTTGCCTCTAATCCATTTACTTCCTTTTCTGGTGATGCCTGCTTTTCTTTCATATGTGGGCTGTTTTTTTGTTTGTTTGTTTGTTTTTTGTCTCCCCATGGTCTCTCTTTTCCGGATGTCTGGTTATAAAATTCTCTCTCTCCTTTCTGTAGTGGAGTGAAGAGCTCCTTTGAATATGTGTGTTTGCACCAATTAGGGACCAGTGTTCTCGGCCTCCCAGCTGGTCAGTGGTTGCTGCAGTTGTGGATTTTCAGGCTTTTGATAAAATCCACTTTCCCTTTCAAGAGGGCAAGTTTTCCCTGTCCAAGACTGTAGCTCCGAGAGGGGATGCAGCCATAGCCACAGAGAGGCTGCCAGTCAGGAGACTCCTGTCCAGCAGCCCCCCACCTTCTCCTGGGGTTTAGCTGTCCCTTTGCTTGCCAACAAACACTCCCTGTGTGACCCTGCTGCTCCTTCTTTCTGCTCTGGGAACATGTCTTTCTATTCTGCAGCCATTTTCCTCTCACCTTTTCCCTCATATTTTCATCCTCTACTTTCACATATACACCCATAAAATGCTTTCTCTTTTGTCCTTAATTCCTTTTCTTCCTGCCTTTCACTGTGATCTTTTGAGGACAAATTGAAATAAGACAGGAGCACTCAGTTATTCCAAGATATCTGTAAGAATAACCAGCTCAAAGTTGGAAGAAATCAAAATTAAATATAGGTATAATTTGGTAGTGATATATGAAAAAGAAAAAAAAAGAAAACTAGTTCAAAAAATTTTAGGCTGTATCATCCCTTTAGTCTTGACCTTTTGATAACTCATAAATAAATACCATCCAAATTTGTCAGAAGTAAACTGCAAAATTCCCACAACAGCAATTTGACAGAAATATCATTTTTATTTGATGTCAAAAGTAGCATTTTTTAGCAGTTTAATAAAATAGAAATTATTAAGAAAAGTAAATGTTGACTTGCACCCAAGGTCTCAGAGTTCATTTGCATGTTGGTGACTTTCCTGTTGAATGGAAATGCCTCAACCTGGAAAGTGTTTTTAATGTAGTTATATTTAATTTGCTTAGACATGTATTTTTATATTGAAACTATATATTAATGTTGATAATATATATCAATATTTTGTGTTGATTATGTATTCAATGCCTTTTTCTATTGTCTATTGTGGGGGCCTGATGTGGCAGGGATTTCCTTTTTCCACGTCCTGCACGGAAAGAGAAATGAACAAACCAGTTCTAAGTGAAGGTGGCCAGGGATTGAGAAATAATAAAAATAAAGAGAGAAGACACAGAGATAGATTTTAAGCTGGGAGCTGGAAGGGCCACTGACCTCCTCTGCTGGAGAGACAGATGACAACCTCCTGAGCCACACAGCACATCTATTTATCCTCCAATCCAACAAGGGGTTTTTAAAGGAAAACAAGGAGCCTGGGAGGGCCCAGGTCCCACCCCCTCCTTCCTCCTGGACAAACACAAGCCAGGAACTAAGAACATCTCTGCATTCCCAGGGCAGGAGTGCAACTGACATGACTCCGCCAATATCCCGGGCCCAGTCAGCAACAATCTAAAGAATGTCCAGGTGTCTTCCCATTTGGCCCTCTACAGTCTATCCCCAGGAAGCAAGTTACTTGGATAAAAGCACAACAAAAGCAGAGAGTGCTCAGCTCTTCCTAATGTAGTATGGCTTTGACCACAGGAATCCTTTGATAAAGATGACCAAGGGCTGCTACCCGCAGAGGTTAGTACAATACTTACCAGTGAGATGTACACTCCTGCTCCTCCAGAAATACAGAAAAAGGTAAAGTGAATTCACGACTAAATTTACCAGAAGTAGTAATATCAGAAATGAAAAAGCTGTATAGTCTATATTTAGGTGTTGCAAGAGGCTAAAGTAAAATCTCCAAGTCCAGTATTTCCTAGTGTCAGATGATAAAATCATGGAGTCCAGAGGACCAATCTGTTTTATTTTCTTTCCCTTTGTGAAGATCTTACCTGAGGTCCAGTTTGACAGAGAGCAGATAAAGCTCCCTCCCCTTCTCCCAGGAACCCACTCGAATACTTTTGTCAATGAAGTAAATAATGGAGTGGGCAGGGCAATGGATGGGCCAAAGAGAAAAATACTTCTGGTCATTATAAAATAGCACTACATGACTTTCCAGGCAGACTTAAGTAAACTTTTCCCACTGAAGGGCAATTTTAAAATTGTAGAAATCAATGTAAACACAGTGGCTCAGATATATCTGCTAGGTCATTCACAGGGCTGAGCCAGGCCTGAGAGTCCCTGCCAGTGTGAGCTTGCAGGAAGCAATCTATCCCTAATTCCATGCAAAAGCACTGCCGAAGAAAGGCAAGGACTTCACTGAAAACTGAATGTGTTGGGTCATAAATCCCTCCTCTTCCAGGGAGAAAATGTCAGTCACTGGGTGATTTTAAAGCCATAAGAGATCAGTAAGAGAGGAAGAATTAAGAACAGAGAAAAGAAATTCAAAGAATAATATGAAAAAGGGATAAAAATGGAACAGGGAGAGGAGGCAAGAGAAATTCAGAAAATTCACAGTAGAAAGGAATGGAAAGCAACTTAGACGAATGACTGTGTAGAAAACAAATAAGAATGAAGTAAAGAGAAGCCAGTTGAAATTGCAGAGACAAGCAAAAGTAAAACAAGGTGAGAATTAGAAAATAATTCTGAAAAAGTAGAACATTCCAAGAATTGCAAAATGGGCATGTGGAAAGTAGAGGTTTTCTGAGGATGTGGTTTTATTTTTCCATAGCTCTGTTATCTGTGCTCAGGTATCTTGCCTTGCTCAATCTTGAGCTTTTATGGACAATGCAGGTTGCTTCCATCTTAACAGCAGTCCCTTTTGGCCATCAACTATCATTTGGAGGTTCTGATATATCATAAACTACCCAAGGTCTTCCCAGTGGAAGCTGGTTCTTACAAGGTTATACTAGATTATGTGCCTGGTTGATTTCTCTTCTGGATACATAATTTCCCCTGCCCTTGTTTAAAGTATCTGATAATCAAATTTGTACAAAGTTTTAAAAATATGACTAAAGAGTACACATAAAGGCTGCTTGGTTATAACAATATGTATAATAAGAAATTGGTAATTTGGAAATGAGATAAAAGATGTTTTTGTTCAAATTCTGACTGTGCTGTGAGGAAGGCTTTATAATGAAGGAAAGAAATAAAGGGGAAAAGTGACTTTAAAGAGAAAATGAAAGTGGAAACCCACTCAAATGTTAAACAGAGAGCAATGGCACGAAACTCAGATGCCTAGTTCTTAGCTCACTTTTCAGCAGGGGTTGATTTTCATATCATTGTGGACAGACTAACAACAAATCAAAGCAGATTACACTCTCAGTGACATCTGTTCTCATGGTAATTGTCCTCCTGTGCACTCATTCTAGAAAGTGCAGTGCTATCTCATTAAACAAATGTATTTTTACTTAGACAACAGCCTACATTCTAACAAAGCTCCTAATGCAGTCCGGAGAACATCAAATACAAGTTTCCACATGGTGGCCACTTGATATCGTTGTAATTTTAGAGACAAATGATCCACCTGACATTGTGTTGGTATATTATTTACCACCAAGATCTTAGGTGAAGTGCCTCATGAACCTCACAGGGAAGCTATGCTGGCCCTACCTGTGGAGGGATGACCCTCCTACCCCAGAGTCAGGTTGCCTGGCCCAGCCAAAAAGAAATTGTTGTGAGGCTGAAAGAAATTGATGCAGTTTGGAGCTGCTCAGGTTTCATTTCAGTACAATTGCATCATGTAAGTGAGGCATCATAACAATTATTGACAAGAAAAAGAATAAATAAGTCTTCATATGCACCTGTATCAAACAGAGCTGATAGAAGCTACACATATGCAAATATATACATGCAAGCATATATATATGCATATGTACACACCTATATACACATATATACAAAACATGCATATATACATATACCCATACATACATACAAATTTTTTTTTTCAAGGAATTGGACTGTGATTGTGGAGCTGGCCAGTGCAGAATCTGTAGGGCAGGTCAGCAGGCTGACATCTGTTGTCAGGACCTAATGCTGCAGCCTTGAGGCAGAGTGTCTTCCTCAGGGAAACTTTAGTCATGCTGTAAAGGCCTCCTGTCTGATTGGGAAGGCCTCCACATTGCAGAGGCTTCTTCTCCACTTACCCTTGGCTGATGGCAGATGTTAGCGCAACTACAGAATTCTCACCCAAATTAGGATCTGATTTAATAACTGGGCAGTCAAGCCAAGTTGATACCTAAAACTAACAATCACAGTACTCAATTCACAGTCAATGTATGTCTAATATTCAGATCCAAGAATAGAAAAAGACTGTCTAAATTCACCATCATTATCAAAAAAACAAGCCACTGTTGCTCACCTAGTTTTGTTTTTTACTTCTTTATAGCATAATTAATACACATGTACAATATACATGTATACTTCCATAACAATTTCTCAAAACTACAGGAGAATAAAAATTATAAAAATTAACATTTGATGAGGATGGAGAGTGGATAAGTACTATGTGGAGTGTTTTACACTTACTGTTAATTTCACCTCCACTGCTCAGTAGAGTATAAGGCAGCACAAACAGACTGCTGTTTGTGTTGGCCTCTACTGAACCAACCTGGCTCCCTGTTCCAGAATTCTGTTGAAAGCCTATGGGGACAAAATTGATGATTAATTAATATTTCAACATGAGCAACAGTCCTGAGGCTTGCAGTGCAAATAAGACATTGAAAAAAAGGGAGAAGAGAAAAGGAATGGTTACTGAGCACCAGCACCTGCCATTGGGCTCATTATTTCACTTAATTCTCATAAAAATTCTTTGTTTTATTTAATTCTTACAAGCACCCTTTTGATCGTGAAAGAAGCAAATCTTCAAAGAATTAACGTTCTTAAAGGTCCATAGCTCATGTCAATTTTGAGATTCAACTCATATTTATTTCATTTTAAAGTTCATTAGTGCACTTAAATAAATTTATTCATGATAACTCTAGGTCCATGAAACCCTATCTACATGTAAACCCCATCCTGCATGTTCATAAAGTCATATTACATCAATAAATAATCAGGACTGATTGCATGTGTAGTGCAGAGCTCACATTTCAAACACATCTTCAGAATGGTAAAGCTGGGGTCATTGTTGGTCACAACAAGAAAACCATAAAGTAGCCCCAAGTTTTTAAGTCAGGTCCTTGATTTTTATGGGCAGAAAAATTAATATGCCAAAGACTCCAAGAATGGCTTAATTTTATAGAGATGACACTAGCCGAACTAAAGGAGATACAAGTATAAACCAGATACTGGATTCCTAATTCATATATCTTCCATGCCCAACCATGGGGAGGTTCAGGTTCCAATGTGGTCCCTACTGTCCCTCCAACCCCCTTTCCTGCTATCGCTCCCTGGCCTTCCTGAGACACACCAAGTACAACCCTGCTTTCAGGCCTTTGCCCTGGCTTTTCCCTCAGACATTCACATACCTCCTCCTACACTTCTTCCATTCAACTTGTCAGTGAGACCCTCCTGGCTCCATACTTAAATTAGCAGTCCCAACAGGAGCACTCTTTACCCATTCCCTGCATCATTTTTCACCATAGCAGTTATCACCATCTGACACAATATGTACTTAGTTTTAATAATCTCCTCTAACCAGGATATATACTTTCTGGAAATAGGGATTTGGGTTTGTGTTCATTCATTGGTGTGTCCTCAAGGCATAGAACAATTGTTGGCACATGGTGAACACTCCATATATGTTTTTTGAATGAATTAATTAATGAATGAATGAAGCAAATGACACTTTCTATCCAGAGCACCTTCATTCTAGACATTGATGTAGATGAAAAATCCCATTGATTATCTGAGGTTGCTTAATGAGTCTTTTATAATAGGAGGCTAGGAGTAGAAATTGATGCCCTTTTATTCAGATTTTTAATCATCAGGCAAATGATTTGTTTAGACTGACAGAGCTATAGCTGGTGTGGGAATCTTATATTGTTCACAATAACTAATGACCCTTCTTGGTTGTCTGCTTCCTTCCATTCCATTGTTTATCATGTCTCTCTTTATGCATTGTGTGTACATTGGTCTTACACATGTGAATGACACCAGATAAGAATGACCTTTGCCAAAATAAAAAGGGCAACCTAAAATAATTTTAGCACTTCCAGTATGCTGATATGAACTGAAAATAAGGAGTTATGTGGTTGCCAACATTTTACACAAGTGTGAATAAAATGCAAAAATAATAATGGATTGGTAAGTTAACACATAACAGAATTCCATGAAGCCACATGGATGACTTCCTTCCTGCCAATGATCTGGCGTGAAGTGTGCATGGAATTGGACCAGCAGAATGCAGGCCATGTAGCATGCGTGGTACTGCAGCCTTGAGTCCCCATTAGTCTGGTAAGCAAGGGACAGATACCAACTTCTCCTGTGCCAAAGGGTAACAGGCTGGGCTGCATTCCAGGAACAGTAAACAAGAACATCAGGGCAATTTAAAATGAAACTTAGGCCCAAGTGTTTAATGAATTTAAATGAAATGGTACTGTTGTTTTTAAAAAGAGGAATAATTCTTCCCCTTCTAAAAATTGACAGAAATTATTACATTCCACACACAGTTATTTTAAATTATAGGTATGAATATTGTGAGCAGTAATTTCCATTTCAGATGATGATCACAGCATTGCAGTTATTTCTTATTCTGACTGGCTGAAGCATCCATTTGTTATCTATTGGGGTATTACTGTGACCTTGTGAATTATGAGTTTACTTCACAAAAACTCTGAGGAATGAGGAATGTTGGGTCTGTGATCTCTGTTTTACAAATGACGCAACTGAGCCCAAATAGAGAAAAGGTACACCCAAGGTAATTGATACACTGGGGCCAGCATTCATAATCAATAAAAAGCAATCTGTGTCCACCTGACAAATCCAATAGGCTCGGTTCAGTGGTCCATCCACTGATTTCTGGTAGTGTCAATATGTGTAATATTGTAAGTGGCATACAATTAGTAGTTCTATGGGATGGCTTCTTACCATCAGAAGCTTCACCAGTCATAGGGAGGGTGTGTTTTACATTCAGTAGCAGCAGGAGGTATAACAGAAGTATAATGTTATATTTGAAAATTTCTGGGTCAGTATTGAGTGATTTTTATTAGAGGAAAAAAGAAAAGAATGGACAAAAATATATGAATTACCTCAATGTTGCCAGTTTTAAATTCAGTTTTTAATATTTCTTCCCCTGGAGAAAAGGGTTTGTTTTGTTTGTTTGTTTGTTTGTTTGTTTTAATTTAAATGGCTGTTGGTCACTCCTTCTCAACTGTAGGAGCCAAGTCATTTACAAGCTGCTAACAAATTCATGAGCTACCAGAGACACATTGTGGCATGAGTCATGGCTGCAGGCCTCCATTGATCACCAGGAGGGCTTGAAGCAGGTGTGTTTCATAGGCCTCAGTATCTAGCCCTTGCCTGCATATGAAGCTATGGTAGACACAACATAAAGCATGTGGGAAGATGTGGCTCTGCCCTAATTAAAGTTCACTGCACAAGGTAATGGCATAGTCTCAACATATATAAAACCAGCTCACAAATAAGAGTGGGCAGAGGCAAGTGTGCTGATGGTTAATGGAGGGGAGATTGTTGGAGAAGCATATACTGTTCTACTCCTGTGGGAGAGTCTGTGCAGGAGTGGGGGGTTCCTAACGTGAATTAAACAGTGGAGAGGGACACTGAACATTCTGAGCAGAGGGGGAACCTGGAGGAAGGTCCATGAAAGAGTGGCATGAACAGCTGAGATAGCATGTGCAGTTCAGAATTGGAAGGACAGAGAGAAAAGGGTCATCTCCAGAGAACTGTACAGTCAGCCTTCGAAGCAAAGGACAGAGCTCATTCCCTATACCCAGGGTAATCAACATTCTCTTTTACTGGCATTAATTTTATATTTTTGTTTGGTGGCTCAAATGGCAAAAGGAAGAGCAATATGTCAGAGGCTAAAGAGCCTTTAGTTTATTTTTTGTCACAAATTTGATTCATCTGGCATGGCAGTCACTCATTAAGAACCTATGTATTTAATGTTTCAGCATTGCATTGTACTCTTTCCCTGAAAAAAATTATTTTGTTTAAATTTTCTTCAATAATTTTTACTGAATTTAGTTTTCTACTCCCCACCACACTCATAGAAACACACAAAATATAAGTGTATCTTCTAGCATCTTCTGAAGCCACAGAGATGTGTGCCTCCCCTCAAGATGCCAGCACCTTAATGAGATAGAGATAGTAGCCCCCAATGCCAAGAACTAGATTAAAGTTATGAGCAAAAGTGTTACAAAAGCAACGGGGGAGTATAATCAGCTAACCAGCTTTGAAGAATGAAGGAGACCACACAGAAATAACATAGGAAAAGGGGATAAAAAGTAAGAATCTATAAAGAACTGGGCTGAGGATGTGAAGGGCTTTCTGGCAAAGGAAACAGTGCAGGCAGGAAAAGGCATCCTCAGGGTGTAGGGTGTTTGGAAAATAGTAGAGCTTTAGGGTGGAAAGTGAAACTGGATAGTTTTCATGAGACAACTGGGCAGGGCTACCTGTGTCTAGTCTTACTGCCAGCAGGAGGCTTGTACTCAGAAGATAATGCACAGCGTGTGACAGGTAGTGTGTCAGGGAGAATAATAAAATCTAAAAGGATTTTGGAGAGCAGCTGCTAAACACACCTACCAGTTTTCTATGGACAAAAACAAGGACAGGAATGTTCTCATTCTTATGTGAAAGAAATTTTGGATCACTCAATGTATCTCAAAATATAAATGTGTTAAAATATAAATGTGTCATTTCATTAACACATTGGTTCTTAACTTCCATTAACAAAAATGACCCAGTGATGTAATTGTTAGGGACTACCAGGTGTTTTCTAGTTAAAGGCCAACTCAGTCCTTCAACTCAGCTCTGGTATTTCAATTACCTATTCATGGTCAGAAGCAAAAGAATTTCTGATAGATGTTTTAACTAATCTAACAGAAAATATTGAATTCAAGTTCACATTCAAAGAAAAAGCTGTTGTTGTTTTGTTGTTGTTGTTGTTGCTAAACTGATAAACTAAATGCCACCAGCCTGCAGGCCCTGCTCAGCCTTCTGACACAGCCTTGCTTGGTAGCTGATGCTGTGGGCCAGTGATTTTCAAGCAGTGTGCCACAGAAATTTTTAAAACATGAAATGCCTGACTATTTAGTCAGGAGCACTGACCTCTTTTTCACTAGATTGTCAAATTAAAAAAATGACAACAGCCAACACAACAATAGCTGTATAATGTGAATGAATCAAAATTATGCCTATTTTTTGTCAGATTAGAAAAAATATATATTTTTGGTGTATCACAGAATTTTAGTAATTAGTTTATGTGTGTCCTGACATGGGAGAGGTTGAAAGTGGCCAATGTAGAGGATAGAAGCACAAGAGAGGTAAGCTTTTTCCAGAGGAAACAGACACATCCTCAAACCATTGCCTTTGACATCCCTTGAAGCAGTTTCCTTGGAATTACTTGAAATCCACCAGCTTGTTGTATTTTACTGACCAATTGCCTGTAAACTTGGCCAGAGTTGATTTCCACTTATAAATTCTGGCTCCTAAGCAAGTCCAGCCCTAGTCATTTACCATGCCTGTAATAGCTTGAACAGAAAGACAGTGACTGCTGTCTCCCTTTCCCAGCAACCACTGGGAAAAACTCTTCTCACATTCCTCACTACTGCCCAGCACTTGATCCCGTTATCTTTTCCTCACCTGCTTCATGTAGACACAGATCATGTCTGCAGCTCCCAAGAGCAGCATGCCAGCATGGGAGACTCTGGGTGCTGAAGCAAGAGGGATCCTACTCAAAAGCAGTTACCCATACCTTAAGCAACTCCAGTAGCACAATCTGGTCTTTAGCTTGACCAATTATTCTTCCATTCTTGTGTGTGTGTGTGTGTGTGTGTGTGTGTGTGTGTGTGTGTGTGTTTCTTTACTCTTAGCTGAAGTCCTCTGGTCTTCCCTAAACTGAAATGTTCAGAAGAGCAATATGTTCATTAGTAGTTGTACAAGCACTTTGCAAACATCAAGTACTTCATTAAGTTGAAATAGTGACAAATTCAGTGATGGATGTACAGGCCTCAAGGCCTTCAGACACACTGTGCAGATATAAGCAAATAATTTAATTATATTTTTTATTATTTTAAAATTCTAGCTGATTTCCTAATATAGTTAAGATAAGGGTGAGTAGATAAGTTTATTCTTGATCTATAGATATTGAGAAATCTTCCTCCCCAGATGTCTGGCACCCACAAACCCCACTCTTGAAGATGACCTAGTATGAAATGGATGTACCCCACTCCTCCACCAACCAGCCCATTAAGGATCTCTACCATTGTGTGATCTCACCTATATGTGGAATCTTAAAAAGTCAAACTCATAAAAGCAATGGTGGTACCAAGGACTGAGGTTGGGAGAAATTGGATACAAAGCTTCTGTTCTACAAGCTGAACAGTTCTAGAGATTGGATGAACAGCACCATGACTGTAGTTAATAATGCTGTGCTGTGGATTTGAAATGTGTTAACACAGTAGATCATAAGTGTACTTCTAACACCAAGATTTTAACTATGTGAGATGATGGATCTGTCAGTTAGCTTGATTGTGTCAATCAACTCATAGTGTATACATCCATCAAACATTACACTGTACACCTTAAACATATATAGTTTTTATTTGGCAGGAATTCATCAATAAGCTGGAGAAATACTGTATTTTCCGGCTTATAAGACGACGTTTTTTTTTAAAACAATAATAAGTTTTTATTGTTCATATTATTACAAATGTTCCTTCCCCCCCACCACCACCATTGCTCTCCTCCACCAGGTTCCCACCCTACCCTCTGCCCTTTCCCCATTGTCCTCATTCATAGGTGCACAGTTTATGTTCAGTCTCTTCCCACATCCCCCTCTCCCCTTTTCCCCAAGAATCGTCAGTTCACTCCCCTTCCATACCTCTGATTCTATTATATTCAACAGTTAATATTATTCATCAAGTTTTTTTTTAATTTCCTTGGTTTTTAGATTCACTTGTTGATAGTTATGTATTTGTTGTTCATAATTTTTATCTTTATTTACTTTCTCTTCCGAAAGAACCCCCTTTAGCAATTCATATAATTTTGGTGGTGATGAACTCCTTTAGCTTTTTTTTTTTATTAGTGAAGCTCTTTATCTGACATTTGATCTGAATAGGTTTTCTGGATAGGTTATCTTTGGCTGTAGGTTCTTACTATTCATCACCTTGAATATTTCTTGCCATTCCCGTCTGGCCTGCATGTTGAGAAATCAGCTGACAATCGTATAGGTGCTCCTTTATAGGTAACTACCTGCTTTGCTCTTGCTGCTTTTAATATTCTCTCTTTGTCTTTTGCTCTTGGAATTTTAATTATGATTTGTCTTGGTGTGGTTCTCTTTGGATTCCTTTTGTTTGGAGTTCTGTGCACTTCCTGGACTTGTAAGTCTAATTCTTTCACCAGGTGGGGGAAGTTTTCTGTCACTATTTCTTTCAGTATATTTTTGATATCTTGCTCTCTCTCATCTTCTGGGACCCCCATAATTCTGATGTTGGTTCGCTTGAAATTGTCTCAGAGGTTTCTTACATTATCTTCAACTTTCTGGATTCTCTTGCCTTCTTGTTTCTGCGGAGGAGTGTCTTCTGGCTCTTAATGTTCCAAATCTTTGACTTGATTCTAAAAAACTTGAATCTGTTTTTAGGACTCTGTATAATATTTTTTATTTCAGACAATGTCTTCTTTATTTCTTGTTGATCCTTTATCATTTCTTGTTGATCCCTTATCATTTCTTGTTGATCCCTTATCATTTCTTGTTGGTTCCTTATTAATTCTAGTTGAACTCTTTTCATATCCTCATAGGTCTTATTGATCTTTTCTAGGAAATTCTTGAAAAACCTTATAAGCGTAGATTTGAACTCTAATCCAGTCACTTTTTGTCCTCCATTTCTTTCGTTTGTGATCTATTTCGTTGTCGCATTTCACAGCTACAGATGGGGCGGGGTTTCAGGGTGGAGCCTATAGCCTTGGCTTCTGTCAGCCCCGCCCTATGCGGTTCCTGGATCTCAGGGTCCTTTAGTACTGGCTGCAAGCACCTCTGAGAGAAAGGTGTCCTCGATTTTTGCCTGCTACCAAACAGTCTATGCTCTCCCCCCAATGAGCCCAGTATTGGGGTTCAGTTCAGTTTGAAGTGGAGTTCAGAGCAGTCTGGAGCCCCTGTCTTCTTCCCGCCAGGGCAATCCCGTGGCACAGCTGACCGTCCCTTCTCTACGCGCAATGTGCACGCCACCGGGACCTCCTTTCGCCACTCCCCTGGGGTTCCGCCTTACAGCCCAGCTCTCTCTGTGTGAGCCTGGGTCCCCGGGGTCTGGCCTAGAACTGGGGTTCAGAGCAGTTGGAAGTGGGGCCCAGCACAGTCGGAGTTTTATCTCCTTCCCACTAGGGAATGCACGCCAGGCACTCAGCCTCCCTCCTCTCTGACTACATCCTCTCCACGCGCGCTGCTTGTCTCAGTACCTCAGGCTTTTACAGCTCCTCCGCACTTCCTTCTGGTTTTCTCCTTGCTTCTCGTTATAGAATTTCCAGTCAGTCCACTTTCCTGTAGTTCTGGGTAATGTCCATTTTATATTTTAGTTGTATTTTATTGAAATTGTTGTGTGCGGCTGCGGCTAGGTGTTTACCTGGGTGCAGCCATCTTGGATTCTAAGACGACTTTTGAAACAAAAAAAAAGTCAACCGAAAATCGGGGGCAAAAGACCAAAATTGCACAAAAATTACCTGCAGATCTTGATGGCAAATTAAGTCTTTTCTTTGAAGTGGGGGGTAGTCTTATACAGCGAATATAGGCCTAAACCTATATTTTAACTGTAAAATTAGGGGTTCGTCTTATACACCAGAAAATACGGGTAATTGCTATCCTTTATCTTTAAGCAAGGTGAAGCTGATACTCTCCAGCTGAAGCCCTTCCTTCTGGCCTCATTGTGAGGACTGTCTGTGTTCCTATGAGGAACTGCAGATGAAATCCCTGAGGAACACAAGTTTTCTTGCCAGCTCAGTCTTTAGCAAGTCTTTGAAAATGTCATCTAGGCCATTTGGAAAAGGCATATTACATTTAAACTGAGTTTTCCAAACTGCTGCTCTGGACTCATTAGCACTTTTCAAAATCATTTTAGTAGGTTTCTAACCAGCACTTTTTAAATAAATGAAATCAGGCTAGAGAAAATATGATAGGACACTGAAGAATTAGAAGTAAAAACTATTTTATGAAACTTGTTTTATGTGTGTGTGTTCTGTTTGCATTAGTTTGTGATATAAAATGTGTTTCCTAATGGGTTCATGATAAAAAGAAGGTTTAAAATCTAGATCTACATTGGCTCCACACCCTTTTCTGGGAACACTTGTGCTTTTCCCCCTAATTGTTTTAATTGCCAGACAAGTTTCACAAGAGATCAGAGAAGAGAGAACCATCAACCTTTATAGGTGATTTTAGAAGTGTTCATGGAGTTAGTGGACTTGAGCTGGACTTTGAGAAAAAGGCAGAATTTGACAAGTATAAATTAGAGGGAGTCAGAGGAAAGGCCCGGCAGAGGAGAGAGAAAAGCAATGCAGAACTGTGAAAAAGAGTGAATTTGAAGAGCTAGCTCTTAGGCTGCGTCAGTCCTTCCGCCATGGAACCTCAAGTTTTAGGCCTGCTCAGAGCCAACATTTTCTAATCTATGAAATGAGCATAACCATATCTGCCCCATAGTAACTATAATATTCTCTAAAGACAGAGTTAGACATAGTTGTTCACTTGGGGTTATCACAAAATGCATCCCAAGTATTTGAAAAGATGGAAAAGATAGTATTTGAAAAGATGGAAAAGATAGGTATCCTAAGTCAAACAGGATGGCTGTAGATGGGAGTAGGCAGGATACAACTCTGCTGGACTTTGTTTAGCATAGAGCAATAGGCATCCTCCTCCTTTACAGGGAGGGAATCTGAGGCTCAACCAAGCTGGGGTTGAAACAGTGCATGAGTCCAGGGGTTCTTTCCCCATTTTTTGCCTTACAGCTCTGAACCTCACCTGGGAGTAGTTTCCAATTGATTTTCTACTTTAGCCAAAAAAGCCTACATTTTCTTTCTTTTTTTATTTCTTTATTGATTAAGGTATCACATATTTGTCCTCAACCCCCCATTTCAATCCCCCATACCCTCTCATTCCCCCATCCCCCTACTGTCCTTGACCACTGGTTAGGCTCATATGTGTGCACATAAGTCCCTTTTATCCCCACCCTCCCTTTGAGGTCCAATGGTCTGACCCATGGCTCCTTATCTCTGGGTCTGTTCTTTTTCATCAGTTTATGTTGTTCACCATTTCTCCTAGATGAGTGAGATCATGTCCTTATAACTAATTCTCTTTGAAGGAATTTTGAATTTCATTTTTACTCCTTCACTTACCTGTTTTCTTCTTGATTTCCTCTTTATCTTCTCATCGTTTCATTTGTTAATGCAACAAACAAAACTATTCCTGCTCCTTTCACACAATAACATCTGATTAAATCATATTTAAAGCCCTTCTCTATTAAAGCCCTTAACAATTGGTTGCCAAGCTTGTGAAAGTTGCTGAGCCAGTGCCTCACCAAATCTAATAATGAAATATACCTTGAGTGTTTCTCACTGAGAAAAATTGTATACATCATCTCATAGACTCAAAGATGGGCACATTCTGGAGTGTTAGCAATTGCTTCACTTTGTGTCTCCTACCAGGTCCAAGTTCATTCACATCCTTAAATTGTTAAATGCTTTGTGTTTATCTGAGGTTTGGTTGGTAAGAAAAAATTCCATTTCCTTTTATTCACTTTTATGGAATAACTAGTCATTTTCCTTTCAGGGGTCAGGGGTGTGGGGGAAGAAAATCTAGATCTTACTTATTAGTTGGTGAAGGAAATTGACTACAGTCATCTGAAAAATTTTGTGGAGTTGAATGCAAAGTCCTCACTATTTTTCTCTTGTTTTATAATTCTATTTCTTTACCTTTTCATTTTATCTAAAAGTTTTGATAAAAACAATATAATATAAAAAGGCCACATAGTGCAGAAAAATAAATGAGATAAGGCAGATTATTTTTAAGTATATATTTTATAACACCAAGTGTCAGTTTTCTTTAATAATTAGCTCAGCATTCATTTTGCTGGGAATAATGGAAAAATTAGATGAGGTTCCCATTTGAGTAAACTTACAGTTTTCATCCTTTCTCTCCATTCTTTTTTTCATCTGCACTACAGTTCTTTGTATATAGGGATGTCCCTTTACCCTTAGCCAAATGTAAAAAAGAGTATTTTCCCACACATTTATTATGCTGAAAGTTTCAACTGGTATATAGATAGAAACCTTCAGATAAGAATATATGCAAGCCTGATTATGGGCCCTCCTACAAATTTTAGGGGAAAGAGAGTAGTTAAAAGTGGAATTAGTTCTGTCATATCAAAAATAAATTATTTATATTCAGAGACTTTCAAGATTTGTAACTATAAATAAAACATTTTTCTCCTTCTATAGACAAGCTGTATTATGATGATACAGATGAGACCCTTCTTTAACATGATAAGGACTCTAGTTTCCTAAGATCCAGTTTCCTAACAACTCTCTCTCCAATTTCCTAATTACATTGGAATCCATGTGCCATCATTTTTTTAAATTAAAAAAAATGTTTAATTTAAACATTTATTGTTTAATGTATTTTATAAGTCTTATTATTCCCCCATTGACCTCTTCCTGGCAGCCCCCAACCCACAGCACATGCCCTCACCCCCTGTCTCTGTCCATTGGTTATATTCATATGCATACATACTAGTCCTTTGGTAGATCTCTTTCCCCCTAACCCCCACCTTTCCTCATAGGTTGGACAGTCTACTCAATGCCTGTGAGACTCTGGTTCTGTTTTTGTTCATCAGTTTATGTTGTTCATTATATTCCACAAATGAGTGAGATAATTTTATATTTATCTTTCTCTGACTGGCTTATTTCACTTAGCATAATGCTCTCCAGTTCCATGCTGTTGCAAATGTAAGAATTCCTTTTTTACAGCAGCATAGTACACCATGGTATAGATGTACCAATTTTCTAATCTACTCATCTGCTGATGGGCACTTAGGCTGTCTCCAGTTCTTAGCTATTGTGAATTGTGTTGCTATGAAGATATGGATGCATATATCCTTTCTGATTGGTGTTTCTGTTTTCTTAGGATATAATCCTACCATGTTTCCTTGAAAATAAGACATCCTCTGAAAACAAGACCTACTTACAGGTTTCCTTCTGAGTGAAATATAAGGCATCCCCCACGAAAATAAGCCCCCCCCCCCTTGGCTAAACATAAGAGATTTGGTCCACTGATTCTGAAAGAAATGGAGTCACAAGAAACTCATCAGGAAATTCAGGAATTGGATTGTTATGATGATGTTCCAGAAGATGATGACATGATTGTCATTGAATAAATGAGTAAATTCTTGATACTGTAGGATTCACAGTTTGTCTGGTTTGTGTTGACAACTACCGTACTACCGTACCATATACAGGTAATAAATTTCCTTTATTTTCATTTAACAATAAATGTGTACCGTATTCTTCTTTGTGGAAAAATAAGACATCCCCTGAAAATAAGACCTAGCGCATCTTTGGGAGCAAAAATTAATATAAGACACTGTCTTGTATTTGGGAAAACAGGGTAGAAGTGGGGATTACTGGGTCAAATGGGAGTTCTATTTTTAACTTTCTGATGTGCCGCGCCAGCACAGCCAAGGGTTTGGTGAACCTGAGCAGGGGCGCCAAAGGATGGAGAAATGAGAGACAAAGAGAAAAAGCTGGGTCTAGGTGGATTTTCTGTGCCTGACTGAGGCCACAGAACAGAACCAGACTGCAAAGTTGAGGCTTTATTTATAATCAGGGACAAACAAGATAATTTACAATGTTCTTGTAAGTTTTACTTGTTTTGGCAGCAATTGCTGCCCCTCCCACAGCCCACTAGCTACCCAGGAAATATCTAGGGAGCAGTCACAAGATCAAGCTTAATTACGCTTAGAGGACTGTGACCTCCAAGCTGGGACTTGTTTGCAACTTTGCCAGCAGGTCAGTATGAGGCTTAACCCTATAACCGCTTCCTACATTTTGAGAAAATGCCATACTGTTTTCCAAGTGGCTGTACTAATCTGCATTCCCACCAGCAGTGCAAGAGGGTTCTTTTTTCTCTGCAACCTCTCCAGCCATTTGTTGATTTGTTGATGATAGCCATTCTGACACGTGTGAGGTGGTACCTCATTGTTGTTTTGATTTGCATCTCTAGAATGATTAATGACTTCGAGCATGTTTTCAGATGTCTCTTGACCTTCTTTATGTCCTCTTCTGAAAAGTGTCTATTTAGGTCCTTTCCCATTTTTTTTATTGGATTGTTTATCTTCTTTTTGTTAAGTTGTATGAGTTCCCTATAAATTTTGGAGATTAAATCCTTATCAGAGATAACATTGACAAATATGTTCTTCCACAAAGTGGGCTTTCTTGTTGTTTTGTTGATGGTTTCTTTTGCTGTGCAGAGAAGGTTTTTATTTTGATGTAGTCCCATTTGTTTATTTTCTCCTTATTTTCCATTGCCCTAGGAGCTGAATCAGTAAAGATATTGTTATAACAAATGTCTGCTATTTTGCTACTGAAGGTTTATTCTAAGATTTTTATGGATTCCCATCTTACATTTAAGTTCTTTATCCATTTTGAGTTTATTTTTGTGTATGATGATAAGTTTCCCAACACCATTTATTCAAGAGATTGTGTTGACTCCATTATAGCTCTTGCTTCGTTTGTCAAATATTAATTGAGCATAATGCTTGGGTCAATTCTGGGTTCTCTGTTCTGTTCCATTGGTTTATATGTCTGTTCTTATGCCAGTACCAGGCAATTTTAAGAACAGTAGCTTTGTAATATTGCTTGATATCTGGTATTGTGATCCCTTCAATTTTGTTATTCTTTCTCAAGATGGCTACAGCTTTTCAAGGTCTTTATTATTATTATTATTATTCCATATGAATTTTAGGAGAGTTTATTCTAGGTCTTTGAAGTATGCTGTTGTTATTTTAATGGGAATTGCATTGAATCTATAGATTATTTGAGGTAGAATGGTATAATGCACATTTTAATGATATTGATCCTACTAATCCATGAACATGGTATATTCTTCCATTTGTTTATGTCTTTCTCTGTTTCTTTTTTCAGTATTCTGTAATTTTCTGAGCACAGGCCACTTACCTCCTTGGTTAATTTATTCCTAGGTACCTTTATTGTTGCAATGTAAATGGAATTTTTTTGTTTTAGTTTCTCTTTCTGTGAGTTGATTATTGCTGTATAAAAAAGCCATAGATTTCTGGGTATTAATAATCTATCCTGTTATATTGCTGAATTCATTTATGATATTAAGTCTAGTAGTTTTTGGATGGGGTTTTTAGAGTTTTTTGCACACAGACCCCATCCAAAAACTACTGTGTACAATATCATGTCATCTGCAAATAATTATAGTCTTACTTCTTCTTTTCCAATTTGGATGCCTTTTATTTCCTCTTCTTGTCTGATCGCAATAGTACTATGTCAAACAAGAATGGTGAAAGTGAGTATCCCTGTCTCATTCCTGTTCTTAGGGGAAATGGTTTTAGTTTTGCCCATTGATTATGATATTTGCTGTAGGTTTGTCATATAAGGCTTTCATTGGGTTTACCTTGTGTGCGACTCTTTTCTTCCCCAAATCAAAGAAGTTTTCTGACATTGTTTCTTTGAATAGGTTTTCTAGCCCTTGCTCTTCTTCTTGTCATTTAGCACCCCTATTATACATATGTTGCTTTGTTTCATGTTGTTTGAAAGCTCCCTCAGGCTCTCCTCCTATATTTTAATTTTTTTTCTTCAATTGCAGTTCAAATTGGGTGTGTTTTGCTTCCCTATCTTCTAATTCGCTAATTTGGTCCCTGCTTCTTCTAGTCTACTGTTGAAAGCTTCCATAGTGTTTTTTATTGTAGCTATATTACTCTTTATTTTTTCTTGGTTCTTACATAGGTTGTTGATTTTCTCATCCATCCAGTTTATGAACTGTCTGAATTATTTTACAATTTGTATGCCTCTATTTCATTTAGTTCCTTTTCTGGCACCTCCTCCTTTTCTTTCTTTTGGGGTTGTTCTTCTGTCTCCCATTTTTGTTCTCACTGAAGGATCTAGGTGTCAAGTTGTGCAGGGCCTGATGCTGCTGTGGAGGGCCTTGTGGTGGGTCATGCTGTAGCTATACCTTTCATGGTCACAGGGCAGTGGCTACTCCTCGGGAAGTCTTGGGGTGGGAGGTAACTGCTCTCTATGTGGTTGCTGGCTGCTCCTGGGGGGTTGCAGGGAAGCTGCTGGCTCCTCGCATGGTTGCGGATGGCAGCTGCTGGCTCCCCTCTTCTGTGATCACAGGTGGCATCTGCTGGCTCCCCATGAGGTCACAGACAGTGTCTGCTGGCTCCCTTCATGTGGGTTGCCATGGGTGGAATCTGCAGGTCCCCCACACCTGCACACAGTCACAGACAGTGGATGGTGACTCCCTGCAAGTTTGCAGCCCTCTGCCATCATTTTAAGAACAACCTGCAAGCGCTCTAGATTCCTTTGCCTGTTATCTCTTTGGTACACCCATCTGGTAAAATCCCAAAGAGTGATCAACCCTAATCTCTGCTTTCAGGAGGACAGCATCTGAGTAGCTAGGCCCTGTTACAGAGATTTACACACCTGGGAAACTGCTTCTCTTATAAATTATTGATCACCACCCTTAAATGGACCCGTACTGCCCAACCATCCTATTTCACATTTCTTATCATTTTTGTCTTTACTTTTTCAAACCTACATCTGCTCTCCTCAAACTTCCATTCTCCAACTTCTGCTCACTCTCAATAAACAAACTTACCTCCTAACCCACAGAAAACATAAAAGTCATTATATGAATTTCCTCTTAATCAAACATTAATTTGAATTACTTCTCACATTTTCTCTCTTCTTGTCACATCAACTGTTCTTTTTTTAACTAAATTATTGGAAATGGCATGGTTAAGTCTTAACCATTTAACAACAACCACATAAATAAAAACTTCCAGGAACCTCACAACCCCTTTATCAATCACCTTTATCACTTTCCCTTTCAGAGTCAAACTTTTCAGAAAAGTGGATTATACTCACTGTCTCTATTTGTTCTCTTTCTATTCCTTACCACATTTACATCTGGCGTCCATCTCAATCACTTTTCTGATGCAGCTTGTTAGATCACCTGAACCACATCCAGCACGGCCATGGGCAAGCCTGAGAAGGCACAGTGAAGGATAAAGAAGACAGACAAGATCAGTTGAGGCCAGGTAGGATCACTGAGCCTGGATGAGGAAACAGTGACACGGCCTGTAAGCCAAGTCTTTATTTTATAGTCAGATCACACAAAGCAAAACAATGTTTACAATGTTCTTGTGAGTTTCAAATCTGTTTCTTTCCTTCTTTCCTGTTGTTGCCATTCTCTGAACTCTATCAAGCTTTACTTAGGCAGCACTTGCTGCACCCTCTGCAGCCCACATCCCTTAGCTACCTAGGACTGCAAGGTCGGACTATAAAGTCAAGCTTGTAACCACATAACCTTTTGTCTATAATTATGCTGGGAGGGTTTTGTCCTCCAAGCTGGGACTTGTATGTGACTTTGCCACAAGTCAGTCCGAGGCTTGAACCTGTCCAAATGCTGTAGCCACTCTCAACAGTCACCCATGACACTATGATTCTAAATGAAAGAGACCTTTTAGTTCTCATGCCACGTCTTTTTAACAGAATGATACTGTTAATAGCTCCCTTTTTATTTTCCCTTTAAAAATATATATTTTATTGAATTTATTGGGGTAATATTGATGAATAAGATCACGTAGGTTTCAAATACACAATTCCATGATGCATTATCTGTATGTTGTCCTGTGTGTCCACCACCCAAAGTTAAATCTTCTCTGTCACCATATATTAGAGCCCCTTCCTGCTCACCCTCTTCACTCTGATAACCACCTTGCTATTGTCTGTGTCTATGAATTTCAGTTTTATATCTCACATATGAGTGAAATCATGTGGTTCTTAGCTTTTTCTGAAAGAGTTATTTCACTTAGTATGATATTCTCAAGGCCCATCTGTGTTGTTGCAAATGGCAGTATTTCATTATTTTTTATGTCTGAGTACTAGTTCATTGTATATATGTACCACATCTTTTTAAAAATATATTTTTATTGATTTTTGAGAGAGAGGAAGGGAAAGGGAGATAGAAACATCGATGAAAGAGAAACATCAACATTGATTGGCTGCCTTCTGCACACCACCTGCTGGAGATCAAGCCCACTACTCAGGTATGTGCCCTGACTGGGAATTTAACTGGTGACCTCTTTGTGCATGGGTTGATACTCAACCATTGAGCCACACCAGCCAGGATGTGCCACATCTTCTTTATCCAATCTCTGTCAAAGGACACTTTGGTTGTTTCCATGTCTTAACAACTGTAAAATAATACTAAAATGAACATAATGCTGTATATGTCTTTATGAATAAATGTTTTCAAAATTTGGGGGTGACTATTTTTAATATTTTGAGAAATCTCCATATTTTTTCACATGTGGCTGTACCAGTTTACATTCATCAGCAGTAAATGAAGGTTCCTTTTTCTCCACAACCTCTCCAACACATGTTATTACTTGTCTTAATGATAATAGCCATTTTAACAGGTGTGGAGTGATATCTAATTATAGTTTTGATTTGCATTTCCCTAATTGATAGTGAAGATGAGTATCTTTTCATATATCAGTTTGACTTTAGTCTTCTTTAGAGAAGTGTTTGTTCAGGTCCTCTACACATTTTTTTATTTGTATTGTTCATTTGTTTGGTGTTGAGTTATATGAGTCTTTATATATTTTGGATATTAATCTCTTGTAGGAGCTGATGTTTGCAAATGTCATTTCCCATTCACTCGATTGCCTTTTTTTTTTTTTTTTTTTTTGTTTCTTTTGCTATGCAGAAGCTTTTTAGTTTGATATAGTCCTACTCATTTATTTTTGCCTTTACTTCCCTTGCTTTTGGGGTCAAATTTATAAAATCTTTTCTATGACTCTTTCTAATACTCTTTCTGTTGTTCTCTGATTCATCACTCCCTGAGTTTTCTCCTACTTCTCTGGGCAGCTGTTTTGAGGCTCATCTTCCTTTGTCCACTAGATGTTGGAGTTAATAAAGATTCTATTCAAGGCTCTATTCTCTTCTCACTCTATTCTCTAACTCTAAGTAATCTTATCTGTATTCGTGTGTTAAAATAACTGAAAACAGAGATGAGTCACAAGTTTATCCAGACTAATAAATGCAACATACTTGAGTATCCTAATTTGTATTTCTTAAAGACACATAGCTATCAATATATCCAAAAGAATCTAATATGTGTTCAGTGTCCTTTCATTCTGTTTTACAACAAAAAGCTTAAGCATTTTCCTAGATAGTCTCTCCTTCATCCAGTTATATAAATCATCTCTCACTAGTTTTACTACTTTCAGAACTAAATGTCATTATTTGGTTTAATTTAATTAAAGAACTAAATATACCTCTCCCCACCCCCATCCAATGCCCTTAAACAAAAAAGAATTATAAATGATAAGTAATATAAATCATATAAAATACTTGCACAGGGTCAAGTATTTTAAAGAGACAATTACATGCCATAAAATATTTTGCTTTTAAAAAGAGAAGCAATGTTAATAGTGGGTATCATTCTTGTTACCTTCTTAAGGTCTGAGTCACTGTATTATGCAGAACTGGGACACATGACTAACTGCAAACTACACCAAGAATTTCAAAAGCCTAAGTGGGTTACTGTCTTACATTCTTAGGTATATACATTTCTTACCTTTGATGGAATTATAAAGTTTCAAAGTTAATTTTCTGATCATAACAAATGGACAGATCATCAACAAACTGGACTTCTCAAAAGATCTGCAACCTGGCCTATAAAAGATATGTTCCTTAAAGAATTTTAAAATGCTATCTTTAGTTCTAAGAAAAAAGCACTACAGGGTTAGAAAGAAAATTGTACCCTTTTCTCTTTTTGTCCTCACTGTTTTTACATGAGTAAAGAAAGAGGGATTCTTCTGCAAAGCCTCCTGAGAATGCAGAATTAAATAGTATATTGAATTGGTTGAGAAAACAAGAGTTGCATTTTTGCAAGTAAACCCTGTACTCACATTGAAAATTCAATATTCATAGGTGCTTTCCCAAATAATATATCTCCCTCTGCCAAAATACAAAGCAACTTCCAGCAGTTAATAATGAGCATGACTAATTATTAACCTGAACAACAGATGACATCAGATAAAACTGGCATAAATTATCCTGACATGAACTGTGAGAGAATCTGACCATTTAATGAATTGAATTTACATGGCTCTTTTCCCTGCTGTTTCCTTTGTAAATAATAGTTTATTTAAATAATTTTCAGCCCAAAATTATTTAATTAATTATAATTATTCTGGGAGTTATGTGGATTTCATGGGTAAGCCATTCTTCCAGCCATAACTTGGCTGTTTGTTTACATATAATATTGCTCAAGTAGTTGGCTCAGAATCTTGTTCAGAGCTCATATCACAGATAGAGACCCCTTCAATGGGAACTCATGGGATCTAGAACCATGCTTTTAAGGCAGTAGTGTTGGATAAATAGCCTAGGTGAAACTGTATAATATCTGTCACTTTTAATGTATGAATGGCAGACTAAAGTGCTTCATTTTATATATTACATTGAACCATCATTGACACTATCAAAAAAGTCAATGATAGGCCCACCACCTTCACAGCAGACTCATCTGAGGCCAAGCAGACCTTTGAAATTCATTATGGGGTCAGGGGTGGGGGAGTCACAATAGGGACTCCTAAAATTTTCTTTGCATAACATTTTCTTGTTGAATCTGAGGCATCACTGTGAAACCATATCATTGATTCAATTGAGTACCACTTGTAGCAGTTCTTGCTTAGCTTTTGAAAATTATTTTATAGGCCAGGTTCTTCTTTATATCTTAGTTGAACATCTAATTTTGATAACTGATTTATTCTAGCCCTTCATTTTCACACTTTGCCTAGAAAAATAAAAACATTTTGAAAGAATGTCTTCCTGTTCCTGTCACCATGGAAATAAAATTAAAAATAATTTAATGTTTCTTGTTACACCTGTGCTTGTATGCACATGATCACATATTGGTCTCCTTCATGACAAAGAAAAGAGCCACAGGGAAGAATAGCCAGATGTTTTCTGTAATAAGTCTATGGGATGTGCTGCACAATCAACCATTTATAAAGGTCAAAAGCATTCTCCCCTCCTCTGGTGTCTGAACTGCTCAAATCAGTCATTTCAGAGAATAAAGACTAGAAAATAGGATAGTTGCAGATTTGAGAAACTCTAAAAGTGTCAATGCCACTTGCATTATTAGCCATTTTTATATTACTAACATTTGAGAATTATGTTGTCTAGCATTGGAGGATTGTTTTGAAAATCTGTTCAAAGACAGATAAGATAGAAAAATAATCTCAGGAAGAGACATGTTACATGTGGGTGTTTGTGTGCATGCACACACATATGTCTATGCTTGGACAAGCACTGGACATACCATACCCATCCTGGGTGACTAGATAGATCACCCAATAGTAATTTTTACAACTAATTTTCAGTTTGCTTGTTCTTTTGAAATAGGATGATATGTTATGGTGTCCACAGGGTATATGTCTATAAGAATTGCCTGATTTTAACAACTCATTCAAGTTCACTTTGACAAATCTATTTATTGGCAGATAGCTGTTTGAACTTGAAACTTATTTTATTTGAGTATATTGTTATAGTTGTTTCATAAATGTGGTATGGGTGGGGTGTTTTAAATCTGAAGTAATTTAATGATAAATGGGAATATGTTGAAAATAAACTTTAGAGATGGAATCTTCCAGGTCAATAAATTCTGGATAAGGGTCTGCTGGTCATAAGGAAGCCAGAATTTCTTGTGTTTGTTTCATTGAGAAGTCCCATTTTAGGGGACCTCTCAATGAACAGCTTCTAAGATGGTCAGCAAAGCACTCAGATGTGCTAAGTGAAATGTGGACATTGGCACTATAGTTTGCATGTGCCCTTTGCCTGCCTTCTCTTGACTTCCCATAACATAGCTCACATCCAGAGGTGGATTCACCAAGAATCAGTGACTCTCAAGTTACAGCGTCCTTCACTTGGAAGAGCCCCATATAAGAGATTTGTTTTTACTTTGCATTCAAAGCTTATATTCTTTTTGTTAAGGAGGGCCCACTGAATTGAGTAACCTTTCAGCTCCACAAAATCTAAATCCACTCCTATGCATGTGAATAAGCATGATAGAGAATATATGATAAATTTATGGTCTTATTGTAATATTAAGTATCATAATATATCACCATTGTGAAAGATTTCATGAACAAAAACAGGTCCAGAGACAGTGAAGCTTCATCAGATGATCAAACCTCAGAGGGAAGGCAGCTGAGAGTGGAGGTAAGGGGGAGAGATCAACCAAAGAAATTGTATGCATGCAATAAGCCTAAACAATGGACACAGACACGGGGGAGAAGGGGAGGGAGGGCATGAGCAGGGAAAGGGGGTAATGGTGGGATAAGGGCATATATGTAATACCTTAATCAATAAAGAAAATTAAAATATATTTCAATCACTAGCACTCAGCACCATTTTCTGCATTTGCTTATTGGAGTAGTTTTGGTAAAATAATATATTTTTGCTTTTCATCAGGGATAAAAAAAAAATTCTTCAGGAAATTTAATTCTCAATTTGATGTCTGAAGCTGATGTTATCCACATCTCTCCCAAGCTATTTTTCACAGCTTTTCCTGCTAATACATAGCAAGCAACTTGTCATCTCCTAGTGTGTTTAAATTCATAGATACTGAATAATGATTGTCTATCATAGGATGTGCTCAAATATCTTTCATTCTGTAATCTAAATTTGTATTGAACAGCTATGAACCAGAATAATTATCTTACCTTCATTTGCTACTCAATCCATTTATTAATTAATGATTGTTTTTAAACCCTACTCTGGATTGCTCAAACCACCCAGACCACAATTCCTTAACTTTGGCATTGGAGGCTCCCAAACTGGTCTCATTGCAGGTGTGTAATATATATATTTTTACAGAGAGGAAGGAAGAGGGATAGAGAGCTAGAAACATCAATGAGAGAGAAACACCAACCAGCTGCCTCCTGTACATCCACTACTGAGGATGTGCCCGCAACCAATGTACATGCCCTTGACGGGAGTCAAACCTGGGACCCTTCAGTCCGCAGACCAATGCTCTACCCACTGAGCGAAACCGGCTTCAATGTAGGTGTGTATTCTCATATGCAAAGTTCATGGGAATAGGGCATCCATAACTCTCTGCTGCAAAGGGTCTGTGCAACAGAAACACTAAAGAACAGTGTTTCTAGTTAAAGAAAATATCCCAATTAAATAAAATTCCCTCCCAATCATATAAAATTAATGTTATTATGAAAAAAAAAACACAGAACAAAATAACTGATTAAATTAAATGTAATTACCAAAAGGCTTTTGGGAAAACTTGTTAGCCTAAAAAATGGAGGGAAGCATATTCTTAAGAATTTTCTTGCCGAAATCGGTTTGGCTCAGTGGATAGAGCGTCAACCTGCGGACTGAAGGGTCCGGGGTTCGACTCTGGTCAAGGGCATGTACTTTGGTTGCGGGCACATCCCCAGGAAGGGGTGTGCAAGAGGCAGCTGATCAATGATTCTATCTCATTGATGTTTCTAACTCTCTATCTCTCTCTCTTCATCTCTGTAAAAAAATCAATAAAATATATTTTTTTAAAAAGAATTTTCTTAGAATTAAGTACCCTTTTCAACTTTAATTATGATTTTGCTATCAGCAAGAATAGTACTGAGTATAATAAGGGCAAATAATCATTATGAATTATATCTGAGAAGGTATTCATGCCCCCTTTCTAACAGAAATCTTTCAAAAAGATACAAACAGAGAGTCTGGGGAAAGACCTAACTAAAACCTATTTCAAAGTTTCTTCAAAGACCCCACTAAATATAGAGTAGTTGAAATGGAGACCCATCTGGTTTTCTATTGAGAAATTCCAGCCACTCATTAGTACCCATTTTCTTACAACGATAACCTTAAGACCCAGTACATACGCCCGGCACAAGCAGCTGTTTTAGTAGATGTTGAATCAGCAGGCAATAAAAACAGTCCTTTAAGTAATTGATAGTAAAATCACTAATGTATTTGAGTGACAGACTTGTTCTATTTCAAATTGATGTTAAGCATTGTCTTTTGACTTCTGCCTACTTACTAGAGGCCCAAAGCATGAAATTCATGCAAGAGTAGTCCTTCCTTCCCCTAACTGCCAACAACGGCTTCCTTCTGGCACCCTGAACCCTGGCTGCCTTCCCTTTGGCCCCAACTTTGTCCAGAAGGATGTCTGGAATGAAATCTGGAAGGACTTCCAGTCTAATTAGCATATTACCCTTTAATTATTATAGATTTGTTTTTTACTTCATTGTTATGGATTGGCATGGTTGTACACAGAATCTGGAACCTAAGCCTGTGTTAGGCTAGTCAATCATGAAATTATAGTTTATTGGCTGACAATGCAAAAGGGTGCTCAGAAGGCTAAGCATACTATAACAGTTCTGATGGCATCTAACATGAATGCAATCAACCATTATTCCCAGTCAATTATTTCCTTTACAGTGTTAGCAAAACACTTTTGTTTTCAAAAGTTCTGACATTGTGCCCTGAATGCTTTTCAGATTTCTTTTATTTATTTTTTTTATTAAATTATTATCTGTGTACATGTTTTACCATTACCCCCTCCCATACATACCCTACCTCCCAGTTTTGTGTCCATTGGTTTTACTTATATGCATATATACAAGTCCTTTGGTTGATCTCTTATCTGCCCCAGATCTCCCTCCCCTCCCCGCTGTAATTTGACAGTCTGCTTGCTGCTTTACTGTCTTTTTATCTATCTTTTGGTTCATTAGTTTATAATGTTCTTTATTATCCATAAATGAGTGAGGTCATGTGGTGTTTCTCTTTCATTGACTGGCTTATTTCACTCAGCATGATGTTCTCCTACTCCATCCAGTTTGCGGCAAATGAAGAGAATTTCTTCTTTTATATGGCAGCATAGTATTCCATTGTGTAGATATACCATGGTTTTTTATCCAATCATCTGCTGATGGGCACCTAGGCTATTTAAAAATCCTAGCTATTGTAGATTGTGCTGCTATGAACACAGGGGTGCATATATCCTTTCTGATTGATGTTTCTAGTTTCTTGGGATATAATCCTAGGAGTGGGATTACTGGGTCAAATGGGAGTTCCATTTTCAGTATTTTGAGGAAACTCCATACTGTTCTCCACAGTGGTTGCACCAGTCTGCATTCCCACCAGCAGTGCACGAGGGTTCCTTTTTCTCTGCAACCTCGCCAACACTTACCGTTTGTTGATTTGTTAATGTTGGCCATTCTGACAGGTGTGAGATGGTACTGCATTGTTGTTTTGATTTGCATCTCTTTGATAATTAGTGACTTTGAGCATGTTTTCATGTGCCTCTTGGCCTTCCTTCTGTCTTCTTTGAAAATATTCTATTTAGGTCCATTGTCCATTTTATAATTGGGACACTTATCTTCCTTTTATTTAATTATATAAGCTGTCTGTAGATGTTGGAGATTAAACCTTTATCAGTGATCACATTTGCAAATATGTTCTCCCATACAGTGGGCTTTCTTGTTTTGTTGATGGTTTCTTTTGCTGTAAAAGAAAAAAAAAAACAAAAAAACAAAAAAACACACAACTTTTTATTTTGATGTAGTCCCATTTGTTTGTTTTCTCTTTAGCTTCCATTGCCCTATGGTCAATATTAGTGAAGAAGTTTGTTTGGCATAAGTCTGAGATTTTGCTGCCTGTGGATGCCTCTAGTATTTTTATGGTTTCCCGTCTTATGTTTAAGTCCTGAATCTATTTTGAGTTTATTTTTGTGTACGGTGTAAGTTCGTGAAATAGTTTCATTCTTTTGCATGTATCTGACCAATTTTCCAAACACCATTTATTGAAGAGGCTGTCTTGACTCCATTGTATATTTGTGCCTCTTTGTCAAATATTAATTGAGCATAGTGGGTTGATATCTGGGTTCTCAATTCTAATCTATTGATCTATATGTCTTTTCTTGTTCCAGTACCAGGCTGTTTTGAGAACAGTGGCTTTGTAATACAGCTTGAAATCTGGTATTGAGATGCATTGTACTTTACTCTTCATTCTCAGGATTGCTGTGGCTATTTGGGGTCTTTTATTGGTCCAAATGAACTTTTGGAAAGTTCTTTCTAGGTCAGTGAAATATGCCATTAGTATTTTAATAGGAAGTACATTTAACCTATAGATTGCTTTAGGACATTTTGATGATGTTGATTCTACCAATCCATGAACATGGTATGTTCTTCCATCTGTTTACAACTTCCTCTATCTCTTTTTTCAATGTCATGTAGTTTCCCGCATATAGGTGCTTTACTTCCTAAGTTAAGTTTATTCCTAGGTATCTTAATTTTTTTGGTGCAATGGTAAATGGAATTGCTTTTATAGTCTCTGTTTCTGTAGTTTCACTGTTGGTGTATAGAAATGCCATGGATTTCTTGGCATTAATTTTGTATCCTGCTACATTGCCAAATTCATTTATTAAGTCAATTAGTTTTTTAATGGAGTCTTTTGGGTTTTTTATGTACAATATCATGTCATCTGCAAATAAGGATAACTTTACTTCTTCTTTTCCAATTTGGATGCCTTTTATTTCCTCTTCTTGTCTAATTACAATGGCTAGTACTTCCAGTACTATGTCAAACAGGAGTGGTGATAGTGGGCATCCCTGTCTTGTTCCTGTTCTTAGAGGGAATGGTTTATTTTTTGCCCTTTGAGTATAATGTTGGCTGTGGGTTTATCATATATAGCTTTTATTATGTTGAGGTATGATCCCTGTATTCCATCCTTGTTGAGAGTTTTTATCAGGAAAGGGTGTTGGATTTTATCAAATGCTTTTTCTGCATCTATTGATATGACGATATGATTTTTATCTTTCAATTTGTTTATGTGATGTATCACGTTTATTTATTTGCGGATATTATACCATTGTTGCATTCCTGGAATAAATCCTATTTGGTCATGGTGTATGATCTTTGTGATGTTCTGCTGGAGTCAATTTGCTAGAATTTTGTTGAGGATTTTGGCATCTATGTTCATAAGGGATATTGGCCTGTAATTCTCTTTCATTGTGTTGTCTTTTTCTGGTTTTGGTATTAGGGTGATGCTGGCTTCATAGAAAGAATTTGGAAGTGTTCCTTCCTCTTGAATTTTTTTGAATAGTCCGAGGAAGATAGGTTTTAGTTCTTCCTTGAATGTTTCATAAAACTCTCCTGTGAAGCCATCTGGTCCCAGGTTTTTGTTTGCTGGAAGCTTTTTGATGACTGTTTCAATTTCTTCCCAATTCACTGGTGTATTGTGATTTTTAGATTCTTCCTGATTGAGTTTTGGAAGTTTGTATTTCTCTAGGAATATGTCAATTTCCTCCAGGTTGTTCAGTTTGTTGGAATGGAGTTATTTGTAGTATTTTGTAACAATCCTTTGTATTTCGGCGGGGTCTGTTTTTATTTCACCTCTTTCATTTCTGATTTTGTTTATTTGAGTCCTCTCTCTTTGTTTCTTGGTTAGCCTGGCTAGAGGTGCATCAATCTTGTATATCCTTTCAAAGAACCAGCTCTTAATTTTGTTGATCTTATTTATTGTTTCTTTGGTCTCTATGTTGTTAATCTCCGTTCTGATTTTTATTATTTCCTTCCTTCTGCTTACACTGGGCTTTTCCTGTTGCTCTTTTGCTAACTCTTTGAGTTGTAGAGTTAGATCATTTGTTAGCATTTTTTCTTATTTTTTTGCAATAGGCTTGTAGGGATATGAACTTCCCTCTCAAAACTGATTTTGATGTGTCCCATAGATTTTGGATTGTTGTGTTTTCATTGTCATTTGTTTCCAGGATGTTTTTAATTTCTTCCTTGATTTCTCTAGTAACCCAGTCTTTGTTTAATAGCATGCTGTTTAGTCTCCATGTGTTTGATTTATTTGGATTATTTTTATTGTAGTTAATTTCCAGTTTTATGCCACTATGATTTGAGAAGATGCTTGATATGATTTCTATCTTCTTGAATTTGAAGAGACTTTGCCTATGTCCCAACATGTGGTCTATCTTTGAAAATGACACATGTGCACTTGAGAAGAATGTATATTCTGTGGCTCTGGGGTGGAATGTTCTGAAGATGTCGATTAATTCTATCTGGTCTGGTGAGTCATTTAGGAGTGATATTTCTTTGCTGATTTTTTTGTTTAGGTGATTTGTCCAAAGGTGACAGTGGTGTATTAAAATCTCCTACTATGATTGTATTTCTATTAATCTCTCCTTTAATGTCCTCCAGCAGTTTTTTGTTTTTGTTTTTTATGTATTTGGGTGCTCTTATATTGGGTGCATATATATTTACCAGGGTTATTTCTTCTTGTTGGATTGCTCCCTTTAGTGTTATGAAGTGGCCTTCATTATCTCTTGTTATGTCCTTCACTTTGAGATATAATTTCTCAGATACAAGTATTGCTACCCCAGCTTTTTTTTCATTTCCATTCGCCTGGAAAACCTTTTTTCATCCTTCACCCTCAGTCTGTGTGCACCTTTTTTTCTTGTACACAACAGATATATGGGTCTTGTTTTCTTATCCAATCTGTTACCCTATATCTTTTGATTGGAGCATTTAATTTATTTACATTTAAAGTTATTATTGACAGGTACTTATTTGACACCATTTTTTATTCTATACCCCTGTTTTTCTTCTTCGCTTTCTATTTCTTTATTCTTACAGTATACCCTTTAGCATTTCTTGCATTGCTGGTTTGGTGGAGGTAAAAACCCTTAGTCTCTTTTAGTCTGTGAAACTGCTGATTTCACCTTCAATTTTGATTGATAGCTTTTCTGTGTACAGTATTCTTGTATTCAGACCCTTCCTTTGCATGACTTTTTATATTTCATCCCATTCCCTTCTGGTCTGATGAATTTCTGTGGAGAAACCAGTTTGATGGGGGTACCTTTATATGTAACTTTCTGTCTCTCTCTGGCTGCTTTTAAGATTCTTATTTTGTCGTTGATGTTTGCCAGTTTAATTATAATGTGCCTTGGGGTCGGTCTTCAGGGGTCCATTTTGTTTGGGACTCTGTGAGCATCTTGGATTTGTATGGGTTTTTTCTTCTCTATCTCAGGAAAGTTTTCTGTCATTATTTCTTGAAATACGTTTTCCATGTCTTCCTCAGTTTCCTTTTCTTCTGGAACCCCTATTATTCTACTGTTGTTTTGTTTTGTACATACCCAAAGTTCCCTTAGGCTCTCTTCCTGCTTTTTAATTTTTTTTCCCCAGAAGCTGCTCTAATTAGTTATTTTTATCCATCTTGTCTTCTAGGTCACTGATGCAGTCCTCTGCTTCTTCCAGTCTACTCTTGATGCCTTCTATTGAGTTCTTTACAGTAGCTATGTCATTTTTCATTTCCTCTTGGTTCTTCTTCATTTCCTCTTGGTTCTTACTCATATTGTCAAATTTGTCTTCCATTCTTTTTCGCCATCATACGATCATTACTCTGAATTCTTGCTCTGGTAAATTTCTTGCCTCTAACTCCTTTACTTCCTTTTCTGGTGATGCCTGTTTTTCTTTCATATGAAGGCTGTTTCTTTGTCTCCCCATGATCTCTCTTTTCCAGATGTCTGGTTATGTAGTTCTCTCTCTCCTGCTTTGATTTAAAGGCACAAAATACAACACAACCAGATACAACACACAAGGCACTGAATAGAAATGTGTTTGTGATATTAATAACCTCCAATAAAGGTGACTAGAACCCAGCTAACAAAAACATACAATCAAACAAAAAGAATATACAAACCAATCTTACAAAAAAGCATAAAACTTCAATATAGTTAACATTCAACATACTACTACAAAGGGATAGAGAGAAAGACTTTTTGTTTGTTTGTTTGTTTAATTTATTTTTTTATATTTTTTAAATTAAATTATTATCTGTGTACATATTTTAATATTGCCCCCCTCCCATACACACCCACATTGTTTGTTTGCGTGTGTGTGTGTGTGTGTGTGTGTGTTTTAGGATAGCGACGAGGGAGGTGTGAGTGGGCTTGGAGAAGGGGGGTGTAAATTAGATATACACAAGTAGGGTGAAATTTTAAGAGGGGGTAAACAGAAAGAATAGGGAAAATCTAGAGCAGGAAAGAATTAAGATAAACAGGGCACCAAAGGGAAAAGGTTAGCAATAGAGAGATGGCATAAAAGTAGGGTTGAGATAGAATAAAGCATTGGAGAAGGAAAGAAATATAGACTGTAGAACAGTAATCCGAAATAAATAAAAAATAGTAATAATAATAAAAGCAAACAAAAGAAAATAAGATAAAAAAGGTAAAATAGTAGTAGTAATAATGTTTATTATGTATACAATGTAATAATTAAAAAGGTAAAATCAAGTGAGGAAAAAAGAAAAAATAGTTTCGAGTAAACTTTGCAAATAATGAAAAAAATTATAAACAAAAATTAAAAAATTAAAAAAATAAAATTTTAAAAATTTAAATAAAATTTGCAGTAATGAAGGTCATGCACTTCCTCTCTTGTTCTGTTTGGCACGCCTGTTTCCCAGTCCGGACAGCATTGCAGTTCCCTGCATTTCGCCACTCCTCAGTGTTGTAATCCAGTCCTTATTTTTAAGCAGGTCTTGCTTTGATTTTATTATACTATGGGCAATTTGTGATTTAGCCTCTGGGTGGCAGTCTTTCTAGGTTGACTTCCCAGGCTTTAAAGCCTCTCTAGCTTTTTTTCCCCCACTTCTCTGCAGCAGTGATCTATGGAGGGGGAGAGGTGGCAAGTCTAAGCCAACTGTAATATCCTGTAATTCTCCGATATCCCTTCGTGTCAGATTCAAATGTGTTGCTCTTTAGATATCTCCCCTATTAGGAGCCCCGTCCACTTTCACGGGTGACACCTGCCCAACAGCCAGGGGCTTCTACTTGTAATCACCACCCCTGTCCTCCAGTTTCTGTGCACCTGGCACGCGCAGGCTTTTGTCTTCCCCGGGAGCACTCACTCACCCTCTCCCCGAGAAGTCTGACCTTTTCACAGTGTGGTGGGGCACTCCTGTGAGTCCAAGTGTTCGTGCCACCTGGGATCAGCGTTCTGGGGGTCACAGCTGCTTGGTGGTCGCTGAGGCTGTGGATATTTAGGCCTCTGACATGATCCAATTTCCCTTCAAGGTTAGCCCTGCCAGGGGCACCCTGGTCAGCGGCCCACAGTTTCTTCTGGTGTTCAACTGTCTCTTGGCTTGCTAATAAACACTCACAGCACGACCCTCAGCTGCTCTTTCTTTCTGCTTCGGGACAAGGCTCAGAATCCGCCTATCTATTCTTCCGCCATTTTGTCTCTCACTACTGGCATATTTCACAGACCTAGAAAGAACTGTCCAAAAATTCATCTGGAACAAAAAAAGACCCCAAATAGCCACAGCAATCCTGAGAAAGAAGAATAAAGTAGGAAGAATCCTAATGCCAGATTTAAAGCTGTATTACAAAGCCACTGTTCTCAAAACAGCCTGGTACTGGCACAAGAACAGACATATAGATCAATGGAATAGAATAGAGAATCCAGCTATGGACCCAAACCACTATGCTCAATTAATATTTGACAAAGGAGGCATGATCATATAATGAAGTCAAGACAGACTCTTCAACAAATGGTGTTGGGAAAATTGAACAGATATATGCAAAAAATAAAACTAGATCACCAACTTACACCATACATAAAAATAAACTCAAAATAGATACAGGACTTAAACATAAGACGGGAAACCATAAAATCACTAGAGGCATCCACAAGCAGCAAAATCTCACACATATTCTAAAAGAATTTCTTCACTGGTACTGCTCCTAGGGCAATGGAAGCTAAAGAGAAAATAAACAAATGGGACTACATTAAAATAAAAGGTTTTTTTACAGCAAAGGAAACTATCAACGAAACAACAAGAAAGCCCACTGTGTGGAAGAATATATTTGCAAATGTTATCATCAATAAATGTTTGATTTCCAACATCTACAGGCAACTTATACAACTTAACAAAAGGAAGATAAATGATCCAATAAAAAATGGGCAATGAACCTAAATAGAATTTTCTCAAAAGAAGACAGAAGGAAGGCCAAGAGGCACATGAAAATATGCTCAAAGTCACTAATTTTTCAAGAGATGCAAATTAAAGTCACAATTCAGTACCTTCTCACACCTGTCAGAATGGCTATCATTAACAAATCAACAAACAACAAGTGTTGGTGAGAATCTGAGAAATAGGAATCCTTGTGCAGTGCTGGTGGGAATGCAGACTGGTGCAGCCACTGGTTTATCCTCAAAAAACTAAAAATGGAACTCCCATTTGACCCAATAATCCCACTCCTAGGAATATATCCTAAGAAAATAGAAACACCAATCAAAAAGGATATATGCATCCCTATGTTCATAGCAGCACAATGTACAATAGCTAAGATTTGGAAACAGCCTAGTTGCCCATCAGCAGATGATTGGATGAGAAAACTATGGTACATCTATACAATGGAATACTATGCTACCATAAAAAGAAGGAATTCTTATCATTTGCAGCAACCTGGATGGAATTGGAGGACTTTATATGTTAAGTGAAAAAAGCTACCAGTCAATGAAAAAAAAATACCACATAATCTCACTCATTTATGTATAATTAAAAAACATTATAAACTGATGAACAAAAAGATAGATATGGAGACAGTAAAGCATCAAACAGACTATCAAATTATAGCAGGAAGGTTAGGGAGAGGTGGGGGATATAAGAGATTAACCAAAGGACTTGTATGGATGCATATGGATGTAAAACACTGGGGGGTGAGGGCATGTATGGAGGTATTGTGGGGGGCAATGTTAAGATATGTACACATATATCCTATCTAATAATAGAGTAATATGCAAATTAACCATCACTCTGCAACAAAATGGCGGCCCCCATAGCCACAAGATGGCGGTGCCCAGTTCCCTCAGCCCTGCTGCTGGAGTGTCTGGCTTTTCATCAGGAGAAGGAGGCTGGATCTGCCTTTGGAGGGGGTGGATTTAGCCTCTCAGCTCCACTGATGCTGCAGTGTCTGGGTCTGTCAGTACTGCAGGTGTTGCGGTGGGAGAGGGAAACCAAGCAGTGAGGCTTGATCAGCCCCCAGACAAGGTAGACAGAGCCTGGTCAGCAGGGCATGGGGGTTTTGTTTGCAGGGTGATGGTGGGGGAAGTCCCAGGCCTGGCAGACTAAGCTTGGACAGCAGGGCATGGAGGATTCCTTAGTGCTGAGACAGCAGGGAAGCCCTAGGACCGGCAGACAGAACCTGAACAGCAGGGTTTGGGAGTTTCCTTAGTGTTGCGGGTGAGGGGAGTACCCCCAGCCCAGCAAACAGAGCCCAGACAGCAGGGCTTGGGGACTTCCTGAGTGTGGCAGTGGTAGGCAAGTCCCCAGACATGGCAGACAGAGCCCAGACAGCGGGGTTTGGGGGTTTCCTTAGAGCAGAGGCAGAGGGAACACCCCCAGGCTCCACAGACAGAGCCAAGACAACACATGGTGGAGGCAGACAGAGAGTAGGGCATGGGGGCTTCATCTCCATGGCTGTAGCAAAACCTCCAGGCCCGCAGAGAGCAGAGAACCACAGGGAGTGGGCCTAAGCTAACAGTAGGACTTCCCCTGAGAGCTCCTGGATTGTAGAGGGTGCAGGTTGGGCTGAGGGAACCCCAAGTATGAATTTTGTGCATCAGGCCTCTTGTACCTTAATTTAAAAAAATGAAAAAAAAAGATGTATATAGCATGCTGATATCCGATGCTTCTCATGTTTTATAGATTGTAGGAAAGTCTGAGGCATGAGCCAAGATAGGCCATTTATATGGAAAAGCCATTGGAAATGGCTGGGAAGGCCTACAAGTTGGGTGTTGTGAGGTCTCAGGGAAACATCAGTGCAGGGATAGTAGTGTTAGCCAGAATGATTGAGACTCAAATAGAATACAGGCCTACTGGCTATATGGTTGGGCTCAGCAGAGGAACAATGGCCTGTGCCAACATTTCTGTCTGGGAGAAAGCTGTCCCTTCAGCTTTCGCTCTGATGCAAGACTACTCAGTTGTGTGTGTGTGTGTGTGTGTGTGTGTGTGTGTGTGTGTGTTTCTTCTATAATTCCCTGGTGCTTACTTATAGAAGTTCAGAGCAAGTGAGTCCAAGTAAATTCAAGTATGGGCCATTAAGATAAATCCATGTGTGGGCCCTTTAAGACTCCAGCAGCCCTCTGTCTCCCTCAGCCTCAATCCTCACTGATTTTCTCTGCCTGAAAATATAAGAACTTCTCTTCCTGTCACTGGAACCCTAGGCTTGGTGCCCCTTGATCCTCAGGGGGAACCTGTGCAACCAAGAAAAACTCCCACATTTTTATCCATGACAAGTGGTCCGTGACAAGTGGACCATCCATTATATGTCTCCATCTTTTTTACTAATCTCAATATGGTTTCTGCTTTAAATCCTTATTTGTAAGACTTCTGTTCAGCTAGATTTCAGATGTTTATTATAGTGGTTGTTCTACTGTTTAGTTGTAATTTTGATGTGGTTGTGGTAGGATATGAATGTAGTTTTTACTTACACGGCCCTCTTGATGAGAATCCTAGATATTCTTATTTATATGGATTTTTATTTTACTTTTATCATATTTATCTTCCCTCCCTTCCATCAAAACTTACACATCTGAAGTCTCACTTTCTCAGAGCCCTCCTTTCTGTTTGTCCAAGTGGCAAACAGTCATGGTAATTTCATCAATATCCACTCACTAGTAGGATGGGTGAGAATCACTCTCATCCTCTGTTTAATAGGTGCTCTTTGGTGCTTTAAAGGCTATTTCAGGCACCTGGAAAAAAAGTGTGGAACTATGCTAGGGAAAGTGGGGAGTTCATCTGTAAATAAGGTGGAATAGGATTCCAAGATGGCAGTGGGTTAAGAGGAAGATACACTGACACTCTCCCAAGATCAAATTAGAATTAACACTAAAATATACTCAATGGGTAAAAATTACAACCATTTTCCCTAGTAATAGGAATAATACAAAAATTTCTACTTTTAATACTCTTAATCTACATAGTACTAAAAGTCCTAGCCATAGAAATCAAACAAGAAAATAATTAGAAGGCATCCAAATTGGAAAGGAGGAAGTGAAATTGTCATTATATATGGATGACAGTACATTATACATAGGAAGTCCTAAAGACTCCACCAAAAAACCACCAGATTTAATAAACAAATTCAGCAATATAGCAGGATACAAAATTAACATCCATAAATCAATGGCATTTTTATACACCAATAATAAACTCTCAGAAAGAAAAATTTTTTTTAAAAATACCATTTACCATTGCAACAACAACAAAATAAGATACCTTGGAATCAACTTAACCACCGAGGTAAAAGACCTGTACTTGGAAAACTATAGGACATTGAAAAAAGAAATAGAGGAACTTAAAAACAAATGGAAGAATATGCTGTGTTCATAGGTTAGAATTAACATAACCAAAATGTCCATACTACCCAAAGCAATTTATAGAATACTGTGGGAACCTTGATCAGACTACACTAAATGTTCAAGGCCAATTGAAATGTAGGAGCTCTTTCCAGAGTAGGCCAGCTGTTCAAAGCCAACTTTTCATATGCAGGTACAAAAGCAAGGACACAGAGATTGTACTGTATGAAATGCACAAGCATACCTTTCTATAACCCAAATATTGCTGTCTCTATTTGGAAAGAATAAAGCCTCTCTCTAATACACCAATGACTTCTCATATCTTCTTCATCTAATTCGCAGAGTCCATGAAGATCCAGTTCTTGGGAGAGGAACTGAAGCCCCACAAATATCAATGGCATATTTCACAGATCTAGAATAAATACTCCAAGACTTTATATGGAACCAAAAAAGACCTAGAATAGACTCAGCCATCTTGTGAAATAAAAACAAAGTAGGAGGATCACAATACCAGATATCAAACTATACTACAAAGCCATTTTAATTAAAATAGGCTGGTAATGGCATAAGAACAGTCATATAGATTAATGGAATAGAACAAAGAACCCATAAGTAGACCCAAGTCATTACATTAAATTAATATTTGACAAAGGAGGCAAGAGCATACAATTGGAGTCAAGACAATCTCTTCAATAAATGCTGGAGAAAATGGGGAAATTGAACTAGTCCAGTGGTCAGCAAACTCATTAATCAACAGAGCCAAATATCAACAGTACAACGATTGAAATTTCTTTTGAGAACCGAAAACTGACTTCTGTGCATGGGCCACGAAGTTTCAATTGCACTGTACATGCATGCCCACACGTGGTATTTTGTGGAAGAGCCACACTCTATAATATGAACAATAAAGATTTATTAAATTTAATAAATAAAGAAATATCTGGGGACAAGATGGCGAACGAAAAGACGGACTTATTCTGACCCTGGTCCCAGAACAGAAAGAAGCAGCGTCTGAGTCGCTCAGGGAATATTGATTGGCAGTTAAGGGGCAGCGGAACTCTAAAGGAAGGTAAGGAAGGGTCCGCTGGACAGGATTTCCTGACCAAGCAGCCAGCACTGCAGCAGTGGCGACTTTTCCAGGAGCTACGGGCTCAGAGGGAAGGCTGCGCCATCTTACCAGGAAAGGAGGATCTTCTCTGAGGCCTGGAAAACCCACAGCAGAGGAGACCATCGAGCAGCTGTGACGCCCCAATCGGCGCAAACACGTGGATTCAAGGGAGATCTTCAATCACCCACGGAAAGGTCACAGTTATCGGGGATAACGTGAGGGGTCTGGGTCCCTGCGGCACCGGCAGCAACTGCAGCTGCTGCGTGCCACGCGCCGAACTGCGCAGAAAGAAGATTGTGGTTGCAGCGAGAACCCTGCCTAGGGAGACCCAGTGCTGGGTTTGGTGTAATCTTCCCCAGAAGTGGAACTCTTTTAAAGCGCCAAGGGACACGGAACAGATTGTTAAGAATCGGGGCTGTCCGACCAGTGCAGACACGCGCATTCCACAGAAAGGTTGGATTTTGCCGGGGATAACATGGGGGGTCTGCGTCCCAACAGTGAAAGGGAAAGTGGCAGCTGCGGCGACCACGCAGCCGCTGGGACCCCGGAAATCTGCGTCCACAGAAGCCCCCCACTGTTGAGTCTGGCATGATTCGAGAGAGTGGACAGGGGTCCCCAAGGTTGCTAATAGTGGGGTTCTCTAGGGAGCAACCCATTCTGATCCGACACGGTGGAAGAACAGAGGAGTTGGAAAGCAGTTTGTTTGTAAGTGCGTGCAGACTCGCCCATTGCGCACTTAGGCTGGTTCCTCTGAAACACAATGCTTCTGATTACAAAGGAGAGATCACCCAGATTGGCTGACCCTAAGAGACAGCAGGGGGAAACTGCTTTTCTGAAATCTGAGAAGCAGAGCAGGGAGAAATCATCCAGAATTCAGCTCTGAGGCAAAAATAAATAAATAAATAAATAAACAAATAACAACAAAAAAGGTATTGAGTGTCACAGAAAAAGAAGGCTAGAGCAGCCAAAAATATGGGACATCAATCCACATACACTGCCACCTAGGGTCTGGAGTACAAACTGACTGTGTTTATTATTAGTTTTATTTGATCAAAAACCAAGAAACTAAGGAATCGCCACTGAGGTGCAGCAGAACACAGGGAACTGCAATATGGTCTGGACTGAGAAACGGGCTTGTCAAATAGAATAACAGAAGTGAATGGCCTTCACAACTGCACATATTTTTTTTTTTTTGCTAAATTTATTTTTTATTTTCATTTTTTGCATCGTTTATTTAAGAAACAATTTCTTTTCTTTTTTCCTCACTAGATTTTAACTTTTAATTATTACATTTTTAGGTTCAATAAGCATTTTTACTACTGCTATTTTAATTTTTTAAGTGCCATTTTATTTTCTCTTTATTTTACATTGGAATTAGTGTTCTTCACTTTATTTTCATTTCTCCTTTAACATTGTTTATCCCTAACTCAACACGACCTTTACACCATCATTATCCTTCTACCCTTCCCCCTTTTGCTAGCCTTTTTATCTTAACCCTTCCTGCTTTAGATTTCCTTACTCTTTCTGTATCACCCCTGCTAAAATTTCTACCCTATTTATATATCTAATTTCCAATCCCCTTTGCCAAGTGCATAAACACCCCTCTCTGAGCTGTATTAACTAGAAAAAAAATTGTTTTCCTCATGGTTCTTTAGATGCTGTCTGTGGGAATGATGATTATATTGTATTTTTATGCTTTTTATTGAGAATATTTTGCTTATTCTTTGCTTGTAGCTGTTGCTCAGTATTTTCTAATTTGATTGCTTTTTGTTCATTTTTATTTTATTACTTCTGTTTTCCCTTCCTATGCTGGAAATTAGGGGATGTTGTTGATTGTATTATTCTCCAGGTATTGCTGACAGCATTTGTTGGGGTTAGTGGTTGTTCAATTGAAATTCTCTCCCCATATATATAGTTTATTCCCCTACTCTCTCTTTCTCTCTCTCTCTCTCTCTCTCTCTCTCTCTCTCTCTCTCTCTCTCCATTTCCCAGATTTATTTTGACACTCTTTTTCCTATCTTTTTCTTTTGCTCCCTCCCTCTTCTCTTTTTACTCTTCCTCTTTCTCTCCTATTCCCTAATTTGCCTTCCCCTACTGGTTACCTTTATTGGAAGTTATTAATATTGCAAACACATTTCTGTTCAGTGCCTTGTGTGTTGTACCTGTTTGTGTTGTATTTTGTGCCTTTAAATCAAAGCAGGAGAGATAAATCAACGCAGGAGAGAGACTTCCTGAAAAGAGAGACCATGGGGAGACAAAGAAACAGCCCACAAATGAAAGAAAAGCAGGCATCACCAGAAAAGGAAGTAAACGAGTTAGAGCCAAGCAACCTACCAGAGCAAGAATTCAGAGTGAAGATCATAAGATGGCTAAAAAGAATGGAAGTCAAATTTGACAATATGAGTAAGACCCAAGAGGAAATGAAGAAGAACCAAGAGGAAATGAAGATGACTCAAGAAGAAATGAAAAATGACATCACTACTATGAAGAACTCAATAGAAAGCATCAAGAGCAGACTAGAAGAAGCAGAGGACCACATCAGTGAGCTAGAAGACAAGATGGAAAAAAATAACCAATTAGAGCAGCTTCAAAAAAAAAATTAAAAAGCAGGAGGAGAGCCTACGGGAGCTTTGGGACAATGCAAAACAAAACAATATTCGAATAATAGGGGTTCCTGAAGGAAAGAAAGCTGAGGTAGACCTGGAAAACATATTTCAAGAAATAATGACAGAAAACTTTCCCGATATAGAGAAGAAAAAACCCACACAAATCCAAGATGCTCGCAGAGTCCAAATCAAAATGGATCCCAGAAGACCGACGCCAAGGCACATTATAATTAAATTGGCAAACACCAATGACAAATTAAGAATCTTAAAAGCAGCCAGAGAGAGACAGAAAGTTACATATAAAGGAACCCCCATCAGATTAACAACTGATTTCTCAACAGAAACTTATCAGGCCAGAAGGGAATGGAATGTAATATACAAAGTCATGCAAAGAAAAGGTCTGAATCAAAGAATAACCAGCAAGGCTATCAATCAAAATTGAACGGGAAATCAGGAGCTTCACAAACAAAAAAAGACTAAAGGAATTTATCTCCATCAAACCAGCAATTCAAGAAATGCTAAAGGGTCTACTGTAAAAATAAAGAAATAGGAAACGAAGAAGGAACACAGGGGTATAGAATAAAAATGGTGTCAAATGAGTATCTATCATTAATAACTTTAAATGTAAATGGTTTAAATGCTCCAATCAAAAGACATAGGGTAACAGATTGGATAAGAAAATAAGACCCATACATCTGTTGTCTATAAGAAACTCACCTCAGTAAAAAAGATGCACACGGACTGAGGGCAAAGGGATGGAAAAAGGTTTTCTAGGCAAATGGAAATGAAAAAAAAGCTAGGGTAGCAATACTTATATCTGACAAATTAGATCTCAGAGTGAAAGACATAACAAGAGATAATGAAGGCCACTTCATAATAGTAAAGGGAGCAAACCAACAAGAAGTAATAACCCTGGTTAATATATATGTACCCAATACAGGAGCACCCAAATACATTTAAAAAAAAAAACTGCTGGAGGACATTAAGGGAGAGGTTAATAGAAATACAATCATAGTTGGAGATTTTAATAACCCACTGTCATCCTTGGACAAATCATCAGCAAAACAAAAAATCAGCAAAGAAACATCAATCCTAAATGACTCACTAGACCGGATGGAATTAAACAACATCTTCAGAACATTCCACCCAAAAGCCACAGAATATACATTCTTCTCAAGTGCACATGGGACATTCTCAAAGATAGACCACATTTTGGGACATAGGCAAAGTCTCTTCAAATTCAAGAGGATAGAAATCATATCAAGCATCTTTTCAGATCATAATGGCATAAAACTGGAAATTAACTATAATAAAAGTAATCCAAAGAAATCAAACACATGAAGACTAAACAGCATGCTATTAAACAAGGACTGGGTTACCAGAGAAATCAAGGAAGGAATTAAAAACATCCTGGAAACAAATGACAATGAAAACACAACAATCCAAAATCTATGGGACACAGCAAAATCAGTTTTGAGAGGGAAGTTCATATCCCTACAAGCCTATTGCAAAAAAACTAGAAAAAATGGTAACAAATGATCTAACTCTACAACTCAAAGAGTTAGATAAAGAGCAACAAGAAAAGCCCAGTGTAAGCAGAAGGAAGGAAATAACAAAAATTACAGCAGAGATAAATGACATAGAGACCAAAGAAACAATATATAAGATAAACAAAACCAAGAGCTGGTTCTTTGAAAGGATAAACAAGATAGATGAATCTCTAGCCAGGCTAACTAAGAAACAAAGAGAGAGGACTCAAATAAACAAAATCAGAAACGAAAGAGGTGAAACAACAACAGACCCTGCTGAAATACAAAGGATTGTTAAAAAATACTACGAACAACTCTATTCCTACAAACTGAACAACCTGGAGGAAATGGACATATTCCTAGAAAAATACAACCTTCCAAAACTCAATCAGAAGAATCTAAAAATCTCAATAGGCCAGTGACTTGGGAAGAAATTGAAACAGTCATCAAAAAGCTTCCAGTAAACAAAAGCCTACGGCCAGATGGCTTCACAGGAGAGTTTTACCAAACATTCAAGGAAGAACTAAAACCTATCCTCCTCAGACTATTCCAAAAGTCCAAGAGGAGGAAAGATGGCGAAAGAACAGAAGGGAGGATTCTGAGCCCGGTCCCGAAGCAGAAAGAGAGAGCAGCTGATGGTGTTGAGCTGTGAGTGTTTATTAACAACTAGGGAGACAGCGAACCCCAGAAGAAATGGCTGGGGGGCCGCTGACAGAGGTACCCCGCACAGGGAGGCACCCATGCGGGCTGCATCCCTTCCCGGAGCTACCTACCTACCGGCTTGGACGGGGAAACCTTGCCATCTTGAGAGGAAGATAGGATCTTGTCAGAGGCCTGAATATCCACAGCCGCACCGACCACCAAGCAGCTGTGATCCCCAGAACACGGATCCCAGGCAGCGCGAACACCCAGCCCCACAGGAGTGCCCCGCTGCTCGGCGAGAAGGTCAGTTTTCCCCGGAGAGGGTGGAGAGCGCTCGCGGCGAAGACAAAGGGCTGCGCGCGCACAGGGCGCGCGGAAGCTGGAGACAAGGGCGGTGATTATAAGTGGAAGCCCCAGTGTTGGGCGGGTGTCACCCGTGAAAGTGGACGGGGCTCCTAACAGGGGAGATATCTAAAGAGCAACACATTTGGATTTGCCGCGGAGGGATATCGGATAGTCGCGGGAGATTGCAGTTGCTCAGACCTGCCCCTCCCCCCTCCGTAGATCCTGCTTCAAACAGGACAGAAAAAAAGAAAAAGAAAAAAAAAAGCTGAGAGGCTCTAGAGTCCAGGAAGTCAACCTGGAAACACTGCCCCCAGAGGCTAATTTACAAATTGACTCTAGTGTAATAAAAACAAAGCAAAACCTCCCTGAAAACCAGGACTGGATCATAACAATAGAGGAAACCAATGACCTTCATTACTGCAAATTTTATTTAAATTTAAATTTTTTTTTTAATTTTTAAAATTTTGTTTTTTATTTTTGTTCTCATTATTTGCAACGTTTACTCAAGAAACTTTTTTTTCTCACTTGATTTTATCTTTATAATTACTACATTGTATATGTAATCAACACTATTACTGCTACTAATTTACTTTTTTCATCTTATTTTCTTTTGTTTATTTTTATTATTTTTATTTCATCATATTATATATATATTTTTTTTATTTCAGGATTACTGTTCTACAGTCTTTATCTTTCCTTCTCCAATGCTTTATTCTATCTCAACCCTACCTTTATGCCTTCACCCTCTTTCTGATCTTTTCCTTTGGTACCCCATTTATCTTAACCCTTCCTGCTCTAGATTTTCCCCATTCCTTCTGTCTACCCCCTCCTAAAACTTCACCCTACCTGTATATATCTAATTTCCAACTGCTCCAAGCCCATTCACACCTCCCTCACAGTTGTCCTAAAAACAAAACAAAACAAAAAAACAGTCTTTCTCTCTAACTCTTTGAAGTTGTATGTTAAATGGTAACTATACTGAAGTTGTATGCTTTTTTTAATAAGATTAATTTGCCTATTCTTTTGGTTTGATTGTATGTTTATGTTAGCTGGGTTCTAGTCAACTTTATTGGTGGTTATTAATATTACAAACACATTTCTATTCAGTGCCTTGCGTGTTGTACCTGGTTGTGTTGTATTTTGTGCCTTTAAATCAAAGCAGAAGAGAGAGAACTACACAACCAGACATCCTAAATAATGGGGAGACCCAAAACCAGCCCGCATATGAAAGAAAAGCAGGCTTCACCAGAAAAGGAAGTAAATGAGCTAGAAGCAAGCAAGCTATCAGAGCAAGAATTCAGAGTAATGATCATAAGATGGCTAAAAAGAATGGAAGACAAATTTGATAATATGAGTAAGAACCAAGAGGAAATGAAAAATGACATCGCTACTGTAAAGAACTCAATAGAAAGCATCAAGAGTAGATTAGAAGAAGCAGAGGACCGCATCAGCAAGCTAGAAGACAAGATGGAAAAAAATACCCAATTAGAACAGCTTCTGGAAAAAAAAATTAAAAAACAGGAGGAAAGTCTAAGGGAACTTTGGGACAATACAAAACAAAACAATATTAGAATAATAGGGGTTCCAGAAGGAAAGGGAATTGAGGAAGACATGGAAAATGTATTTCAAGAAATAATGACAGAAAACTTTCCTGAGATAGAGAAGAAAAAACCCACACAAATCCAAGATGCTCGCAGAGTCCCAAGCAAAATGAACCCCAGAAAACCGACCCCTAGACACATTATAATCAAGCTGGCAAACACCAACGACAAAAAAAGAATTTTAAAAGCAGCCAGAGAGAAACAGAAAGTTACATATAAAGGAACTCCCATCAGACTAGCAACTGACTTCTCCACAGAAACTTATCAGGCCAGAAGGGAATGGGATGAAATATACAAAGTCATGCAAAGGAAGGGTCTGAATCCAAGAATACTGTACCCAGCAAGGCTATCAATCAAAAGTGAAGGTGAAATCAGGAGCTTCACAGACAAAAACAGACTAAGGGAATTTATCTCCACCAAACCAGCAATGCAAAAAGTCCAAGAGGAAGGAACACTTCCAAACTCCTTCTATGAAGCCAGCATCACCCTAATACCAAAACCAGATAAAGACAACTCAATGAAAGAGAATTACAGGCCAATATCCCTTATGAACATAGATGCCAAAATCCTCAACAAAATTCTAGCAAATCAGCTCCAGCAGAGCATCACAAAGATCATACACCATGACCAAGTAGGATTTATTCCAGGAATGCAAGGATGGTACAATATCCGCAAATCAATAAACGTGATACATCACATAAACAAATTGAAAGATAAAAAAATATATAGTCATATCAATTGATGCAGAAAAAGCATTTGATAAAATCCAACACCCTTTCCTGACAAAAACTCTCAACAAGGTGGGAGTACAAGGATCATACCACAACATAATAAAAGCTATATATGATAAACCCACAGCCAACATCATACTCAATGGGCAAAAACTAAAACCATTCCAATAAGAAAAGGAACTAGACAGGGTTGCCCACTCTCACCACTTCTGTTGACATAGTACTGGAAGTACTAACCATTGCAATTAGACAAGAAGAGGATATAGAAGTCATCCAAATTGGAAAAGAAGAAGTAAAGTTATCCTTATTTGCAGATGACATGATATTGTACATAAAAAACCCAAAAGATCCATTAAAAAACTAATTGACTTAATAAATGAATTTGGCAATGTAGCAGGATATAAAATTAACGCCAAGAAATCTATGACATTTCTATACACCAATAGTGAACTTTCAGAAACAGAGACTAAAAAGGCAATCCCATTTACCATCGCACAAAAAAATTAAGATACCTTGGAATAAACTTAACTAACGAAGTAAAATACCTATACACGAAAAACTGCACGACACTGAAAAAAGAGATAGAGGAAGATGTAAACAAATGGAAGAACATACCATGTTCATGGACTGGTAGAATCAACATCATCAAAATGTCCATACTTCCCAAAGCAATCTATAGGTTCAATGCACTCCCAATTAAAATACCAAGGACATATTTCACTTACCTAGAAAAAACTCTTCAAAAGTTCATTTGGAACAACAAAAGACCCCGAATTGCCACAGCAATCCTGAGAAAGAAGAGTAAAGTAGGAGGGATCTCAATACCAGATTTCAAACTGTATTACAAAGCTACTGTTCTCAAAACAGCCTGGTACTGGCACAAGAACAGACATATAGATCAATGGAATAGAATTGAGAACCCAGATATCAACCCAAATCACTATGCTCAGTTAATATTTGACAAAGGAGGCATGAATATACAATGGAGTCAAGACAGTCTCTTTAATAAATGGTGTTGGGAAAATTGGACAGATACATGCAAAAGAATGAAACTGGATCACCAACTTATACCATACACAAAAATAAACTCAAAATGGATACAGGATTTAAACATAAGATGGGAAACCATAAAAATACTAGAGGCATCCACAGGCAGCAAAATCTCAGACATGCCAAAAGAACTTCTTCACTGATACTTCCCCTAGGGCAATGGAAGCTAAAGAGAAAATAAACAAATGGGACTACATCAAAATAAAAAGCTTTTTTACAGCAAAGGAAACCATCAACAAAACAACAAGAAAGCCCTCTGTATGGGAGAACATATTTGCAAATGTGATCACTGATAAAGGTTTAATCTCTAACATCTACAGACAGCTTACACAACTTAATAAAAGGAAGATAAATGACCCAATTAAAAAATGGGCAATGGATCTAAATAGAATCTTCTCAAAGAAGACAGAAGGAAGGCCAAGAGGTAGATGAAAACATGCTCAAAGTCACTAATTATCTGAGAAATGCAAATTAATACAACAATGCAGTACCATCTCACACCTGTCAGAATGGCCAACATCAACAAATCAGCAAATGACAAGTGTTGGCAAGGTTGCGGAGAAAAAGGAACCCTCGTGCATTGCTGGAGGGAATATAGACTGGTGCAACCACTATGGAGAAAAGTATGGAGCTTCCTCAAAAAATGAAAATGTAACTCCCATTGATCCAGTAATCCCACTCCTAGGAATATATCCCAAGAAGCTAGAAACATCAATCAGAAAGAATATATGCACCCCTATGTTCATAGCAGCAAATTTACAATAGCTAGGATTTGGAAACAGCCTAGGTGCCCATCAGCAGATGATTCGATCCAAAAACCATGGTACATTTACACAATGGAATATTATGCAGCCATAAAAAAGAAAAAATTCTCATCCTTTGCAGCAATCTGGATGGAATTGTTGAACATCATGCTGAGTGAAACAAGCCAGTCAATGAAAGAGAGACATCACATAACCTCACTTATTTATGGATGTTAAAGAACATTGTAAACTGAAGAACCAAAAGATAGATATAGAGACAGTAAAGCAACAAGCAGACTGTCAAATTACAGCGCGGAGGCTGGGGAGATCTGGGGGAGATAAGAGATCAACCTAAGGACTTGTATACATGCATGTAAGTACAACCAATGGACACAAAACTCTGGGGAGGGAGGGTATGTAGGGGAGTTAGGTGGCATTGGTACATGTACAAAAATAATAATTTAATTTAAAAAATATATTAAAAAAAGAAATATCTGTGTTTTCTGATGGTCTTTAGCTCTACAGCAGTGGTTCTCATCCACCGGTTGAGAACCGCTAGCAGGGTCACCTAAGACCATCAGAAAACACAGATATTTACATTATGATTCATAACAGTAGAAAAATTACAGTTATGAAGTAGCAACAAAAATAATTTTATGGTTGGGTGTCACCACAGCATGAGGAACGTAACGGGTTGTGGCATTAGAAGGGTTGAGAACCACTGTCTAGGGCAAAGCAAACTAAGGAGAAAAATAAACAAATGGAACTACATCAAAATGAAAAGCTTCTGGCACAACAAAGGAGACCATCAAAAAAATGAAAGGGGAGCACACTGTATAGGAGAACATATTCACCAATGGTACATCTGATAAAGGTTTAATTTCCAAAATATATAAAGAACTCAAACAACTTAAAAGAAACAAAAACAACCCAATAAAAAAAATGGACATAGGACCCAAATAAACACTCTCCAAAGAAGACATAGAGATGGCCATGAGACATGAAAAAATGCTTGAAATTGCTGATCAGAAAGATGCAAATTAAAATAACAATAATGCATCACCTCACACCTTCCAGGATAGCTACCATTAACAAATCAACAAATGACAAGTGCTGGCCAGCATGTGGAAATTAACCCTAGCTATGCTTGTAGGAATGCAAACTGATGCAGCCAATATAGAAAAAAGTATGAAGTTTCTCAAAAAACATTAAAAATGGAACTTCCATTTGACACAGTGATTCTATTCCTAGGAATATATCCTAAAAATCCTGAAACAGCAATCAGAAAGAATATATGCACCCTTATGTTCATGACAACGCTATTTACAATAGCCAACCTCTGAAAACAGCCCAGTATATGAGTGTATAAAAAGCTATGCTTACATAGGAACTACAAAAAAAACAAGATCTCTTACCTGTTTGAAACATCTTGGAAGGTCTTAGAGAGTATTATGCTAAGTGAAATAAGCCAGTCAGGGAAAGAGAAGTATCACATGATGCACTCATATCAGAATAGAAAACAATAACAAAATAAACTAGTAAGCAATATAGATCCAGAGATATTGAAACATGCAACTGACTGATGAATTTCAGAGGAAAGGGGGAAGACATAATGGAAGAAATTAACCAAATAACTTATATGCATACTAGAGACCCGGTGCATGAAAATTCATGCACTCAAGGGGTACTTCAGCCAGGCCTGCACCCACAGGCAAATCAGGAGCCTTTAGGGGATGTCCAACTGATGGCTTAGGCCCTGACCCTAGATTGCCCCTTATTCACTGTGTCCCCCCCATCACCATCCTCTCCCTCTGCCCGCTGGCACCCACCTTGATGGCTTGGTGACACCCACTCACCAGCCCCACCCCCCACTCCGCTGCTTAGTCAATTTTCATTGTAGCCTTTTATTATGTAGGATATACATAACCCATGAACACAGACAGTAGTGCAGTGGGCAGAACACAGGGTGGAGGGGGTCAATGGGGAAAGAAAGGAGACATACTAGTATGTAATACTTTTAACAATAAAGATAAATTTTAAGATCTATATATGTAAAAGCCTAAGTGACCCTCACAATCAAAACAACTGAACAGATGACCAAACAGGCTACATGGGGTGACCAGGCTGGCAGGGAGTTTGGTGAGGGACAACCAAATAACTGAGCAGCAGGTTGCATGGAGTGATCAGACCAGAAGTGGGGAGGGGGAAGTTGGGGCTAACCAGGCCAGCAGGGAGGACAATGAGGGGCAATCAGGCTGGCATGGGGGCAGTTTGGGGAAATCAGGCAGGCAGGCAGGCATGTGAGCAGTTAGTAGCCAGTGGTACTGGATTGTGAGAGGGATGTCTGACTGCCGGTTTAAGCTTGATCCCTAGAATTGGGCCTAAACTGGCAATCAGACATCCCCTGAGGGATCCCAGATTGGAGAGAGTGCAGGCTGGGCTGAGGGGACCCCCTCCCCGTGCACGAATTTCATGCAGCAGCCCTCTAGTAAATAAATAAATAGAGACCCTTATAGAAAACCTTACATTAACAGTTTTAACATCAAACTACTGTGTCATTCTTACTGCATCAGCTATCTTAGCAGATATTCACAGACACTTCTTAGTGACTATTGGTCTTTCCACTGTCATAAAGAACCCAAAGGTTAATCAAAAGCATCTTGGAAGGTCATGTGTATCTCTGTCAACCATTTAGAAAAACTAAAGATTGTACTTGCTAATTTCTTATGAGCCAGAGTCTGCATTTTTTTTTTTAGTAGAAAACCTTGTTATCATTCAATCAACCAAGTTGTGTTGACATGGTTATTGTGTGCCAAAGATGGGATGTGCAGAAAGGAAGTCTTTACTCTACCAGCCTCTCTGTGGGCTCTTTTCTCAGAGTTTCTTACCTCAGCCCTGTGTTCTCAGCTTAGATATATGTGAAGTGTTCTTTAAAACATCCTGTGACCTTTCAGTCCAAGGGCTGACACTCTAACCCTGAGCCAATCCAGCTAGGGCTTATTGAAACCTGTAACTTATTCCCTTGCTAAGAATCTTCCCATGGTTTGCCATCATCCTCATGATAAATCGAACTCCTTGCCATGACTGCCAAGTTCTTTCATAACTCAGCCCCTGCCTATATGTCCTACAACTCTGAACCTTTCTCACCCTACTCATTCACATGAGCTTTCTTGTGTTTCTGAAAGGCCTTCTGCTCACTATTCATTCTGCTTAGAACATTCTGTACTGAAACACTTACTCCATTAAGGTCTCTGATTAAAAGTTACTTTTTCAAAAAGGTTTTCCTTTCTAAAATAGAGAACTCTTCAAAGTGTCCAATTTCCCCTCTTTACTTTTTATCCCAACACTTACCTAAGATAATCACCAGATAAGAGCACAGATACTTATTGGTTTTCTTTTTGTGACTCTTCCTACCATACAAGCTCCAGAAAAATGGGATCTTTATCTTTTCTCCTATCTGCTCTATCCCCAGAACCCAGAGGACCATCTAACAATAGTATTTGTTGAATAAATGAGTGAATGTGTGATGTAAGTACTATATTGCTCCCATTTTACAGAGGCAGTAATTGAGAGTTAGGGGACTCAATTAGAAAGGGATGGATCTAAGCTCCAAATCTAGTTCTAAATCCAGGTCTGATGCTCTTTAACCTTTAAACTCAACTGCATGCTACTGCCAAACCCTTTTCTGGTGCACAATTATTGACCTCCATAAGTTCAGAGTAATAGGAGAGACCTGGCAGCAAATAGGTAATTACCTAAAGAAGAGTCAGCACCTGGACAAGACAGAAAGAAGGGGAGGTTTAACTCCATATGAATATAGTTGAGATGTAAAACATCTTCTAGTCAAAAGAAAGAGGTCATATTAGGAAGGAGAGAACATGTTGGGGAAACACTGGGGTGTGAAGTACTTGGAGTGTTGAGCACCATGAGTGGTTTGGTCTTTCTGCAGTGGAAGAGAGTAGCAAGATGCAGGGGGAGCCAGGGCTGCAGAGTCAGATGCTGGCATGATGGAATACTACTCTTTGAGGACAATGTAGACCAAAATGGACAGAGCAATTTCTGAAAAGACTCAATATATTGTTACAGAGCAGCATCTCCTTGGAAATATGACCCGATCTCTCTATATAAAAGGCTAATATGCTAATTGTCCAACTGTTTGACTGTTCGACAATTCTACCAGTAGCTATGATGTCGACTACCAACCAGGGGGCAGACATTCAATGCTCAGTCATGGAAACATGGAATAGCCTGATGAATCTCAGGGGAAGTGGAAGGGGAAAGGACAGGAAGAGATTAACTAAAGATCTTATATGCATACTAAAGTCCCTGTGCACTGCACAGATTAGTGCATCGGTGGGGTCCCTCAGCCTGGCCTATGGGGATCAGGCCAAAATCATGCACTAGGCCTCTGACTTCCCCTGATGGTTCCAGGATTGTGAGAGGGCACAGGCCAGGCCAAGGGACCCCACTGGTGCATGAATCTGTGCACCAGGCCTCTAGTTTCAATATAACAAAGAATACATTTTCAGCTCCCCAGTTCAGAATACTCACTAAGATCTCCACACTTAAAATGGGACATTTCAAGTAATTTATAGTAACATGGGAAAGAGAAACGAGACTGGTGAAGTACATTAGTAAAGACTCATAGAGACTTGTTCAGGTTTAGACAGGATGGGAGAGTACCTAGTATTGTTTAAAAACACACTGTGGGTCTCTAGACCCAGTGGGGGGAGCTGAGGATAAAGAACAAAGATTTTTCTACTTCATTTGGCAGAATGCTTTCTGAGATTTTGATTCTTTAATTGTTTCTATTACTTAAATGATCAATTGCCATGGAAGTATGGCTGAGAACTCTAGTTATAGCCTCTGGGGAGAAAAAGGGTATTTGCATAATCTGGGACGCTTTCTGGCTAAACAAACACATGAAAGTGATGCCATGGTAATAACCTGGTTATTATTTAACAGGAAATGAATGAAAGGGGATACCAAAACATATAGGCATGCCATTTATACAGCTTTGACAAAAATCTGCATTTAACATTCTCCAAGGCTGTTCTCTCCTGATTGATAGAGAAAGAAACTAGACAAAGGTGGTTTAGACACATGCTTAGTAAGATCTGAATGAGATGGAATGGTGCTTACTTGTCTGCCCATCAATCACAAGTGGAACCAGGAAGGGTGTGGCCACCGCAAGAATGAGAAATCTAAATATATAAACTTCCAAACAAAGGATGTTGGCCCTTCCTCTCTTTCTGGGCTCCAGGGTGCCTGGCTCCTGTAACTCCTGATGCAGGGGGCTGGGCTCTTCTGCGCACGTGGTGTACAACCACATTGGGCACTACAATTGGACTGATGGACTTTAATCTGGCCTCTATGCTGAACCACATCTGGCTGCAAAATGGAACTGATACTCTGGACACTGGCCCTGTTTCTGATTCTGCTAAACTCCCAGTTTCACCTATTCCAGGACTGGCTTAAGGGACAGGAGACTTTTGAACACAAGAAATGTAACTTTATGCAAATAAAGTCTTTTTCCACATTCCATTCTTCCCTGGAGTTGTGGGCTCAGTCCCCATTATGGGGAGTGCAGGAGGCAACCAAACAATGATTCTCTCTCACACTGAAGTTTCTGTCTCTCACTCTCTTTACCTTCCTCTCTGAAATCAATTTTAAAAAATGTTTGTTTTTTTTTTAAAGAAAGAAATACTTCTTTTCAGCAGTACCCCAAGAATCTCGCTACCCCAAATGACAGGAGAGTTTCATCCACCATCAACAAAACCATGGTGTACACAGTCACCCTTGTAGGGGAACATAGTAAGGCAGATGTAGGAGGGATAGAGTAATTTGTACCATCCTATTCTTTCCATTTATGGTTTTTATAAGCCACCACCAAGGTTCTGCACCACTTCCACATGTGCCTGCTATATCCACAAAGTGAGGATTATTTTATGGTTTTAAGCAAAATTATGTTTTAAGATGTAACCTCATTTGCTGCTCTTTTGATTGCTGCTTTGTAATGTTTTATCGGTTTTAATTACTGTTTTAATGTGCTGCTTTACTCTGATGTGCTTCTGTGGAGGGTAACATTTTAAGAAGTAAAGAACTAGATAAATCACAGATCAGAGACCACATCAGTCTAACTGATGTCTAAATGAGTATTTTTTTTAATTTGCCTGGTGTTGAGTATTAATAAGTAATAGTCTCTCTTTCAAGTGTAAGGACCTAGATGTAATGTCCAAGGTCAGACATGGAGCACAGGTAAAACTTGGAATGGAAGGCAATATTCTCAAGGGTTTTCTTAGTTTCCAATAACTAGAATTCATGTATCATGTTTAAGTTTGTTCTATGTTCTCAGCTTAAAAAGTTCTAAGTCTTTAAAAGTAACAAAAATCTTATGTTTTCAACAAGTCTTTAAAAGTAAAAGCTCTATAAAATGCAAAAGTATAAATTTTCCACTTAACTCAAATAGCAATTGAATTACACTTTTCTTGGCCAGGAAAAAAATACCACAGACCCAGTTCTTAACCTGAGTCATGTTACCCTTAGTCACACATTCAATTGCATTCCTTAGCTTAGTAAAGTAGGAAATGGATGGTTGGCTTGGAGTTTCCTGACATGAAGTAGATGCTGCAATGACATAATTCCCTTCCACCCCCACAGGCACACTAAGCTTTTTATTTCCCTATTTAAGCACAGGCAAGGTCAAAACAATAGATGAAATTTTATAAAACAGTAGTCATTATGCCAAACTATTTTTTACTGACTTTCTAAAAACACTTTGGAATCAGCTCCAACTGTGTTTATATATAAAAGGAAATTAAGCTCAACGCCTCAGCCACAAAATTCTTTGGCCTTGAATTGGCCAGATGCCTAAATTTCCTGTTCCTAAACAGGGTCAAATGTTAGGCTTGTCAATTTTACAATAAGGTCTGGCCTTCCAGATCTTCATGGTTAAAGATCACAATGAACTTGCCAGGTTTACACAAAGTTGAGATACTGATATGAAGAAATCCAGTCAAGTAAATGCAACTAGCCAGATGGGAGCAAATGTGGTTCACAGAATGCTACAATATTCCCTCCTCCCCCTGCCCAACACACACACACACACACACACACACACACACACCACTCTACTTTTATAGACTCCCTTGTGAGGCTCTGTAATCACAGCAGTAGTCTTAGTCCAGTAATAACTCTGTACAGTTGAGAAGGCTAAAAAAGCTAATTCCAATGTAACCCTGATATTTGGGGGATGTGGAGGTGGGGGACTATCAATC